>LR738713.1:46542775-46592010 GCA_902687465.1 Secale cereale | reverse complement strand
GGGGGGGGGGGGGGTCCCACTCGTCAGGTTTAAACGCTGGAACAGAGCCGCGCCGGTGCCAGAAGCTGCGGTGGTCGCCGGCGCCGATCCACGGCGAGTTAGGGGGAGGGAGTGGTACGAACAGCTTCTTGGTGTTCCTGCGTGTCGGTGGGTGGTGGAGTTGAGCGTCGGCGAGCCCCACGTCGACGGCGACCTTGTCTCCGGCGGACGGCGGCTCGGGTGGTCGTGGGCCTCATCGGAGAGGGCTCCTGGGGTCAAATTGGTGTAGGGGTTAGACTCAGGTAGGTGCCAGGGGGTTACGCTCGAGCCTAGGGCGGCAGAGGAGTTCTCATCGGAGAGAACGTTGCTGGAGCCCAAGGCGGACGGAGTTGGCCGGGGTTGAGAAAGAAGGGCCCCTCGAGGCTCTTCCAGAGGCTGGGCGCGGTCTAGGGAGACGGTGGAGGTGTGCGGGCTCGAGAGTGAGCTCGGGGGCACTTTATATAGCCGGCCGGAGGCGGTTGCCATGAACGGGATAAGTTCAGCGAGCGATTACGGCGGCGCAGTGGCTGGACGGTGATTTTAGGGGCTTGAGCATCGACTATGTGATGTACTAGTTCCATTCCCGTGCCTAACTCAGCAGGGGAGGGGCGATTACGGTCTGCCCTCGAAGGAACGGCCGTGCGGCACATCGGCGGCAGAGAACGCGCCCTGTGCGCGCCAGGCCACGACGACGGTGCTGCAGGCGTGCGCTGGCAGTGGAGAAGGCCACGCGGAGCTCTCGGGTGGCTTGGGCGGTGCCAAACGGCGTCGAGCAGCAGGATGCCTCCTGTCGGCCGCCACGGGAGGTTCTGCCGCCGCGGAAGACGCCGGCGTGGGCGGGCCAGGGCGCCACCGACGCCAAGAAACAGCCAAGCAAGTGTGCGACGTGCTGGATAAGAAGGAGGTGCAGTGAGCATCGATCCAAGGCGAGCACTGGCAAGATTGACGCTGCGACTCTGACGAAACTGACGAACTCCACTGTCGACTGTGATCTTCAGTTAGTAGTTTCTGAAGCTGACAGAACAGTGCACACCAGGTGTTTGATGAAATGATTCTGGCATGTGGGAAATGTTTCTGGGGCTGATATTTGGTGAAGTGGCGTCTTGATGCATCTAGAGGCTACCTGAATTTTCACAGAATTTTTGGAAGCAGAAAAATACGAATTTCACCAAAATTTGCAAATCTGGTCCAAACTTGCAGCAGGTGAAATTTGAAAATTTTGAACTTTGGACTAGTGAAACAAGATGGATCTAGGTTGTGGGTACTAAGGACTATCTAGGGAAGTTAGTTTGGAAACAAATAATAAGGTGGACATGGTGGTTCCTTTGTAAATCACCAAGGTTCACTTTAATGGACAGAAATTGTTTTAGGAGTAAAACAAATAGAGGAAAAATTCCAATAAGGTTGAAACTCACTGGAATTAATGTGAGAATTGTCCTAAGGTGAAGAGGAGGTCTTGGAGAGAATTATTTCTGTTGGGTGTTATGGGAAGATGACAGTTGGAGAGGAAGATAAGCCCAAGGTTAAACCTAAGATGTTTAAATCAAGAGGGAAAAGAATCAAACAACCCCTAAGAGAACAACTTGTGTTTAGCTAACACAAGGAGAAACTTTCAAGACGAAAAATCAAGCTAGAGAGTAACACACAAACTTTGGCCAGAAGAGATTTTTAGAAGGGTTTCAAAAGAAGATCAAACACCCTTCTTCCAAAAGACCAAAAGTTAGGAAGAAAAACCAAACCCAAAAATTTGGAGTGTTACAGCTGCTGTCACCATTATGTAGGTTTCGGGGCTGTCATTGCAACGCTCCTCTCCATGCAAGAAATCTGGCCAAGACAATAGCCAGGGACAAGCCAGTGAGTACTTTGAATGTACTCGCAAATATTATGAACACACGTACAATATAACAGAAGATAATCATGCTCTGAAATATTTCATGGTCACAACGCCAGTGACAAAATAAAAATCCATGATGCACGCAGGTTATTCATATAAAACATGAATATGCAATCAAAGATTTGAAATAGAATGCACCGATCGGGTGTCTGAAGCGACGCCTCGAAAGGACAATGATATAAAGCATGCCTCAGTCGGGCATCTGAGCGACACCACATAAAGGGCTTATAAAATAAATAAATAACAAGCATGCCACAGTCGGGTGTCTGTGCGACACCACATAAAGGGATTATAAGTAATTTAATCATAGTGAATATCCAGGAGGTGGAACCGTCCCAGGGACACTCAATAATTCAAATAATGTAAATGGTTAGTCCTTAATAATAATAATCATAATCATCATGAGTCACATGTCATGATCCCTGTTCTGGTTCAGCTGTTTTTCCTCCGAAGACCGACTCTAAGACCGACACTTGACCCATCCCAGATTGTAGTCCTTACCCATGGATATGGCTATTTGAATAGATATAATCTATGCAGAGGGTGTACTCTTTACCCACGAGTAACGGATTCCTTTAGTCCATCAGGACTAATTCCGTCTACGGTCTTTTAATTGAAAACACACCTGACCGCACACACCATCCTAACTTACCGGTGTCTGGAATCACCCACGACACCCGTTAAGCGAAACTCTAAGTGGGGAGGCTACAACCTCGACTAGCATGGGATCACAAAATTTATAACGCGCGCAAACTAGGGGAGCTACCCCTTCGGCTCCAACCAAAAACACCCATGCCCCCGGATCAGGTGGCATGCCTACCAGATGCAACCGATATCTTCCACCATGGCCTCTCTGTATGGTGTGTGCTAGAAAGGCGTTGGCAACTTACTGAACCGTACCCTACCTATGGCAGGGACAAGTCGTAGTACAAAACAAGTATGGGGGTTACTGGAACAAGACTCGATCTACGGCCAACTCAGGAGGTTTAACTATTCCCAGCATGATTAGCATAACAAAGATATTTCAACCAACAAACAGAATCACCACCCATCATACCTCACCATGCCATACCGGATACAACCGTCTCGACGAGGAACTAGGGACAAGCTCGTGTCTACACAAGACAAAGGCTTTCCCGGATTCCTTCTGGTAGGCATGAATGGCATACGAGGGTGATTACTATCACAAACATATCAAATTCCAACAGCGCGGAATCATCAATATGCACTCATGAGTACGATCATATCATCACATAAAGTAATGAAAACTCCGTGTCAAGGTGGTGTTATAACCGTATCAAACAACACACAACAATATTATGCCAGGGTTCAGAATGCTTGCCTTCAAGAGTATGCAAGTGGGGGTCGGGGTTCACTTTTTGAAAGTTGCCTTCTTCTTCAAAATCCTATTTTACGAAAATTTGAATTAACACATAGTTTCAAAATGGTACAAAAAAGTTGTTTGGAAAATTTTCAAATAAATATGAAAATAAACTAGACAAAATTTGAGAAACAACAGAAAAAGAATCAAATCAATTGGAATTATATTTAAAAAGTTACAGCTAGTCAAAGTTTAGTCAAAATCTGTTTTTAATAAAAAATCAGAAGAAGAAAACGTTTCGGCAGCACTTACGTTTTTCTCTAGCGAAGGTGTATTTCGGGGAATACGCTTCCACTTAAAACATGTTTCGGCGGGCTGGGTCACAGACAGTGGGTCCCTTGGGCCCACTGGTCAGGTTTGACCAGTCGCCTGTGCCTCCTTCCTTCTCTATCCGAGCGGAGGCGGAGCTCCGGCGATCAACGCCGGCGATTGGTCGCTCCTCACGGGGCTCCGACGGCGGGAACATATTCACTATGCTAGGGCGATCCTCCCGGTGGTCGAGAGGGTCGCGGGGACAAAGGGAGTCGCCGGCGGCGAGCTCTGCGGCGGACGGTGGCTTCGGGAGGATTGGGGGCTCGAGCTACGGCGGTTCCCGATCGGGTTTGAGTGGTGGGGTGGCTCCGCAAGGTCGAGGGGAAGAGGATGGTGGCACTAGATGGGCTGGGGAGGCTCTGCTTGCGATGAACGGGACCGAAGGGTGGCGGCGGCCGAGCTGACCGGAGATGGGGAAGACGGCCTCCCTCCATCGATGGCTGGCTGTGAGAGCACAAGGGGGATGGTATGAGGTAGCCTGAGGGTCGGGACGAGCTCAGGGCTCCTTTTATAGGCGGTCGAGGTCGGTCCCCGCGTTGGCAGAGGATATGAACGGCGAACCGCTGTTCTATAGCCAGGGGGGCGCGTGGCGATGGTTGGCGGGGTCTGGCAGTGCGAGGGGATGAGCTCGAGTTGTTCAGGGGCGAGCTGGCGCGCGGCGCCGTCCATGGCAGGAGCCAACTGCGGCCATGGTGGCTTGCGGTGGTGGTACTGTGGGGTGCTAGGAGGTGGCCAGGGCGGTTCTGATGAGTGGAGGAGGACGAGCGTGGCTCTGCGGGCAAGCAAGGGCCAGGGCACGGGGAAAATGAACGCGGCGGCTCGGTGCGCGCGCGTGCAAAACGTGCGCTCTGGACGTGCCCAGAGCATGCACGCCAAGCGTTCGACAAAATGCCAATGTGTTCTAGGCCTCTCTGATGCCTCTGCAACAAAACAGGACTAGGCTAACGATTATATGAGAGCTAATAGACATGCTGGTAAGGCCATTAGAGCAACTTCCTAATGCAAGTCTAAAAGCATGCCAAAACTAGCCATGCTCCTAACCTGCTCGATGAAATGCCAAGGGCATCTAGACATCTCTTGGGGTGGCCAAAAACTCCAGATCATAGTCTCTTTAGATGATAAAGGGGGTGGCAAGGTTAGTTTGACAAAAACAGAAACTTGTTAGTGCAAACTTTTGAGAAAACCAAACTGGACAGAAAATAAAGGCTATTATTGCATGGACCAAAAATATTCCAATGGGTCCAATCTCCTGGACTTAAGGGTTTGGTAGAGTGGTCTATAAGTAGGAGAAATATCTTGGGCACTAGAGCAAAACAAAATAGGGTTGCAGTAGAAAATACCAAACTGACTAGAGAGCAAAAGAGGATGGTTGGCTCAAATCTTTCAAAGAACACCAGTAGTTTTTTGCATAAAGTTGAATTATATACTCCTACTAGCATCTCCCAACTTTGGTGGAATCTTTAAAGAAAAGTTTAAATAGGTTGCAGTGCAAACCACAAATTGATCTAGATTTGAAAACCTGAGGTAGGGCTCAAAATCCCAAGTGATTAAGAGAAGTTTTTGCATAAAAGTGATTTAGGAACCTCACATGTCATCCCCAAATTTTGGTGGAATTTTTAAATAACTTTATCAAAGGGTTATAGTACAAAAGAGGCTCCAAAACTTATGAACAATCATTTTAAAAGAAATAAAGCTCAGGAAAAATAATTATAGAAATAATTCCATTGATAAAAGAAATGTTTCTTGAGAGGGTATACAAGTCCAACCATTTTTTTGAAAAATTTACTATTTGGTGGAAAAACTCCACAATTCAGAAGAAAAGAGTAGTTCTGAATCAAAAGAAAATCCAGGGAATCAAAATTAAATTTACCATGGCAAAAATTTAATTAATAAATCATGGTTAAATTTTTGGGGTGTTACAACACTACCCCCCCCCCTTAAGAAAAATCTCGTCCTCGAAATTTTCTAAAGGCTGTTATGAAAAGAATTACTCCTACTATCACAAAGTAATATCACAAAAATAACCATGCTACTCATGCAATAAAATGTGGCTACAGTGAGTGGGCAACTAGTTTGTCGGTTCTGCTCTATGGGGTCGGAGTGAATGCTACCGATACACATATCTCGCAAAAGTGACGTATTACCGTGGGAGTCGTCGGGGGTGGTTTTTGGAAGCTACGCCTGGGATTAAAAATGCAATCGTACAGCAACATACTTATGCATGGCTACTTATAAAAAAATAGGGGCGCACAAGCAGACTGCATTTAATTATAGCGATATAAGATCACCCAATTACAGGGCGTGGACATACTAAGACTCGGCGCTACTCGAGTGATTTAGTCTACCTCGTTTATATCTAAGCGGGCGTGCCTTGTGGATGCCGAGGCTTCTCCAAGGGCTTCACCGTCGGGGTTAGCTGGAGGGGGTTGAGGAACTGCAGGGTCGGGGTAGCGATGATGACCATCACGGGGGTTGTTGGCCACAATCCCGTTGGAGCGTGTTCCCAAAAGGCGACGAATCACTACTGGGGACACCAAGGCATTTTGGTCGATGGCTGGGGCAGACCTCAAGGACTGGATCGGTTGTCCGAACAGCACGACTGGGTTGTCGGCGTCAGGCTCATCTTCTCCTCTTGCCGGGGCTCCGCGAACCAGTTCTCCACGAGCTGTGATCAGATCAAGAGTGATTTGATCGAACAGTTCCTCTAGTGCACTTACATATCGCAGCAGATGCAACAATGTAGGATCCGTCTCGTGATCTCCGTTGGCAACCTGGGGTGGCCTACCATACCCGTCACGGTTGGGGTAGTAGTAGAACGAGTGACAGTTAACTCTGGGTGACAAGTGCGGGAGTTGAACTATAGCCTCTCGAGCAGCTAGTTGGATGGCTTGTGGCTCAAAGGAAGTTGTCCTTCCGGTGAACCTGTAGGGACGTTCTGGCGATAGACCCCTACCATAGACTTGCACAGTGGCCCAGAATTGATGGCTCTCACCGCTCATGGGCCCTTGGTACACAACATATTCTGGGGGCTCTTCTAATGCAAAGGCACGGCGGGTGATGTTTGCTAGCACGGACACAAAACCTCCAAGGTTGGTTGCTGTGGTTTCATTGTGAACAATGGGTCCAGGCATTATAGCTCGGTTTGGGTTAGAGGTTGTGCTGTGCTGGGTTTGGGAGAGCGTGCCCTTTTTATAGAAAAAGGGGATGGAGTCTTCCTTCGCACGCTTGCGAATGAGACAATTTAGGTGTCGGTCACTGGCGCGTGATCGACAGGCTAGGCTGATAGGTTGGGCACCGACTGCCAAATGGTGTCGGGGTCACTGTGTGGCTATCTTACACGAGAAGCTTGGCCCGGGTTAGGTTAAGGTCTGGTGGGTTGGTTAACCTAGGTTTATTGACCTGGCCAAGATATGATTAGCCAATGGTCAGCCTGGCTCTGATACCAAGGTTGTCATGATCAGATTTTCGGGTTATCCATTTCCCAGAAAATGGCCCTTGTGCTCACCAGCCCCAGGATTACTGTTAGCTCCTGAGGCACCAACTTGATACAAAAATTCCAAGCAAAGTACATAACATGTAGTACAAGATCATTCTGGCCTGTGAGTATAACACAAGGTTTCTAGTGGCTGATGGCGGAAGCGGTTTGTGGTTCATCGGTGTCTATGGGACTCCATTTCCCACAGGAACAGCTAACCAGGATAACTCCTATCTTCGCGAGGCTGCTATCACCATTATGTAGGTTCCGGTGCTATCATCGCAACGCTCCTCTCCATGCAAGAAATATGGCCAAGACAATTGCCAAGGACAAGCCAGTGAGTACTTTAAATGTACTTGCAAACATTATGAACACAGGTACAATATAACAAAAGATAATCATGCTCTGACATATTTCATGGTCACAACGTCAGTCACGAAATAAAAATCCATGATGCACGCAGGTTGTTCATATAAAACATGAATATGCAATCAGAGAGTAGAAATAGAATGCACCGATTGGGTGTCTGAACTCGAAAGGACAATGATATAAAGCATGCCTCAGTCGGGTTTCTGAGCGACACCACATAAAGGGCTTATAAAGTAAATAAATAACAAGCATGCCACAGTCGGGCGTCTGTGCGACACCACATAAAGGGATTATAAGTAATTTAATCACAGTGAATATTCAGGAGGTGGAACCGTCCTAGGGACACTCAATAATTCAAATAATGTAAATGGTTAGTCCTTAATAATAATAATCATAATCATCACGAGTCACAGGTCATGGTCCTTGTTCTGGTTCACCATTTTTTCATCCGAAGACCGACTCTAAGACCGACACTTGACCCATCCCAGACTGTAGTCCTTACCCATGGATACGGCTATTCGAATAGATATAATCTCTGCAGAGGGTGTACTCTTTACCCACGAGTAACGGATTCCTTTAGTCCATCGGGACTAATTCTGTCTACGGTCTTTTAATTGAAAACACACCTGACCGCACACACCAGCCTAACTTATCGATGTCTGGAATCATCCACGACACCCGTTAAGCGAAACTCTGAGTGGGGAGGCTACAACCTCGACTAGCAAGGGATCACAAAGTTTATAACGCGCGCAAACTAGGGGAGCTACCCCTTCAGCTCCAGCCGAAAACACCATGCCCCCGGACCAAGTGGCATGCCTACCGGATGCAGCCGGTATCTTCCACCATGGCCTCTCTGTATGGTGTGTGTGCTAGAAAGGCGTTGACAACTTACTGAATCGTGCCTACCTTTGGCTGGGACAAGTGGTAGTACGAAACAAGTATGAGGGTTACTGGAACAAGTCTCGATCTACGACCGACTCAGGAGGTTTAAGTATTCCTTGCATGATTAGCATAGCAAATATATTTCAACCAACAGACAGAATCACCACACATCATACCTCACCATGCCATACCGGACACAACCGTCTCGACAAGGAACTAGGGACAAGCTCGTGTCTATACAAGACAGAGGCTTTCCCGGATTCCTTCCGGTAGGCATGAAAGGCATATGAGGGTGATTACTATCACGAACATATCAAATTCCAACAGCGCGGGATCATCAATATGCACTCATGAGTACGATCATATCATCACATAAAATAATGAAAACTCCGTGTCAAGGTGGTGTTATAACCGTATCAAACAACACACAACAATATTGTGCCAGGGTTCAAAATGCTAGCCTTCAAGAGTATGCAAGTGGGGGTGCACTTTTTGAAAGTTGCCTTCTTCTTCAAAATCCTATTTTATGAAAATTTGAATTAACACATAGTTTCAAAACAGTACAAAAAAGTTGTTTGGAAAATTTTCAAATAAATGTGAAAATAAACTAGACAAAATTTGAGAAACAACAGAAAAAGAATCAAATCAATTGGACTTATATTTAAAAAGTTACAGCTAGTCAAATTTTAGTCAAAATCTGTTTTTAATAAAAAATCAGAAGAAGAAAACGTTTCGGCAGCACTTACGTTTTCTCTAGCGAAGGTGTATTTCGTGGAATACGCTTCCAATTAAAACATGTTTCGGCGGGCTGGGTCACAGACAGTGGGTCCCTTGGTCCCACTGGTCAGGTTTGACCAGTCGCCCGCGCCTCCTTCCTCCTCTGTCCGAGCGGAGGCGGAGCTCCGGCGATCAACACCGGCGATTGGTCGCTCCTCGTGGGGCTCTGATGACGGGAACATGTTCAGTACGATAGGGCGATCCTCCCGGTGGTCGAGAGGGTCGCGGGGACGAAGGGAGTCGCCGACGGCGAGCTCTGCGGCGGACGGTGGCTTCGGGAGGATTGGGGGCTCGAGCTACGGTGGTTCCCGATCGAGTTTGAGTGGTGGGGTGCCTTCGGAAGGTCGAGGGGAAGAGGATGGTGGGACTGGATGGGCTGGGGAGGCTCTGCTTGCAATGAACGGGATCGGAGGGTGGCGGCGGCCGAGCTGACCAAAGATGGGGAAGACGGCCTCCCTCCATCGTGTGTTGGCTGTGGGAGCACTAGGGGGATGGTGTGAGGTCGCCTGAGGGTCGGGACGAGCTCGGGGCTCCTTTTATAGGCGATCGAGGTCGGTCCCCGCAGCGGCAAAGGATAGGAACGACGAACCGCCGTTTTGTAGCCAGGGGGCGCGTGGCGATGGCTGGCGGGGTCTGGCAGTGCGAGGGGATGAGCTCGAGCTGTTCAGGGGCGAGCTGGCGTGCGGCCGTGGCTCGGGCGGCGCCGTCCATGGCAGGAGCCTCCTGTAGCCATGGCGGCTTGCGGTGGTGGTACTGTGGGGTGCCAGGAGGTGGCCAGGGCGGTTCTGATGAGTGGAGGAGGACGACCGTGGCTCTGCGGGCGACGCCAGGCGTTTGGCAAGATTATATGAGAGCACGCACGCCAGGCGTTCGACAAAATGCCAACGCGTTCTAGCCCTCTCTGATGCCCGTGCAACTAAACAGGACTAGGCTAACGATTATATGAGAGCTAATAGACATGTTGGTAAGGACATTAGAGCAACTTCCTAATGCAAGTCTAAAAGCATGCCAAAACTGGCCATGCTCCTGACCTGCTCGATGAAATGCCAAGGGCATCTAGGCATCTCTTGGGGTGGCCAAAAACTCCAGATCATAGTATCTTTAGATGATAAAAGGGGTGGCAAGGTTAGTTTGACAAAAACAGAAACTTGTTAGTGCAAACTTTTGAGAAAACCAAATCTGGACAGAAAATAAAGGCTATTATTGCATGGACCAAAAATATTCCAATGGGTTCAATCTCCTGGACTTAAGGGTTTGGTAATGTGGTCTATAAGTAGGAGAAAGATCATGGGCACTAGAGCAAAACAAAATAGGGTTGCAGTAGAAAATACCAAACTAACCAGAGAGCAAAAGAGGATGGTTTGCTCAAATCTTTCAAAGAACACCAGTGGCTTTTTACATTAAGTTGAATTATATACTCCTACTAGCATCTCCCAACTTTGGTGGAATCTTTAAAGAAAAATTTAAATAGGTTGCAGTGCAAACCACAAACTGATCCATATTTGAAAACCTGAGGTAGGGCTCAAAATCCCAAGTGATTAAGAGAAGTTTTTGCATAAAAGTGATTTAGGAACCTCACATGTCATCCCCAAATTTTGGTGGAATTTTTAAATAAATTTATCAAAGGGTTATAGTGCAAAAGAGGCTCCAAAACTTATGAACAATCATTTTAAAAGAAATAAAGCTCAGGAAAAATAATTATAGAAATAATTCCACTGATAAATGAAATGTTTCTTGAGAGGGTATACAAGTCCAACAACATTTTTGAAAAGTTTTCTAGTTGGAGGGAAAACTCCACATTTCAGAAGAAAGAGTGGTTCTGAATCAAAAGAAAATCCAGGGAATCAAAATTAAATTTACCATGGCAAAATTTTAATTAATAAATCATTGTTAAATTTTTGGGGTGTTACAGATACATATTGAAAGTGGGAGCATTTAGCTAGATTAGCTCCGTGCAGAGCATTGTAGACATAGAAATTTGCGAAATACATATAGATCTGAATGTAACAGACCCGCTGACTAAACTTCTCTCACGAAGCAAAACATGATCACACCTTAGTGCTCTTTGGGTGTTAATCACATGGCGATGTGAACTAGATTGTTGACTCTAGTAAACATTTTGGGTGTTGGTCACATGACAATGTGAATTGTGGGTTTTACTCACATAACGATGTGAACTATAGGTATTAAATCACATGGCGATGTGAACTAGATTATTGACTCTAGTGCAAGTGGGAGACTGAAGGAAATATGCCCTAGATGCAATAATAATGTTATTATTTTGATTTCCTTATATCATGATAAATGTTTATTATTCATGCTAGAATTGTATTAACGGGAAACTTAGTACATGTGTGAATACATAGACAAAACAAAATGTCCCTAGTATGCCTCTTCTTGACTAGCTCGTTGATCAAAGATGGTTATGTTTCCTAACCGTAGACATGTGTTGCCATTTGATGCACGGGATCACATCATTAGGAGAATGATGTGGTGGACAAGACCCATCCGTTAGCTTATTAGCATTATGATCGTTTAGTTTTACTGCTATTACTTTCTTCATGACTTATACATGCTCCTCTGACTATGATATTATGCAACTCCCGAATACCGGAGGAAGACCTTGTGTGCTATCAAACATCACAACATAACTGGGTGATTACAAAGATGCTCTACAGGTATATCCGAAGGTGTTTGTGGTGTTGGCATAGATCAAGAATAGGATTTATCACTCCGAGTGTCGGAGATGTATCTCTGGGCCCTCTCGGTAATACACATCATAATAAGCCTTGCAAGCAAACGACTAATGAGTTAGTCACGAGATGATGTATTACGGAACGAGTAAAGGGACTTGCCGGCGACGAGATTGAACTAGGTATGATGATACCGATGATCGAATCTCGGGCAAGTAACATACCGATGACAAAGGGAACATCGTATGTTGTTGTGCGGTTTGACTGATAAAGATCTTCGTAGAATATGTAGGAGCCAATATGAGCATCCAGGTTCCGCTATTGGTTATTGACCGGAGATGAGTCTCGGTCATGTCTACATAGTTCTCGAACCCGTAGGGTCCGCACGCTTAACGTTCGATGATGATCGATATTACGAGTTTATGTGTTTTGATGTACCGAAGGTAGTTCGTAGTCCCGGATATGATCACGGACATGACGAGGAGTTTCGGAATGTACGAGACATAGAGATTCCTATTTTCGAAGGTTATATTCGAACACCGGATGAGTTCCGGGGGTTATCGGATAAATACCTGAGTACCGGGAGGTTACCGGAACCCCCCGAGGGATTAATGGGCCTACATGGGCCTTAGTGGAAATAGAGGGCAGCAAGGGGAGTGTGGGGCGCCCCCCCCCCCCTCCAAGGCCCAAACCGATTTTTTTAGGGCAATGGGGGCCGGTCCCCCCTCTTTCCTTCACCTCTTCTCCCTTCCTTCCCCCTCTCCTACTCCTACTAGGAAAGGATGAGTCCTACTCCTAGTGGGAGTAGGACTCCCCTCATGGCGCGCTGTCGGATTTAGGGTTCCGGCAAAACCCTTAAGGTTCGAACTCTGGGGTGCGCACAAAGATCTCTCCTTCCGTCCTAGCCCGTCTACTCAACAAACCTAGGGCTAGCTCGTCAGAACTGATGAACAAGATACACAAGATTTATAATGGTTCGGGCCACCTTTGTGGTGTAACACCCTAATCCAGTGTGGTGTGGTGGATTTCCTTGTAGGCAGGGGAAGAACTAGTACATGGATGAACTGCCTCCTGGGGAGAGGTGTTCTTAAGCTCGGGTGAGCTTGTGGTGTGTGCGAGGTCTTGATGATCCCATCCCCCCTATGGTGGTGGCTAGTCCTATTTATAGTGGCCAGGATCCTCTTCCCAAATAATGAGCGGGAAGGGATCCCACAACGGCTAAATTTGAAGGGGGACAGCTAGTACAAGCTATCCTGACAAAAGGTGGTCTTCGCTGCCAAAGGCTCTAGTGGTGACACCGCCACGGGCTCCGCGATGACCTCCGTCCTGCCGTCCTGCTAGTCTTGGTCTTGTTGCACCGATATGGAAACCTTTGCCTGATGCCTCGGTACTCCGCGCCTGCACCTGCTCCTTTAACACCGAAGAGGGAACTGGCACTCTGCACCCGCTGGCGCCCGCCTGGCTTTGGTCGTCACTGCTTACGTTATGAGTACCTCGCGAGGTGCCCCTCGCCTTGATATCTCCGGTCCTCAGGAGAAGGTATTGCGAGGCCGCCCTAGGGGATGTCCTGTGTCGTCCATCTCGCGAGGCTAGGCCCCTCGTGAGGGTCTTTAGTGTTGCTGAAGAAGTTGGGCCACACCGGGCCGCGTTGCGAGCCACGCTCTCTGATGCATGCAGGCAAGTCTGGGTACCCCCATTCCCAGAACGCCGATAGTAGCCCCCGGTCCCAAGGCGCGCTCGGGCTTGGATTCGTGGCGAAGCCAAGGGCCAAGTGCAGAGCACCGCCGCCCCTCCAAGCCTGCGACCTTGTCTCACGCGTGGTGGTTGATGGGACGTGGGCGCCTCCACTTCCCCATGCAGCCTCGGCAGCTGCGCGACTTGACAAGTCCCTGCATGCACAACAAATCATCATTACCTGTGATTTCGGGGGCCGGCGGTTGGCCTTCTCCTGGCTATAAATAAGGCAGTGAGTGGAGCCTCCGCCGCCCATCTTCTTCCTTTGCTCTTCTCACATCTCCTTCCTTGTACTATGCTCGATCGTGCCGCTCATGGGGCCGATCCGACGATTCTTCGCCGCCGAGAAGGGGAAGACTCCTCGCGAGGAGCCAGTGGTAATTCCTCCGAAGAAGAGGCCACTCATTAATCATGGCACCGTCATGAAGCCGGAGGTGACGAGGCCTTGGCACAAGCGCCTTCCCCCTGGCTATCCGTTGCCCCTTTATGCAAGGGCACCGGGCCGTGGAGAAGGAGCTGGCGCTCAACACCGCCCACGCCGAGGCCGTACCGACCGCGCCATTGCGGTGCGCGCTGCTATCCCGAGAGCTCACGCCGGGGGCTCCTCCCGTGAGTCCGTGGTGTGGGCAGCGATGCCCCATGGATCTTGGATTCGTTTCCTGCCATTCTTTGTTGTGGATGTGCCATCGAGGGGGTCGCTCGGGCTGCGGTTGTGACACGCCGAGTGCTGGGCCCCGGCAACGAGGGCGGAGGTTGAGTTCGTCCCTTCAGGCAAGGTTTTCATGACTCGCGGATGGGGCAAGGTCGCCCGTTCTTGCGGCTTGGAGGGCGCCCTCGCCATCCACTTCGAGTTCGACGACGTCTCCGTGCTGCACTTCAAGGTGTTCAACGAGGAAGGGCGCCGCCTGTAATGTTGCCCTGGAAGGGGCCACCAGGAATATGCTGTTGTCACCGCGTCGGACGTTGATTCCGCCGCCAGCTTATCCGGCAGCAGTGACGGCCTCCGGAGGTCTAGCGGCTCCTCTGAGTCCGCCGAGTCCCCGGAGACAAGCGACGACAGCTACGCGTCCTGGAGCTCGCGGCGCGCCCGAAACACGTCGGGCTCACGAGCACGTTGCTGGTGGTGACTCGCCTAGGGTCGGAGGTGGCCCATCATCGATGGCGTCGGAGTAGGTGGCCGTAGTTGGGATCTCATGAATACCCTTGGTGGCATTCCCTGCGAGGATTCAAAGCCAACCCCATGGGGGTGTGTAAAGAACTTGTAATGATTTTGCTTCTATCCTGCTGTTTCACTAGTGCACTCTGTTTGCGAGCTTTGTTTCAGCAATATCACCGCCCTTTTTTACCAATTCATTTGCATAGTGCTCTACGCCGACGGGCCCCAGTCCCAAGGCAAGCTGCTGCCGTCGCTAGTATGCCAGGTCGCAATGCCGTGGTCAAGGCCAGGAGGTGAGCGGCCCGAGGTCTGATAAGAGCTCCTGAGGCACGATGCTCAAGAGGTCCCCCTTGGTGTGCAAGCGGCTTCCTGAGGCTAAGAAAGCGAGGCAGTATTGCTGAAATGTTACTATCGAATCCTGCTGAGTGAACGTGGATGAGGCATCGAGGGATTGATGACTTATCTTGGCAATCGCGGGGCGGATCCTCGTACAGCATGCCTGGCTCGTTCATTAGGCTGAGATTTCGCGATTCCCTCCTGCTGGCCCTGGGGTTGTGCATCGGCAAGGCCCGGCCCGTGCGTACCTCAGCCGTCGCTGGCCTTGACCTGAAACCAGGACAAGACCAGGGAGTGAGGGGCTACGAGTCCAGTTAGGTCCTTGGGTCACGATGCCCAAGGGTCCCCCTTGACGTACGAACGGACCTGAAGGAAAGGAATGCTGGACTCAAGCCTTGAAGTTCTGCGTCGGCAGGGCCCGGCCGGCCCGCGCCTACCTCAGCGCCGTTGGCCTTGACCGGAAACCAGGACAAGACCAGGGAGTGAGCGGCTACAGGTCCAGTTAGGCCCTTGGGTCGCGATGCCCAAGGGTCCCCCTTCACGTATGAACAGGCCCGAGCTCTCTAAACCTCCTCCTCCTCCTCTCACGCTTCTCGATGCTCTGTGTCCTCGGGTCCCGACCCTCGAGCGAAGCTCAGCCGCCGTTGGTATGCCTGGTCACGATGCCATGGTCAAGGCCAAGGGGTGAGGGCTGGAGAGTCAATAAGAGCCCCTGAGACGCGATGCTCACGACCCCCCTTTAACGCGCAAGCGAACCACGTGGGGAGGGGAGTCCGGTGGGACTGCCTGTCGCCGTGCTCCTGAGACTCCTGTGGCTTAGTCTGCAACAGAACAACTTAGGGCAGCGCCCGTGTCGGGCTTCCGATAATTCCGCTGGGAGACGAAGGCACCGTTGACCTGGTGAGGTGACGCTTGAGGAGCGGGCCGTAGATCAGAGCTCGGTCCGTCGGGTTCGTCAGCATTGCTGGGACGGACCTGAGCACAAGCGCCGTGCCAATGTATGCAGCCCCATTGCAAGCTGAACAGTAGTCCGTTAGGTAGCGAAGGAGATCCGGAAGTGCGATGGTTAGTTGATTGATCCGTATGTAACCTGACTAGGATGATAACACTAGCTTTGGTAAAATGCAAGGGCGATACATGCCACCAGGGTAGACCTATGCGGCCTGGGGGTAGCGCAGCCCGGGGGGCGCCCCCAAAAGGTGACCTGAGATGCAAAAAGATGCACGTCGCAGGGACATACTCGTGCGACCTGGGAATAATGCTGCCTGATGGGGCTCTCAGTTGAACAGAAATCGAAAGATGTCACCTGGCATAGTTGCTGAAGTAGTGTTGGTGTAGCTGAGGGTACTCGATGAAGGCGCTGCTTCTTACGTGCCATCTGGCCCCGACCCCTCGCGAGGCTCCGGGGCTCCCCAGATCTCGCGGAGGGCCGTATCTAACTCCTCCTGGATCTCCTTGCGCTTGGCCTCGCGAGCCGCCAGGACTCCCCGCATGTGGCGCTTGTTGGGGATCGTTGTAGAAAAACAAAAAAATTCCTACGCATCACCAAGATCCATCTATGGAGTTTACTAGCAACGAGAGGGAGGGAGTGCATCTTCATACCCTTGAAGAACACGATGTGGAAGCGTTACAAGAACACGGTTGGTGGAGTCGCACACGCAGCGATTCAGATCGCGGTCGATTCCGGTATAAGCGCCGAACAACGGCGCCTCCGTGTTCAAGACATGTACAGCCCGGGGACGTCACCTCCTTCTTGATCTAGCAAGGGGGAAGGAGAAGTTGGGGAAGAGCTCCGGCAGCACGACGGCGTGGTGGTGGAGCTTGCAGTTCTCCGGCAGGGCTTCGCCAAACTCTACAGAGGAAGAGGAGGAGCTGGGAGGGGAAGAGAGCTGCGCCAGGGAAGGGGTGCGACTGCCCTCTCTCTCCCTTACTATATATAGGGGGAAGGGGGGAGGAGGAGGCGCCCTAGGGTTTCCCTAGGGGAGGGGCGGCGGCCACAGGGGAAACCCTAGATCGGTTTGGGTGCCCCCACCCCTAGGAAACATGCCCCCCATGCCAGGAGGGGCGGCTGCCCTAGGGGAGGCGCCCCCAGCTCTCCAGGTTACGCGAGATGGGGTGGGAGGGGCGCTCAGCCCCTTAGTGGGCTGATGTGCCCCCTCCCCTTGGCCCATAAGGCCTCCAATGCTTGCCGGGTCCTCCGAAACCACTATCGGACATGCTGGTCGTCACCCGGTACCTCCGGAACAATTCCGAACTCTAATACCCTTCGTCCAATATATGGATCATCGCTTCTGGACTATTCCGGAGTTCCTCATCACGTTCGGGATCTCATCCGGGACTCCGAACAACCTTCGATAACCACATACTATTCCCATAACAACTCTAGCGTCACCAAACCTTATGTGTGTAGACCCTACTTGTTCGGGAACCATGCAGACATGACCGAGATACCTCTCCGGCCAATAACCAATAGCGGGATCTAGATACCCATATTGGCTCCCGCATGTTCCACAATGATCTCATCGGATGAACCACGATGTCGGGGATTCAATCAATCCCGTATACAATTCCCTTTGTCTACCGGTAAAGTACTTTCCCGAGATTCGATCGTCGGTATACCGATACCTTGTTCAATCTCGTTAAGGCAAGTCTCTTTACTCGTTCCGTAACACATCATCCCGTGACCAACCCCTTAGTCACATTGAGCTCATTACGATGATGTCTTATCGAGTGGGCCCAGAGATACCTCTCTATGATACGGAGTGACAAATTCCAGTCTCAATTCGTGCCAACCCAACAGATACTTTTGGGGATACCCGTAGTGTATCTTTATAGCCACCCAGTTACGTTGTGACGCTTGGCACACCCAAAGTAGTCCTACGATATGCGGGAGTTGCACAATCTCATGGTCTAAGGAAAGGATACTTGATATTGGAAAAGCTTTAGCATACGAAATACACGATCTTGTGCTAGGCTTAGGATTGGGTCTTGTCCATCACATCATTCTCCTAATGATGTGATCCCGTTATCAATGACATCCAATGTCCATGTTCAGGAAACCATAACTATCTATTGATCAGCGAGCTAGTCAACTAGAGGCTTAGTAGGGACATGTTGTGGTCTATGTATTCACACATGTATTACGATTTCTGATTAATACAATTATAGCATGAACACTAGACAATTATCATGAACAAGGAAATATAATAATAACCATTTTATTATTGCCTCTAGGGCATATTTCCAACAGTCTCCCACTTGCACTAGAGTCAATAATCTATATAGATTGTGATGAATCGAACACCCAGAAAGTTCAGGTGTTGATCATGTTTTGCTCGTGGAGGAGGTTTAGTCAACGGATCTGCGGCATTCAGATCCGTATGCACTTTACAAATATCTATGTCTCCATCTATAGATGTAGATGCCACCACAACGCTTTGCTTGCAACTGCACCAGCTGACTGCCCCACCATTCGAAATATACACGTATACGGTTTGTGACTTGGAGTCATCCAGATCTGTGTCAAAGCTAGCATCGATGTAACCCTTTACGACGAGCCCTTCGTCACCTCCATAAACGAGAAACATATCCTTAGTACTTTTCAGGTACTTCAGGATGTTCTTGACCGCTGTCCAGTGTTCCATTCTGGGATCACTTTGGTACCTCCCCACCATACTTATGGCAAGGTTCACATCAGGTCTAGTACACAGCATGGAATACATAATAGAACCTATGGCCGAGGCATAGGGGATGACACTCATCTTTTCTCTATCTTCTCCTGAGGTCGGACATTGAGCTGTGCTCAATCTCATACCTTGTAACACAGGAAAGAACCCTTTCTTGGACTGATCCATATTGAACTTCTTCAATATCTTGTCAAGGTATGTGCTTTGTGAAAGACCAATGAGGCGTCGTGATCTATCTCTATAGATCTTGATGCCTAATATGTAAGCAGCTTCTCCAAGGTCCTTCATTGTAAAACATTTATTCAAGTAGGCCTTTATGCTTTCCAAAAATTCTACATCATTTCCCATCAGCAATATGTTATCCACATATAATATGAGAAATGCTACCGAGCTCCCACTCACTTTCTTGTAAATACATGCTTCTCCCCAAGTCTGTATAAACCCAAACGCTTTGATCACCTCATCAAAGTGAATGTTCCAACTCCGAGATGCTTGCACCAGCCCATAGATGGAGCGCTGGAGCTTGCATACCTTGTTAGCATTCTTAGGATCGACAAAACCTTCCGGCTGCATCATATACAGTTCTCCCTTAAGGAAGCCATTAAGGAATGCCGTTTTGACGTCCATTTACCATATCTCATAACCATAGAATGCGACAATTGCTAACATGATTTGGACGGACTTCAGCATGGCTACGGGGGAGAAAGTCTCATCGTAGTCAATTCCTTGAACTTGTCGATAACCTTTAGCGACAAGCCGAGCCTTATAGTTGGTCACATTTCCATCCGCGTCAGTCTTCTTCTTAAAGATCCATTTATTGTCTATGGCTTGCCGATCATCGGGCAAGTCAACCAAAGTCCATACTTTGTTATAATACATGGATCCTATTTCGGATTTCATGGCTTCAAGCCATTTGTTGGAATCCGGGCCCGCCATCGCTTCTTCATAGTTCGAAGGTTCACCGTTGTCTAGCAACATGATTTCCAGGACATGGTTGTCGTACCACTCTGGTGCGGAACGTGTCCTTGTGGACCTACGGAGCTCAGCAGTAACTTGGTCCGAAGTTTCATGATCATTATCATTAACTTCCTCTCTAGTCGGTGCATGCACCATAGAAACATCTTCCTGTGCTGCGCAACTTTCCAGTTCGAGAGGGGCGACAATCACCTCATCAAGTTCCACTTTCCTCCCACTTACTTCTTTCGAGAGAAACTCTTTCTCTAGAAAGGATCCATTCTTGGCAACAAAGACCTTGCCTTCAGATCTGAAGTAGAAGGTATACCCAATAGTTTCTTAGGGTATCCTATGAAGACGCGTTTTTCTGATTTGGGTTCGAGCTTTTCAGGTTGAAGTTTCTTGACATAAGCATCGCATCCCCAAACTTTTAGAAACGTCAACTTAGGTTTCTTCTCAAACCATAGTTCATACGGTGTCGTCTCAACGGATTTAGTCGGTGCCCTATTTAAAGTGAATGCGACAGTCTCTAAAGCTTAACCCTAAAATGATAGCGGTAAGTCGGTAAGAGACATCATAGATCGCACCATGTCCAACAAAATATGATTACGACGTTCAGATACACCATTACGTTGAGGTGTTCCAGGCGGCGTCAATTGTGAAACAATTCCACATTTCCTTAGGTGCATGCCAAATTCGTGACTTAAATATCTCCTCCACGATCTGATCGTAAGAACATTATTTTTCTGTCACGTTGATTCTCAACCTCATTTTGAAATTCCTTGAACTTTTCAAAGGTCTCAGACTTGTGTTTCATCAAGTAGACATACCCATATCTACTTAAGTCATCAGTGAGGGTAAGAACTTAACGATAGCCACCGCGAGCTGCAACACTCATTGGACCGCACACATCAGTATGTATGATTTCCAACAAGTTGGTTGCTCGCTCCATTGTTCCGGAGAACGGAGTCTTGGTCATCTTGCCCAAGAGGCATGGTCCGCACGTGTCAAATGATTCATAATCAAGAGACTCCAAAATTCCATCTACATGGAGCTTCTCCATACGTTTGAAACCAATATGACCAAGGCAGCAGTGCCACAAGTATGTGGGACTATCATTATCAACCTTACATGTTTTGGCATTCACACTATGAATATGTGTAACATCACGTTCGAGATTCAATAAGAATAAACCATTGACCAACGGGGCATGACCGTAAAACATTTCTCTCATATAAATAGAACAACCATTATTCTCAAATTTAAATGAGTAGCCATCTCGCATTAAACGAGATCCAAATACAATATTCATGCTCAAAGCTGGTACTAAATAACAATTATTGAGGTTTAAAACTAATCCCGAAGGTATATGTAGAGGCAGCATGCCGACGGCGATCACATCGACCTTCGAACCATTCCCGACGCGCATCGTCACCTCGTCCTTCGCCAGTCTCCGCTTATTCCACAGCTCCTGCTTTGAGTTACAAATGTGAGCAACTGCACCGATATCAAATACCCAGGAGCTACTACGAGCGCTGGTAAGGTACACATCAATAATATGTATATCACATATACCTTTGACGTTGCCGGCCTTCTTATCTGCTAAGTATTTGGGGCAGTTCCGCTTCCAGTGACCCGCTCCCTTGCAATAAAAGAACTTAGTCTCAGGCTTGGGTCCGTTCTTTGGCTTCTTCCCGGCAACTGGCTTACCGGGCGTGCAACTCCTTTGCCGTCCTTCCTGAAGTTCTTCTTACCCTTGCCTTTCTTGAACTTAGTGGTTTTATTCACCATCAACACTTGATGTTCCTTTTAGATCTCCACCTCTGCTGATTTCAACATTGGATACATCTCAAGAATGGACTTCTCCACCCCTTGCATATTGAAGTTCATCACAAAACTCTTGTAGCTAGGTGGGAGCGACTGAAGGATTCTATCAACGACCACGTCATCTGGGAGATTAACTCCCAACTGAGACAAGCGGTTGTGTAACCCAGACATTTTGAGTATATGCTCGCTGACAGAACTATTCTCCTCCATCTTACAACTTTAGAACTTGTCGGAGACTTCATATCTCTCCACTCGGGCATGAGATTGGAAAACCATTTTCATCTCTTGGAACATCTCATATGCTCTATGTTGCTCAAAATGCTTTTGGAGCCCCGATTCTAAGTTGTAAAGCATGCCGCACTGAACCAAGGAGTACTCATCACTACGCGACTGCCAGGCGTTCATAACGTCTTGAGTTGCTGGGAAAACGGGTGCATCACCTAGCGGTGCTTCAAGGACATATGCTTTCTTGGCAGCTATGAGGATGATCCTCAAGTTACAGACCCAATCCGTATAGTTGCTACCATCGTCTTTCAGCTTAGTTTTCTCTAGGAACGCGTTGAAGTTGAGGGCAACATTAGCGTGGGCCATTGGATCTACAAGACATATTGTAAAGCTTTTAGACTAGGTTCATGACAATTAAGTTCATTTCAACAAATTTAATGAACTCCCACTCAGATAGACATCTCTCTAGTCATCTAAGTGATACATGATCCGAGTCGACTAGGCCGTGTCCGATCATCACGTGAGACAGACTAGTCATGAACGGTGAACATCTTCATGTTGATCGTATCTTCTCTACGACTCATGTTAGACCTTTCGGTCTTCCGTGTTCCGAGGCCATGTCTTTACATGCTAGGCTCGTCAAGTCAACCCTAAGTGTATTGCGTGTGTAAATATGGCTTACACCCTTTGTATGCTAACGTTAGGACCTATCACACCCAATCATCACGTGGTGCTTCGGATCAACGAACCTTAGAAACGGTGCACAGTTAGGGGGAACACAATTATTGAAATTTTAGTGAGAGATCATCTTATTTATGCTACCGTCGTTCTAAGCAAATAAGATGTAAAACATGATAAACATCACATGCAATCAAATAGTGACATGATATGGCCAATATCATTTTGCTCCTTTTGATCTTCATCTTCGGGGCTCCATGATCATCATTGTCACCGGCATGACACCATGATCTCCATCATCGTGTCTTCATGAAGTTGTGTCGCCAACCGTTACTTCTACTACTATGGCTAACTGTTAGCAATAAAGTAAAGTAATTACATGGCGTTTTCAATGACACGCAGGTCATACAATAAAATGAAGAAAACTCCTTGGCTCCTGCCGGTTGTCATACTCATCCACATGCAAGTCGTGATTCCTATTACAAGAACATGATCAATCTCATACATCATACATATATATCATTCATCACATCCTTTTGGCCATATCACATCACACGGCACATGCTGCAAGAACAAGTTAGAGGTCCTCTAATCACTACTAGAAAAACGGCTATAGGTAATATCACTGTTAGTGGCGCACCAGAGATGTGGTGCGCCACTACTATATAGCAGTGGCGCACCACGAACAGGTGCTCCACTAATAGTGACATTACTAGTGGCGCACCAGGTGTGGGGTGCGCCACTACTATGTTTTTGAACAGTAACCAGCCATGCCCAGGCTTACCAGTGGCGCACCAGGACAAGGTGCGCCACTACTATTTTTGATAGTAGTGGCGCACCTTGCCCTGGTGCGCCACTGGTAAGGCTGGGCATGGTGGTCCAAAAAAAAAACATAGCAGTGGCGCACCCCTTCACTGGTGCGCCACTAGTATTCCTGGCTACTAGTGGCGCACCAGTGAAGGGGTGCGCCACTGGTAACCTGGGAGCAGTAGCTATAATTAGGCAGCCACACCTACCACACACTCACTTTCCCCCCTCCACCAAAACAAATCTGGTCGTCTTGCTCCTCCTCCTCACCTCATTTGCACCATAGATTCACCCAAATTAAGTGGTTAAATTTCCTTTTTTTGATAGGTAAGTAAGGGGAAAGCTTTCTTTATGTTCTAGATCTACTTTTCTCTCCGTCTCCAACAACGTACACACTTTTTATGGCCTAGAGATGTACGTATGTTTGTGGTGTTGCATATGTTTGTGTTTGCAGGTACCGGTATTTGAAATGCGATAGCTGCCAATATTTTGCCGGAATGTTGATTCATCTCCGTTTCGGCGAGAATTTGGCACTATGTGCATTCTTTTTGGTCCTATTTTTAGGCAAAGTCATGCCAAATTTTTTTTTTGTTCTAAAATATCATTTTGCTCTACCCCGCAGGCGACCATGGTCCGCACGATGACCGAAGGCATCGTAAATAGGTTTTTGAGCTCCGCGAAGGCCGAGATGCTTCAAAAGAACGAGACGGAGATAAGATGTATGTGTCGAAGATGCAAGCTGAAGAGCCTTATTGCGGACCCGGATTCCGGGCAGGTGCGGGACCACTTGCTCTTGCGTGGTTTCATGGATGGCTATCGGTGGCAAGGTGATGAAGATGACTATGAAGTCATCCATGGGGGCCGGGCAAGCAGAGAAAAGGAAGGGCAGCAAGACAATAGCGGCGAGGGCGGGCGAGAAGACGAAGAATCTCCAGGACATGATCACGAAGTAGATGCAGGACACGGTCATCATGTAGAAGATGCCGGACATGATGATGAGGAAGATCAAGACGAAGGGCATGATCATGAAGATGAAGATGCCGGAGCAGACGACGATGGACCATCGATGGGCTGGGTGCATGACCCTCATATTCAAGAGCTGCTTCGCAAGCAGACGGGTAACGCAAGAGCTGCCGCCCGAGAGAAAGCCAAGCTGGATCAACTGGAGACAGACGCGGTTACTCCATTGTATGAAGGATGCAGGCCCGAGGATACCCGCCTGAAAGTAACGCTCATGGCTCTAGAGATGAAGGTAAAACACAAAATGACCGACGCATGCTTCGACGAGAACATGTCATTCTGGCACGAACGTCTTCCGAAGGGGAACAAGTGCCCGACCAGTTTCGAGGAGGCGAAGAAAATCGTGTGTCCTCTGGATTTACCGCACGTGAAATACCATGTGTGCATGAACGATTGCATCATTTATCGAGACGAGCACGCGGAGTCTACCATATGTCCGGTGTGCGGCGTCAGTCGATACAAGAAGAGGAAGAAAGCTCCTCGAAAAGTGGTGTGGTACTTTCCGATCACTCCTCGTCTGCAGCGGTATTTCGCGGACCCTAAGCTAGCAAAGCTCCTACGTTGGCACGCGGATAGGGAGGAGAAGAAGCGAGAAGATGACGGAAATGATCCGGAGATAAATAAAAAAGACAAGATGCTGAGTCACCCTAAGGACGCGAGCCAGTGGCAAGCGTTGAACTTCGAAGACACATAATTTGGGGACGATCCAAGGAACATCGTGCTGGGCGCGAGCACCGATGGAGTCAATCCGTTTGGTAGCCAGAGAAGCACACATAGCACCTGGCCTGTGTTTGTGTGGATGTACAACCTTCCCCCCTGGATGTGCATGAAGAGGAAGTACATTCACATGAGTATGCTAATTGAAGGGCCGAAACAACCAGGGAACGACATCAATCTGTATCTGGGGCTGCTGAAAGAGGAGCTAGACACGCTGTGGAAAATGCCAGCCAATACGTGGGACGCCGCAGCGAAAGAATATTTCCCTATGAGAGCCGCACTGCTCACGATGGTGCACGACTATCTCGGTTACGGATATGTCGCGGGGCAGGTGGTCCACGGATTTTGTGCATGCGTCAGGTGCATGGATGACACAACGTATCGCCAGCTATATAGAGATCCCGGGTCTTCGAAAACCGTGTTCATGGGACATCGAAGGTGGCTTCGCGACGATGACGCATGGAGAAAACGCAAGGATCTGTTCGATGGTGAAACCGAACCCCGAAGACCCCCACGTACGAGGAGCGGCGAGGAAATAGACGAGCTGTTGAAAAATTGGAAAGAGTGCCCACCGCCGGGAAAGAAGCGAAAGGCGCCAGAGCCGCTGCTGAAGATATGGAAAACGAGGTCTGTTTTCTGGGACTTGCCGTACTGGAAGATCCTCCGTGTGCCTCACAGCCTTGATGTCATGCATATCACGAAGAACATGTGTGAGAGTCTGCTTGGTACCCTGCTCAACATGCCAGAGAGGACCAAAGATGGGCCGAAAGCAAGGGCAGACTTGCAAAAAATGGGCATCAGGGAGGAGCTCTGGCGCCCTAATGATGATGATGATGATGATGATGATGAGGCGAAGGACACGGAAAGTCATCGCAAAGGCAAAAAGGCCAAGAAGATCGAATATGACTACCCTCCCGCGTGCTTCACTCTAAGTCAGAAGGAGATCGAGCAGTTTTTCACCTGCCTCGTAGGAGTAAAACTTCCTTACAGTTACGCGGGGAAGATAAGCAGATACCTAGACTCAGCGAAGCAGAAGTTCAGCGGGATGAAGTCTCACGACTGTCACTTGATGATGACGCAGATACTTCCAGTTGCAATCCGTGGGATCATGGACGCGCACGTCCGTGACACGCTATTTTGCCTATGCAACTTTTTCGACGTCATCTCTCGGAAGTCTGTTGGCGTGAGGCAACTCAGAAGGCTACAGGAAGAGATCGTGGTGATACTATGCGAGCTTGAGATCTACTTCCCGCCCGCATTGTTCGATGTTATGGTGCATCTGCTGGTCCATATCGTGGAGGATATCATCCAACTCGGGCCGACGTTCCTGCACAGCATGATGCCATTCGAAAGGATGAATGGTGTCATCAAAGGATACGTTCGCAACAGGGCACGTCCAGATGGAAGCATAGCAAAGGGCTTTCTGACCGAAGAGTGCATCTCCTTCTGCACGAATTATCTAGGCATCGAGAACCCCGTTGGTCTGCCCGTCAACAGGCACCTCGGCAGGCTCGCTGGATGGGGTCACCGCGAGGGTCGCCGCGAAATGCATGTCGACTTCATGGGTCCACTCGCCGACTTTGAAAGAGCAAACCTAGTCGCGCTACAACACATAGACGTGGTCGATCCTTGGGTGGTAGAGCACAAAATCTTTATTGAGAAGACGTACAATGACCGAGGCCAACAGAGGACGGAGGGAGCTATAATCAAAGAGCACAACTCATGTTTCACGCGTTGGTTCAAGGAGAAGCTTCTGTCGTACCCTTTACATGAGGATTCTTCCGCGGAAGAAAAACTCATATTCGCCTTGTCACAGGGCGCCGAGCACAACCTGATGACCTATGAGGCGTACGATATCAACGGCTACACATTCTACACCGAGGAAAAGGACAAGGACATGAAGAGCGATTATCAGAACTCCGGGGTAACGATGGAATCCTACACCGGTAACGACAAGGACAGATACTACGGAAGGATCGAGGAGATCTGGGAGCTGAGCTACGCTGGAGAGAAGGTCCCGATGTTCCGTGTCAGATGGGCCAAGAGCGTCCTAAAAGAAGACCGATATTTCACCACCATGGTTATACCAGAAGCCAAATCCAAGACCGCGGGCGCAAACGTCACCGCGAAAAATGAGCCATGGGTACTGGCTTCCAAAGTGGACCAATGCTTCTTCATTACCGACCCGTCAAAGCCCAGTCGTGTTGTCGTGAGGAGAGGCAAAAGGAACATCATCGGAATGGATGGAGTCGCCAATGAGCAAGACTTTGACAAGTACGGCGACCCGAAGATGGAAGATGACGACGACGATGAAGTACCATACACCACAAGAAGAAGCAGGACCACCCTACCTAAAGGACGTCCGTTCAAGAGAAGATCAATTCAAGGGGTTCCGGGGCTAAATTATTCAACCGCGAGGAAGAAGGGCAAGAAGATTGTGAAAAGATAGCTAAGATTGAATCACGACGTGTCGGCCGCGCGTGTGTGTGTGTCAGTGGCAAGCTCAATTATTACATGCAACTAAATTATTACATGTATCACTTGATTTCAACCATTATTAAAGATCTTTTAAACATTATATTACTTTACATGCAAACTCAATCTTAATTTGACGACTGTTATTTCATGTCAATCTTTGATGACTGTTATTTCATCTCACTTGATTTCAACCATGCCATAGCATTGTAAATGATTCTATATTGTGATTGAGTAAAGGAGATATGCATGCATTGTAAAAAAATTATACGCCCTATTTTTAGGAATGGAGGGAGTATTAAAATTGCCATGTGTTTATTTTAAAGTGTTTGGATGTTTATCATAAGGTTAAAATAAAATTTTAAAAAATATGCAAAAAGTTTATTTCATCTCACTTGATTTCAACCATGCCATAGCATTGTAAATGATTCTATATTGTGATTGAGTAAAGGAGATATGCATTGTAAAAAAATTATACGCCCTATTTTTAGGAATGGAGGGAGTATTAAAATTGCCATGTGTTTATTTTAAAGTGTTTGGATGTTTATCATAAGGTTAAAATAAAATTTTAAAAAAATATGCAAAAAGTGGGGTTGCCAGGATTTGAACCTGGGTGGTTCTGTCCATAACCAACGCGCCAACCACTAGGCCATGTGTGTGGTTCTGTCCATAACCACACACACAATTCTTATGACTTTGATATTGAGCTGTTTATGGTGCACGATGTAAAAGTGCGCCATTGATATCGATCTGCTAGCTGGCCCTCGATCCCCCTGCTTTCTCTCCTCCCCGCGCCTCCCTCTCCTCCCACTCCCGCACTTTGGACGTAAATGGTTCTCTCCCCCCTCCCCGCCGCCCGCCCCCACCGCCGCCGCACTCCGCCCTCTCCCCCACTGACTGCCCCGCCCCCTTCACTCTCCGGCCCGACGAGCGACCCTCATCCCTAGGGTTTCGCCCTCCCCTCCCCCACCTCCGCCGTCGCCGTCGCCTCCCCGATCCCCCGGCCCCGGCCACCTCCGCCGCCGCGGCCCCGACGCCCACCGACCTCCCACGCCGGCAGATCGGCGCCGCCGGGCAGATCGACCCCGGGCCCCGCCCTCGCCGCCGCCCAGGCCGACCACGGGACAAGCTTGAGAGCCCCCAGATCGGGCCCGGCCCTCACAGACAAGGTGCGCGTGCATTCCCTTCCCGCTCCTTCCTTCGCCGCTGGCTTTCGTTTCATTACCACATTTGTATTTCCCCAACTAAGCACTAGTACCATAAGCTTAAGCTCCAAGCAGGCTAGTTACCTGGTGAGGTGAGTGACTGACTTTGGGTAAATTTTCTGAAATCTCTAGTTTGTGATGCGGTAATGCTCGTTTACTTACCACAGAGGAACGAGGTTTAGCCAATCACTGCTAGTGTTCATTCAGTAATACAAGTCTCTGCCCTGCCAAGTCGATTCGTGACAGGCCTGCTGCTGCAGAAATCATTTACAGCCTCTGACAGTCACAATCACGTCCACGACCACTGTCATTCTCTTTCCATAATAAATCAATTTCTCTTTGTTGGCCAGAATGCTTAGCACTACAAAATATGTTTAACTGCAGTAGTATTCAAGTTGTGACAACATGTCAGCTGGATAGTCTCTCAAAACCACAAGTCACTAGTTGCATAAATGTACCAGAGCCAGCAACAACAGCAGCAAGAGACCATTCATTTCCTCCTTGTTAGGTTTGGGGCCTGCTCTAGGGTATTTAGGCTCTGTGTGCAATTTGGCGTGGTTGGTTGCTCTGCAAGTAGTTCAGAGATAGCTAGGTTTGTTTTGTGTCCCGGCTCATATGTCTTTCTGGTTTTTGTGTGCAATATGATTATTCTTAGTTTGTGTAGACGAAGCGGTAGACGAATCCCTAGTTGTTGCACTATTTACACCATGGCTCATTTTATTTTATTTTTGAATAATTTTTGTAGTTCAGAGCTAGTAGCAGGTTTAATCTTGTGGTGTAACTGCCCTTTTGCTGCAGTGTCTTTTCCATCAATTGGTTTATTATGTACCTTCTGTCTTATGCTTAAACCTGGAAGTTGAAGGATCGTCGAACCAATAAACCTTTTGATGCATGATGCCCAAAACGTAGAATCGTTTTGAAGTTGGTGTAAATAGAACCTTTTTGAACCACTACAGCAGCACTAGAGAGACATGATTCTTCTACTACTAGGAGTCTAGGACTAGGAGACGAGACATGGAAATGGAAACCTGCAGCCCACACTTGGCATATGATCTAGGGTCAATCTAGAACATGCATACGAACGAAATTCCACACTTGCAGCATGTATATAGAAGAAATTCAGAGTCAGCTCTACAGCAGTAGAGAAATATATATAATCACTGCTGGGCAATACCAGTGAAGGAGATGCTTTTTCACATGATTGACAATGGTCAAAATATTAAGCATGGGTGAGGTAAACAATGAATGAATAGTATTAAGCATGGGTGAGGTAAACAATGAATGAATAGTTTCATCAGGAAGTCAGCTCATTGACAATTTGAAGCAGTAAGTAAAACATTTTGGTTGGTTAGTGGGCATTTGTAATCTAAGCACAGAAAAGGGGGGCATTTTTTTTTCTGAATGAAATAAATATATAAGGAAGATGATTCAGTAAGCTGCAGCAATCCTTGCAGGGGTTTTGCATGCAGGGGTGAGGTATGGACATGGGAAGGGGAGGTGGATTAGGATGGGTTAGCCACAACAATTGGTAAGTATAGAGAGAGAGCAGTTAATAGTGTGTTGTCTGTACATCCTGAGATCGGCAAGTTCGGGTACTGCCTTTACATGTTCTAGATTAACTTATTATGCTGTTGGTCCTGTTACACTCTTGTAGGTATATAAGCACTAGTTATATGGCTACTGCCATGTTCCTATACACGTTCTTATACTACTTTACTTAAATTATTATCATGGTTCTGAAAGTACACTTGTTCAGAATAGCACCAAGTCCTAGGGCAAACTGAATTCCGCTTCAGTATTGGACAATAGACTTGCTGCTATGTTATTATACAGATTCAAACATAGTTTCTGTTCACCAAAAGAGTGATGGGCTTGCTGCTCTGTTGTGCCTATACGTAGGCCTTTTTTGTCCATATGAAAGCAGAGGACCATATGGTCTGTGGCCTTTTCATCCATATGAAAGTAGAGGCACATTGTGGTGCTAGTTTGCTGGGTTTTGTCTCCGACCATCATGTCGTGATGATTTTGCAGGTACCCCGAGAGGCCCTTGAGTTTGCCGGAATGTCGATTAACTTCCGTTTCGGCAAGTTCGGGTACTCCATATGTCCTATTTTCAGCAAAGGTCATGCTGAAATTTTCCGTGAATTTTAGCATGACTTTGCTAAAAATAGGACATATGGGGTACTTGCGACTAATGCATGGGCCGGGGTATCTTACTACTTAATTAAGTAGGATCAAGAATTAAGTAGGACTAGTTCTGAATAGCTTCTATCAACGGCACTCTAAATGATAAAACCGTAGCTTTTAGGATGCCTCGGTGTCGACAAACCCTAAGTGATGAGACCATGATAATTCCTCACAAACCCTAAATGATGAGATCTTGTTCCTTGACAATAACCAACTTTTTGACCAAACTTTTTTCCTATTTAGAGCGAACATGGCCGACAACGATGAGGCCGGCGGTTCGGGCGCCAAGCTATTCTGGGAGCTGTCCCAGGAGATGGAGGAATACCCTCACCGCTATGAGGACGCCGCGGAAGACACCGATCCCGACTACACAACCCCTAGTGGCGTCGGGGATGACACCACTGATGGTTCCGCCGGGGATGCCACCACTGATGATGGCAGCGAACGCACAGATGGCAGCCAACCGAAGAGGCAACGGAAGGACCGGCGCCCGAACGTGCTCGGCACCGTCAAGGAGGAATTTACTGAAGTGTCCTCCAGTGGGCACCCAACGGCGCCCAAAGAATTAGTCAGTTGGTACGCGGGACAACTCGGGTGCATTGTCCGGAGCACCGTCACGATCAACACCGAGAACCTAAGGCATCGTGAACGAGGGAATTTGCGGATCCTCCTCTTCACGAAGCTGCACGAACGATACAAGTTCCCCGGTGACTTCGCAAACACATGCCTCTCAGGGAATAAAGTGAACAGTGCCGCCCTCACGAAGATGAGCATGGCCCTGGCTTCTTGGAGAGCCCGGGTGAAGAAAATGATTGAAAGAGGTGATAGTTATGAGAAGATCAAGGAGAAAAATCCTTCGATCAGCAAAGCTGACTACCTGGAGTTCAAGACCAAGTGCGAGAGCAACGCATCCGTGGAATCAAGTCAGTGGGGGAAAGAAATGCGGGAATTGAATTTAGGGGTCCACACACTCGGTCCCGGCGGTTACAAAGTGGCGGAACCTAAATGGGACAAGGAGGACGCGGAGCGTGTCGAGCAAGGCCTACCGCCCCTCTTCGATAAATACCGCCATGAAAAGCAGACCAGGAACTATATCAGAGCCCGGTACAAGGAGGACCCGGTAACAAAGGAGCTTACCACGGATCCGAAGGTGAAGGCGCTTGAGCTTGTTCTGGTAAGGAATACACCCCCGCGTAATTAGCTCCATATGGTTGCATTCTAATTAATGAAGCCAAATTTCTAAATGGTTCACGTTCCTTCCACAGGAAACTGAAAGCAGTAGCGCGGGGTCTCAGAGCTCCCCGTCTGCCCCTTGGGACACCACTTTAAATAGGGCGTTGAATGTAATGAAACAGAAGGATAAGTTAACTAAGCCGACGTCAGCTGGTCGTGTGGCCGGCGAAGGCTTGTCCACGAAATGGTCGGAATACTATAAGACTGGGCGAAAGGAGAGAAAGACCAGCTTGGAAAGCCAGGAGGTTAAAGAACTCAAGGCAAAAGTGGCGCAGATTCCTCAGATAGTCGAAGAGCAAGTGCGAGACCAAGTGCGAGACCAACTGGGAGCGACGATCACCGCCATTATGCCTACCTTGGTTGAGGGGCTGCGGGGGTGGTTTGCGGGCGGCCAACAGGGGCCGCCCCCGATTCCCAGCTTGACGGGCAGCAACTCGCACAACGCGCCGGTAGTGGTGTCTCCGGCGGAGGCGTCATTGGTGTCTCCGGTGCCGGCGCCGGCATTGGAGCTTGATGCACCCGGGTGTGGGAAGAATACGCCGGTCGGCACCTCGGCAGCAAGCGGCCCCTCCGTCACTTGCACGCCCGCCGTTGGCGGTGCCTCGACATTAGCCGAGCTCGACGCCATCACGGTAACTAAGCCTCGGCCGATGACTTCATCTCCTTGCCTTTGACTGGGCATCCCTGACGCCCTACATGTTTTCGCAGGGCGCCGCCAACGAAGTTCCATGCACTCTCCTGCACTTCGTGGACGGCAAGTTGATCGATGTCGCCAAGGCCAAAATCGTTGAACCGGGCAACCGCGTGTTCCACCATAATCCGATGCCACCCACCGTGTATAGGGTTCAACTGGTTCGGGTGCTGCGGGGCTGCGACGACTTGTTACCTCCGTATCGACCCCATGGGGCCGACGAAGACGATGTGATGACCCTCGGCGCCTGCTTCAACTGGCCATTGCTTTGGCCGAAGAGCCAGATTCGTTTGGGGGTGGGGGTCACCACCCCACAGACAACACCGCCAGTCCTGCCGGCGCCAAGCCATGGCAAGACCGCCGCAACGCTACCGCCGTCAGCTGATCCCGGCATGCATATGGCACAGGATCCGGACGTCGACGACGGTACATTTGTCAACGTCGATGACTACTTCAACGAACATGGTGGGTACGGTGACGAATTCTTGGCGCCTCCTTCTCAAGAACCCAACCCTGCAAAAGTCGATCGCGATCTAGCTGGTACCGCGGAGAAACCCAATTGCAACAGGCGTAGTCTGTTCGGTTCTCAGGAGACGCCTCCAGCTGCCGCCTTCACCGAGACTCAAACAGCCGAGGTGGGAAATATTATCAGCCCCACCACACTCAAGAAGGTGGTCTCTGAGCAGACCTCGATCCCATTACATCAGCAGAAGCCAAAGAAGGGACGGAAAAGAAAAACTAACAAGGGTGCGAGCCAGCCGGCACCGAGTACGATCCGTGCTCAGGACTGGCCACCAATACCTAAGGATATCATGAGGGCGGTGCATGTGGCGGGTAGGCCGATGCTACCGGCTAATCTGTTCAAGGCTGCAACCGGTGCTATGCGGAGTCTGCATGACAGTGTTCTTTCTATGGAGAAGCGGCGTCTCTCCGAGAAAGATGACTCATACCCGGTTTTCGTGGCCAAGGTGCCAGAGGGCAAGGGCTTTGTCGATGGCACCATCGGGAGTATGATCGTCCTGCGGTTTGATGACATCTTCGCTATGTTTAACCTTCATCCGCTGCACTACACCTTCATTCGGCTATTTTCGCTCAATATGGATATGCAGATCATTAGAGACAAGACCCCGGACATCGTGATAGTCGACCCCTTCTACATGCGTGCCAAGCACTTGGACAGCGCCGGGGACCGGCAAGTCGCGAGTTCATACCTCGAAGGCGTCATTATGGCGAAAAAAGATAAGGATACCTTCCTCGTGCCTTACTTTCCCGAGTAAGTCATCCCCTCACCGCCCCGTAACATATGATTTCTTAGATTTCGATCGTTCTTTTTTTTTTTCTAACATTCCGTGTTTTGTGCAGTGACATACGTTGCACACTCATCCTCTTAAGCCCGAAATATTCCACGGCCACGTATTTCGATTCGGACCGTCAGTCGAAGAAAAACTACACAAATATCAAGAAAGTTCTTGATGATGCTCTCCCCGGCTACGCCAAATCTGGAGGCACCTTCAGGAAGGAAATGTGTAGGTACGGCAAGCACGTGTTCACCCACGTAACGACGTTCCCCTGCGTCAAGCAGCCGCCTAGCAGTCAGAAGGATGCCTACTACGCCCTCCATCACATGCGGGCGATCGTACGGGACCATAATCACCTTATGCTACCAAAGGGTCTCCAAGATTGGGCCGCACGCTTGTCGGCAATCCAGGACATGGACATCAGACAAGATTTCTTTCGCATCCAGTCGGAGTTTGCGGAAATCATCTGTCAAGATGTCCTTCGTACCTTGGGGCAGTTCCACCTCAAATATCAACCGTCCAACAGTGAAATAGAAACAACGCTACAAATGCAGGCTGACAACGACCGCACATTCATGACGCCGACGGATGACGGCGGCTTCATCCACGCTCCGGTCCCTGAGTCGAGTCGAAGAAAGTATTGATGGTATGTAGTTCTGAAATGTCGATTAGCTCGTGTTGTAATTAAACTTTAATGAACTTGTATGTCTCTTTAGTTTGGACAGTCGTTCAACTTATATGTAATCGATGCTATTTATTAGTAGGACCATGAACCGTGCTATTAATGTGTTGCTTTTCTCTTCTGATCCTTTTGTTGCATACTTATATATTATCTGTGAATTGCTACTAACGTTTTGTTTGTCTAGTGCATAGAGATGCCGTCGTATGTCGTGTACAAGGGTAGGGTTCCCGGAGTCTATGACGACTGGGAGGAGTGTCGGAGACAGGTTCACCGTTTCAGTGGTAACAGTTACAAAGGGTACACCACTAGGGCGGAGGCGGAAGCTAGATACGAGCGCTATTTAGAGGGAGAGAGGAGGGAGCGGAGGAGGAACCGGATGAAGACTAGTTTCATCGCGATGATGCTCATCGTGACCGCAGCTCTCTTCTATGTGATGGTAGTTTAGATGATATCAACTTTGTAATGTGACGACAAACTCGCTACTCGGTCTCGAGACCTAAACTTGTCTAATATTTGAACTTTGTTCGCTATTTCGAATTCGGAGACTAATGTGATGAATTTTATTATGTGCTGTTTATATTCTGTGATGTATTGTATTTTGTAACCTGTGCAAATACCAGAAATGCAAAAAAAATTTCCTAGAATTAATAGTAGTGGCGCACCATATTGCACATTAGTGGCGCACCCAGTTAAATAACAGTGGCGCACCCATATGGATATCAGTGGCGCATCTGTTGGGACCCCTGCTGCAATACCAGTGGCGCACCATCTTGCACATTAGTGGCGCACCCAGTTAAATAACAGTGGCGGACCCATATGAATATCAGTGGCGCATCATTAGGGACCCCTGCTGCAATACCAGTGGCACACTAGGTGGCATACCAATGGCGCACCAGTGGTGCGCCACTGTTATTTGGATTAACAGTGGCGCATCAGAGGTGCGCCATTAGTATCCCTTATTAGTGGCGTGGTATAAGTGGCCCACCCATGGTGCGCCACTAATGGCAATATTGGGTGCGCCACTAATAGCCTTTTTTCTAGTAGTGAATTGTTGTTGCAAGTTTTTTACGTGGCTGCTATAGGTTTCTTGCAAGAACGTTTCTTACCTATGCCAAAACCACAATGTGATACGCCAATTTCTATTTACCCTTCATAAGGACCCTTTTCGTCGAATCCGATCTGACTAAAGTGGGAGAGACAGACACCTGCTAGCCAGCTTATGCAACAAGTGCATGTCAGTCGGTGGAACATGTCTCACGTAAGCGTACATGTAAGGTCGGTCCGGGCCGCTTCATCCCATGATGCCGCCAAATCAAGATAATACTAGTAGCGGCAAGTAAATTGACATGATATACGCCCACAAAAATCTTGTGTTCTTGTAACACCCCAAATTTTTGATTTGGTTTTCTTGCAAAATTTTGGCCTTTTTGAAAGGGGATTGTTTGATCTTTTCTTTTGCCCTTCTAAAATCCCTTTTTGCCAAAGTTTGAGTATCTTCTCAAGCTTGGTTTTTAGCCTTGAAGTTCTCCTCTTGTGTTTGGCTCAAGCACAAGTTGAGATTCAATTGGAGTTGTTTGAGTTCACCACTTCTTGTTTTAAAATTCTCAAGTTTAGTCTTGACCTATCCCCCCCCCCAAACTTCCTCTTGCCATGATTCCAACAGGAACAATCCTCTCCAAGACTCTCTTCACACCATGGGACAAGCATTTCATCAATTCCAGCAAGTTTGAACCTTATTGTGATTTTTCTCCTATTTATTTCACTTCAAAAACAAATTCTGTCTTTTATAGTGGACCTTGGTGATTTACAAGGGAACCACCTTTTTCATCTACCTATTGGACTCCAAACCAACTCTCTTAGATAGTCCTTAGTACCCACAACATAGACCCATCTTGTTTCACTGGTCCACAGTTCAAATTTTTCAAATTTCACCTGCTGCAAGTTTGGACCAGATTTGCAAAATTTGGTGAAGTTCATATTTATCTTCATCCAAAAATTCTGTGAAAAATCATGCAGCCTCTAGATACATCAAGAGGCCACTCCACCAAAAATTAGCTCCAGAAACATTGCACAAATACCAGAATCATTTCATCAAACACCTAGTCTACACTGAGCTGTTAGCTGTTAACTGAAACTGTCGACAGTCGAACACTTCGTCAGTTTCGTTAGTTTCGACAGTCTTCGGGCGCGGAGACAAAACTCCGTCTATATCTCCCTTGGCTCGACGCTGCACTGCAGCTTCTTCTTATCCGCGCGCCGCACGGTCGCTTGGCAGCTTCTGGGCGTCGGTGGCGCCCTGGCCCGACCGCGCCGGCGGCTGCCACGGCCACAGCGCCGCCCGTGGCGGCTGACAGACGCAACGTCGCTGCTCCACGCCGTTTCGCGCCCCCCAGACCACCCCAGTGCCCCGCGTGTCCTTCTCCACAGCCAGCGCACGCCTGGCACGCCGTTGCCGTGGCCTGGCACGCGCAGAGTGCCGTTTCTGCCGCTGCCGTACCGCACGGCCGTTTCGTCGGTGACAGGTCGTAACTCTACCTCTCCTGCTAGGTTAGGCGCGGGAATGGAACCATAACAACTCGTGAAGATGCTCAAGCTCCTAAACCCGCCGTCCGACCACTGTATCGCCGTAATTGGCTCGCCGGACTTATCCATTCACGGCAGCCACCTCGAGCCGCCTATAAAAGGCACCCCCGAGCTCATGCTCGAGCACACACACCTCCACTACTTCCCTAGACCACGCCAAACCTCTGGAAGAGCCCCGAGAGGCTTTTCTTACCCGGCTCCGGCAAGCTGCCTCCGCCTCGGGCTCCAGCTCCGTTCACTCCGGTGAGAGCTCCTTCGCCGCCGTGAGCTTGCACGTAGTACCCTGGCATCCACCTAGTCCTAACCACCAGCCAAATTTCTCTCCAGAAACCTTCCCCGACGAGGTCCACGAACACCCGAGCCGCCGTCCGCCGGAGATGAGCTCACCATCGACGTGGGACTCGCCGGCACCCAACTCCACCACCGTTCGACGCGGAAGACCACCGTGAAGCTATAGGTACCACTCCCCCCTATCTCGCCGTGGATCGACGCCGGCGATCACCGCAGCGCCGTCGCCGGCGCGGCTCTGTTTCGTTTTTCAAACCTGACAGGTGGGGTCCCTCTGTCAGTCTCTCACATCTCCCCCTCGAACCGTTTTCTGCTGGCGTATTTACGCAAAGTGCATTTTCCCTCTGCGGGTGACGTACTACGTACCGGTTCGCTTTGTCCTTTTCTGTTCTAGCCCCTGGATCTTTTCTATTTCATTACAGATAGGTTCGTAGACAGAAACCTTAATATCTTTTAAACTAAAAGTGATTTTTAGTTGATTCTTTTTCTGTCCAGCTTGGTTTTCTGTCTAGTTTTTTGTCATATTTATGTGAAAATATTTTGAGAGACTTTATTTGCACGCGCGGTATTTATGTTAGTATGTATTTTGTTTGAATACATAGATACCGGAGGCCGTGACGGAGACGCGAATCACGCCGAGTTAGACTCCGACTTTTCAGAACCAGGCAAGCATGTTTGAACTCTTGATATGATGAGTGTGTTGCATGTTTGCTCGAGTAGCTCATTTATAAGCATGATTATATGAGCATATGTGTATGGCATATTTCATGCAAGTGATGCTTCGGGTGAGTCCCGAAGGAGAATGTTGAACCACCTCGATCGTATGGTGATACGATGGGGTGGAATACTGGTATTGTTGGAGCATGTCAGTAGTTGGTCAACTCAGTATCAACGGAGATCATGTCACGATTCTGTTCATCTCCTTTTCAGTACTATCATAGGCCGTCCGTTGGGATTACGGTCTAGTCGGTTGTAAACCACTTTTTGAGTACACACCAAGTAGAGGGGCCAGGATGAGGGTTCCATGGCCCTGGATTAAAGCCCGTCATCCGGTCAGGGGGCATGGGTGTTTCCGGTTGGGACCGAGAGGGGGGCACCCCTTAGAGCGCGCATATATAAATTTGATCCCATGCTATTCGAGGTTGTAGCCTCCCTGTCTTAAAGTTTTCCGTGAATGTCGTCGAGGGTGATTCCGGACGACAGGATGTTAAACGGGTGTGTAGTGGTTAGTTGAGTTTCTGCTAAAACACCGTGGACGAGACTAGTCCACGTGGCTAGTAGAACCCATTGGCTATGAGTTAATGGTACAAGCTCTGTAGAGTTAAATTCCTTCAGTAGCCATGTTTATGGCCTAGGATCTATATTCATGTCAACCCGGTGACCGTCACTAGTATATTGTTTTGAGTAGCCAAAACAACGTTGTCATCATGTTCATTTGGTAAATGAACTCACCGCCATCCCTGTATTGATTTTTTACTTTCCGAAGTATTTCATTATTATATCCTGTTATTTATAAGCCCTTTATGTGATGTCGCTTAGACGTCCCACTGTGGCATTCTTGTTATTTATTTTTGTTATAATCCCTTTATGTGATGTCGCTCAGACGTCCGACTGTGGCATTCTTTTTATTTATAAGCCTTTTATGTGATGTCGCTCAGACGTCCGACTGTGACATTCTTTTTATTTATAAGCCCTTTATGTGATGTCGCTCAGACGTCCGACTGTGGCATTCTTTTTATTTATAAGCCCTTTATGTGATGTCACTCAGACATCCGACTGTGCCATTCTTGTTATTTATCTTTGCTATAACCCCTGTATGTGATGTCGCTCAGACGTCCGACGGAGGCATTCTCGTTACTTACTTTGGTTATAAGCCCTTTCTGTGGTGTCGCTCAGACGCCCGACTGTGGCCTGTTATCATTTATTATTTTCCTATGAGGCGTCACCCAGACCCTCGTTTGGTCCTGTTATTTCTATCGTTTGGATTTCGAGAGGATTACCGCCCGACTTCCAGTCTTTAATTTCAGTGCATTCATATTTTGTTCCAGTTGCATTTTTGCCGGAATACTCATAGACATTCATGTTGGCATTTGTTATATCTCAAGTCCGAACTGTCTTGTGAGTACATTCAAAGTACTCACCTGGCTTGTTGATTTGGCCAGATGTGGACGAAGGCAATCTCATGGATGAAGAGTTCGATAGCGAGTCCGACGCTTAGAGGAGTCCCAGTCAGTCCCTTGCGATCCTGGAGTTGATCACTGTTTTATACCGCTTGCGCCTACCACCGAATAAATTCATCGGGTCTCACTCCGACACTCGATGAAGTGTAAAATATTGGAGTCACACACCCATTTCACTGTGACATATTCCACCGCCTTTTATTACGAGTCAGTAGTATGCCACCCTACCTTGTGCCATATCCGCCTCTATGTAATATATTGGCGCGTTTGTAATAAATTTTGTTGAGCTCCCCCAGCTCAACCCTGTATAATATCCAGTGTACTGGAAATTCTGTATCAAGGAATTGTCTGCCAGCAGGAATATTATTCCTCGCTGGTTTAATAAAGCGACCGGTCTTCTGGTAATTATTTTACCGAAGGACCGGTGGCGACAACCTTGGTATCAGAGCCAGGCTGACTGTAGGAAGCCACTAGGTGCGCTCGCTAATCGGTTATTAGCGAAAAATCTACTTTTTAGCATTTTTACATCTGTAGCAATTTTCGGTTGGTCAGCATAAATTTATGATCTGACTATTCGGAATTTTTGTCTATTATTGTAGATGGCCAGCAATGACTGTGACGCACAGGTGTTCGCCAACATTCCTGAGGGGTTTGTCAAGCTTCTCATCGCCATCACCAAAGTCGCAATCGGGCCATCCACACGTCCCGAATTTACACTCTACTGTCACAAGCTCAACAACAACGCGTCTATGCATCAGGCTGTGGTACACTTCAAAGGTGGGCGTTCAGAAGCGCGCCGCCTTTGATTTGTGGGCAGAGCCATGCCTACGGAGAGGCATGCTATGCAGATGGCTGCCCGTGAGGCGATAACTCGTCTCCGGGACATTCTACCTTCGATGAAGACTCGTCACTTCCGTTACCTCCCATGCCACGTGCCACTATGCATTTGCATGTGCAAATGGGGAGCGTGACGAAGCCATTGAATCAATGGTTGAATACCTCAAGGCACTTGAGGCAGCCTTTGATAATCTGGCGGACGACCTGGTGGCCGCCCGTATGGAGATGGTCCAGAGTGGCTCCGCCAACAGGAGGGAGCTGCTCCATACCGCACCACCAATGACATTTGTCTCGTCCGCTGCCTCCTATACACCTTCCATCATGGCCACCGCTCGCCGTCTGCCTACCACTGAGGAGATTGACCAAGTCATTGCTCCTACTCCAGTCAGAGCTGCACCGCCTGCTACACCTGCTTCGACACCTCGTACTCATACTCCACGCCTGGAGCCCATCAGTGAGGAGGAAGTTGAGTCTCCAGCGCCACTGGGCCTTACCCTCGGCAGGCCGAGGGAAATCTTCAACATCTCCGACACGCTCGCTTGTAATATTTGTGCGATATGTAAAATAGGTTGATGGGAGTAGTCTGTTTGCGCAACATGTAGGACCTTGGAGGAGTGCACTAGTTTCAAATAAAATGTCAGGATGTGTACGCACACCCTGAGTGACATATGTATAATTAGGATCTGCGTGTAACATATGTACTAGCAGCCTTCTCCGTGCGCGATCGACCAGTTTATTTCAAAAATCCTTTTCGAGCTCCTGTTTGACCGCTTTTGCAAAATCTTGGTTTATTTTGCTGCTTGGTTCTTCTCAGGTTTTCTGCTTTGTTACCCCGGAGTAAGAAATGACTCGTCCCTGGACACGTTCCATGCCAAGTCCGCCGGAGGAAAATTATGGCACGCAGACAAACAACAATTCTCACAGGGGCAGTCAAGTCAGCAGGGCAGTGAGACGGCATTTTCTCAAGTATGCCGCCTTTACGAGCAAAGTCAGCAACAACACCAAGAAATGATGAACCATGTCATTAACATGGGAAATCACCGTGAGCCATACCAGCAGCACTCAAAATTGTCTGAATTCCAGAAGACGCGTCCAACAACATTCTCTCACACAGACAAGCCTCTTGAGGCCGATGACTGGCTTCGAGATATTGAAAGGAAATTAATCATGGCACAATGCTCAGACCACGAAAAAGTGTTGTACGCACCGCATTATCTCACGGGAGCAGCCGCGTCATGGTGGGAAAATTTTCTGCTTATGCATCCCGACATAAATAATATCACCTGGGAAGATTTCAAGGAAGGTTTTCGTGGGGCACACATCCCTAAGAGCATCATGAAAATCAAGAAAAGAGAATTTGATGATCTCAAGCAGAGCGGCATGACAGTATAGGAGTACAACAGTCAGTTTGCGCAGTTATCACGATATGCCAACGAAGAGCGAATGACAGAAAATAAAAAGATGGAGAAATTCCTGGACGGACTGGCACCAGCACTAAAAATGCCAGTTAGTCATACACACTTTTCCAGATTTCAAGACACTGGTTGACAAAGCCATTACACTGGAAAATGAACGTTGCAGTCTGGAGGATATTCGCAAGAGGAAAAGGGATCAGACCAACCACCCCCGCAACAACAAGAATAAAATGAATTTCCAGAGGAACGTTGTGAACAGACCCACGACCAACGACACACGTCCAAATAAGAATTTTCATGCAAGAGACAAGGATTTCACCTATCGCCCGGGTGTTACCTGTTATGCATATGGAGAAGAAGGACACTATGCTAAACAGTGCCCTAAGCCAAGAAACTGAGCGCCAAAGCCGAACAGCAACGGGAACAATTCCGCGCCCAAGCGTAACAATTTCAACCCCAATAACAATCACAGGAAAGGCCACCTAAACCATGTGACCAAGGAGCAGGCACAGGATGCACCGGATATCGTACTCGGTACATTCCCTGTCAACACAATACCTGCCACGGTTTTGTTTGATTCTGGAGCTTCTCATTCGTTCATTTCGAAGAGTTTTGCTTTGCAACATGGTTTTTCAATGCTTCCCTTGGGAAAATCAATGACCATCAAGTCCCCCGGAAGTAAGCAAATCACACAAAATTACTGCCGAGGTTTGACCATTGACATTGAGGGATTAAAATTTCACGCAAACCTCATTGTGTTGGAAAACAAAGGACTAGATGTTATCCTGGGTATGGACTGGCTAACCACCAATAAAGGATTTATCGACTGCTTCAACAGAACAGTGATTCTTACTCATCATCATGGAAAAACAATAAGAGTCACAGCTCAGGAGATACCAGTATCTCGGCAACCAAAGTTGAACAAAGTTGATACATCTGGGTTAAGTAAGGTCCCAGTTGTATGTGAATTTCCAGACGTATTTCCCGAGGAATTACCAGGCATGCCGCCAGACAGGGAAATAGAGTTCATTATTGAGCTAGCACCAGAACCACACCCATATATAAGAAACCATACAGAATGGCGCCATCCGAGTTGGTTGAATTAAAGAAGCAAATAAAGGAATTGCTGGAAAAAGGATTTATACGGGCCAGCTCATCACCTTGGGGCTCGCCGGTGTTATTTTCCAAAAAGAAAGATGGGACCATGAGGCTGTGTATAGACTACCGAGCACTCAACATGGTCACAATCAAAAATAAATATCCGATGCCACGGATAAATGATTTATTTGACCAGCTCGCACAAGCCAAGGTTTTATCAAAGGTTGACTTGAGGTCAGGATATCATCAGCTGAAAGTACGCACAGAAGATATCCCGGAAACAGCATTCACCTCAAGATACGGACTTTATGAATTTACAGTGATGCCGTTCGGACTGACCAACGCCCCCGCATATTTCGTCCACCTCATGAATAAGGTATTTATGAAAATCATGGACAAATTTGTGGTGGTATTTATTGATGATATTTTGGTATATTCCAAAACACCGGAAGAACATGTTGAACACCTCCGCATGGTACTGCTAGAATTAAGGAAACACCAACTTTACGCCAAATTCAGCAAATGTGAATTTTGGCTGAGACAAGTGGGTTTCCTAGGACACGTATTAACGCAAGAAGGAGTTGCTGTGGACCCAGATATAGTCAAGGTTGTACTTGGCTGGAAGTCGCCAGCCAGTGTGACGGATATATGCAGTTTCCTCGGTATGGCCGGATATTACAGAAGGTTTATTGAAGGATTTTCCACCATGGCCAAACCAATGACCCAGCTACTCAAGAAGGATAAGAAATTCGAGTGGACCGAAGCATGTGAGAAAAGCTTCCAAGAGCTCAAAAAGAGGTTAACGACAACCCCAGTATTAATTGTGCCATACATACACAAGAGCTTTGAAGTATATTGCGACGCATCTCGGAAAGGCCTCGGATGCGTACTGATGCAAGAAGGCAAAGTAGTGCCTACGCATCCCGGCAACTGCGAAAACATGAAGAAAATTATCCTACTCACAATTTGGAGTTGGCAGCAGTCATTCATGCACTCAAGGAATGGAGGCACTTCTTACTTGGAAACCGCTGTGAAATATATACGGACCATAAGAGCCTCAGCTATATTTTCACACAGCCAGATCTAAATTTATGACAACGACGCTGGTTGGAACTGGTAAAGGATTACGACGTTGGTATCCACTATCACCCCGGGAAAGCAAATGTGGTAGCCGATGCTCTCAGTCGTTACCCGAACAGCGGCAGCATACAGAACCTGAGACCCGAATTCAGCGAGAATTCGCCAGACTCAACCTAATAATGGTCAGGGAGGGCGAAGTATCCAAGTTAGAAATACAGCCTACACTGATAGAGCAGATAAAGAGGGCTCAACTCGGACACCCCATATTCGAAGGAATAAAGAGAAAAGTAAGTCAAGGCAAGGCTTCAGAATTCACCATGGACCGTGAAGGAATATTATGGTTCGGAGATAGACTTTGCGTACCGAATAACAGCGACCTTAAACAGCAAATTCTAGCAGAAAGCCACACCGCTCCATACTCAATCCATCCTGGAGGTACGAAAATGTACAAGGACATTCAAAAATGAATTTGGTGGCACGACATGAAGAGGGATATAGCCACATTTATTGCATGTTGCGATTCCTGTCAACGCATTAAAGCCGAGCACCAAAAACCCGCAGGGCTATTACAGCCAAACAAGATACCAGAATGGAAATGGGATGATATAGGGATGGATTTTATTTTTGGACTACCACGATCACAACACGGTAACGATGCCATATGGGTCATCACAGATAGACTGACCAAGGTGGCACATTTCATACCCGTCAAGACAACACACACCACTCAAAAGGTCGCCAAGCTTTACCTCGCCCGAATAGTATGCCTACATGGTTTGCCCAAGACTAAAATATCCGATAGGGGCACTCAGTTCGTCTCAAAATTTTGGGACAAGTTGCAGCAACCCCTCGGAACGCAACTAACATTCAGTACGGCTTACCACCCCCAGACTGGAGGACAAACAGAACGAGTAAATCAAGTACTCGAAGACATGCTAAGGGCATGTGTCCTCAACTATGGGGCCAGTTGGGAGGAAAGCTTACCATATGCCGAGTTTGCATACAACAATAGTTACCAAGCTAGCCTCCAGATGGCACCTTTCGAAGCATTGTACGGACGAAGATGCCGTACTCCATTAAATTGGTCGGAAACAGGGGACAGCCGCATATTCGGCCCCGATATGTTAAAGGAAGCCGAGGAGAGAGTAAAAATGATACGGGATCGACTCAAGAACGCCCAAAGCCGACAAAAGAGCTATTACGATCAGAAGCATCGGGAAATAAGTTTTGAGCCCGGTGACGACGTATACCTTCGTGTGTCACCGATGAGAGGACTACAACGATTTAAAATCAAAGGGAAACTGGCACCACGATTCATCGGACCCTTCCGTATAATTGCACAAAGAGGCACAGTAGCTTACCAACTGGACCTCCCCAAGGAATTGTCCGACGTACATGACGTGTTCCACGTCTCGCAACTACGGAAATGTGTAAGCAACCCAGAGAAACATGTGTCACATGAAAATCTTGACGTGCAGCCAGATCTTACATACCAAGAACACCCAGTGAAGATTTTGGAGGAGTCTGAAAGGAGGACCCGTCAGAAAACTATTAAATTTCTCAAGGTTCAGTGGAGTAACCACACAGAGGATGAGGCAACATGGGAAAGGGAAGATTTCCTTCGGATAGAACATCCGCACCTATTTGAGGATCAGCTGAAATCTCGGGGATGAGATTTTTCCTAAGGGGGTAGGTGTTGTAACACCCCAAATTTTTGATTTGGTTTTCTTGCAAAATTTTGGCCTTTTTGAAAGGGGATTGTTTGATCTTTTCGTTTTCCCTTCTAAAATCCCTTTTTGCCAACGTTTGTGTATCTTCTCAAGCTTGGTTTCTAGCCTTGAAGTTCTCCTCTTGTGTTTAGCTCAAGCACAAGTTGAGATTCAAATGGAGTTGTTTGAGCTCACCACTTCTTGTTTTAAAATATTCAAGTTTAGTCTTGACCTATCCCCCCCCCAAACTTCCTCTTGCCATGATCCCAACAGGAACAATCCTCTCCAAGACTCTCTTCACACCATGGGACAAGCATTTCATCAATTCCAGCAAGTTTGAACCTTATTGGGATTTTTCTCCTATTTATTTCACTTCAAAAACAAATTATGTCTTTTATAGTGGACCTTGGTGATTTACAAGGGAACAAACTTTTTCATCTACCTATTGGACTCCAAACCAACTCTCTTACATAGTCCTTAGTACCCACAACATAGACCCATCTTGTTTCACTGGTCCACAGTTCAAAATTTTCAAATTTCACCTGCTGCATGTTCGGACCAGATTTGCAAAATTTGGTGAAGTTCATATTTATCTTCATCCAAAAATTCTGTGAAAAATCATGCAGCCTCTAGATACATCAAGAGGCCACTCCACCAAAAATCAGCTCCAGAAACATTGCACAAATACCAGAATCATTTCATCAAACACCTAGTCTACACGGAGCTGTTAGCTGTTAACTGAAACTGTCGACAGTCGAACACTTCGTCAGTTTCGTCAGTTTCGACAGTCTTCGGGCGCGGCGACAAAACTCTATCTGTATCTCCCTCGGCTCGATGCTGCACTCCAGCTTCTTCTTATCCGCGCGCCGCATGGTCGCTTGGCAGCTTCTGGGCGTCGGTGGCGCCCTGGCCCGACCGCGCCGGCGGCTGCCACGGCCACAGCGCTGCCCGTGGCGGCTGACAGACGCAACGCCGCTGCTCCATGTCGTTTCGCGCCGCCCAGACCACCCCAGTGCCCCGCGTGTCCTTCTCCACAGCGAGTGCACGCCTGGCACGCCGTTGCCGTGGCCTGGCACGCGCAGAGCGCCGTTTCTGCCGCCGACGTACCGCACGGCCGTTCCGTCGGTGACAGGTCGTAACTCTACCTCTCCTGCTAGGTTAGGCGCGGGAATGGAACCATAACAACTCCTGGAAGATGCTCAAGCTCCTAAACCCGCCGTCCGACCACTGCATCGCCTTAATTGGCTCGCCGGACTTATCCATTCACGGCAGCCACCTCGAGCTGCCTATAAAAGGCACCCCCGAGCTCGTGCTCGAGCACACACACCTCCACTACTTCCCTAGACCACGCCAAACCTCTGGAAGAGCCCCGAGAGGCTTTTCTTCCCCGGCTCCGGCCAGCTGCGTCCGCCTCGGGCTCCAGCTCCGTTCACTCCGGTGAGGGCTCCTCCGCCGCCGTGAGCTTGCACGTAGTACCCTGGCATGCACCTAGTCCTAACCCCTAGCCCAATTTCTCTCCAGAAACCTTCCCCGACCAGGTCCACGAACACCCGAGCCGCCGTCCGCCGGAGATAAGCTCACCATCGACGTGGGACTCGCCGGCACCCAACTCCACCACCGTTCGACGCGGAAGACCACCGTTAAGCTATAGGTACCACTCCCCCCCCATCTCGCCGTGGATCGACGCCGGCGATCACCGCAGCACCGTCGCCGGCGCGGCTCTGTTTCGTTTTTCAAACCTGACAGGTGGGGTCCCTCTGTCAGTCTCTCACATCTCCCCCTCGAACCGTTTTCTGCTGGCGTATTTACGCAAAGTGCGTTTTCCCTCTGCGGGTGACGTAGTATGTACCGGTTCGCTTTGTCCTTTTCTGTTCTAGCCCGTGGATCTTTTCTATTTCATTATAGATAGGTCCCTAGACAGAAACCTTAATATCTTTTAAACTAAAAGTGATTTTTAGTTGATTCTTTTTCTATCCACCTTGGTTTTCTGTATAGTTTTTTGTCATATTTATGTGGAAATATTTTGAGCAACTTTATTTGCACGCGCGGTATTTATGTTCGTATGTATTTTGTTTGAATACATAGATACCGGAGGCCGTGACGGAGACGCGAATCACGCCGAGTTAGACTCCGACTTTTCAGAACCAGGCAAGCATGTTTGAACTCTTGATATGATGAGTGTGTTGCATGTTTGCTCGAGTAGCTCGTTTATAAGCATGATTATATGAGCATATGTGTATGGCATATTTCATGCAAGTGATGCTTCGGGTGAGTCCCGAAGGAGAATGTTGAACCACCTCGATCATATGGTGATATGATGGGGTGGAATACTGGTATTATTGGAGCATGCCAGTAGTTGGTCAACTCAGTATCAACGAAGATCATGTCACAATTCCGTTCGTCTCTTTTTCAGTACTATCATAGGCCGTCCGTTGGGATTACGGTCTAGTCGGTTGTAAACCACTTTCTGAGTACACACCAAGTAGAGGGGCCGGGATGAGGGTTCCATGGCCCTGGATTAAAGCCCGTCATCCGGTCAGGGGGCATGGGTGTTTCCGGTTGGGACCGAGAGGGGGGCACCCCTTAGAGCGGGCATATATAAATTTGATCCCATGCTATTCGAGGTTGTAGCCTCCCCGTCTTAAAGTTTTCCGTGAAAGTCGTCGCGGGTGATTCCGGATGACAGGATGTTAAACGGGTGTGTACTGGTTAGTTGAGTTTCTGCTAAAATACCGTGGACGGGACTAGCACACGTGGCTAGTAGAACCCATTGGCTATGAGTTAATTGTACAAGCTCTGCAGAGTTAAATTCCTTCAGTAGCCATGTTTATGGCCTAGGATCTATATTCATGTCAACCCGGTGACCGTGACTAGTATATTCTTGTGAGTAGCCAAAACAGCGTTGTCATCATGTTCATTTGGTAAATGAACTCTCCACCATCCCTGTATTGATTTTTATTTTCCAAAGTATTTCATTATTATATCCTGTTATTTATAAGCCCTTTATGTGATGTCGCTTAGACGTCCGACTGTGGCATACTTGTTATTTATTTTTGTTATAAGCCCTTTATGTGATGTCGCTCAGACGTCCGACTGTGGCATTCTTTTTATTTATAAGCCCTTTATGTGATGTCGCTCAGATGTCCGACTGTGGCATTCTTTTTATTTATAAGCCCTTTATGTGATGTCGCTCAGACGTCCGACTGTGGCATTCTTTTTATTTATAAGCCCTTTATGTGATGTCGCTCAGACGTCCGACTGTGGCATACTTGTCTTTTATCTCTCCCATAAGCCCTTTCTGTGGTGTCGCTCAGACGCCCGACTGTGGCATGC
>LR738713.1:46484768-46542765 GCA_902687465.1 Secale cereale | reverse complement strand
CGACTGTGGCATTCTTTTTATTTATAAGCCCTTTATGTGATGTCGCTCAGATGTCCGACTGTGGCATTCTTTTTATTTATAAGCCCTTTATGTGATGTCGCTCAGACGTCCGACTGTGGCATTCTTTTTATTTATAAGCCCTTTATGTGATGTCGCTCAGACATCCGACTGTGGCATTCTTGTTATTTATCTTTGCTATAAGCCCTGCATATGATGTGCTCAGACGTCCGACGGAGGCATTCTCGTTACTTACTTTGGTTATAAGCCCTTTCTGTGGTGTCGCTCAGACGCCCGACTGTGGCCTGTTATCATTTATTATTTTCCTACGAGGCGCCACCCAGACCCTCGTTTGGTCCTGTTATTTCTATCGTTTGGATTTTGGGAGGATTACCGCCCGACTTCCAGTCTTTACTTTCAGTGCATTCATATTTTGTTCCAGTTGCATTTTTGCCGGAATACTCATAGGCATTCATGTTAGCATTTGTTATATCTCAAGTCCGAACTGTCTTGCGAGTACATTCAAAGTACTCACCTAGCTTGTTGATTTGGCCAGATGTGGATGAAGGCGATCTCATGGATGAAGAGTTCGATAGCGAGTCCGACGCTTAGAGGAGTCCCACTCAGTCCCTTGCGATCCTGGAGTTGATCACTGCTTCATACCGCTTCCGCCTACCACCGAATAAATTCATCGGGTCTCACTCCGACACTCGATAAAGTGTAAAATATTGGAGTCACACCACCCACTTCACTGTGACATATTCCACCGCCTTTTATTACGAGTCAGTAGTATGCCACCCTACCTTGTGCCATATCCGCCTCTATGTAATATATTTGCGCATTTTTAATAAATTTTGTTGAGCTCCCCCAGCTCAACCCTGTATAATATTCAGTGTACTGGAAATTCTGTATCAAGGAATTGTCTGCCAGCAGAAATATTATTCCTCGCTGGTTTAATAAAGCGACCGGTCTTCTGGTAATAATTTTACCGATGGACCGGTGGCGACAGTTCTACTCGTGCATAGTAACTACGCATAGACCTAGCTCTGATACCACTGTTGGGGATCGTTCCAGAAAAACAATTTTTTTCCTACGCATCACCAAGATCCATCTATGGAGTTTACTAGCAACGAGAGGGAGGGAGTGCATCTTCATACCCATGAAGATCGTGATGCGGAAGCGTTACAAGAACGCAGTTGGTGGAGTCATACACGCAGCAATTCAGACCGCGGTCGATTCCGGTCTAAGTGCCGAACAACGGCGCCTCTGCGTTCAACACGCGTACAGCCCGGGGACGTCTCCTCCTTCTTGATCCAGGAAGGGGGAAGGAGAAGTTGGGGAAGAGCTCCGGCAGCACGACGGCGTGGTGGTGGAGCTTGCAGTTCTCCGGCAGGGCTTCGCCAAGCTCTATTGAGGAAGAGGAGGAGTTGGGAGGGGAAGAGGGCTGCGCCAGGGAAGGGGTGCGGCTAACCTCTCTCTCCCTCACTATATATAGGGGGAAGGGGGAGGAGGAGGCCCCCTAGGGTTTCCCTAGGGGAGGGGCGGCGGCCACAGGGAAACCCTAGATGGGTTTGGGCGCCCCCACCCCTAGGAAACTCGCCCCCCAAGACGGGAGGGGCGGCTGCCCTAGGGGAGACGCCCCCACCTCTCCAGGTTATGTGAGATGGGGTGGGAGGGGCGCTCAAGCCCTTAGTTGGCTGATGTGCCCCCTCCCCTTGGCCCATAAGGCCCCCCCGATGCTTGTCGGGGCCTCCGAAACCACTTTCAGACATGCTGGTCGTCATCCGGTACCTCCGGAACAATTTCGGACTCCAATACCCTTCGTCCAATATATCGATCTTCGCCTCCAGAACATTCCGGAGTTCCTCGTCATGTCCGGGATCTCATCCGGGACTCCGAACAACCTTCGGTAACCACATACTACTCCCATAACAATTCTAGCGTCACCGAACCTTAATTGTGTAGACCCTACGGGTTCGGGAAACATGCAGACATGACCGAGATACCTCTCCGGCCAATAACCAATAGTGGGATCTGGATACCCATATTGGCTCCCACATGTTCTACGATGATCTCATCGGATGAACCACGTTGTCAGGGATTAAATCAATCCCGTATACAATTCCCTTTGTCTACCGGTATAGTACTTGCTCGAGATTCGATTGTCGGTATACTGATACCTTGTTCAATCTCGTTACGGCAAGTCTCTTTACTTGTTCCGTAACACATCATCCCGTGACCAACCCCTTAGTCACATTGAGCTCATTACGATGATGCCTTACCGAGTGGGCCCAGAGTTACCTCTCCGTCATACGAAGTGACAAATCTCAGTCTCGGTTCGTGCCAACCCAGCAGATACTTTTGAGGATATCCTTAGTGTACCTTTATAGCCACCCAGTTACGTTGTGACGTTTGGTACTCCGAAAGTACTCCTACGGTATCCGGGATTTGCACAATCTGATGGTCTAAGGAAAGGATACTTGACATTGGAAAAGCTTTAGCATACGAACTACACGATCTTGTGCTAGGCTTAGGATTGGGTCTTGTCCATCACATCATTCTCCTAATGATGTGATCCCGTTATCAATGACATCCAATGTCCATGGTTAGGAAACGGTAACCATCTATTGATCAACGAGCTAGTCAACTAGAGGCTTACTAGGGACATGTTGTGGTCTATGTATTCACACATGTATTACGATTTCCGGATAATACAATTATAGCATGCACACTAGACAATTATCATGAACAAGGAAATATAATAATAACCATTTTATTATTGCCTCTAGGGCATATTTCCAACAGCGCTAGTGCAGGGTCGCCTTGTTCGGCAGGTCTAAGGGCATGCGCACGTTGCTATGAGGGGGACCCTGGCACCGACCCACCTGGGAATGCCAGTAGAGCTCCTGAGACGCGATCCTATTGAGTGCCGGGACGTTGAAGCAAACGCGTAGCCTGTCTCCCAAGCCTGGTCCGACAACTGTCCTCGGAGGAGCCGGGCGGCGCTCGCCTCGCATGGCTCTTGGCTCCTGTAGGTCTTCGATGGTCTGGCTGATGAACTTGTGAGCGCTTGGTGCCTCACGCCTTGAGGCCTCCGAAGGGAAGTGTGCAGCGAAGCACTCTTCCACGTGGTGCCCGAGTGCCTCCCTCATGACATTGGCTAGGGCTAAGGCCCTCCAGAGGAGAGCCCGCGAGCCCAGCCTGAGAGGGGCGCCGTGCGCGCCTTACTATGCGAGAGGGGGAGGAGGCCCTGTGGTGCTGCCTCCTTGTGCTGCGTCCTCATGAGGCTCCAGAGCCTGCAGCTGCTTCTTCTTCTTGGGAACGACCTCCAGTGGGTAGACGATGTTGTCGTTGTCCGGATCCTCAACTGTCGTCGCCTGGTAAGCACGCTCGAGTGACCACACTGTGTCCTTTTCCTCGCAGGCGATGGTGATCACGCGCCGCTTCCAGGCATCTTGAGAACATTGTAGCCGTGGTGAGTTACTGCCTTGAACTTGGCCAGGGCCGGATACCCGAGGATGGCATTGTAAGGGAGATGGATGTGGGCGACATCGAAGTTGATGAGCTCAGTGTGGTAGTTTTCATGCTTGCCAAAGGATACGGGTAGGCGAACTTGCCTCACAGGAGTGGTGGAGCCATCAGTCACTCCGGAGAAGGGCTTGGTAGGCAGTAACTGTTCGTAGGGTACTTTGAGGATGTCGAATGTCTCGATGGAAAGGACATTAAGCCCTACGCCACCGTCGATGAGGGTCTTGGTAACTTGGACGTTGCTGATGACGGGAGAGCAAAGCATCGGGAGGGCTCCAGCTGTAGCTGTGCACTTGAGCTGGTCTGCCGAACTGAAGGTGATGGGGCACATGTACCACCTTGGTGGACGGGTGCTACTTCTCGAGCTTGCGTTGTATTCCCTCGAAGAAGAAAGGGTTATGCAGCAGAGTAGCGTAGGTATTTCCCTCAGTTTTTGAGAACCAAGGTATCAATCCAGTAGGAGACCACGCGTGAGTCCCTCGCACCTACACAAACAAATAAGAATTTCGTAGCCAATGCGATACGGGGTTGTCAATCCCTTTACGGTCACTTACGAAAGTGAAATCTGATAGAGATGATAGTTTGATATTTTTGGATATAAGAACAAAAAGTAAAAGCAGAAAAGCAAAGTATATTGTAGATTGATATGCTGAGAATAGACCCGGGGGCCCTAGGTTTCTCTAGTGGCTTCTCTCAAGGTAGTAGAATTCTACGGCGGGTAAACAAATTACTATCGAGCAATTGATAGAAAAGTGAATGCTTATGAGACTATCTAGGCATGACCATTATATATAAGCATCACATCCGAAACAAGTAGACCGAAAAGATTCTGCATCTACTACTATTGCTCCACACATCGACCGCTGTCCAGCATGCATCTAGAGTATTAAGTTCATAAGAACAGAGTAACCTGTTAAGCAAGATAACATGATGTAGAGGGATAAACTCAAACATAGTGATATAAACCCCATCTTTTTATCCTCGATGGCAACCATACAATACGTGCCTTGCTACCCCTACTGTCACTGGGAAAGGACACCGCAAGACTGAACCCAAAGCCAAGCACTTCTCCCATTGTAAGAACTATAGATCTAGTAAGCCAAACCAAACCAATAATTCGAAGAGACTTGCAAGGATATTATAATCATACATAAAGAGTTTAGAAAAGAACCAAATACTTCTCATAGATAATCTTGATCATAAACCAACAATTCATCGGATCTAAACACACAGCAAAAAGAGATTACATCGAATAGATCTCCTTGAATACTGAGGAGAACTTGGTATTGAGATCCAAAGAGAGAGAAGAAGCCATCTAGATACTAGCTATGGACCCGAAGGTCTATGGTAAACTACTCACAACTCATGGTGAGGCGATGATGATGATGTAGAAGCACTCCGTGGTAGATCCCCCCTTCGGCGGAGCTCCGGAACAGGCCCAAGATGGGATCTCACGGGAACATATGGTTGCGGCGGTGGAACTAGGGTTTTCTCTATTCCTCTGATGGTTTCGAGGTACGTAGGTATATATAGGTGGAAGGAGTGCACCGTGGGCCAAACGTGGGGCCCACGAGGCAGGGGGGTGCCACGTGTGCCCTACTCCATGGTTCTCAAGTCTCCTGTGTGTATTTTGCTCCAAAAGTATCTCTCCAAAAGTTTCATTCTATTTGGACTCCATTTGATATTCCTTTACTGTAAAACCCTAAAATAGGCACAAAACAGCAATATGGACTGGGCCTTTGGGTTAATAGGTTAGTACCAAAAATAATATTAAAGTGTATAACAAAGCCCATTAAACATCCAAAACATCATAAATAATACCATGGAACAATAAAAAAATTAGATACGTTGGCGACGTGTCAAGGATCCCCAAGCTTAATTCCTGCTCGTCCTCGAGCAGGTAAATGACAAAAACTGAATTTTTGATTTGGAATGCTAACCAACATAGTTTTCAATGTAATACTCTTAATTGTGGCATGAATGTTCATATCTAAAAGATTCGAGACAAAAGACTATATTGACATAAGAAATAATAATACTTCAAGCATACTAACAAAGCAATCTTGTCTTCTCAAAATACTATGGCTAAAGAAAGTTATCCCTACAAAATCATATAGTCTGGCTATGCTCCCTCTTCATCACACAAAATATTCATATCATGCACAACCCCGGTTTCAGCCAAGCACTTGTTTTCATACTCTATTCTTTCAAACCTTTCAACTTCCACGCAATACATGAGCGTGAGCCATAGATATAGTACTATGTGGAATAGAGTGGTGGTTGTGGAGAATACAAAAAGGAGGGAGATAGTCTCACATCGACTAGGCGTATCAACTCGCTATGGAGATGCCCATCAATAGATATCAATGTGAGTGAGTAGGGATTGCCATGCAACGGATGCACTAGAGCTAAAAATATATGAAAGCTCAACAAAAGAAACTAGGTGGGTGTGCATCCAACTTGCCTGCTCACGAAGACCTAGGGCATTTGAAGAAGCCCATCGTTGGAATATACAAGCCAAGTTCAATAATGAAAATTCCCACTAGTATATGAAAGTGACTAAACATGAGACTCTCTATCATGAAGAACATGGTGCTACTTTGAAGCACAAGGGTGGAAAAAATTTGTAGCAATTGTCCCTTTTTCTTTTCTTTTTTTCTTTTTTTTCTCTTCTTTTTCTTTTTCTTTTTTGGAGGGGCCTTTTCTTTTGTTCGGCCTTTCCTCACATGGGACAATGCTCTAATGATGATGATCATCACACTTATATTGATTTACAACTCGATATTACAACTCGATACTTGAACAAAGTATGACTATATTAATGCCTCCGGCGGTGTACCAGGATGTGCAATGAATCAAGAGTGACATGTATGCAAATTATGCATGGCGGCTTTTCCACAAATACAATGTCAACTACATGATCATGCATGACAATATGACAATATGAAGCGTGTCATGTGAACGGAACGGTGGAAAGTTGCACGTCAATATATCTCGGAATGGCTATGAAAATGTCATGATAGGTAGGTATGGTGTCTGTTTTGAGGAATAATATGGTGGCTGTTCTGAGAAAGGATATATAGTGGGTGTATGGTACCGGCGAAAGTTGCACGGTACGAGAGAGGCTAGCAATGGGGGAAAGGGTGAGAGTGCGTATAATCCATGAACTCAACATTAGTCATAAGAACTCATATAATTATTGCAAAAATTTAAGAGTCATCAAAACAAAGCAATCAACGCATGCTCCTAGGGGGGAGGTTGGTAGGAGTTAACCATCGCACACCCCCGACCTCCACACAAAGGATGACACTCTACAAATACCTCATGCTCTAAGTTCGTCACATCGCGGTTCACCATACGTGCATGCTACAGGAATCACTAACTTTAACACAAGTATTTCTCAATTTCATAATAACTCCACTAATATGACTCTAATATCACTATCCTCATATCTCAAAACAATTATCAAGCATCCAACTTCTCTTCATATTCAATGCACTTAGAGCCTGTTTGGGACTGCTTTGCTTATTAAAATCCAGCTCAGCTCCAGAAAATATAAGCTAAACGGGGTAGCTCCAAGATATGCCGCTCCACAAAAAATCTAGAATCTGAGGTACAACTTCCCGTTTTTATGAAGCTCGTGAGGGGGTGCTCCAAAAAACTCAAGAAGCTGGAGTTGGGTGGAAATTAGCCACCACTGCCACCAGTAAGTGGATACCCCTTCGTTTTTCACCTCTCATCCAATCAAATAGATTCTTTCAACCAAATTTTCCATTCTTGAAGCTGGAGCTACATGAAAGCCAAACATCCTCATTGATAGTGCACAACTTCTGTATGAAACTGCTCTAAAGTGAATTTGGTGGAATGAAACTGATTTTGGTGAAGCGGAGCAGTCCCAAACAAGCCCTTAGTATGAAAGTTTTTACTACATTGATCTTGGATGCCTATCATGTGAAGGCTAGTTTTTATAGCCAAAGCACATTACCATGTTGTTTTAATAGACTCTCAAAAGGATATAAGTGAACCATGAGAGATCAACAATTTCTACAAAATAAAATCACCACCGTGCTCTAAAAGATATAAGTGAAGCACTAGAGCAAACTATTCAACTCAAAAGATATAAGTGAAGCACATAGAGTTTTCTAACAATTCCTATGCCATATTTATCTCTCTCAAAAATGTGTGTCCAGCAAGGATAATTTTGGAAAACTAACAAGAAAAGACTCAAATTATACATGACGCTCCAACTAAAACACATATCATGTGGTGAATAAAAATATAGCTCTGAGTATAGTTACCGATAGATGAAGACGAAAGAGGGGATGCCTTCCGTGGCATCCCCAAGCTTAGGATTTTGGTTGTCCTTGAATTTTACCTTGGGGTGCCTTGGGCATCCCCAAGCTTACGCTCTTGTCACTCTTTGTTCCATAGTCCATCAAAGCAATACTCAAAACATGGAAACTTCATAACACAAAACTTAGACAAAAATCTCGTGAGCTCCGTTAGTATAAGAAAACAAACCACTACTCAAAGGTACTGTAATGAACTCATTCTTTGTTTATATTGGTGTTAAACCTACTGTATTCTAACTTCTCTATGATACATACTCCCCAATACTACTCATAGATTCATCAAAATAAGCAAACAACACACGAAAAACAGAATCTGTCAAAAACAGAACAGTTTGTAGTAATCTGTAACTAAATAGCACAAAGAAATTGAAATGAATTGGTAAATATGAGGAATTTGTCTATTTATAATCTGCAAAAAGAATCAACTAAATAGCACACTCCAGTAAAATCTGGTGATCATTCTAGCGAGCGCTAACGATTCTGTTTTTCACAGCAAGATCATATAACTTGACACAAGTCTTCCCAAAGGTTCTACTTGGCACAAACACTAATTAAAACACAAAACCACAGCTAAAAGGAAGCTAGACGAAATATTTATTCCTAAACAGAAGCAAGAAACAAAAAAAATATGAAATTGTGTTGCCTCCCAACAAGCGCTATCGTTTTACGCCCCTAGCTAGGCATGATACATGGATAGATCTACGTATTGCCATGTTTGGAAGGCAATTCTTTAATTAAGCACTTGTGATTCTTAGGAACTTCTTTATACCTATTGATAATCAAACTTTTGGGCAAGGAATCAAGAAATTCAATCGGGTCAAAAGGTTCTCTTGCAAAAGTAAGAAAATTAGGATGAACACTTATAGATTTAAGATCCGCGATTCCTTTACTAGATGGTTCACCCTTGTTTTTAGGAACATACATGAACTTAGACAATTTAGTGGTAGAACGATTTGAAGTAGTTTTCATAGCAGAAAGAGCAGAACTGACATTAGTATTAATATCCTCAAGTTTATCGATTCTAGTAGAATCTTGATCTGATTGTTCTTTCACTATGGGTTCCTTTTCTTTAAAAAAATTCAGAATAACTCCTACCTTGGATCCATATTGGGTAATTTCATTGTGGATCTTTCTATCCATGTTCTCTACCAATTCTACAATAGCAACTTCGTTTTCAATGATTTCTAGCCTTTGCATAACATGCTCCAAAGTTAAAATAGTCCCATTAACCATAAGAGGTGGGGAGCCAAATAATTCAGTCGTATCATTAAAAGAATCAAAAGTATGGCTACCCAAGAAATTCTCTCCGATAATGGTATCAAAAATATATCTATTCCAAGGAGTTATGCCCACATAAAAATTGCGAGGAAGCACGGAAGTGGAAAGATTCCTAGTAGATCTATTTTGAGCATTGCAAATTCTATACCAGGCATCTTTTAAGTTTTCTTCCTCCCTTTGTTTAAAATGAAGAACCTCACTCCCGGGAGTATTTATAATGATAGGTGTGCTAAACATGATGACAAGCAAGCAATCCAACACACAAGCAAACAAGAAGCAAGCGAACGATAAACACACGGCAAAAGAAGGGCAAATAAAACGGCAAGGGTGAAGTGGGGGAGAGGAAAACGAGAGGCAAAAAATGTAATGCGAAGGATAAGGGTTTGTGATAGGTACTTGGTATATGAATTTTGCGTAAGCCTCCTCGGCAACACCGCCAGTAATTCTTCTTGCTACTTCTCGAGCTTGCGTTGTATTCCCTCGAAGAGGAAAGGGTGATGCAGCAGAGTAGCATATGTATTTCCCTCAGTTTTTGAGAACCAAGGTATCAATCCAGTAGGAGACCACGCGCGAGTCCCTCGCACCTGCACAAAAAAATAAGAACTTCGCAGCCAACGCGATAAGGGGTTGTCAATCCCTTTACGGTCACTTATGAAAGTGAGGTCTGATAGAGATGATAGTTTGATATTTTTGGTATTTTTGGATATAAGAACAGAAAGTAAAAGCGGAAAAGCAAAGTAGATTGTAGATTGATATGTTGAGAATAGACCTGGGGGCCATAGGTTTCTCTAGTGGCATCTCTCATGATAGCATAATTCTACAGCGGGTAAACAAATTACTGTCAAGCAATTGATAGAAAATTGAATACTTATGAGACTATCTAGGCATGATCAATATATATAGGCATCACGTCCGAAACAAGTAGACCGAAATGATTCTGCATCTACTACTATTACTCCACACATCGACCGCTATCCAGCATGCATCTAGAGTATTAAGTTCATAAGAACAGAGTAATGCCTTAAGCAAGATGACATGATGTAGAGGGATAAAATCAAGCAATATGATATAACCCACATCTTTTTATCCTCGATGGCAATAGTACAATACGTGCCTTGCTGCCCCTGCTGTCACTGGGAAAGGACACCGCAAGATTGAACCCAAAGCCAAGCACTTCTCCCATTGCAAGAACTATAGATCTAGTAGGCCAAACCAAACCAATAATTCGAAGAGACTTGCAAGGATATTATAATCATATATAAAGTGTTCAGAAAAGAACCAAATACTTCTCATAGATAATCTTGATCGTAAACCCACAATTCATCGGATCTCGACAAACACACCGCAAAAAGAGATTTCATCGATTAGATCTCCTCGAAGACCGAGGAGAACTTGGTATTGAGATACAAAGAGAGAGAAGAAGCCATCTAGATACTAGCTATGGACCCGAAGGTCTATGGTAAACTACTCACAACTCATGGTGAGGCGATGATGATGATGTATAAGCACTCCGTGGTAGATCCCCCATCCGGCGGAGCTCCAGAACAGGCCCCAAGATGGGATCTCACGGGAACAGAAGGTTGCGGCGGTGGAACTAGGCTTTTCTCTGTTCGTCTGATGGTTTCGGGGTACGTAGGTATATATAGGAGAAAGGAGGGCCCCAGGGGCCAAACGTGGGGCCCACAAGGTAGGGGGCACCACGTGTGCCGTACACCGTGGTTCTCAAGTCTCCCGTGCGTATTTTGCTCCAAAAATATCTCTCCCGAAGTTTCATTCTGTTTGGACTCCGTTTGATATTCCTTTTCTGTAAAACCGTAAAATAGGCAAAAAAACAACAATCTGGACTGGGCCTTTGGGTTTATAGGTTAGCCTCCAAAATAATATAAAAGTGTATAACAAAGCCCATTAAACATCCAAAACATCATAAATAATAGCATGGAACAATAAAAAATTATAGATACGTTGGAGACGTATCAACCGGTAGCCTCGAGCTTGGGGAGAGCCGTGTTTCCTTCACGAGCGAACTGCTTGAAGAGGCGCTGAGAAGCTGGGGCCTATGCTCCGCCCAAGATGCAAGCGATGGCACGCGGCTCTTGGAAGCCCCTAGCCCCCTCGTCCTAGTCGTCGTTCCTCCTTGGTGGTGGCAGAGGTGGTAGGCCTGCCCTGAGGACGGTCCTCTCGGGGCTGATCCCTCTAGGCGTCCCCGCGGGGCTGGCCACGCCAACAGTCCTCCCGAGGCTGATCACGCCACTCCTGACAGGGTCTATGGTCATCCCAGCGTCCTCCGGTCCGACCTCCCCCGCGGCCGTAGCCACGGCTGCTGCGCTGGGGGTGTTGGATGACGCGTCCTTCGTGGAGAGCCCTGAGCTCTTGACAGTCATGGGTGTTGTGGCTGTGCACGTCGTGGAAGGCGCAAAACGCCCGGCCGACATTGGGTGGCTCCGGGTAGTCGCGGTCGCGCTTCATTTCTGGTTCGGCTACAAGCACTGTCGCTCCCTTGCACTTCACGTCCTTGCCTTTGGCCTTCTTGTCTTCGGTTTCGGCAGTAGGGAGCTCATTGAGCGAGAGGCGCCCCTCCTCTGCCCTGGCGCACTTGGTCGCGATGTTGAACAACTCCAAGGACGTGCACAGATCTTCATGGATGGCGAGCTCTTCTTTCATCTTGACGTCACGGACACCATCTGAGAATGCCGAAATGATGGCCTCGTCCGTGACCTTGGGGATCTTGACGCGGACACAGTTGAAACGCTGGATAAACTTCTGCAGGGTTTCTCCTGGTTGTTTCTTGATACGCCGCATGTCGCCCGTGGCCGGGGGACGATCTCGAGTGCCCTGGAAGTTGGTGATGAACCAGTCGTGCATCTCGCTCCAGGTGGAGATCGATCCCGTGGGCAGGTTCAAGAGCCATGAGCGCGCGCCATCCTTGAGGGCCATGGGGAACCACTTCGACATGATCTTCTCGTTGCCGCCGGACACCTCGATGCTTAGCTCATAGAGCTGCAGGAACTCCGCAGGGTCGGGGGTGCTGTCGTAGCTTGGTGGCAGGTCGGGCTTGAACTTCCCAGGCCAGTTGACTTTGCACAACTTGGGAGCGAGGGCCTTGCAGCCTGCTGTCGACACCGGAGCTTGCTGGGGTGGTGGGACCTGGTCTTGGTCTCCGCACGCCGCCGCGGCGGGGGGCGCGTAGTCTCGACGCTACGTTGGATGGAGCGCAGGTGCTCCGCCGTGGGGCCGCTGGATCTCCTGGCAGCTTCCTTCTTCGTGCGCTGGCACCGCTCGTGGGCGGTCACGCCGCGGGGCCAAACGCCTTGGGTCTTGGACGATGCATTGACGCTGAGGTATCAATGAAGCTTCTTGGGCCTCGTCGTCCTCATGGGGAGGCGGACGATGCAGGGAAAGGGACGGCGCCGGAGAGCCTCCAGCGGCGCTGACAGTTTCATTCAACATAGTAAGATGTGCCACAACAGTTTCAGAATCATAGCCATGGAAAGGATTAGATTCAACCAAAGTAATTAACTCAGGATCAACAGAGAATTCATAATTCATATCAATAACACAAATAGGTGAAGTAGCAAAAGCAGGGTCATGCTTCATTCTAGCATTCAAGGACTTTTTTTTAGCTTAGCTAATAATTTCTTAAGATCATATCTATCATTGCAAGCAAGGAAGTCTCTAGCAGTTTCTTCATCCATAACATAACCCTCAGGAACAACAGGCAATTCATATCTATTGGGAGAAGCTTCATCATCACTTTCATAAATATTACCAGTTTCAATATTTGCATTCTCCCTAACCTTAGCAATTTGTTCATCTAGAAATTCACCTAGTGGCACAGTATTATCAAGCATAGAAGTGTTTCATCATAAATAGCAGAAGTGGCATCATCAAGAACATACGACATATCATATTCAATAGCGTGGGCAGGTATCGTAAATTTACCCATAACAGAAGGAGAATCAAGTGCAGAGCTAGATGGCAGTTCCTTACCTCCCCTCGTAGTTGAGGGTAAGATCTTGGTTTTTGAGTCCTTCAAGTTCTTCGTAGTGATCAGCAGATATAAATCCCAAGTGACTTAAAGAATAGAGCTATGCTCCCCGGCAACGGCGCCAGAAAATAGTCTTGATAACCCACAAGTGTAGGGGATCACAATAGTTTTCGAGGGTAAAGTATTCAACCCAAATTTATTGATTCGACAAAAGGGGAGCCAAAGAATACTCTTAAGTGTTAGCAGCTGAGTTGTCAATTCAACCACACATGGAAACTTAGTATCTGCGGCAAGGTAGTTTAGTAGCAAAGTAATATGATAGTGGCGGTAGCGGCAATAAAAGTAACGATAGTGTTTTTGTAATAGTAGCAGTGGAAAAGTAAATAAGCAACAAGAAATAAATGAAAAGCTCGTAGGCATTGGATCGGTGATGTGAAATTATGTCGGATGCAATTCATCATGTAGAAGATATAACGTACAGTGACACAGAACTAGCTCCAGTTCATCAATGCAATGTAGGCATATATTCTGAATATAGTCATACATGCTTATGGAAAAGAACTTGCATGACATCTTTTGTCCTACCCTCCCGTGGCAGCGGAGTCCTATTGGAAACTAAGGGATATTAAGGCCTCTTTTTAATAGAGTACCGGACCAAAGCATTAACACATAGTGAATACATGAACTCCTCAAACTAAGGTCATCACCGAGAGTGGTCCCGATTGTCGTCACTTCTGGGTTGCTGGATCATAACACATAGTAGGTGACTATAGACTTGCAAGATAGGATCAAGAACACACATATATTCATGAAAACATAATAGGTTCAGATCTGAAATCATGGCACTCGGGCCCTAGTGACAAGCATTAAGCATATCAAAGTCATAGCAACATCAATCTCAGAACATAGTGGATACTAGGGATCAAACCCTAACAAAAATAACTCGATTGCATGATAGATCCCATCCAACCCATCACTGTCCAGCAAGCCTATGATGGAATTACTCACGCACGGCGGTGAGCATCATGGAATTGGTGATGGAGGAAGGTTGATGATGACGATGGCGACGATCTCCACTCTCCGTAGCCTCGAACGGACTCTAGATCAGCCCTCCCGGGAGAGATTAGGGCTTGGTGGCGGCTCCGTATCGTAAAACGCGATAATTCTTTCTCTCTGATTTTTTTCTCCCCGAAAGGGAATGTATAGGATCTGGGGATACGTCGGTGGAGCACCAGGGGGCCCACGAGGCAGGGGGCACGCCCTAGGGCGGGGGGGGGGGGGGCGCCCTCGTGGACAGGGTGTGGGCCCCCTGGTCTAGATCTTCTTGCAGGTATTTTTTATATTTTCCAAAATAATTCTCCGTGGATTTTCAGGTCATTCCGAGAACTTTTTATTTCTGCACAAAAACAACACCATGGCAATTCTGCTGAAAACAGCGTCAGTCCAGGTTAGTTCCATTCAAATCATGCAAGTTAGAGTCCAAAACAAGGGCAAAATTGTTTGGAAAAGTAGATACGTTGGAGATGTTTCAAATCCCTCAAGCTTAAACCTTTGCTTGTCCTCAAGTAGTTTAGTTGATAAACTGAAAGTGACAAAGAAATTTTTTTACAAACTCTGTTTGCTCTTGTTGTTGTAAATATGTAAGCCAGCATTCAATGTTTTCAGCAATGATCATGAACTAACCACGTTCACAATAACTTTCAGGTCTCAAGTCTACTCACATCAATAGCATAATCAACTGGCGAGCAATAATAATAAACCTCGGATGACAACACTTTCTCAAAACAATCATGATATGATATAACAAGATGGTATCTCGCTAGCCCTTTTTGAGACCGCAAAACGTAAATGCAGAGCACCTTTAAAGATCAAGGACTGACTAGACATTGTAATTCATGGTAAAAGAGATCCAGTCATGATCATACTCAATGCAAATTAATGGTAACACATGCAAATGACAGAGGTGCTCTCCTACTGGAGCTCTTTGATAAGAGGATGATGACTCTGCATAAAAGTAAATAGATAGGCCATTCGCAGAGGGAAGCAGGGATTTGTAGAGGTGCCAGAGCTCGATTTTTAAATAGAGATGAATAACATTTTGAGGAGTATACCTTCATTGTCAACATAACAACCAAGAAACTCGATATCTCCCATGCTACGCACATTATAGGAAGTTCCCAAACAGAATGGTAATGTTTATACTCCCCAAGCACCAACAAGCACACTCCACGGCTAGCCCAAAACAACGGGTACCGTCCAAACCAGCAACAGTCCTGGGGGAGTTTTGTTTAGTTATTATGATTTTGAGCATGGGACTGGGCATGCCGGTTACCAACCATTTTCTCGTGACTGATGAGAGGAGTCCACTCATCGTGAGAATAACCCACCTAGCATGGAAGATATAGACAGCCCTAGTTGATACATGAGCTATTCGAGCATACAAAACAGAATTTCATTTGAAGGTTTAGAGTTTGGCACATACAAATTTACTTGGAACGGCAGGTAAATACCGCATATAGGAAGGTATGGTGGACTCATGTGGAATAACTTTGGGGCTTATGGAAGTGGATGCACAAGCAGTATTCCCGCTTAGTACAGGTGAAGGCTAGAAAGAGTCTGGGAAGCGACCAGCTAGAGAGCGAAAACAGTCATGAACATGTGATACGTCCATTTTGCATCATGCTTATAAGTTGATATTTATTGCATTATGGGCTGTTCATACATGTTTTGTCACAATACTTATGCCTTTTCTCTCTTATTTTGCAAGGTTTACATGAAGAGGGAGAATGCCGGCAGCTGGAATTTGGGGCTGAAAAAAGGAGCAAACTTTGGAAACCTATTCTGCACTACTCCAAAAGCCCTGAAACTTCACACAACATCGTTTCGGAAAATATAAAAAATATCTGGCAGAAGAAACCCACAAGAGGGGCCACCGGCTGGCCTCGAGGGTGGGGGCGCGCCCCCCTGCCTCGAGGTCCAGCCGGCAGGCCCACGATGCCCATCTTCTCATATATGAAGCGTTTTGACCTGGAAAAAAAATCAAGAAGAGGCTTTCGGGACCAGACGCCGCCGTCTCGAGGCGGAACCGAGGCGGAAACCAATCTATGGTTCCGACAGAGTTGTTCTGCGGGGGATACTTCCCTCCGGGAGGGGGAAATCGTCACCGCCGTCATCACCAACAACTCTCCCATCTTGGGGAGGGCTATCTTCATCAACATCTTCACCAGCACCATATCCTCTCAAACCCTAGTTCATCTCTTGTATCCAATCTTTGTATCCAAACCTCAGATTGGTACCTGTGGGTTGCTAGTAGTGTTGATTACTCCTTGTATGTGACGCCCCCGATTTGACCGTACACTAATCATGCACGCAAATGTGTACGACCAAGATCAGGGACTCACTGAAAGATATCACAACACAACTCTAGACACAAATTAAAATAATACAAGCTTTATATTACAAGCCAGGGGCCTCGAGGGCTCGAATACAAAAGCTCGAAAACACAAGAGTCAGCGGAAGCAACAATATCTGAGTACAGACATAAGTTAAACAAGTTTGCCTTAAGAAGGCTAGCACAAAACTAACAACGATCGAAAAGGCAAGGCCTCCTGCCTGGGACCTCCTAACTACTCCTTGAAGCCGAACTCCACGTAGAAACATCATCGGGATCCTCTGGCTCCTGGACTCCACCGATCTGGTTGCATCAACCAGAAAGAAGAAAGAAGGGGGAAAAGGGGGAGCAAAGCAACCGTGAGTACTCATCCAAAGTACTCGCAAGCAAGGATCTATACTACATATGCAACGGTAACAATGATATGGGCAATATCGGTGGACTGAACTGCAGCAAGCGGGAATAAGAGGGGGATAGCTAATCCAAACGAAGACTACGCTTCTGGCCACCTCCATCTTGCAGCAGTAGAAGAGAATATATGGAAGTAACAAGTATCCTCGCTTCTCGCAGCCTCCGTCTTGCAGCAGTAGAAGGGAGTAGAGGGTAAGTTCACCAAGTAACAACGTATAGCATAATCCTACCCGATGATCCTCCCCTCGTCGCCCTGTGAGAAAGCGATCACTGGGTTGTATCTGGAACTTGTCTGGGTGTGTTTTATTAAGTATCCAGTTCTAGTTGTCATGAGGTCAGAGTACAACTCTGGGTCGTCCTTTTACCGAGGGACACGGTTATTCGAATAGATTAACTTCCCTGCAGGGGTGCACCACATAACCCAGCACGCTTGATCCCATTTGGCCGGACACACTTTCCAGGGTCATGCCCGGCCTCGGAAGATCAACACGTCGCAGCCCTACCTAAGCACAACAGAGAGGTCAGCACGCCGGTCTAAACCCTAAGCGCACGGGGGTCTGGGCCCATCGCCCAATGCACACCTGCATGTTGCGAGGGCGGCCGGTAAGCAGACCTAGCCTATCCTAATACCAGAGTAGGCTTTCCAGTCCAATCCGGCGCGCGCCGCTAAGTCGCTGACGTCAAGAAGGCTTCGGCTGATACCACGACGTCGAGTGCCCATAACTGTTCCCACGCAGCTGGTTAGTGCGTATAGACCAAATGGCCAGACTCAGATCAAATACCAAGATCTCGATAAACGTGTTATTATGACATAACCGTGGACAACGACCAGGGCCAGGCCCACCTGTCTCCTAGGTGGTCGCAACCTGCCCTGTCGCTCCGCCACAAAGTAACCAACAGGGGGCTGTCGGGAACCCAGGCCCACCACTACCTGGGTGGAACCACCTGCCCCTTCAGCCCCCATCTCCGAATCATCATCATGTGTATATAAAGTATGTATAAAGTATATACCCGTGATCACCACCCGAGTGATCACGGCCCGATGGTATAGCATGGTAGACGGACAAGAATGAAGGGCCACTGATGGAATACTAGCATCCTATACTAAGCATTAGGATGGCAGGTACAGGTATCAATAGTTGTAGCAGCAATGACAGGCTATGCAACAGAATAGGAGTAACCGAACAGTAACATGCTACACTACTCTAATGCAAGCAGTAGAGAGAAGAATAGGCGATATCTGGTGATCAAAGGGGGGGCTTGCCTGGAAGCTCTGCAGACGAAAGGAATCTTCGGAATCGTAGCCGTAGTCGAACACCGAAGCATCAATGGTCTCGGGGTCTATCACAGTATCGGAGTGTACCGAAAATAAGCAACGAAGGGGAAACAAACAAATAACAGAGCAAACAATAGCATCACAAAATATAACAAGGCAATACGAGGTGCTACGTGTGACCTAACGCGGTAGGAGGTGATATCGATGAAGGGGGGAAACATCCGGGAAAGTATTCCCGGTGTTTCGCGTTTTTGGGCGGATGAAACGGAGGGGGAAAGTTGCGGGTTCAGTATGCTAGGGATGTGTGACAGACGAATGGACTGCGTATTCGAATTCATCTCGTCGTTCTGAGCAACTTTCATGTATAAAGTATTTTCATCCGAGTTACGGATTACAAGATATGATTTTCTAAAGTTTTTATTAATTTCTGAAATTTAATATTAATTAAATTAATTCGAAAAAGGATTTATGACATCAGCATGACGTCATGCTGACGTCAGTAGGGTCAACAGTCAACTTTGACTGGTTGACTGGTCAAACCTGGTAGATGGGACCCGTCTGTCATAGGTACAAATTAATTAATAGGTTTAATTAGGCTAACCTAGTTTATTAGGCAAATTAAGCACGGTTAATTAAATTAATTAACCCGTTAATTAATTATTAATTTATTTATTTATTATTAAACATTTTTTAAACCTCTTTTTTTAAGGTGAGGGGGCCCACAGACCAGTGGCCCATGGCCATAACGGGCGTGGGCTAAGGATGCCCGGGTGTCGCACCCGTGCCCGACCAGAGGCCGCACCCGCCCGGGGTTGCGGGGCGAGGCAACCAGGAGGCCGACCGGACGCCGGCGCGGCGGGGGGCGGAGGCCCGGCAGTGGTGGTGCGCAGGTGGCCGGCGGAGGGCGGCGCCGGAGGAGGGGGCGGCGCCGGCGCGCGGGCAGGCGTGCAGGGGAGGCGCGTGGCGGGGCAGCAGTTGCTGCAAACGGCGATGGCGGGAGGCACGCGGCCTCAAGCGCGGCGGGGCGGCACTGAGCGGGGCCAGCCGTGGCGGAGAGGTCAGGGCGGCGCGCTACGGCGGCGAAGACGAGCGACGACGGGAGAGCAGGGCGACGCGAGGCTGGAGGCAGGTACTCGCGGAAGAGGCCGAGCGAGCGGGCGATGAGGGGGTCCGACGCGGTACCGGCGCGGCCAGGGCGTACCGGCGTTGCGAGAGGCAACGGGGAGAGGAGGTAGGGCTCGCGTTGGAAGGAGGTGAGGGCGATGAGCTCAATGCCGTGCTCGGACGCGAGCGGTAGTGACTGTGGCCGCGACTGCGCCATGCCCGGCGACGAGGAGCTCGGTCGTGTCGGGGAGGGTTAGCTAGAGCTCGCAAGCAACGATGGGAAGAGAGGGGAAACGGAGGGGAGCTCACCATGAAGCCGTAGGGGATGGCAGCAGGCTCGGGGAAGGCTCGACATGGCCGGAGTCGACGGAGAAGCAGCGACTGTCGAAGGAAGAAGAAGACGGGGATCCGGCGATGTAGCAGCTCCGAGCTCCAGGTGGCGGTCGTAGGCAAAGTGGAGGTCCACGGCGAAGCTAATGGGCACGTCGGACGGACGTGGGGAGGACAGTGGCCGCGAGGGCGACGGCGGCCATGGCGGCAGTGACATCGGAGGTGCACGGGGAAAGGGGATCTAGGGACAGAGGGGAACTGGGGCGCCTAGGGTTAAGGGAGGGCGCGGGAGGCCTTGTAGGTCGTCGGTGAGCCACCGGATGGCCGGCACGTGGCCATCCGCGGCCGCGGTCGGCGCGTGTGCGGCCAACGCGCCATGGAGGAGCAGTGAGAAGGGAAGGAGGTGAGGTCGGGCTGGGCCGATGCACTGGGCTGCCCATCTTGCCATATGGGCCAAGTGCCCAGTAGTATAGTTTTTTTTTATAAATTCGTTTTTGTTTACTGTTTTTCTTAACTAGTTATTGTTTTGTATTTAGATTAAATACTAAATGATTTTAGTTAAAGTCGAAACTTCCCACAAAATTACCTGCTAATATTTTGGTGTTGACCAATAAGCTTGGGGTTGTGTTGAAAATGTATGAAATAGCTTTATATTTAAATGGGCATAGTAAGTGTTGCTTGTCTACATAAATTATTCCTAGGGGCAATTCAAAAGTCCATTTAATGTTAGTTCCTACATGTTCAATACTTTGTGAAAATTTGTAAACCCTCGAACATTTTTATCTGACAGTTTGAAGAAATAAGAATTTGACTTGTTATTTGAACTTTGAATGGTGTTTGAACCATTGTGAGATTAATAACAGTAATCACAGCAACATGGCGTCATTAGAAGATGTTCACTGTAGGTTAATTATCCGGGCGTCACATTGTAGTTGATGCTAGTTGGTTTATTTGGTGGAAGATCGTATGTTCAGATCCATTATGCATATTAATACCCCTCTGATCATGAACAATATTATGTCTTGTTAGTAGTTACTTTTGTTCCTGAGGACATGGGAGAAGTCTTGCTATTAGTAGTCATGTGAATTTGGTCTTCGTTCGATATTTTGATGAGATGTATGTTGTCTTTCCTCTAGTGGTGTCATGTGAACGTCGACTACATGACACTTCACCATTATTTGGGCCTAGAGGAAGGCATTGGGAAGTCATAAGTAGATGATGGGTTGCTAGAGTAGCTTAAACCCTACTTTATGTGTTTCTTCATAAGGGGCTGATTTGGATCTATATGTTTCAGGCTATGGTTAGGTTTACCTTAATACTTCTTTTGTAGTTGTGGATGCTTGCATTAGAGGTTAATCATAAGTGGGCGCCTTGTCCAAGTAAGGGCAGCACCCAAGCACTGGTCCACCCACATACCAAATTATCAAAGTACCGAACGCAAATCAGATGATCGTGATGAAAACTAGCTTGACGATAATTCCCATATGTCCTCGGGAGCGCTTTACCTTGCATAAGAGTTTGTCCAGGCTTGTCCTTTGCTACAAAAAGGATTCGGCCACCTTGCTGCACCTTATTTAGTTTTACCGTTTGTCACTTGCTACCAATTATCTTATCACAAAACTATTTGTTACCTATAATTTCAGGGCTTGCAGAAAATACCTTACTGAAAAGTGCCTATCATTTCCTTCTGCTCCTCGTTGGGTTCGACACTCTTACTTATTGAAAGGACTACGATAGAGCCCCTACACTTGTGGGTCATCAAGACTCTTTTCTGGCGTCATTGCCTGGGAGTGAAGCGCCTTTGGTAAGTGGAATTTGGCAAGGAAAAATTTATATAGTTTGCTGAAATTTATTGTCACTTGTTACTATGGCTCTGAATCCTTTGAGGGGCTTGTTCGGGGTATCTTCACCCCGAGCAGAAGAGCAAAGAGTTGCTCCTCAACCTACTGCACCTATTGAAAATGTTTTCTTTGAGATTCCTTTGGGTATGATAGAGAAACTGCTTGAAAATCCCTATACAGGAGATGAAACACTTCACCCCGATTTACATCTAATCTATGCGGATGAAGTTTGTGGATTGTTTAAGGTTGCAGGTATGCCCGAGGATGTTATCAAGAAGAAGGTCTTCCCTTTATCTTTGAAGGGAGATGCATTGACATGGTTTAGGCTATGCGATGATATGGGATCATGGAACTATAATCGCCTAAAGTTGGAATTTCATCAAAAGTTCTACCCTATGCATCAGGTTCATCGTGATCGCAATTATATTTATAATTTCTGGCCTCGCGGAGGAGAAAGCATCGCTCAAGCTTGGGGAAGGCTTAAGTAAATGTTATATTCATGCCCCAATCATGAGCTTTCAAGAAAAATGATCATCCAAAAATTTTATGCTCGGCTTTCTCTCAATAATCGCACCATGCTCGATAATTCTTGTTCTGGCTCTTTTATGATGAAGACTGTTGAATTCAAATGGGATTTATTGGAAAGAATTAAACGTAACTCCGAATATTGGGATCTCGGTGAAGGTAAGGAGTCAGGTATGACCCCTAAGTTTGATTGTCTTAAAGCTTTTATGGATACCGATGTTTTCCGTGAGTTTAGCACTAAATATGGACTTGACTCTGAGATAGTAGCTTCTTTCTGTGAATCTTTTGCTACTCTTGTTGATCTCCCAAGGAGAAGTGGTTTAAATACCACCCCCCTATTGAAGTAAAAGTAGTTGAACCTATTAAACTTGAAGAAAAGACTATCACTTATAATGTTGATCCTGTTATACCTACCACTTATATTGAGAAACCACCTTTCCCTGTTATGATAAAGGATCATGCTGAAGCTTCAACTGTAGTCCGTAAGAGTAATACTAAAACACCTACACCCTCTGAGCAAATTAAAGTTGAACCTAGTGTTGCTATGGTTAAGGATCTCTTGGTAGAAGATTTAGATGGACATGTTATTTACCTCTAAGAAGATTCTGCTAGAATAGCCAAACCCAATTCTAGGAATAAACATAAACCTGTCGTAGGCTTGCCTGTTATCTCTATTAAGATAGGAGATCATTGCTATCATGGTTTATGCGACATAGGTGCTAGTGTGAGTATTATCCATCTTGATTTGTATAACGAAATTATGCATGATATTGCACCTGTTGAGTTAGAAGGGATTGATGTTAGCATTAAGCTTGCTAATAGAGATACTATTTCACCAGTCGGGATTATTAGAGATATTGAAGTCTTGTGTGGGAAGGTTAAATACCCTGCTGATATTCTTGTTCTTAGTTCCCCACAAAATGCTTTCTGTCACATTATATTTGGCAGACCCTTCTTGAATACTGTTAATACCAAGATAGACTGCGTAAAAGATATTGTCACTGTCGGATTAGGGGATATGTCTCATGATTTTAACTTTGCTAAATTCCATAGACAACCCCTTGAAAACGTACCACCCAATAAGGATGAACTTATTGGTCTCTCTTCTATTGCCATGCCACCTAATGATCCTTTAGAACAATACTTGCTAGACCATGAAAATGATATGCATATGAATGACCGAAGGGAGATAGATGAAATATTCCTGACACAGGGACCCATATTGAAAAACAACTTGCATGTTGAAATCCTAGGGGATCCTCCTCCACCCAAGGGTGATCCCGTATTTGAACTTAAACCTTCACCTGATAATCTTAAGTATGTTTATCTTGATGAAAAGAAGATATATCCTGTTATTATTAGGGCTAACCTTTCAGAGCAGGAAGAAGAAAGATTATTGAAAACTTGGAAGAAGCACCGAGCTGCTATTGGATATACTCTAGATGATCATAAGGGCATTAGTCCCACTATATGTCAACACAAGATAATATTGGAAGAAAATGCTAAACCAGTTATTGATCATCAGCGACGGTTAAATCCAAAGATGAAAGAAGTGGTAAGGAAGGAAATACTAAAGCTTCTAGAGGCAGGTATTATCAATCCCGTTGCTGATAGCCAATGGGTAAGTCCTGTCCATTGTGTTCCTAAGAAAGGAGGTATGACTGTCATCCCTAATGATAAAGATGAATTGATCCCGCAAATAATAGTTACATGTTATAGGATGGTAATTGATTTCCGTAAGTTAAATAAAGCTACTAAGAAAGATCATTACCCCTTGCCATTTATTGATCAAATGCTAGAAAGGTTATCCAAACATACTCATTTCTACTTTCTAGATGATTATTCCGGTTTCTCTCAAATACCTGTGTCAAAAGGGGATCAAGAAAAGACCACCTTTACTTGTCCTTTCGGTACCTTTGCTTATAGACGTATGCCTTTTGGTTTATGTAATGCACCTGCTACCTTTCAAAGATGCATGATGGCTATATTCTCTGATTTTTGTGAAAAGATTATTGAGGTATTTTTGGATGATTTCTCCATTTACGGAACTTCTTTTGATGATTTCTTAAGCAACCTTGATCGAGTTTTGCAGAGATGTGAAGACACTAACCTTGTCTTGAATTTGAAGAAGTGCCACTTTATGGTTAATGAAGGCATTGTCTTGGGACATAAAATTTCTGAAAGAGGTATTGAAGTTGACAAAGCTAAAGTTGATGCTATTGAAAAGATGCCATGCCCTAAGGATATCAAAGGTATACGAAGTTTCCTTGGTCATGCCGGGTTTTATAGGAGGTTCATTAAGGACTTCTCCAAAATCTCCAGGCCTCTGACTAATCTTTTACAGAAAGATATTCCTTTTGTCTTTGATGATGATTGTCTAGAAGCATTTGAAATACTTAAGAAAGCATTGATCTCTGCACCTAGTGTCCAGCCTCCTGACTGGAATTACCCTTTGAGATTATGTGCGATGCTAGTGATTATGCTGTAGGAGCTTTTCTAGGGCAAAGAGTTGATAAGAAATTGAATGTTATCCAGTATGCTAGTAAAACTCTAGATAGTGCCCATAGAAATTATGCTACTACTGAGAAAGAATTTTTAGCAGTTGTGTTTGCTTGTGATAAGTTTAGACCCTATATCGTTGATTCTAAAGTAACTATTCACACTGATCATGCTGCTATCAAATACCTTATGGAAAAGAAAGATGCTAAACCTAGACTTATTAGATGGGTTCTCTTGCTGCAAGAATTTGACTTGCATATTATTGATAGAAAGGGAGCTGAGAACCCCGTAGCAGATAACTTGTCTAGGTTAGAGAATATACTTGATGACCCGCAACCTATTGATGATAGCTTCCCTGATGAACAACTAGCTGTCATAAGTACTTCTCGTACTACTCCTTGATATGCTGATCATGCTAATTACATTGTTGCTAAGTTTATACCACCTAGCTTCACATACCAGGAAAAGAAAAAGTTCTTCTATGATTTGAGGCATTACTTCTGGGATGACCCACATCTTTATAAAGAAGGAGTAGATGGTATTATTAGACATTGCGTACTTGAGCATGAACAGGAACATATCCTACGCAAGTGCCACTCCAAAGCTTATGGAGGACACCATGCGGGAGACAGAACTGCACATATGGTATTGCAATCCGTTTTTTATTGGCCTACTCTCTTCAAGGATGCCCGTGAGTTTGTCTTATCATGTGATGAATGTCAAAGAGTTGGTATTATTAGTAGACGTCAAGAAATGCCTACGAATTATTCACTTGTTATTGAACCATTTGATGTTTGGGGCTTTGATTATATGGGACCTTTTCCTGCCTCTAATGGGTACACACATATCCTAGTTGCTGTTGATTACGTTACTAAGTGGGTAGAAGCTATTCCAACTAGTAGTGCTGGTCATAACACCTCTATTAAGATGCTTAAAGAAGTTATATTTCCGAGGTTTGGAGTCCCTAGTTATCTAATGACTAATGGTGGTTCACATTTTATTCATGGTGCTTTCCGTAAGATGCTTGCTAAGTATAATGTCAACCATAGAATTGCATCACCTTACCACCCACAGACTAGTGGTCAAGTAGAACTAAGTAATAGGGAGTTGAAATTAATCTTGCAAAAGACAGTTAATAGGTCTAGAAAGAATTGGTCCAGGAAACTAGATGATGCATTATGGGCCTATAGAACTGCATACAAAAATCCTATGGGTATATCTCCATATAAGATGGTATATGGAAAAGCTTGTCACTTACCTCTTGAGCTGGAACATAAGTCATATTGGGCTATTAAAGAGCTCAACTATGATTTCAAACTTGCCGGTGAGAAGAGGCTATTTGACATTAGCTGTCTCGATGAGTGGAGAACCCAGGACTATGAGAATGACAAACTGTTTAAAGAAAAAGTTAAAAGATGGCATGACAAAAGGATACAAAAGCGTGAGTTTAACGTAGGTGATTATGTCTTGCTATTCAACTATCATTTAAGATTTTTTGTAGGAAAACTTCTCTCCAAGTGGGAAGGACCTTACATTATCGAGGAGGTCTATCGTTCCGGTGCCATAAAAATCAACAACTTCGAAGGCACAAATCCGAAGGTGGTGAATGGTCAGAGAATCAAACATTATATTTCAGGTAATCCTATTAATGTTGAAACTAATGTTATTGAAACCATAACCCCGGAGGAATACATAAGGGACACTTTCCAGAACGATCCAGCCTCCGAAAAGGAAGAGGTACGTGATACTGTAAGTTAACCGACTCCAAAACAACTATAAAGGTATTTTTTTCTCCGTTTTGGAATATTTACAAAAATAGAAAAATAAACCGTAGTCTGGAGGAGACACGGAGCCTCCTCGAGGGTAGGGGGCCTGCCCCCCTTCATAGGGTGTGGCCCCCTGCCTCGAGGACACACCGTGTGTCCCCCGAACTCCATTTTCTTGTGTGTTACTCCTTTCGTTCAGGAAAAATTCATTATATATACTCCCGAAGGTTTTGACCTCTGTATCACGCAAAAGTCCTCTGTTTTCGTTTCGAGCTGTCTCTGTCGCAGATAATGGCAACATGTCGTCCTAGGATTCGGAGGGAGAAAGCTATGTGGCTGATTCCCTAGCTGACCCTAAGGTCTATGGTGACTTGGAGCATTATGGTTGGACCACGAAGGAAGAAGAAGACCACGGTGCAAAGAGGAAGGATTGGACTAGCTCAGATGAAGACGAAGTCCCACTCCCTCAACCTGGAGACATGTACGTGGAGTTCAAAAATTCAAGACTCCCAGACAGAGTAAGGAAACCTAAAATCGAATTTATTCCTTTTAACCTCTTGCAGGAAAACAAGCATGCACTATGCAAGAGGATATTAAATCTTGAGCAAGAGATCAATGATCTAAAGGAGCAAAATTTTGTCCTTGAGCGTAAGCTGAGGAAGAAGCCATCATCACCAACCCCGAAGAAGGAGACATAATCATATGGGTATAGGCACTCCCCTTGGCAATTGCCAAGATTGGGGGAGTGACCCCGGTATAGTATCACCATCACTCCTATCTTTACCGTTTTACTCAGTTCGATCCTTTTGGTAGTATCTTGATCTATTAGAATAAAGTCAACATGATCTAGTCGTGAGCTTTTGCTTTGTGAGCTTTATCCTTTTTAATCGAGTCCGTGAGCTATATAATAAAGATTAGTGTTGAGTCAAGGGCTTGATTTTCTCACTTGGGTCATGATAAAAAGAAAGAAAACATAAAGAGTATCAAAGAGATCATATCGATCTTATGGGAAGTAATGACTTCACATACAAGAGTATGATATATAAAAGTTGTTGGGAGGTGACAAACATAGTTTTGGTCATCGTTGCAATTAATAGGAAGTAATAAAAGAAGAGAGGCTTCACATACAAATATACTATCTGGGAAATCTTTTATGATTGTGAGCACTCATTCAAGTATGACATGCTAAAGAGTTGATTTTGGACAACATAGGCGGATACCCGCTTCCCTGTCAGGGACCCTACGTTCCAGCTACCTAAGCGGATCCTCCTAGGCTCGGCTAGCTTCCTTACCCTTCGCACTCGTCGAGTCAAATGCGAAAACCCTTGCTCATTTTCCACTACATCTGGGCGCCGATGTAGCGCGCCACTAAGGATGCGACGACCCGATCCTCGCTCACTTGCCACCGTATCCAGATCAAGATACGGCACGCCACCAAGGAGGTGACGTCCCGGCCCTTGCCCATTTGACACCACACCCGGGTTCCGATGTGGCGCATCGCTGAGAGGGTTACGCCCCAACGAAAATCTTTTGGGTTTCATCTCCATAAGATTAGTTGAGTTTTCACGTTGGCTCGCCAAGCCTAACACAACCCTCCTCCTTTACCCGGGCTTGGGACCGGCTATGTTGAGACAACATAGGCGGAGTAAAATACGTATGGTTTATTAGTGTGGGAGAAATTAGCTTTATACGATCTTGTGGTATGGAAGTAATAAAAGCGACGGACTGCATAATAAAGGTCCTTATCCCAAGTAGGAATATAAAAGCGAAGTTCTTCTATGCTAAGACGTTGTGCATCCAACCATAAAAACACATGACAACCTCTGCTTCCCTCTGCGAAGGGCCTATCTTTTATTCTTGTCTTATAAGTGTCAAGGTGAAATCCACCTTTCCATTTTACCTTTTATCCTTTGGCAAGGACATTGTGTTGGAAAGATCCTGACATATATACCCGCTTGGATGTAAGTTTTCATGATCTATTACTGCTGACGTTACCCTTGAGGTAAAAGGTTGGGAGGCAACACTATAAGCCCCTATCTTTCTCTGTGTCCGATTAAAACTCCATAAACATAAGTATTGCGTGAGTGTGAGCTATTGTGAAAGACTATATGATAGTTGAGTTTGAAGGCTTGCTGAAAAGCTCTTATATTGGCTCTTTCCGATGTTACGATAAATTGCAATCGCTTCAATGACTGAGACCAAAGTTTGTTAGTTTCCAATGAAGTTTATGATGCATACTTGATATTGTGGATGAATTGTTACTTTAGCATGAGAATCATATGACTATATTTATATAAGTTGATGTTATGAGAATGATCATGATGCCCTCATGTCCGTATTTTGTTTTTATCGACACCTCTATCTCTAAACATGTGGACATATTTTTCGATATCGGCTTTCGCTTGTGGACAAGCGAGGTCTAAGCTTGGGGGAGTTGATACGTCCATTTTGCATCATGCTTATAAGTTGATATTTATTGCATTACGGGCTGTTCATACATGTTTTGTCACAATACTAATATCTTTTCTCTCTTATTTTGCAAGGTTTACATGAAGAGGGAGAATGCCGGCAGCTGGAATTCTGGGCTGAAAAAGGAGCAAACTCTGGAAACCTATTCTGCACAACTCCAAAAGCCCTGAAACTTCACAGAACATCGTTTCGGAAAATATAAAAAATATCTGGCGGAAGAAACCCACGAGAGGGCCACCGGCTGGCCTCGAGGGTGTGGGGCGCGCCCCCCTTCCTAGGGCGCGCCCCCTGCCTCAAGGGCTAGCCGGCAGGCCCACGGTGCCCATCTTCTCCTATATGAAGCGTTTTGACCTGGAAAAAAAATCAAGATGAGGCTTTTGGGACCAGACGCCGCCGTCTCGAGGCGGAACCGAGGCGGAAACCAATCTAGGGCTCCGGCAGAGCTGTTCTGCCGGGGATACTTCCCTCCGGGAGTAGGAAATCGTCACCGCCGTCATCACCAACAACTCTCCCATCTTGGGGAGGGCTATCTTCATCAACATGTTCACCAGCACCATCTCCTCTCAAACCCTAGTTCATCTTTGTATCCAAACCTCAGATTGGTACATGTGGGTTGCTAGTAGTGTTGATTACTCCTTGTAGTTGATGCTAGTTGGTTTATTTGGTGGAAGATCATATGTTCAGATCCATTATGCATATTAATACCCGTCTGATCATGAACAATATTATGTCTTGTGAGTAGTTACTTTTGTTCCTGAGGTCATGGGAGAAGTCTTGCTATTAGTAGTCATGTGAATTTGGTCTTCGTTCGATATTTTGATGAGATGTATGTTGTCTTTCCTCTAGTGGTGTCATGTGAACGTCGACTACATCACACTTCACCATTATTTGGGCCTAGAGGAAGGCATTGGGAAGTAATAAGTAGATGACGGGTTGCTAGAGTGACAGAAGCTTAAACCAATAGTTTATGTGTTGCTTCGTAAGGGGCTGATTTGGATCCATATGTTTCAGGCTATGGTTAGATTTACTTTAATACTTATTTTGTAGTTGTGGATGCTTTCATTAGAGGTTAATCATAAGTGGGAGGCTTGTCCAAGTAAGGGCAGCACCCAAGCAACGATCCACCCACATACCAAATTATCAAAGTACCGAACGCGAATCAGATGATCGTGATGAAAACTAGCTTGATGATAATTCCCATATGTCGTCGGGAGCGCTTTCCTTGCATAAGAGTTTGTCCAGGCTTGTCCTTTGCTACAAAAAGGATTGGACCACCTTGCTGCACCTTATTTACTTTTACCGTTATCACTTGCTACCAATTATCTTATCACAAAACTATCTGTTACCTATAATTCCAGTGCTGGCAGAAAATACCTTCCTGAAAACTGCCTATCATTTCCTTCTGCTCCTCGTTGGGTTCGACACTCTTACTTATCGAAAGCACTACGATAGATCCCCTACACTTGTGGGTCATCAACATGCATTAAAATTAATCAACAATTAATGCAAGCATGAGTAGGATATAAATCACGATGAACATACATATCGTGGAGGCTATGTTGATTTTTTTGAACTACATGCGTGAACATGTGCCAAGTTAGACCACTTGAATCGTTCAAAGGAGGATACCACCCTATCATACCACATCACAACCATTTTAATATCATGTTGGCACGCAAGATAGACCATTATAAACTCTCAGCTAATTAAGCATGGCATAAGCAGCTATGATCTCTAATTGTCATTGCAAGCATGTTTCATTCATAACCAGCGGAATCAGGAATGATGAACTATCATATTTACAAAAACAAGAGAGGTCGAGTTCATACCAGCTTTTCTCATCTCAATTAGTTCATCATATATCATCCTTATTGCCTTTCACTCGCACGACCGAATGGTGTGGATAATAATAATAGTGCACGTGCATTGGACTAAGCTGGAATCTGCGAGCATTTAATACAAGAGAGAATACAAGGTAATATGGCTAAAGGTTAAATAAATAATAAAGCTTATGAGAGCCACTAAGCATTTTAATCAAGGTCTTCTACTCTTAACCCCCCAAGAAAAGAAAAAATAAACTATTTACACGGGAAAGCTCCCAGCAAGCAAAAGAAGAACGAGAAATGTTTTTGGGTTTTCTTTTTAATCACTATACTATAAGGAAAGTAAACTAGCTAGAAGCTACAGCTAATATTTTTTTGTTTTTCTTAAGGTTTTTCTAGCGCACGAGAAAAACACTAAGAAAAAGAAATTAAACTAAACATGGATGGTACATTGAAAGAGTGTGAGCACTGACAACTAGAATAAGTGTGTGAACATGAATGTAAAGTCGGTGAGAAACACATAGTCCCCCAAGCTTAGGCTTTTGGCCTAAGTTGGTCTATGGCCACAGATCGAAGCTACTCCCTCCAGTGTACTGAGATGTGTCCTCTGGGTGCCACTTGTTGGCAAGCTCATCCAGATCCCACCCATAAACAGACTGACGGTGAGGATTAAGCGGTGGCTCCGGCTCAGGCTCTGAAACTTGTGACTGGGCTTGGTACTTGTAGAAGGCATCTGATGTAACGAGATATATGCATGTAGACAGATCAAATAGAGATGGTGCAGGCAAGGTAACAATCTCACAATATTTTTCATCAAACCTTAATTTATAATTAAGCAACCTATCCTTGTCTTTAACAATAAAATCATGTGCTACCATGCTCTTGTAGTCTAGATAAACAGGGGCAAGCATTTTTTCTTCCTTCTCATGATGCCTAATAAGTATTCTAAAATGTTCAGCAAGGCGAGAAGCAAAGATGCCTCCAAAGATGGGCCCCTTTGAGCGGTTCAGACTTAGTCGTTTAGCAACGACGACACCCAAGCTAAAAGTTGTGTCTTGAAACAAAGCATGGCGTAAAATGAAAATATCAGGGGCACTAAGATTCCCACTATTCCCGCGACAAATTAAACATCTACTAGCAAATAAAGCAAAGTAGCGTAGAACAGGGAAGTGTATACTAGTGATTCTTGCCCCTGAGACTTGTCTAGTTTCCCCTACAGCTATCATGTCGATAAACCCTTCAACGTCTTCACGACGTGGTCCATCAAGTCTACCTTCAAAGTGTATCTTGCATATTTCACAAAATTCTAATAGTGATATCTCCTTAACCTCGTCATATAAACGAAACTCCACTGTAGGTGGTGTTTTCTTAGCATGAAAATGAAAATTTTGCGTGAAAATATTATTGAGTAAGAGATACTGATCAAGCTGGTCATGGAGGAAGTCGGTGAGGCCTGAATTATTTGCCAACAAATAAAAGTCTTCGTAAATCCTGGCGGACATCATAAAATCATTACAAGGCCATGCGCACGGTTGAACTTCCGCCATGCGAGGAAGATTATATTTGGGCTTCTTATTTTCTTCTTTCTTCTTCTCCTCGGAGCCCTTACTTGAGGAGCCCCTCAACAATCTCTTTATCATTTTTCCCTTCTGAAAATTTCTGAAATTTTTAGCAACAACTCCTACTAGTGCCTACAGACTATATCATGCATTAGAACTACTTGGGACTAAGGAAATTTGACATGCAAGCTCAAGAACATGGTCACCATAGCAGCAAAAATTTGCAATAAATAATGCACTAGAACAAAAACTTAATTGGACCAATGGAGGAGTCACATACCAAGGAACAATCTCCCTAAACAGTTTGGTAAATGGTACTTTGACCAAGGAGATCGAAAATAGCAGCAAGATGAGCTAGAACTCGGGTTTGAGCTGGTTGGTGATTTTTTTGGGAGGAAGAAGAAGAGTGTGGGTGCAGGAATAAGTGGAGGGGGGCCACGTGGGGCCCACGGGGCAGGGGGCACGCCCTGGACCCTCGTGGCCAGGTGCTGGCTCCCCTCCCTGTGTGTTTTGTGCCATATTTTCTCAAATATTTCAGAAAAAATCATATTTCATTTTCAGGGCATATGGAGAACTTTTATTTTCTGGGTATTTTTTTATTGCACGGATAAGTCTGCAAACAGATAGAAAATACTATTTTTGCTTTATTTATTCTATCTAACAGAAAGTGAAAGGAGGATACAGAAGGTTGTGCTATCTAGATTCACCCATCTCATGCTTATCAAAATGAATCCATTAACAAGGTTGATCAGGTCTTGTTAATAAACTCTTTCCGAATAACATGAAACCGGAGAATTTTCGAATAACACTAGGTTACCTCAATGGGGATATGTTTGTCCTCAACAGTAAGAATGTCATATGTCTTCTTGAAAGTAGGAAGAGGAAATTCAAAACCTCCAATAGTAATAGTTGAAAATTTTCCAATATAATTGATACTGTGGACCTGAGGTTGTTTCCTTGGAAAATGTATCATATGCTCATCACCATTGACATGAAAAGTGACATTGCCTTTGTTGCAATCAATAACAGCTCCTGCAGAATTCAAATGGGTCTACCAAGGATAATAGACATATTATCGTCCTCGGGAATATCAAGTATGACAAAGTCTGTTAGAATAGTAACAGTTGCAACTACAACAGGTACATCCTCACAAATACCGGCAAGTATAGCAGTTGATTTATCAGCCATTTGCAAAGATATTTCAGTAGGAGTCAACTTACTCAAGTCAAGTCTACGATATAAAGAGAGAGGCATAACACTAACACCGGCTCCAAGATCACATAAAGCAGTTTTAACATAGTTTCCTTTAATGGAGCAAGGTATAGTAGGTACTCCTGAATCTCCGAGTTTCTTAGGTATTCCACCTTTAAAAGTGTAATTGGCAAGCATGGTGGAAATTTCTACTTCAGATATCTTTGTTTTATTGGTAATAATATCTTTCATATACTTAGCATAAGGTTTTGTTTTAAGCACATCAGTCAAACGCATACACAAAAGATAGGTCTAATCATTTCAGCAAAGCGCTCAAAATCCTCATCATCCTTTTTCTTGGATGGTTTTGGAGGAAAAGACATGGGTTTCTGAACCCATGGTTCTCTTTCCCTACCGTTCTTTCTAGCAACAAAGTCTCTCTTATCGTAACATTGATTCTTTGATTGTGGGTTATCAAGATCAACAGCAGGTTCAATCTCTACATCATTATCATTGCTAGGTTGATCATCATCATGAACATCATCATTAACATTATCACTAGGTTCATGTTCATTACCAGATTGTGGCTCAGCATCAGAAACAGATATATCATTGGGATTCTCAGGTGTGTCAGCTATAGGTTCACTAGCTAGAAGCATGCAAAGTTCTACCTTTTTTCTTTTTCTTCTTCTTAGAAGGACTAGGTGCATCTAAATTAGCTCTCTGATAATCATGCTCAATTCTCTTAGGGTGGCCTTCAGGATACAAAGGTTCCTGAGTCATTTTACCACCTCTAGTAGCAAGTCTAACAGCATAGTCATTATTCTTACTATTTAATTCATTGAGCAGATCATTCTGAGCCTTAAGTAGTTGTTCTACTTGAGTGGTAACCATGGAAGCATGCTTACTAATGAGTTTCAGTTCACCTTTAACTCTAGACAGATAATCACTCAAGCGTTCAATCATATAAGCATTGTGTTGTAATTGTCTACCAACATAAGCATTGATGTTTTCTTGTTTCACAATAAAAATGTCAAACTCATCTAAGCATTGGCTAGCAGACTTATAACGAGGAATATCACCTTCATCAAATCTATAAAGAGAATTTACCTTTACTACCTATGTCGGGTTATCAAGACCATGTATTTCTTCAATAGGTGGTAAATTATTAACATCTTCAACTTTAATACCTTTTTGTTTCATGGATTTCTTTGCCACTTACATATCTTCAGGACTGAGAAATAGAACACCTCTTTTCTTCGGAGTTGGCTTAGGGCTGGTTCAGGAAGTGTCCAACTATTTTCATTGGCCAGCATATTATTCAATAGTAATTCAGCTTGATCAACTATTCTTTGCGTGAAAACACAACCAACACAACTATCCAGGTGGTCTCTGGAAGCATCATTTAGTCCATTATAAAAGACATCAAGTATATCATTCATCTCAATAGGATGATTAGGCAAAGCATTAAGTAATTGGAGAAGCCTCCCCCAAGCTTGTAGGAGACTCGTTTCTTCAAATTGCACAAAGTTATATATTTCCCGTAAGGCAGCTTGTTTCTTATGGGCGGGAAAATATTTAGCAGAGAAGTAATACATCATATCCTGGGGACTACGCACACAACCAGGATCAAGAGAATTAAACCAAGTCTTAGCATCACCCTTTAACGAGAACGGAAACAACTTAAGGATATAGTAGTAACGAATCTTTTCATCATTGGTGAATAGGGTGGCTATATCATTCAACTTTGTAAGATGTGCCACAACAGTTTCAGAATCATAGCCATGGAAAGGATCAGATTCAACCAAAGTAATTAACTCAGGATCAATAGAGAATTCATAATCCTTACCAGTAACACAAATAGGTGAAGTAGCAAAAGCAGGGTCATGCTTCATTCTAGCATTCAAGGACTTTTCTTTCAGCTTACCTAATAATTTCTTAATATCATATCTATTGTTGCAAGCAAGAAAGTCTCCAGCAGTTTCTTCATCCATAACATAACCCTCCGGAACAACAAGCAATTCATATCTATTGGGAGAAGCTTCATCATCAGTTTCATAAATATTATCAATTTCAATATTTGCATTCTCCCTAACCTTAGCAATTTGTTCATCTAGAAATTCACCTAGTGGCACAGTATTACCAAGCATAGAAGTAGTTATATCATACATAGCAGAAGTGGCATCAGCAAGAACATACGACATATCAGATTCAACAGCATGTGTAGGTGTCGCAAGTTTACCCATAACAGAAGGAGAATCAAGTGCAGAACTAAATGGCAGTTCCTTACCTCCCCTCGTAGTTGAGGCTAAGATCTTGGTTTTTGAGTCCATCAAATTCTTCATAGTGATCAACAGATATAAATCCCAAGTGACTTAAGGAATAGAGCTATGCTCCCCGGCAACGGCGCCAGAAAATAGTCTTGATAACCCACAAGTGTAGGGGATCGCAACAATTTTCGAGGGTAAAGTATTCAACCCAAATTTATTGATTCGACACAAGGGGAGCCAAAGAATAATCTTAAGTATTAGCAGCTGAGTTGTCAATTCAACCACACCTGGAAACTTAGTATCTGCAGCAAGGTAGTTTAGTAGCAAAGTAATATGATAGTGGTGGTAGCGGCAATAAAAGTAACGATAGTGTTTTTGTAGTTTTTGTAATAGTAGCAGCGGAAAAGTAAATAAGCAACAAGCAATATATGAAAAGTTCGTTGGCATTGGATCGGTGATGGGAAATTATGTCAGATGCAATTCATCATGTAGAAGTTATATCCTAGGGTGACACAGAACTAGCTCCAGTTCATCAATGCAATGTAGGCATGTATTCCGAATATAGTCATACGTGCTTATGGAAAAGAACTTGCATGACATCTTTTGTCCTACCCTCCCGTGGAAGCGGGGTCCTATTGGAAACTAAGGGATATTAAGGCCTCCATTTAATAGAGTACCAGACCAAAGCATTAGCACATAGTGAATACATGAACTCCTCAAACTAAGGTCATCACCGGGAGTGGTCCCGATTTTTGTCACTTCGGGGTTGCCGGATCATAACACATAGTAGGTGATTATAGACTTGCAAGATAGGATCAAGAACACACATATATTCATGAAAACATAATAGGTTCAGATCTGAAATCATGGCACTCGGGCCCTAGTGACAAGCATTAAGCATAGCAAAGTCATAGCAACATCAATCTCAGAACATAGTGGATACTAGGGATCAAACCCTAACAAAACTAACTCGATTACATGATAGATCCCATCAAACCCATCATCATCCAGCAAGCTTACGATGGAATAACTCACGCACGGCGGTCAGCATCATGGAATTGGTGATGGAGGAAGGTTGATGATGACGATGGCGACGATCTCCACTCTCCGGAGGCCCGAACGGACTCCAGATCAGCCCTCCCGAGAGAGATTAGGCCTTGGCAGCGGCTCCATATCGTAAAACACGATAATTCTTCCTCTCGGATTTTTTTTCTCCCTGAAAGTGAATATATAGGATCTGGGGATACGTCGGTGGAGTTCCAGGAGGCCCACGAGGCAGGGGGCACGCCCTAGGGGGGCGCGCCCCCACTCTCGTGGACAGGGTGTGGGCCCCCTGGTCTGGATCTTCTTGCATGTATTTTTTATATTTTCCAAAATAATTCTCTGTGGATTTTCAGGTCATTCCGAGAACTTTTTATTTCTACACAAAAACAACACCATGGCAATTCTGCTGAAAACAGCGTCGGTCCGGGTTAGTTCCATTCAAATCATGCAAGTTAGAGTCCAAAACTAGGGCAAAAGTGTTTGGAAAAGTAGATACGTTGGAGACGTATCAAGTACTGAACAATGGAAGGGATGCTTCAGCGCACCCCTACCTGGCGCGCCAAATGTCGGAGTTATGGTTCCGGCAAAACCCTTAAGGTTCGAACTCTGGGATGCGCATGAAGATCTCTCCTTCTGCCCTAGTGTAACACCCCGGACACACCCGCCGGTGGTCGTTACTCCTGGCGGGATCTAGACTGGCCTCACATATCAATACTAGTCTTTTCTGCGCACTTTGTCCTCACTCGTGCGCACCCGGGAGCAACTTCCCGGTCGGTCACCCATCCTGAAACTACTCCAAGCTGAGCACGCTTAACTTTGGAGTTCTATCCGAATGGGCTCCCAGAAAAGAAGGAATTCCATATTGATATGAGTAGTCTATCATCCCTAATAAGCCAGGCCATCACATACACCCTCACTCAGAGGAACCGACGTCCTCGTCGGGCCACAGGAACGTTCCCTCTTGGCACAACCGTCTGTGCTTCCAGGACAGCACATGTGCCATGCCGTGTGCCACGACGGGTCACAAACGTCATGCACAACATGACTGCAAACTGTCCGCAAACATCCGTGTAACCGCGAGGGTCGGCTCTGATACCAACTTGTAAAGCCCCGGACACACCCGCCGGTGGTTGTTCCTCCTGGCGGGATCTAGACTGGCCTCACATATCAATACTAGTCTTTTCTGCGCACTTTGTCCTCACTGGTGCGCACCCGGGAGCAACTTCCCGGTCGGTCACCCATCCTGAAACTACTCCAAGCTGAGCACACTTAACTTTGGAGTTCTATTCGAATGGGCTCCCGGAAAAGAAGGAATTCCTTATTGATATGAGTAGTCTATCATCCCTAATAAGCCAAGCCATCACACCTAGCCAGTCTACTCAACAAATCTAGGCCTAGCTCGTCAGATCTGATGAAGAAGAGACACAAGATTTATACTGGTTCGGGCCACCGTTGTGGTGTAACACCCTATTCCAGTGTGGTGTGGTGGATTGCCTTGATGGCAGGGGAAGAACTAGTACATGGATGAACTGCCTCCTGGGGAGAGGTGTTCTTAAGCTCGGGTGAGCTTGTGGTGTGTGTGAGGCCTTGATGATCCCATCCCCCCCTTGTTGGAAATATGCCCTAGAGGGAATAATAAAATGGTTATTATTATATTTCCTTGTTCATGATAATTGTCTATTGTTCATGCTTTAATCGTATTATCCGGAAATCGTAATGCATGTGTGAATACATAGACCACAACATGTCCCTAGGAAGCCTCTAGTTGACTATCTCGTTGATCAATAGATGGTTAACGTTTTACTGACCATGGACATTGGATGTCTTTGATAACGGGATCACATCATTAGAAAGAATGATGTGATGGACAAGACCCAATCCTAAAGCCTAGCACAAGATCGTGTAGTTCGTATGCTAAAGCTTTTCCAATGTCAAGTATCTGTTCCTTAGACCATGAGGTTGTGCAACTCCCGGATATCGTAGGAATACTTTGGGTGTGCCAAACGTCACAACGTAACTGGCTGGCTATAAAGGTACACTACGGGTATCCCCGAAAGCATTTGTTGGGTTGGCACGAACCGAGACTGGGATATGTCACTTCGTATGACGGAGAGGTATCTCTGGGCCCACTCGGTAAGACATCATCGTAATGAGCTCAATGTGACTAAGGGGATGATGTGTTATGGAACGAGTAAAGAGACTTGCCGTAACGAGATTGAACAAGGTATCGGTATACCGACGATTGAAGCTCGGGCAAGTACTATACCGGTAGACAAAGGGAATTATATACATGATTGATTGAATCCCCGACATCGTGGTTCATCCGATGAGATCATCGTGGAACATGTGGGACCAATATGGGTATCCAGATCCCGCTATGGGTTATTGGCCGGAGAGGTATCTCGGTCATGTCTGCATGGTTCCCGAACCCGTAGGGTCTACACACTTAAGGTTCAGTGACGCTACAGTTGTTATGGGAATAGTACGTGGTTACCGAAGGTTGTTCAAAGTCCCGGATGAGATCCAGGATGTGACGAGAAACTCCAGAATGGTCCGGAGGCGAAGATCAATATATTGGACGAAGAGTATTGGAGTTCGGAATTGTTCCAGGGGTACCGGGTGACAACCAGCATGTCCGAAAGTGGTTTCGGAGGCCCCGACAAGCATTGGGGGGCCTTATGGGCCAAGGGGAGGGGCACATCAGCCCACTAAGGGGCTGAGCACCCCTCCCACCCCATCTCACGTAACCTGGAGAGGTGGGGGCGCCTCCCCTAGGGAAGCCGCCCCTCCCGGCTTGGGGGCAAGTTTCCTAGGGGAGGGGGCGCCCAAACCCATCTAAGGTTTCCCGTGTGGACACCGCCCCTCCCCTATGGAAACCCTAGGGCGCCTCCTCCTCCCCCCCTATATATAGTGAGGGAGAGAGAGGGCAGCGGCACCCCTTCCCTGGTGCAGCCCTCTTCACCTCCCAACTCCTCCTCTTCCTCCGTAGAGCTTGGCGAAGCCCTGGCGGAGAACAGCAAGCTCCACCACCACGCCATCGTGCTGCCGGAGCTCTTCCCCAACTTCTCCTCCCCCCTTGCTGTATCAAGAAGGAGGAGACGTCCCCGGGGTTTACGTGTGTTGAACACGGAGGCGCCGTTGTTCGTTGCTTAGATCGGAATCGATCGTGATCTGAATCGCTGCGTGTACGACTCCACCAACCATGTTCTTGCAACGCTTCCGCATCGCGATCTTCAAAGGTATGAAGATGCACTCCCCTCTCATTGCTAGTAAACTCAATAGATAGATCTTGGTGACGCGTAGGAAATTTTTTGATTTTCTACAATGATCCCCACCAGTGGTATCGGATCTAGGTTTATGCGTGGTTATTAAGCACGAGTAGAACACAAGTTGTTGTGGGAGTAGATCATGTCAATTTACTTGCCGCTACTAGTCTTATCTTGATTTGGCGGCATCGTGGGATGAAGTGGCCCGGACCGACCTTACACGTACGGATACGTGAGACAGGTTCCACCGACTGACATGCACTAGTTGCATAAGGTGGCTAGCGGGTGTCTGTCTCTCCCAGTTTAGCCAGATCAGATTCGATGAAAATGGTCCTTCTGAAGGGTAAATTGTAATTGGCATATCACGTTGTGGTTTTTGCGTAGGTAAGAACCGTTCTTCCTAGAAACCTATAGCAGCCACGTAAAAACTTGCAACAACAATTAGAGGACGTCTAACTTGTTCTTGCGGCATGTGCCGTGTGATGTTATATGGCCAAAAGGATGTGATGAATGATATATATGTGATGTATGAGATTGATCATGTTCTTGTAATAGGAATCACGACTTGCATGTCGATGAGTATGACAACCGACAGGAGCCATATGAGTTGTCTTATTTTATTGTATGACCCGCGTGTCATTGAAAACACCGTGTGAATACTTTACTTTATTGTTAACCGTTAGCCATACTAGTAGAAGTAATGTTTGGCGAGAAAAATTCATGAAGACACGATGATGGAGATCATGACGATGGAGATCATGGTGTCATGCCGGTGACAATGATGATCATGGAGCCCCGAAGATGGAGATCGAAAGGAGAAAAATGATATTGGCCATATCATGTCACTATTTGATTGCATGTGATGTTTATCATGTTTTACATCTTATGTGCTTAGAACGACGGTAGTAAATAAGATGATCTCTCACTAAAATTTCAAGAATTGTGTTCCCCCTAACTGTGCACCATTGCTAAGGTTCATTGTTCCGAAGCACCACGTGATGATCGGGTTTGATAGGTCCTAACATTCGCATACAACGGGTGTAAGCCAGATTTACACACGCAATACACTTAGGGTTGACTTGACGAGCCTAGCATGTACAGACATGGCCTCGAAACACGGAAGACCGAAAGATCAAACATGAGTCGTATAGAAGATACGATCAACATGAAGATGTTCACCGTTGATGACTAGTCCGTCTCACATGATGATTGGACACGGCCTAGTCGATTCGGATCATGTATCACTTAGATGACTAGAGAGATGTCTATCTGAGTGGGGCTTCATTAAATTTTTTTAGATGAACTTAATTGTCATGAACATAGTCTAAAATCTTTACAATATGTCTTGTAGATCCAATTGCCCATGCCAATGTTGCCCTCAACTTCAACGCGTTCCTAGAGAAAACCAAGCCGAAAGACGATGGTAGAAACTATACGAATTGGGTCCGTAACTTGATGAGCATCCTCATAGCTGCCAAGAAAGCATATGTCCTTGAAGCACCGCTAGGTGATGCACCCATTTTCCCAGCAACTCAAGACGTTATGAACACCTGGCAGTCGCGTAGTGATGATTACTCCCTGGTTCAGTGCAGCATGCTTTACAGCTTAGAATCGGGGCTCCAAAAGCGTTTTGAGCAACATAGAGCATATGAGATGTTCCAAAAGCTGAAAATGGTTTTCCAAGCTCATGCCCGAGTCGAGAGATATGAAGTCTCCAACAAGTTCTACAGTTGTAAGATGGAGGAGAATAGTTCTGTCAGCGAGCATATACTCAAAATGTCTGGGTTACACAACCGCTTGTCTCAGTTAGGAGTTAATCTCCCAGATGACGCGGTCGTTGACAGAATCCTTCAGTCGCTCCCACCTAGCTACAAGAGCTTTGTGATTAACTTCAATATGCAAGGGATGGAGAAGTTCATTCCCGAGGTGTATTCAATGCTGAAGTCAGCGGAGGCGGAGATAAAAAAGGAACATCAAGTGTTGATGGTGAATAATACCACTAAGTTCAAGAAAGGCAAGGGTAAGAAGAACTTCAAGAAGTACGGCAAAGGAGTTGCCGCGCCCGGTAAGCCAGTTGCCGGGAAGAAGCCAAAGAATGGACCCAAGCCTAAGACTGAGTGCTTTTATTGCAAGGGAACGGGTCACTGGAAGCGGAACTGTCCCAAATACTTGGCGGATAAGAATGCCGGAAACGTCAAAGGTATATGTGATACCTTACCAGCGCTCGTAGTAGCTCCTGGGTATTTGATACCGGTGTAGTTGCTCACATTTGTAACTCAAAGAACGAGCTGCGGAATAAGTGGAGAGTGGCGAAGGACGAGGTGACGATGCGCGTCGGGAATGATTCGAAGGTCGATGTGATCGCCGTCGGCACGCTGCCTCTACATCTACCTTCGGGTTTAAATTTAAACCCCAATAATTGTTATTTAGTACTAGCTTTGAGCATGAACATTGTATCTGGATCTCGTTTAATGCGAGATGGATATTCATTTAAATCTGAGAATAATGGTTGTTCTATTTATATGAGAGAAATGTTTTATGGTCATGCCCCGCTGGTCACTGGTTTATTCTTATTGAATCTCGAATGTGATGTTACACATATTCATAGTGTGAATGCCAAAAGATGTAAGGTTGATAATGATAGTCCCACATACCTGTGGCACTGCCGCCTTGGTCATATTGGTGTCCAACGTATGGAGAAGCTCCATGTAGATGGACTTTTGGAGTCTCTTGATTATGAATCATTTGACACGTGCGAACAATGCCTCTTGGGCAAGATGACCAAGACTCCGTTCTCCGTAACAATGGAGCGAGCAACCAACTTGTTGGAAATCATACATACTGATGTGTGCGGTCCAATGAGTGTTGAAGCTCGCGGTGGCTACTGTTATGTTCTTACCCTCACTGATGACTTAAGTAGATATGGGTATGTCTACTTGATGAAACACAAGTCTGAGACCTTTGAAAAGTTCACGGAATTTCAGAATGAGGTTGAGAATCAACATGACAGAAAAATAATGTTCTTACGATCAGATCGTGGAGGAGATATTTAAGTCACGAATTTGGCATGCACCTAAGGAAATGTGGAATTGTTTCACAATTGACGCCGCCTAGAACACCTCAATGTAATGGTGTATCCGAACGTCGTAATCGTATTCTGTTGGACATGGTGCGATCTATGATGTCTCTTACCGACTTACCGTTATGATTCTGGGGTTATGCTTTAGAGATTGCCGCATTCACTTTAAATAGGGCACCGTCTAAATCTGTTGAGACGACACCGTATGAACTATGGTTTGGGAAGAAACCTAAGTTGTCGTTTCTAAAAGTTTGGGGATGCGATGCTTATGTCAAGAAACTTCAACCTGAAAAGCTCGAACCAAATCGGAAAAATGTGTCTTCATAGGATACCCTAAGGAAACTATTGGGTATACCTTCTACCTCAGATCCGAAGGCAAGATCTTTGTTTCCAAGAATGGATCCTCTCTGGAGAAAGAGTTTCTCTCAAAAGAAGTAAGTGGGAGGAAAGTGGAACTTGATGAGGTGATTGTCACCCCTTCCGAACTAGAAAGTAGCGGAGCGCAGGAAGATGTTTCTGTGGTGCCTGCACCGACTAGAGAGGAAGTAAATGATAATGATCATGAAGCTTCAGATCAAGTTACTTCTGAACTTCGTAGGTCCACAAGGACACGTTCCGCACCAGAGTGGTACGGCAACCCTGTCCTGGAAATCATGTTGTTAGACAACGGTGAACCTTCGAACTATGAAGAAGCGATGGCGGGCCCAGATTCCAACAAATGGCTTGAAGCCATAAATCTGAGATAGGATCCATGTATGATAACAAAGTATGGACTTTGGTTGACTTGCTCGATGATCGGCAAGCCATAGAAAATATATGGATCTTTAAGAAGAAGACTAACGCGGATGGTAATGTGACCATCTATAAGGCTCGGCTTGTCGCTAAAGGTTATCAACAAGTACAAGGAATTGACTACGACGAGACTTTCTCTCCCGTAGCGATGCTGAAGTCCGTCCGAATCATGTTAGCAATTGCCGCATTATATTATTGTGAGATATGGCAAATGGACGTCAAAATGGCATTCTTAACGGCTTCCATAAGGAAGAACTGTACATGATGCAGTCGGAAGGTTTTGTCGATCCTAAGAATGCTAACAATGTATGCAAGCTCCAGCGCTCCATCTATGGGATGGTGCAAGCATCTCAGAGTTGGAACATTCGTTTTGATGAGGTGATCAAAGTGTTTGGGTGTATACAGACTTGGGGAGAAGCCTGTATATACAAGAAATTGAGTGGGAGCTCTGTAGCATTTCTCATATTATATGTGGATGACATACTGCTGATGCGAAATTATGTAGAATTCTTGGAAAGCATAAAGGCCTACTTGAATAAATGTTTTTCAATGAAGGACCTTGGAGAAGCTCCTTACATATTAGGCATCAAGATCTATAGAGATAGATCGAGACACCTCATTGGTGATTCACAAAGCACATACCTTGACAAGATATTGAAGAAGTTCAATATGGATCAGTCCAAGAAAGGGTTCTTGCCTGTATTACAAGGTATGAGATTGAGTACAACTCAATGCCCGACCTCGGCAGAAGATAGAGAAAAGATGAGTGTCATCCCCTATGCCTCGGCCATAGGTTCTATTATGTATGCCATGCTGTGTACCATACCTGATGTGAACCTTGCCATAAGTTTGGTGGGGAGGTACCAAAGTGATCCTGGTATGGAGCACTGGACAGCGGTCAAGAACATCATGAAGTACCTGAAAAGGACTAAGGATATGTTTCTCGTTTATGGAAGTGACGAAGAGCTCGTCGTAAAGAGTTACGTCGATGCTAGCTTCGACACAGATCTGGATTACTCCAAGTCACAAACCGGATACGTGTATATTTTGAATGGTGGGGCAGTCAGCTGGTGCAGTTGCAAGCAAAGCGTCGTGGCGGCATCTACATGTGAAGCAGAGGACATAGTTGCTTCTGAAGCAGCGCAGGAAGCAGTCTGGATGAAGGAGTTCATCACCGACCTAGGAGTTTTTCCAAGCGCATCGGGCCCGATGACTCTCTTCTGTGACAACACTGGAGCTATTGCCATTGCCAAGGAGCCTAGGTTTCACTAGAAGACCAAGCACATCAAGCATCATTTCAACTCCATCCGAAATTATATTCAAGATGGAGGCATAGATATTTGTATAGTGCATACTGATCGGAATGTCGCGGATTCGTTGACTAAACCTCTTCCATGAGCAAAACATGATCAACACCAGAACTCTATGGGTGTTCGATTTATCACAATGTAACCAGATTACTGACTCTAGTGCAAGTGGGAGACTGTTAGAAATATGCCCTAGAGGCAATAATAAAATGGTTATTATTATATTTCCTTGTTCATGATAATTGTCCGTTGTTCATGCTTTAATTGTATTATCCGGAAATCGTAATGCATGTGTGAATACATAGACCACAACATGTCCCTAGTAAGCCTATAGTTGACTAGCTCGTTGATCAATAGATGGTTATGGTTTCCTGACCATGGACATTGGATGTCATTGATAACGGGATCACATCATTAGGAGAATGATGTGATCGAAAAGACCCAATCCTAAAGCCTAGCACAAGATCATGTAGTTCGTATGCTAAAGCTTTTCCAATGTCAAGTATTTGTTCCTTAGACCATGAGGTTGTGCAACTCCCGGATACCGTAGGAATACTTTGGGTGGGCCAAATGTCACAACATAACTGGGTGTCTATAAAGGTACACTACGGGTGTCCCCGAAAGCATCTGTTGGGTTGGCACGAACCGAGACTGGGATTTGTCACTCCGTATGACGGAGAGGTATCTCTGGGCCCACTCTGTAAGACATCCTCGTAATGAGCTCGATGTGACTAAGGGGTTGGTCACGGGATGGTGTGTTACGGAACGAGTAAATAGACTTGCCGTAATGAGATTGAACAAGGTATCGGTATACCGACGATCGAATCTCGGGCAAGTACTATACTGGTAGACAAAGGGAATTGTATACGGGATTGATTGAATCCCTGACATCGTGGTTCATCCGATGAGATCATCGTGGAACATGTGGGAGCCAATATGGGTATCCAGATCCCGCTATTGGTTATTGGCCGGAGAGGTATCTCGGTCATGTCTGCATGGTTCCCGAACCCGTAGGGTCTACACACCTAAGGTTCGGTGACGCTAGAGTTATTATGGGAATAGTATGTGGTTACCGAAGGTTGTTCGGAGTCCTGGATGAGATCTCGGACATGACGAGGAACTCCGGAATGATCCGGAGGCGAAGATTGATATATTGGACGAAGAGTATTGGAGTCCGGAATTGTTCCGGGGGTACCGGGTGACGACCAACATGTGCGAAAGTGGTTTCGGAAGCCCCGGCAAGCGTTGGGGGGCCTTATGGGCCAAGGGGAGGGGGCACATCAGCGCTACTACTAGGGTTTTCCCTAGTAGTTATCCAAACAATAATTTCATCAAAATACATCCCCAAATCAAGTTATTTTGATTCCATAAACCTACTACCATCTTATATTCCCTATTTGGAACTTCATATATAGGAGGAATGTAACACCCCAAATTTTTGATTTGGTTTTCTTAGAAAATTTTGGCCTTTTTGAAAGGGGATTGTTTGATCTTTTCTTTTGCCCTTCTAAAATCCCTTTTTGCCAAAGTTTGTGTATCTTCTCAAGCTTGGTTTTTAGCCTTGAAGTTCTCCTCTTGTGTTTGGCTCAAGCACAAGTTGAGATTCAAATGGAGTTGTTTGAGTTCACCACTTCGTGTTTTAAAATTCTCAAGTTTAGTCTTGACCTATCCCCCCCCCCCAAACTTCCTCTTGCCATGATCCCAACAGGAACAATCCTCTCCAAGACTCTCTTCACACCATGGGACAAGCATTTCATCAATTCCAGCAAGTTTGAACCTTATTGGGATTTTTCTCCTATTTATTTCACTTCAAAAACAAATTCTGTCTTTTATAGTGGACCTTGGTGATTTACAAGGGAACCACCTTTTTCATCTACCTATTGGACTCCAAATCAACTCTCTTAGATAGTCCTTAGTACCCACAACATAGACCCATCTTGTTTCACTGGTCCACAGTTCAAATTTTTCAAATTTCACCTGCTGCAAGTTTGGACCAGATTTGCAAAATTTGGTGAAGTTCATATTTATCTTCATCCAAAAATTCTGTGAAAAATCATGCAGCCTCTAGATACATCAAGAGGCCACTCGACCAAAAATCAGCTCCAGAAACATTGCACAAATACTGGAATCATTTCATCAAACACCTAGTCTACACTGAGTTGTTAGCTGTTAACTGAAAATGTCGACAGTCGAACACTTCGTCAGTTTCGTCAGTTTGGACAGTCTTCGGGCGCGGCGACAAAACTCCGTCTGTATCTCCCTTGGCTCAACGCTGCACTGCAGCTTCTTCTTATCCGCGCGCCGCACGGTCGCTTGGCAGCTTCTGGGCATCGGTGGCGCCCTAGCCCGACCGGGCCGGCGGCTGCCACGGCCACAGCGCCGCCCGTGGCGGCTGACAGACGCAACGCCGCTGCTCCATGCCGTTTCGCGCCGCCCAGACCACCCCAGTGCCCCGCGTGTCCTTCTCCACAGCCAGCGCACGCCTGGCACGCCGTTGCCCGTGGCCTGGCACGCGCAGAGCGCCGTTTCTACCGCCGACGTACCGCACGGCCGTTCCGTCGGTGACAGGTCGTAACTCTACCTCTCCTGCTAGGTTAGGCGCGGGAATGGAACCATAACAACTCCTGGAAGATGCTCAAGCTCCTAAACCCGCCGTCCGACCATTGCATCGCCGTAATTGGCTCGCCTCGAGCCGCCTATAAAAGGCACCCCCGAGCTCGTGCTCGAGCACACACACCTCCACTACTTCCCTAGACCAGCTGCCTCCGCCTCGGGCTCCAGCTCTGAGAGGCTTTTCTTCCCCGGCTCCGGCCAGCTGCCTCCGCCTCGGGCTCCAGCTCCGTTCACTCCGGTGAGGGCTCCTCCGCCGCCGTGAGCTTGCACGTAGTACCCTGGCATCCACCTAGTCCTAACCCCCAGCCCAATTTCTCTCCAGAAACCTTCCCCGACGAGGTCCACGAACACCCGAGCCGCCGTCCGCCGGAGATAAGCTCACCGTCGACGTGGGACTCACCGGCACCCAACTCCACCACCGTTCGACGCGGAAGACCACCATGAAGCTATAGGTACCACTTCCCCCCTATCTCGCCGTGGATTGACGCCGGCGATCACCGCAGCGCTGTCGCCGGCGCGGCTCTGTTTCGTTTTTCAAACCTGACAGGTGGGGTCCCTCTGTCAGTCTCTCACATCTCCCCCTCGAACCGTTTTCTGCTGGCGTATTTACGGAAAGTGCATTTTCCCTCTGCGGGTGAGGTACTACGTATCGGTTCGCTTTGTCCTTTTCTGTTCTAGCCCCTGGATCTTTTCTGTTTCATTACAGATATGTCCCTAGACAGAAACCTTAATATCTTTTAAACTAAAAGTGATTTTTAGTTGATTCTTTTTCTGTCCACCTTGGTTTTCTGTCTAGTTTTTTGTCATATTTATGTGGAAATATTTTGGGCAACTTTATTTGCACGTGCGGTATTTATGTTAGTATGTATTTTGTTTGAATACATAGATACCGGAGGCCGTGACGGAGACGCGAATCACGCCGAGTTAGACTCCGACTTTTTTGAACCAGGCAAGCATGTTTGAACTCTTGATATGATGAGTGTGTTGCATGTTTGCTCGAGTAGCTCGTTTATAAGCATGATTATATGAGCATATGTGTATGGCATATTTCATGCAAGTGATGCTTCGGGTGAGTCCCGAAGGAGAATGTTGAACCACCTCGAACATATGGTGATATGATGGGGTGGAATACTGGTATTGTTGGAGCATACCAGTAGTTGGTCAACTCAGTATCAACGGAGATCATGTCACGATTTCGTTCGTCTCCTTTTCAGTACTATCATAGGCCGTTCGTTGGGATTACGGTCTAGTCGGTTGTAAACCACTTTCTGAGTACACACCAAGTAGAGGGGCCGGGATGAGGGTTCCATGGCCCTGGATTAAAGCCCGTCATCCGATCAGGGGGCATGGGTGTTTCCGGTTGGGACCGAGAGGGGGGCACCCCTTAGAGCGCGCATATATAAATTTGATCCCATGCTATTCGAGGTTGTAGCCTCCCCGTCTTAAAGTTTTCCGTGAATGTCATCGCGGGTGATTCCGAACGACAGGATGTTAAACGGGTGTGTACTGGTTAGTTGAGTTTCTGCTAAAACACCATGGACAGGACTAGCCCACGTGGCTAGTAGAACCCGTTGGCTATGAGTTAATGGTACAAGCTCTGCAGAGTTAAATTCCTTCAGTAGCCATGTTTATGGCCTAGGATCTATATTCATGTCAACCCGGTAACCGTCACTAGTATATTCTTGTGAGTAGCCAAAACAGCGTTGTCATCATGTTCATTTGGTAAATGAACTCACCACCATCCCTGTATTGATTTTTACTTTCCGAAGTATTTCATTATTATATCCTGTTATTTATAAGCCCTTTATGTGATGTCGCTTAGACCTCCGACTGTGGCATACTTGTTATTTATTTTTGTTATAAGCCCTTTATGTGATGTCGCTCAGACGTCCGACTGTGGCATTCTTTTTATTTATAAGCCCTTTATGTGATGTCGCTCAGACGTCCGACTGTGGTGTTCTTTTTATTTATCAGCCCTTTATGTGATGTCGCTCAGACGTCCGACTGTGGCATTCTTTTTATTTATAAGCCCTTTATGTGATGTCGCTCAGACATCCGACTGTGGCATTCTTGTTATTTATCTTTGCTATAAGCCCTGTATGTGATGTCGCTCAGACGTCCGACGGAGGCATTCTCGTTACTTACTTTGGTTATAAGCCCTTTCTGTGGTGTCGCTCAGACGCCCGAATGTGGCCTGTTATCATTTATTATTTTCCTACGAGGCGTCACCCAGACCCTCGTTTGGTCCTGTTATTTCTATCGTTTGGATTTCGGGAGGATTACCGCCCGACTTCCAGTCTTTACTTTCAGTGCATTCATATTTTGTTCCAGTTGCATTTTAGCCGGAATACTCATAGGCATTCATGTTGGCATTTGTTATATCTCAAGTCCGAACTATCTTGCGAGTACATTCAAAGTACTCACCTGGCTTGCTGATTTGGCCATATGTGGACGAAGGCGATCTCATGGATGAAGAGTTCGATAGCGAGTCCGACGCTTAGAGGAGTCCCAGTCAGTCCCTTGCGATCCTGGAGTTGAGCACTGTTTTATACCGCTTCCGCCTACCACCGAATAAATTCATCGGGTCTCACTCTGACACTCGATGAAGTGTAAAATATTGGAGTCACACCACCCACTTCACTGTGACATATTCCACCGCCTTTTATTACGAGTCAGTAGTATGCCACCCTACCTTGTGCCATTTCCGCCTCTATATCATATATTGGCGTGTTTGTAATAAATTTTGTTGAGCTCCCCCAGCTCAACCCTGTATAATATTCAGTGCACTGGAAATTCTGTATCAAGGAATTGTCGGCCAGCAGGAATATTATTCCTCGCTAGTTTAATAAAGCGACCGGTCTTCTGGTAATTATTTTACCGAAGGACCGATGGCGACAACCTTGGTATCAGAGCGAGGCTGACTGTAGGAAGCCACTAGGTGCGCTCGCTAATTGGTTATTAGTGAAAAAATCTGTTTTTTAGCATTTTTTACATCTGTAGCAATTTTCGGTTGGTCAGCATAAATTTATGGCCTGACTATTCGGAATTTTTGTCTACTTTTGTAGATGGCCAGCAACGACTGTGACGCACAGGTGTTCGCCAACATTCCTGAGGGGTTTGTCAAGCTTCTCATCGCCATCACCAAAGTCGCAATCGGGCCATACACACGTCCCGAATTTACACTCTACCGTCACAAGCTCAACGACAACGTGTCTATGCATCAGGTTGTGGTACACTTCAAAGGTGGGCGTTCGGAAGCGCGCCGCCTTCGATTTGTTGGCAGAGCCATGCCTACGGAGAGGCATGCTATGCAGATGGCTGCCCGTGAAGCGATAGCTCGTCTCCGGGACATTCTGCCTTCGATGAAGACTCGTCGCTTCCGTTACCTCCCATGCCACGTGCCTTATACGTGCCACTATGCATTTGCATGTGCAAATGGGGAGCGTGACGAAGCCATTGAATCAATGGTTGAATACCTCAAGGCATTTGAGGCAGCCTTTGATAATCTGGTGGACGACCTGGTGGCCGCCCGTATGGAGATGGTCCAGAGTGGCTCCGCCAACAGGAGGGAGCTGCTCCATACCGCACCACCAATGACATTTGTCTCGTCCGCCGCCTCCTATACACCTTCCATCATGGCCACCGCTTGCCGTCTGCCTACCACTGAGGAGTTTGACCAAGTCATTGCTCCTACTCCAGTCAGAGCTGCACCGCCTGCTACACCTGCTTCGACACCTCGTACTCATACTCCACGCCAGGAGCCCATCAGTGAGGAGGAAGTTGAGTCTCCAACGCCACTAGGCCTTACCCTCAGCAGGCCGAGGGAAATCTTCAACATCTCCGACTAGCGCATCATCTCGCGACGCGCCGCGCTCGCTTGTAATATTTGTGCGATATGTAAAATAGGTTGATGGGAGTAGTCTGTTTGCGGATCATGTAGGACCTTGGAGGAGTGCACTAGTTTCAAATAACATGTCAGGATGTGTACGCACACCCTGAGTGACGTATGTATAATTAGGATCTGCTTGTAACATATGTACTAGCAGCCTTCTCCGTGCGCGATCGACCAGTTTATTTCAAAAATCCTTTTCGAGCTCGTGTTTGACCGGTTTTGCAAAATCTTGGTTTATTTTGCTGCTCGGTTCTTCTCAGGTTTTCTGCTTTGTTACCCCAGAGTAAGAAATGACTCGTCCCTGGACACGTTCCATGCCAAGTCCGCCGGAGGAAAATTATGGCACGCAAACAAATGACAATTTGTCACAGGGGCAGTCAAGTCAGCAGGGCAGTGAGACAGCATTTTCTCAAGTATGTCGTCTTTACGAGCAAAGTCAGCAACAGCACCAAGAAATGATGAACCATGTCATTAACATGGGAAATCACCGCGAGCCATACCAGCAGCACTCAAAATTGTCTGAATTCCAGAAGACGTGTCCAACAACATTCTCTCACACAGACAAGCCTCTTGAGGCCGATGACTGGCTTCGAGATATTGATAGGAAATTAATCATGGCACAATGCTCAGACCGCGAAAAAGTGTTGTGCGCACCGCATTATCTCACGGGAGTAGCCGCGTCATGGTGGGAAAATTTTCTGCTTATGCATCCCGACATAAATAATATCACCTGGGAAGATTTCAAGGAATGTTTTCGTGGGGCACACATCCCTAAGAGCATCATGATAATCAAGAAAAGAGAATTTGATGATCTCAAGCAGAGAGGCATGACAGTATAGGAGTACAACAGTCAGTTTGCGCAGTTATCACGTTATGCCAACGAAGAGCGAATGGCAGAAAATAAAAAGATGGAGAAATTCCTGGACGGACTGGCACCAGCACTAAAATGCCAGTTAGTCGTACACACTTTTTCAGATTTCAAGACACTGGTTGACAAAGCCATTACACTGGAAAATGAACGTCGCAGTCTGGAGGATATTCACAAGAGGAAAAGGGATCAGACCAACCACCCCCGCAATAACAAGAATAAAATGAATTTCCAGAGGAACGTTGTGAACAGACCCACGACCAACGACACACGTCCAAATAAGAATTTTCATGCAAGAGACAAGGATTTCACCTATCACCCGGGTGTTACCTGCTATGCATGTAGAGAAGAAGGACACTATGCTTAACAGTGCCCTGAGCCAAGAAACTCAGCGCCAAAGCCGAACAGCAACGGGAACAATTCCGCGCCCAAGCGTAACAATTTCAACCCCAATAACAATCACAGGAAAGGCCACCTGAACCATGTGACCAAGGAGCAGGCACAGGATGCACCGGATATCGTACTCGGTACGTTCCCTGTCAACACAATACCTGCCACAGTTTTGTTTGATTCCGGAGCTTCTCATTCGTTCATTTCGAAGAGTTTTGCTTTGCAACATGGTTTTTCAATGCTTCTCTAGGGAAAATCAATGACCATCAAGTCCCCCGGAAGTAAGCAAATCACTCAAAATTACTGCCGAGGTTTGACCATTGAGATTGAGGGATTAAAATTTCACGCAAACCTCATTGTGTTGGAAAACAAAGGACTAGATGTTATCATGGGTATGGACTGGCTAACCACCAATAAAGGATTTATCGACTGCTTCAACACAACAGTGATTCTTACTCATCATCATGGAAAAACAATAAGAGTCGCAGCTCAGGAGAGACCAGTATCTCGGCAACCAAAGTTGAACAATGTTGATACATCTGAGTTAAGTAAGGTTCCAGTTGTATGTGAATTTCCAGACGTATTTCCCAAGGAATTACCAGGCATGCCGCCAGACAGGGAAATAGAGTTCATTATTGAGCTAGCACCAGGAACCACACCCATATATAAGAAACCATACAGAATGGCGCCATCCGAGTTGGTTGAATTAAAGAAGCAAATAAAGGAATTGCTGGACAAAGGATTTATACGGGCCAGCTCATCACCTTGGGGCTCGCCGGTGTTATTTTCCAAAAAGAAAGATGGGACCATGAGGCTGTGTATAGACTACCGAGCACTCAACATGGTCACAATCAAAAATAAATATCCGATGCCACGGATAAATGATTTATTTGACCAGCTCGCACAAGCCAAGGTTTTCTCAAAGGTTGACTTGAGGTCAGGATAACATCAGCTGAAAGTACGCACATAAGATATCCCGAAAACAGCATTCACCTCAAGATACAGACTTTATGAATTTACAGTGATGTCGTTCGGACTGACCAACGCCCCCGCATATTTCGTCCACATCATGAATAAGGTATTTATGAAATTCATGGACAAATTTGTGGTGGTATTTATTGATGATATTTTGGTATATTCCGAAACACCGGAAGAACATGCTGAACACCTCCGCATGGTACTGGGAGAATTAAGGAAACACCAACTTTACGCTAAATTCAGCAAATGTGAGTTTTGGCTGAGGCAAGTGGGTTTCCTAGGACACGTATTAACACAAGAAGGAGTTGTTGTGGACCCAGATAAAGTCAAGGCTGTACTTGACTGGAAGTCGCCAGCCAGTGTGACGGATATACGTAGTTTCCTCGGTATGGCCGGATATTACAGAAGGTTTATTGAAGGATTTTCCACCATAGCCAAACCAATGACCCAGCTACTCAAGAAGGATAAGAAATTCGAGTGGACCGAAGCATGTGAGAAAAGCTTCTAAGAGCTCAAAAAGAGGTTAACGACGGCCCCAGTATTAATTGTGCCAGACATACACAAGAGCTTTGAAGTATATTGCGACGCATCTTGGAAAGGCCTCGGATGCGTACTGATGCAAGAAGGCAAAGTAGTCGCCTACGCATCCCGGCAACTGCGAAAACATGAAGAAAATTATCCTACTCACGATTTGGAGTTGGCAACAGTCATTCATGCACTCAAGGAATGGAGGCACTTCTCACTTGGAAACCGCTGTGAAATATATACGGACCATAAGAGCCTCAGCTATATTTTCACACAGCCAGATCTAAATTTACGACAACGACGCTGGTTGGAACTGGTAAATGATTACGATGTTGGTATCCACTATCACCCCGGGAAAGCAAATGTGGTAGCCGATGCTCTCAGCCGTTACCCGAACAGTGGCAGCATACAGAACCTGAGACCCGAACTTCAGCGAGAATTCGCCAGACTCAACCTAATAATTGTCATGGAGGGCGAAGTATCCAAGTTAGAAATACAGCCTACACTGATAGAGCAGATCTAGAGGGCTCAACTCGGACACCCCAGCATCGAAGGAATAAAGAGAAAAGTAAGTCAAGGCAAGGCTTCAGAATTCACCATGGACCGTGAAGGAATATTATGGTTCGGAGATAGACTTTGCGTACCGAATAGCAACGACCTTAAACAGCAAATTCTAGCAGAAAGCCACACCTCTCCATACTCAATCCACCCTGGAGGTACGAAAATGTACAAGGACATTCAGGAAAGATTTTGGTGGCACGGCATGAAGAGGGATATAGCCACATTTATTGCATGTTGCGATTCCTATCAACGCATTAAAGCTGAGCACCAAAAACCCGCAGGGCTATTACAGCCGAACAAGATACCAGAATGGAAATGGGATGATATCGGGATGGATTTTATTGTTGGACTACCACGATCACAACACGGTAATGATGCCATATGGGTCATCACAGATAGACTGACCAAGGTGGCACATTTCATACCCGTCAAGACAACACACACCACTCAAAAGCTCGCCAAGCTTTACCTCGCCCGAATAGTATGCCTACATGGTGTGCCCAAGACTATAATATCCGATAGGGGCACTCAGTTCGTCTCGAAATTTTGGGACCAGTTGCAGCAAGCCCTCGGAACGCAACTAACATTCACTACGGCTTACCACCCCCAGACTGGAGGACAGACGGAACGAGTAAATCAAATACTCGAAGACATGCTAAGGGCATGTGTCCTCACCTATGGGGCCAGTTGGGAGGAAAGCTTACCATATGCCGAGTTTGCATACAACAATAGTTACCAAGCTAGCCTCCAGATGGCACCTTTCGAAGCATTGTACGGACGAAGATGCCGTACTCCATTAAATTGGTCGGAAACAGGGGACAGCCGCATATTCGGCCCCGATATGTTAAAGGAAGCCGAGGAGAGAGTAAAAATGATACGGGATCGACTCAAGACCGCCCAAAGCCGACAAAAGAGCTATTACGATCAAAAGCATCGGGAAATAAGTTTTGAGCCCGGTGACGACGTATACCTGCGTGTGTCACCAATGAGAGGACTACAACGATTTAAAATCAAAGGGAAACTGGCACCATGATTCATCGGACCCTTCCGTATAATTGCACGAAGAGGCACAGTAGCTTACCAACTGGACCTCCCCAAGGAATTGTCCGACGTACACGACGTGTTCCACGTCTCGCAACTACAAAAATGTGTAAGCAACCCAGAGAAACATGTGTCACATGAAAATCTTGACGTGCAGCCAGATCTTACATACCAAGAACACCCAGTGAAGATTTTGGAGGAGTCTAAAAGGAGGACCCGTCAAAAAACTATTAAATTTCTCAAGGTTCAGTGGAGTAACCACACAGAGGATGAGGCAACATGGGAAAGGGAAGATTTCCTTCGGACAGAACATCCGCACCTATTTGAGGATCAGATGAAATCTCGGGGACGAGATTTTTCCTAAGGGGGTAGGTGTTGTAACACCCCAAATTTTTGATTTGGTTTTCTTGCAAATTTTTGGCCTTTTTGAAAAGGGGATTGTTTGATCTTTTCTTTTGCCCTTCTAAAATCCCTTTTTGCCAAAGTTTATGTATCTTCTCAAGCTTGGTTTTTAGCCTTGAAGTTCTCCTCTTGTGTTTGGCTCAAGCACAAGTTGAGATTAAAATGGAGTTGTTTGAGTTCACCACTTCTTGTTTTAAAATTCTCAAGTTTAGTCTTGATCTATCCCCCCCCCCCAAACTTCCTCTTGCCATGATCCCAACAGGAACAATCATCTCCAAGACTCTCTTCACACCATGGGACAAGCATTTCATCAATTCCAGCAAGTTTGAACCTTATTGGGATTTTTCTCCTATTTATTTCACTTCAAAAACAAATTCTGTCTTTTATAGTGGACCTTGGTGATTTACAAGGGAACCACCTTTTTCATCTACCTATTAGACTCCAAACCAACTCTCTTAGATAGTCCGTAGTACCCACAACATAGACCCATCTTGTTTCACTGGTCCACAGTTCAAAATTTTCAAATTTCACCTGCTGCAAGTTTGGACCAGATTTGCAAAATTTGGTGAAGTTCATATTTATCTTCATCCGAAAATTCTGTGAAAAATCATGCAGCCTCTAGATACATCAAGAGGCCACTCCACCAAAAATCAGCTCCAGAAACATTGCCCAAATACCAGAATCATTTCATCAAACACCTAGTCTACACTGAGCTGTTAGCTGTTAACTAAAACTGTCGACAGTCGAACACTTCGTCAGTTTCGATAGTCTTCGAGCGCGGCGACAAAACTCCGTCTGTATCTCCCTTGGCTCAACGCTGCACTGCAGCTTCTTCTTATCCGCGCGCCGCACGGTCGCTTGGCAGCTTCTGGGCGTCGGTGGCGCCTTGGCCCGACCGCACCGGCGGCTGCCACGGCCACAGCGCCGCCCGTGGCGGCTGACAGACGCAACGACGCTGCTCCACGCCATTTCGCGCCGCCCAGACCACCCCAATGCCCCGCGTGTCCTTCTCCATAGCCAGCGCACGCCTGGCACGCCGTTGCCGTGGCCTGGCATGCGCAGAGCGCCGTTTATGCCGCCGACGTACTGCACGGCCGTTACGTCGGTGACAGGTCGTAACTCTACCTCTCCTGCTAGGTTAGGCGCGGGAATGGAACCATAACAACTCCTGGAAGATGCTCAAGCTCCTAAACCCGCCATCCGACCACTGCATCGCCGTAATTGGCTCGCCGGATTTATCCATTCACGACAGCCACCTCGAGCCGCCTATAAAAGGCACCCCCAAGCTCGTGCTCGAGCGCACACACCTCCACTACTTCCCTAGACCACGCCAAACCTCTGGAAGAGCCCCGAGAGGCTTTTCTTCCCCGGCTCCGGCCAGCTGCCTCCGCCTCGGGCTCCAGCTCCGTTCACTCCGGTGAGGGCTCCTCCGCCGCCGTGAGCTTGCACGTAGTACCCTGGCATCCACCTAGTCCTAACCCCCAGCCCAATTTCTCTCCAGAAACCTTCCCCGACGAGGTCCACGAACACCCGAGCCGCCGTCCGCCGGAGATAAGCTCACCGTCGACGTGGGACTCGCCGGCACCCAACTCCACCATCGTTCGATGCGGAAGACCACCGTGAAGCTATAGGTACCACTCCCCC
>LR738713.1:46459830-46484679 GCA_902687465.1 Secale cereale | reverse complement strand
CCGTATCTCGCCGTGGATCGACGCCGGCGATCACCGCAGCGCCGTCGCCGGCGCGGCTCTGTTTCGTTTTTCAAACCTGACAGGTGGGGTCCCTCTGTCAGTCTCTCACATCTCCCCCTCGAACCGTTTTCTGCTGGCGTATTTACGCAAAGTGCGTTTTCCCTCTGCGGGTGACGTACTACGTATCGGTTCGCTTTGTCCTTTTCTATTCTAGCCCCTGGATCTTTTCTGTTTCATTACAGATAGGTCCCTAGACAGAAACCTTAATACCTTTTAAACTAAAAGTGATTTTTAGTTGACTGTTTTTTTGTCCACCTTGGTTTTCTGTCTAGTTTTTTGTCATATTTATGTGGAAGTATTTTGAGCAACTTTATTTGCACGCGCGGTATTTATGTTACTATGTATTTTGTTTGAATACATAGATACCGGAGGCCGTGACGGAGACGCGAATCACGCCGAGTTAGACTCCGACTTTTCAGAACCTGGCAAGCATGTTTGAACTCTTGATATGATGAGTGTGCTGCATGTTTGCTCGAGTAGCTCGTTTATAAGCATGATTATATAAGCATATGTGTATGGCATATTTCATGCAAGTGATGCTTCGGGTGAGTCCCGAAGGAGAATGTTGAAGCACCTCGAACATATGGTGAAATGATGGGGTGGAATACTGGTATTGTTGGAGCATGCCAGTAGTTGGTCAACTCAGTATCAACGGAGATCATGTCACGATTCCGTTCGTCTCCTTTTCAGTACTATCATAGGCCGTCCGTTGGGATTACGGTCTAGTTGGTTGTAAACCACTTTCTGAGTACACATCAAGTAGAGGGGCCGGGATGAGGGTTCCATGGCCCTGGATTAAAGCCCGTCATCCGGTCACTGGGCATGGGTGTTTCCGGTAGGGACCGAGAGGGGGGCACCCCTTAGAGCGCGCATATATAAATTTGATCCCATGCTATTCGAGGTTGTAGCCTCCCTGTCTTAAAGTTTTCCGTGAATGTCGTCGCGGGTGATTCCGGACGACAGGATGTTAAACGGGTGTGTACTGGTTAGTTGAGTTTCTGCTAAAACACCGTGGATGGGACTAGCCCACGTGGCTAGTAGAACCCGTTGGCTATGAGTTAATGGTACAAGCTCTGCAGAGTTAAATTCCTTCAGTAGCCATGTTTATGGCCTAGGATCTATATTCATGTCAACCCGGTGACCATCACTAGTATATTCTTGTGAGTAGCCAAAACAGCGCCGTCATCATGTTCATTTGGTAAATGAACTCACCACCATCCCTGTATTGATTTTTACTTTCCGAAGTATTTCATTATTATATCCTGTTATTTATAAGCCCTTTATGTGATGTCGCTTAGAGGTCCGACTGTTCCATACTTGTTATTTATTTTGTTATAAGCCCTTTATGTGATGTCGCTTAGACGTCCGACTGTGGCATTTGTTTTTATTTATAAGCCCTTTATGTGATGTCGCTCAGACGTCCGACTGTGTCATTCATTTTATTGATAAGCCCTTTATGTGATGTTGCTCAGACGTTCAACTGTGGCATTCTTTTTATTTATAAGCCCTTTATGTGATGTCGCTCAGACATCCGACTGTGGCATTCTTGTTATTTATCTTTGCTATAAGCCATGTATGTGATGTCGCTCAGACGTCCGACGGAGGCATTCTCGTTACTTACTTTGGTTATAAGCCCTTTCTGTGGTGTCGCTCAGACGCCCGACTGTGGCCTGTTATCATTTATTATTTTCCTACGAGGCATCACCCACACCCTCGTTTGGTCCTGTTATTTCTATCGTTTGGATTTCGGGAGAATTACCGCCCGACTTCCTGTCTTTACTTTCAGTGCATTCATATTTTTGCCGGAATACTCATGGGCATTCATGTTGGCATTTGTTATATCTCATGTCCGAACTGTCTTGCGAGTACATTCAAAGTACTCACCTGGCTTGTTGATTTGGCCAGATGTGGACGAAGGCGATCTCATGGATGAAGAGTTCGATAGCGAGTCCGACGCTTAGAGGAGTACCAGTCAGTCCCTTGTGATCCTAGAGTTGATCACTGTTTTATACCGCTTCCGCCTACCACCGAATAAATTCATCGGGTCTCACTCCGACACTCGATGAAGTGTAAAATATTGGAGTCACACCACCCACTTCACTGTGAAATATTCCACCGCCTTTTATTACGAGTCAGTAGTATGCCAGCCTACCTTGTGCCATATCCGCCTCTATGAAATATATTGGCGCGTTTGTAATAAATTTTGTTGAGCTCCCCCAGCTCAACCCTGTATAATATTCAGTGTACTGGAAATTCTGTATCAAGGAATTGTCTGCCAGCAGGAATATTATTCCTCGCTGGTTTAATAAAGCGACCGGTCTTCTGGTAATTATTTTACCGAAGGACCGGTGGCGACAAGGAATAGTTTGTACTCCTATACATCAATGCTTGTTCCGAGTTTAACTGCTGATGTTTTCATACTACACAAAGGTTCTATGCAAAAAAAAACAATCATTATTTAGAATTTCATGTATAAAATAGAATTGTATTAATCATCTACTTAGTGGTAACACGTTTGATATAGGAGCCATTTAATCATCGTGGATTTTCTTAGATATGGATGCCTAGAGGGTTTGTACGGAAACTAAATTACTTATTTCCTTTTTCCTTATATATAAATTAAATAATAATATACAAAAAATAATTATTTTTAAAAAAGAAGAAGAGAGAATTAGGCACTGGTGTCATACATGACGTCGTCGCATTCCGTTCCCCCGTTTCTCAAGCAGACGGGAGGTAGAGAGAGGGCAGCGGCACCCCTTCCCTCGTGCAGTCCTCTTCCCCTCCCAACTCCTCCTCTTCCTCCGTAGAGCTTGGCGAAGCCCTGCTGGAGAACTGCAAGCTCCACCACCACGCCGTCGTGCTGCCGGAGCTCTTCCCCAACTTCTCCTCCCCCGTTGCTGGATCAAGAAGGAGGAGACGTCCTCGGGATGTACGTGTGTTGAACGCGGAGGCGGCGTTGTTCTCCCCCAATCACACCTCGCCGCCTCTCGCACCTCTCCTGTAAGTCCCTCCGCCGTCGCCCCCTCTCGCACCTCGCCTTCATGTCCCTCCACTTTCGCCCCCTCTCGATCCCAGCCAGCGACGACCACCCCTCTTCATCGAGCCACCATAGCGTGCCCTCCTCCTCCTCCTCCTCGAGTCAGATCCGGACACCCTAGCCTCGGATCCGTCTGCACCTCCTCTCCCCTCCACTCCTAAACCCACATAGGTCTCCGTCCTAGCTCGATCCCGAATTCCCCATTCCCCTCTCCCTCTGTCTCTCTCTCTCTCTTCATGGCCACCGCCGCCGCTTCCATGGCCCGCAGGCTGCTCTCCCCCTCCTCCACCTCCTACTCAACCCCGCCCGCCTCCTCATCTCCCGCCGCCTCTCGTCCGCCCCGTCCATCGCGCGGGCCCCAGCAACAGCGGCGAAGGAGATGACGCACCCAACGGCCATCGCCTCCTCATCGCTCCTCCTACGCGGCGTCGAGAGCGCCAGGGGCATGGCGCGGCGGCCATGGGGCGGCTACGGGTACTCCCCAGTGCGTGGAGGGGCGGGGGCGGAGGGGACCAAGCACCCACAGAGATGGCGCCTCTATTCCCCGGGTGCGACTATGAGCACTGGCTGATCGTCATGAACAAGCCTGGTGGCGAGGGCGCCTCCAAGCACCAGATGATCGACTACTATATCCACACCCTCGCCAAGGTCCTCGGAAGGTAACTCTCTCCAGCCCTCCACCCCTAACTGCTACCTGCTGCATCTAATCATGAATGGTACTTTCGGGACAGTGCGACGCAGTCAGTCTTTGATGTGGTGATACTGTCCAAAGATGTAATGAAACTGCTTGCTTGAGTTGGCAGAGGCGATCTCCACGGACGACACCATCAACGATGACGAGGATGAGGAGGAGGACGACCAGAATCTGCATTTCCCCCAGAGAAAATTGACGCAAGATATCCTCTGCTTCTGTTTGATTGTCCTCCGGCGCCGTCCGGCGGGAGTTCTTGGGCGGAGGAGGGAGCTTGGGTTCCGTCCATCTGTTCGATCCGATGGGGGATGTGTCCATGATTCAATGCCGATCTGGAACTGTCGCCAAGGTAATAATCAATTCTAATCCATCCACGAACGGCTGTTATTTAAACATCTGGATGTCTAGTATTACTGTCGGACAGCTGTCTGATGTGATTTTGCGCCTGTAAAACTGAAACTAATTTCGAACTTCTTCTTCAGCAGGGTGATCAGGTTGGGGAGCTGGTGTCGGCCTGATGGACCAACGAGACCCACAACATGTACATCAGCTCCATGGAGGTGTCCTTCATGCTGCAGCTTTATGGCCAGCAGCAGCACCACCACCACGCCTCTCCCGACAGGAGCATGATACATGTGGGTAGTGGCCATGGGCTCAAGGTGCTCCAAGAGGGAGCGTCTGATAACCTCGGATCTGAGAAGAATGTGCCTCGCCCGCGTGATGCTGGTGCACGAGGCCTGCCCGAGGATCTGTGGGGGAGGCGTTTCAAGCCGCGCGATTCCGCTATGAATCGTCGTGGTGATGGGGTTGGTGATTCCGATGGTGAATCGGGCACCGATACAATTCAAGCGATGGCTCCAAAGCATGGAAGATGTCGTGGTTTTGTCACGGCAGATGTCCTAGCAAAACGACTTAGTCGTGAGGCCATCGCTACGGGTTAGCTTAAAGGGGTTAAAGCGGATAAGGACACATCGATTTTATACTAGTTCGGCCCCTTGGATGAAGGTAAAAGCGTGCATCTAGTTTGGTGTAATATTGCTAGGGTTTCAATGACCAGGGAGCGAATCCGCTTTGCCTGTGTCTCGAGCTGTTGTTCTCTGCCCTGAACCATTGCTGAGTCGTCCCTTTATATAAGAGGTGACGCCCGGTCTAGTTTACAGAGTCCCGAGGCCGGCATATAAATGTATCCGGCTCGATCTCTATTCTTCCTATCTTACATCACAAGTTTACATATCATATGGCGGTTTACACATCATGGGCCCTAACGCCCCTTGGGCTTTAAGCTTCCTCAACTAAAGCGCCTTGCTCCGTGTTTGCCTGGGCTTCAGTAGTAATGACCTCTATAGGTATAAACCGGCCCCTCCTGCGCGGTTTATACCTAATAGTAATATCCCTCACATTAGGCCCCAGACTGATTTGAACCTGTTCATGTCAATCTTCAACGTTCCGCACAGATTTTCCTCCTCGCAGCTTCAAATGCTTCATAAACCGGTGCGACGTCATCTTCTCAGATCGCTCTGAACCGCCGTGACGTCATCTGCACATTTAATACATGTACCTATTTTTTATCTTTTATTCATTAAAGCTCCGAAGATCGAGGCGAAAGTATCGTCCATATCCACTTTTTTGGCTCCTCGATTCCCGCGCTTGCCATTTTATCCTTTCGGCTTATAAATAGGGCAGAGGGGCACCTCTTTTTCCCCCTTGCCTCTTCTTCTTCCTTCGTCCCTTCGCGCTCGAGCTCCGCCGCCGTTCGTCAAGCTCTGCATCCTCGTCAAGTTCGGCCGCTGCATCAATCTGATTGTTCTAGAGACTCGTCGGCGCTTCTCCGCACCCGACGCCTCGGGTACGTCCGCTCCTTACCCCATTTCTAGATCTTGTTTTAGGGTTTCCTCATACGAGCTCGCGGGTAGGTATTGTTCTTCACATGTCTTCGCCATAGCTCAGTAGTTTCGTTGTAGATCTAAATGTCCTAGTTGCTAAATGTAAGAGTAACTCCGCTCCTTCACCGTGTCTTTATCTTTCCCAATATGGCCAGTTAGATTGCATCTGCTAGGACCTTCATCGCGCCTGCTGAATATAACCTTGAACATCTCTGAATTTTCAAAATGTTGTAGATCCGTATTTCACTGTCGTTTGTGCGAAAGTTGTTTTTTATAACTTCAGATCTGTGTCTTGTTTACCTTTGTTGGCGGTTTAGCTTTTTAAGACTCTATAATCCGGTAGATGTCATTGTTATAGATGTTCCAGATATTTTAATCTGGTAGATACCATTAGGCCCCTGCCTAAACCGCCGTTTAGATCAGTACATTCATAGAGCATGCCGGTTTAAACCTGCTTAGATTACAAACCGGCTCTTCATTGTATTTTCAGCCTTTTCCTTCCGAAAAATGGCCACTCAAGCCAAGCAGTTTGTCTCCTGCAACTGGCTTCCATCCCGTATTACTGAGGAGGATTTGGAAAAATGGCCTCAAATGGCGGTTTAAGCCCAAAGAATGTCCTTCACTGGAGGGTTCCCGGATCACAATGTCCTCCAAACCCAAAGAGGGAGAGGTCGTTCTCTTCTTTGACCACTTGGCCCATGGATCAACCCTCCCGGGTCAAAGTTATTTCGTGACGTGTTAGCAAATTTCCAGCTTCATCCACAAGATATTGGTCCTAACTCAGTGTCAAACATTTGCAAGTTCCAAGTCTTTTGTGAAGTTTATCTGCAAGAGGAGCCGTCAGTGGAGCTATTCCGGGATTTCTTTCACCTAAACCGTCGTACGGAATTTCACGATGGTCCAAACACTGAACTCGGCGGGATGTCTATTCAGAAAAGGAAGGATGTTAGCTTTCCTCCAGCCAGTCTCCACATCCATCCAAAGGACTGGAACCAGACTTGGTTCTACTGCGTAGACACTTCCCCGGAAGGTGAAAATCCATTGTCGGGTTATCGCTCCCACCGTCTTCCAGAAAACCACCCTTTTCCACAGCGGTTAAGTGCCCAGGAGCGAGCTCAGTATGCCCCTTAGCTTTCAAAGCTCGGGGCCTTTGTGGCCAATGGTCTGACAGGGGTTGACTTCATCCGCTGCTGGCTTTTCTAGAGTGTTCTCCTGCTAAGCCGGCGTTCCGGCTTAATGTGTGAGTATACTGGGAATCCCAAAGACTCTTTGCGCCACACAGAAGCGGTGCTATCAGAAAACGAGGTCAATGAATCCGTCAAGAAGCTGCTGAATTTACCTATGAAGCTTCCAGTCAAACTGGCTTGGCACCTTTCTGTGTAACCGACAAACCACCATCGGTAAAAATCTCTTCCCTATTGTCTTGCTTTGTTTTAATCCGACTGCAGCACTTGTCTTGAAGTGTCTTTATTTCTTTCAACAGGAAAATGACCCTTTCTGGAAATGGAAGGCCCAGGATAAACCGGCGAAAGCAGCTCGCCAAAAGACCCAGGCGGTAAAGAAAAATAAGAAGAAGAACACTGCCGCGTCGAGATCCAATGCGGAAGAAGATGAACCGGCCTCCGAGGTACCACCTAATTCTTTTGGTTTCCTTGTCTTTTCTTTATCTGCATCTTTATTAACAATGACTGCTCCCAGGGACTCGCTGAAGGCAGTAAAGCGGACGATGTTGAGGTAATCACTCTTTCTTCCGATTCAGAACCTCTGCCAACACCAAAAGTTCGTCGAGCAACCCGGAAAGTACAGTTTTCTCATCCTTTTGCTTACTTGGACCCGAACTTTCTTTTGAAGAAGCAGCAACATGAGGCTCGCCGCACCACTCATCATAGTGGTCATGCTATTGAATCCACCGGATTAACGCAGACTCCAGCTCGAAGGCGTCGTTCCGAGGTTTTACTCACTCCAACTGCTCTTTACCCAAAAACAGGCCTTATTAGACAACCCCTTAATCCGTGTGATTCGAATTATCAGGAAACTCCTCATTCATCTTCTGGTAAATCAACAGCCACTCAGATTCCTCCCCTCAAGACTGTTCCTGGGTAAGTAGTTTTTCACTCTTTTTGGTTTAAGATTTGTCTTTGACTCTTCTTACCTTCATTATCTTTAACTTTCGCAGCAAACCCAAGCGTAGTAAAAAGGCCAAACTGAGTAAGCCGGTAGTCGATAATACCACTCCTGAACTGGCAGAAAATCCTGAGCTTGCTGAACCTTCTGAAGATAATGCTGAGATTCCTCATGATGATCCTCCTCCTATGGATCATGACGTCTTTGTTGATCAGGGGAGCGATCCAATGGATCGTGACCTTGAATCGGCCAGCCCTGCCCGGGCTAGTCCTGCTCCTGCTAGCCCCCCTAAGCAAGCGGCCACTTCACCTGGCGATGTTGAAATCACTGGGACTGGTTTTACTACTCCGGGGGAGCCTGTCGCTTTGACCAAGCATACTGCCAAGGAAGATAATCTCAACAAGGACAAGGGCAAGTGGAATACTGATTTGTCTTGCTACGCTCAGCTCAGCGCGTAGGAACTCCATTCCGGATATTTAAACCGGCTATTCACCAGCCGTGACCATGAAGCTGGATTGGTAAACTTAATGAAGGAGCGTTACGAGGTAACCTCTCTACTTGTGAGGTGTCCTCTATTTCTGCTTGCATCTTGTAACTTTATCCTTCTGCCATCGTACCCCCAAGTGTCGGTTTATCCGTTTAGGGTGAACTGGGACTTCAGTAGATCCAGTAGACAGTTTTATTTTGCACATGTGTAGCCCCCAAGGGCCGGTTTACTTCCTTTAGGTTGAACCGGGACTTCTACTTGAATTCAGAACAATGTCACATTAGCCCCCCAGTGCCAAGTATATAACTTGTTTATGTGCTTGGGACTTGTCTGAAAAAAATGCCTGTTTTCACTGCAAATATACAGTAGCCCCCAAGTGTCAAGTGCATAACTTGATATGTGCTTGGGACTTTGACTAAAATGCTTCATGAATATATAATGTACTTTCATTTTGGCAGACTGGTTTGAACCGAAAGACCTATGAAGTGGCCGAGCTCCGGGATAACTTGAAGTTCCAAGAGACTGCTGCTGTCAAAGGCAAGGACGAGCTTACACTTGCTTTAGCAAGTATAGAGAAGCTAAAGAAAGACTTTGAAAAACAGCGGTCAGACTGGGATGCTGAGAAGGCTGCCTTGGAGAAACGAGCCAATGATGCAGAAGCTGCTCTTAATCCGGTGACTGATGAGTTGTCCGGATTGAAGCAGCAGATAAGTGACATGAGAACCGCCATCTTTGGTAAGTACTATTAACACAACCCGAACCTTGCAATCTTGTACCGTTCCGGTTTAATTCATAATTTTAATGCAGGGAGGTGTATTACTCATCTTGGTGATGATGTGCGAAAGAGATTGAAAGTTGCATATACTCTGGCGGAGCAGCTATATTCCGGCGCTTAGAGGGTTATCAGTGCTATCTCGCATAACAAACCGGCTCCTACCACAATCAAGGGTACCCTTGAAAAGCTGTCCATTCTGCCTGCCCGCCTTGTAGAAGTGAAGAAGTTGTCTGCAAGGGCACGTGCTCTGATGGCTCTGACTCGAGCGAAGGCTTGGGTTCCTGATTTTGATCCGGCGGAGGCGATGCACGGCTACCCAAGTATGAAGGAAGACGGATCATCCTTTCCCAGCGACGACTTACGTGCATTAACCAAGGATATGCGGCCTCTGGCTAGCAAACTTGCCGACGAGGCTGACTTGTCTAGATATCATCCGGGATATGATGCGGAGAACGTGCGGGCGGAGCGTCCGGTTTATGAGATTGAAAATCTTATTCCGCCCGTCCGTAAGCACACTTTTGCTCCTGACATTGTTCCGTCAGACCTCGTGAATGACGAAGTTTATTTCCACGCGCTGACCAAGATTGACTAGACCACTACTGATTTCCAGCAGCTGGAAGAGACCGCTGAAGAACCGGAGCAAGCTGATCCTCAATCTTCACGGCGAGCTGACGCAGAATCTTAAACCAGTGTCGGTTTAATGTTTATGTTCCAGTGCTTGAGAAAAACTAATATTCTTTTGGGCTCTCCAGCGCCATGTAATAGGATAGCTGAGATACTTTCTGTTTGTCACATACTATCTTTTGTGAGATAGCTTCAGCTGGCAACTTCTTTAAATATGTCTTGCTTTCAATGCCTTTGACGGTTTATTTTACCTGCTTTTGCATAAATCAATGTTCAAACTGTCCTGGCGGCTTATCGCCGGACGGGTCATAATGCCCAAACAGATGGTCTAAGTTTATAACTTGAACTGTGTATAAAGTATAAAGTATGTATCATACCTGTGATTAAGTGTATCACGATAAACCTTAATCCGGCAGGAAGAAATAATGATCCAAGGTGCAAGTGCCGATGACTCCCTTGATTATTTGTCGGTTCGTCATGAAAACCGAACCGGGTTATGATGAACTCCGGTTTAACTATAATTAGTACTGGTGTTTGTAACCCAGACTGTAACTCTGTAAACGTAGGTGTTAGTGGCAACTTATAGTCATCCACTCCCTGAATCAATGGACTTGGATAAAAACCAATGACCTTGAAGATAAAGATTTTATAAAACATAAAAAATAAAAAATAAATTTTTGGGCAAATAAGACCATGTAGTCGAGGCTTTTTACGAGCTGCCAGGCTCCAAATTCGAGGCTTTTTATGAGCTGCCAGGCTACTGTCCTTAACCATTTTGCAACGCATGTTAAGATGGTCCTAAATACTTAACCAAATCATCAATGTTTAATGCTACCAAGTTCAAAATATGTAAAGATTGACTTGTGTAATCACTTGATGATCGTCAATTTAACGTTACCAAGTTCAGGGTCTGTAAAGATTGACTTGTGTATACGTTCGACAGGTTGTACCAGGTTTACCTGGATTGAGTGACTTACTTAATGCAGGCAGACTAATCCGGAGTTTTAGGTGTATACACCAAGCTTCCAAGCCGTGTTTACTACAAGGGTTGTCGACTCGTTGATGCTCTGCATCAGGAGCCCCCAGATAGCATTTGAGCTATGCTCGTCGGGGCCTATGTTTGAGTTGTGCTAGGCATCAAAACTCTCTTTTGCCCCTCATCATCATGTGGGAATTGCCAAAGCAACCAGAGCTATGCCCTTATGATGGCCTTGATGTGTTCGCCGGTTTAAGAGGCCATAGGAACTCCCTTGCACACAGAAGCCCCCATGTGACAAACTCTTATAAAAAAGGGCGGCTGATACCCCGCTTTATCGGGGGCGCCCGTTTATTATATTGATCATAATATATACATTGTAAAGATATGTACATAAAGGGGAGCCTATGGCTTAGGTGTAATAATGTCGAAGAAGAGCGATGTTCCACGGCCGTCTGCTCTCCTCCTCCGCCGTACCACAAAGGGTCCTTCCCAAGGTGGGGACAACTTGTGCATGTCTGTCTGGTCTTGGATGAGCCGGAGCACCAGATCTCCTTGTTGAAACGTTCTGGTTTTAACCCGGCGACTGTGGTACCGATGCAGATCTTGCTGATAAATCGCCGATCGAGCTGCTGCCGTGTCCCGTTCTTCATCCAGCCGGGCTAACGCATCCTGTCATGCCCTTTCATTATTAGCTTTAACGTAAGCCGCTACTCGTCGTGAATCATGACGGGTATCACTAGGGAGGACCGCTTCAGCTCCATATACCATGAAGAAAGGCGTGTACCCTGTGGATCTGTTACGTGTAGTGTTTATGCTCCATAGCATAGATGGTAACTCCTCCACCCAAAAACCCGCTGTCCTCTGCAAAGGAACCATAAGCCGGGGTTTAATGCCTCTCAAGATCTCTTGATTGGCTCTTTCAGCTTGTCCATTAGACTGAGGGTGAGCTATTGATGATACATCAAGATGTGCTCTCGTTGACAGAACTCCTCCATAACCCCCTTGGATAGATTGGTACCATTACCAGTTATAATGCTATGTGGAAAGCCAAACCGGAAAATCACCTTTTTGATGAACTGGACCGCCTTTGCTGCATCACACTTACTGACTGGCTCTGCTTCAACCCATTTGGTAAACTTATCCACCACCACCAAAAGGTGGGTCTTCTTATCTGAGGATCTCTTGAAGGGTCCAACCATATCAAGACCCCAAGTCGCAAATGGCCAAGTAATTGGAATCATCCTCAACTCTTGCGCTGGTATATGAGCACACCGTGAAAACTTCTGACAAGCATCACATTTTCTGACCAAGTCCTCTGCGTCGGCATGAGCCGTCAACAAGTAGAACCCATGACGAAATGCTTTCGCCACCAAAGATTTTGAACCGGCATGATGACCACAATCTCCTTCATGGTTCTCTTTAAGAATATCATAGCCTTCCTCTGGCGACACACACCGCTGAAACGCCCTAGAAATGCTACGATGATGGAGTTCTCCATTGACAATAGTCATTGATTTGGACCGCCGGACTATCTGTCTAGCTAAGACTTCGTCCTCTAGTAACTCACCTCAGCTCAAGTACGCCAAATAGGGAAGAGTCCAATCCAGAATAACATGAAGCGCCGCGACCAATTGTGCCTCCGGATCAGGGACAGCCAAGTCCTCTTCGGAAGGTAACTTCACTGACGGATTGTGTAATACATCCAGGAAGGTATTGGGCGGGACCGGTTTACGTTGAGAGCCCAGCCGCTTCATTCTTGCGTCGGTCTATATGATCCACTTGATAACCCTTGAAGTGTCCAGCAACAACATCTACCTCCCGTCGATATGCTGCCATAAGTGGATCTTTGGAATCCCACTTGCCAGACACTTGCTGCGCCACAAGGTATGAATCGCCGAAGCATTTAACCCGGCTTAAATTCATCTCCTTGGCCATCCGTAGACCATGGAGGAGAGCTTCATACTCAGCTGCATTGTTAATACAAGGGAACATTAAACGGAGGACATAACAAAACTTATCACCTCGTGGGGCAGTTAACACGACTCCAGCCCCCGAGCCCTCTAATTGCCTGGATCCATCAAAGTGAATCGTCCAATATGTGTGATCTGGCTTGTCCTCAGGTGCTTGCAACTCTGTCCAATCGTTGATGAAATCCACCAATGCTTGGGATTTTATCACAGTACGGGGCACATACTTCAATCCGTGCGGACTAAGCTCAATGGCCCACTATGCAACCCGACCAGTAGACTCTCTATTCTGGATTATATCCCCCAATGGAGCTGAACTGACCACAGTGATTGGATGGCCTTGAAAATAGTGCTTTAGCTTCCGGTTTGACATGAAGACTCCATACACCAATTTCTGCCAATGCGGATATCTCTGTTTTGATTCAATGAGCACCTCAGTGATGTAGTAAACCGGCCATTGAACTGGATATTCTTTGCCTGCCTTCTTCTACTAGACCACAATGGCAACGCGCACTGCACGGGCATTAGCAGCCACATATAACAACATCGGTTCATTGTCAACTGGGGCAGCAAGTTCCGGTGGCTCTGCTAATTGCTTCTTTAAGTTTTCAAACACAGCATCATCATCATCACTCCAGACAAAGCGATCTGTCTTTTTCATCATCTGATAAAGCGGGATAGCCTTATCCCCCAAACGGCTGATAAACCGGCTGAGCGTCGCAATACGGCCCGCCACGCGTTGGACATCATTGATGCACGCCGGTTTAGGCAAGGATGTAATCGCTTTGATCTTCTCTGGATTAGCTTCAATGCCCCTGTTTGATACTAAGAACCCCAGGAGCTTGCCTGCCAGAACACCGAAAACACACTTATCTGGATTAAGCATCATTTTATAAATCCGGAGATTGTTGAAGGTTTCTTTAAAGTCTCTTATCAATGTCTCCTCCTTCCTGGATTTCACCACAATGTCATCCACATATGCATGAACATTCCGCCCAATCTATCCATGAAGGCAGTTCTGCACACAACGCTGATAGGTCGCCTGGGCACTCTTAAGCCCAAATGGCATAGACACATAGCAGAAGGCTCCAAAGGGAGTTATAAGGCTGTCTTCTCCTGGTCCTTAACTACCATCTTAATCTGATGATACCCTGAATATGCGTCCAAAAAACTTAGCCGCTCACAACCTGCCATAGCATCAATGATCTGATCAATACGAGGGAGGGCAAAGGGATCAGTTGGGCAAGCTTTGTTCAGGTCCGTGTAATCAACACACATTCTCCAAGTGCCATTTTTCTTAAGTACTAGCACTGGATTAGCCAACCACTCTGGATGAAACACCTCAATTATAAAGCCTGCTGCTAAGAGACTAGCCACTTCTTCACCAATAGCCTTGCGCCTTTCTTCATTGAAGCGGCGCAGAAATTGCTTAACCGGTTTAAACTTATGATCAATGTTGAGAGTGTGCTCAGCGAGTTCCCTCGGTACACCTGGCATGCCAGAAGGTTTCCATCCAAAAATGTCCCGATTCTCACGGATGAACTCGATGAGCGCGCCTTCCTATTTTGGATCTAGGTTAGCACTGATGGTGAACTGCTTGGATGAATCACCAGGAACAAAGTCAACCTGTTTGGTTTCTTCAGCTAATTTGAACTTCAAAGCTGGATAATGCTCTGTAGTTGGCTTTTTCAACGGAGACATATCTCCCAGATCAACATTATCTTTATAAAACTTCAGCTCTTCGGTTGCACAAACCGCCTCCGCATAAGCCGCATCACCTTCCTAGCACTCCAACGCAATCTTGCGACTCCCATGGACCGTAATAGTTCCCTTGTGGCCCGGCATCTTGAGCTGTAGATAAACATAACACGGCCTTGCCATGAACTTAGCGTAAACCGGCCGCCCGAACAGGGTGTGATACGGGCTCTTGATCTTTACCACTTCAAAGGTCAAAGTCTCCGACCTGGAATCATGCTCATCTCCAAAGGTGACCTCTAGATCTATCTTGCCAACTAGATACGCCGATTTACCGGGTACCACCCCATGATAAACTGTGTTGGACTGCCAAAGCTTTTTATCTGTCAGCCCCATGCGCCGGAAAGTCTCATAGTATAGAATTTTGATGTTGCTGCCTCCATCCATAAGCACCTTGGTAAACTTGTAGCCACTTACCTGAGGTGCCACAACTAGAGCCAGCTGACCGGATTATCAACCCGGGGCGGATGATCCTCTCGGCTCCACACAATGGGTTGTTCTGACCAACGCAGGTAATGCGGCACCGTCGGTTCAACAGAATGCACTGCCCTCTTGTAATCCTTTTGATCACGTTTACATAAGCTCGTGGTGAAGACATGATACTGCCCACTGCTCGGCTCCTTCGGATTATTTTGATATCCGGATTGCTGCTGCTGTTGGCACTGTTGATTTCCCTGATTGTTATAACCGCCCTGGCCATGCTGTTGGTTGTGCTGATTGTGCCCGTTGGGGTTTCCATTATTGCCTTGGTACCCTGAACCGGATCCACCACCTTGATAACCCGGCCCATGAAAACCGGGACCTGATCCGCCGGATGGTCCATGATCGTATCTAGACCGGTTCATGATTTCCTGCATAATAAAACAGTCCTTCCAGAGGTGTGTAGCTGGCTTTTCTGCTATATTGTGCCTCGGGCAAGGTATGTTTATCTGGCGTTCCAGATTAATAGGCGGCCTCCCATTTCGTGGGGGCGGTTTACCCTTGCGGCGCTGTCCGTCCTCCTGAGCATTGGTGTTGGCCACAAAATCTGAGTTGCTATCCACTTTCCGCTTACCGTTGTATCCTTGATTCGCCGGGTCGGGCTGCGGCGCCTTACCGCTCTTGTTTAGCCCATAAGTGTCCCCACGTCGTCACAATTACGCTTAAGCCGTCCCAATTTCAACTTCAAAGGTTCAAACCGGCAATTGCCTTCCAAGGTTACCACTGTTGTGCTTGGGTTGATGCTATTGGAGGAATGCAAGATTTCTAACACTCGACGCACCCAACTACTTGTTGACTCATGCTCTCCTTGAATGCAGGCAGCTAAATCGACGACGGACATTGGCTGTTTGCACGTGTCCTTGAAGTTATTGATAAACCGGCGGCACAACTCGGCCCATGATCCGACGGAATTGGGTGGCAAACCCTTCAGCCATATGTGAGCTGTGCCCTCTAGCATCATTGTGAAATACTTACCGCATCCTGCATCACCCACATCCAGCATCTCCATTGCCATCTCACAACTTTCAACTCATGCCTCCGTGGATAGATCTGTTGTGTAATTGGGCACCTTGCGCGGTCCCTTGAAATCCTTGGGAAGTTTCACGTTGCGCAAAGCGGGAGTAAGACAAGGCACTCCCAGGGAGCTAGACATAACCCCCGGTTCAACTGAGGTAGAAGGACGAACTGGCATTGCGTGACGGGCTTCGTGTTGTGCTGCCAACTCAGCCTCTCGGCGTTGCCTGCCCTGATCCACCATGTTCTGAGCGTTCGTGTCTCCTCCTGCCGGATCATCCCGCCGCGGCAGATTACGTCTCCGTGCCCTGCTTGATACGGTTGGTTCATCCAGACGTCTAGTGAACTCCGGCTTGGGCGAGGGGTTGAATGAATCCTCTCACGGCTGTGAGAATAAGCTTGCCGTTGGGTTAGCGCCATTTCCAAAAACTCCCTGGCTCGTCATGCCTCCACCGCTACAGCGGACGTTCCTTCAATGGGAAGGGTGGCCAGTCGTGAAGCGGCGGCGACTATGTTATCTAACGGATTAGAGTAATGACCGGGAGGGGTGGGCACATGCTGTGATGGTACAACCTGGCGGGTTGGCTCCGCGGCCGACGGCTGGACTGACGCTCCTGTGCCCGGTGCTCCTCCCCGGTTTATCTTTGGCTGGTTACTGGTTCCTGCTCCTGGCGTGCTAAATAGGTTCCTTGCCTCATAAATCGGTGGCAGGCGAGATCGTTGCCTTCTCATCATTACCTCGTGTGAAGTGGTCTGATCCAACATGAGCCGATAAGCTTGACCATCAAGCTCAGCCTGCTTTGCAGCCATCTTGGTTTTCTCAGCAGCTAGCTCCAACTTGGCTTGATCTATCCGGCTTTTCACCTGAGCGACTTCCGCATCATGCTGCTCTTTATTGGCCTGGGCTACCTCTATTGTTAATAGTGCTGTCAAAGTATCGACCAAGACGGATAAAGTTTCAGCCGCTGACAGGTCAGGACCTCCAGCCCTAGCTCCCACCGTGTCTGATGTTAACGCCGCTGTAGTTGATGATTGCTGCATAGGTTGTGATCCGGCCATAAAGACGGCAACCCGGTTTGGTGGATCGAGGGGGTCCGGAATACTGTCCCCATCGGAACAGCCCTCAGATCGGCCATCCTGCAACAAATATAAGGATTATGTCTCTCCGGAGGACGATTCGTCGCCGGAATAGACAATGGTCTCACCGCCAGAGTCCGATCCGTCCTCGACTTGCACTCCATGCACTGATCCAACGAAGATGTGCTTCATGGCGGGCTGAATCCGGGATGGTCTCGCACGCTGAGCCAGCTCGACGATGTTGGGGAAGATGTCTGGCTCAGGACCCCGATTCGCCGATCTTGCCGATGAAGACACGGATGCCGCCGAAGGGGACCCGGTACCCGTATTCGATTGAATCGGCCTCGGGGCCCCAGCCTCCATCGTCGATGTAGATCTTGCCGCGATGACTCTTAGTCATCCGGCCCACTGCCCTTGAGTCCTTCCAAGCTGCCCTTCAAGAACTCCAAACCATCATGCGATAGCCCCACGTTGGGCGCCAACTTTTGTGGTTTTGTCACGGCAGATGTCCTAGCAAAAGGACTTAGTCGTGAGGCCATCTCTACGGGTTAGCTTAAAGGGGTTAAAGCGGACAAGGAAACAGGGATTTTATACTAGTTCGGCCCCTTCGATGAAGGTAAAAGCCTACATCTAGTTTGGTGTAATATTGCTAGGGTTTCGATGACCATGGACCGAATCCGCTTTGCCTTTGTCTCGAGTTGTTGTTCTCTGCCCTGAACCGTCGTCGGGTCGTCCCTGTATATAAGAGGTGACGCCCGGTCCGGTTTACAGAGTCCCGACGCCGGCTTATAAACATATCCGGCTCGGTCTCTATTCTTCCTATCTTACATCACAAGTTTACATATCATATGGCGGTTTACACATCATGGGCCCTAACGCCCCTTGGGCTTTAAGCTTCCTGGACTAAAGCGCCTTTCTCCGTGTTTGGCCGGGCTTCAGTAGTAATGACCTCTATAGGCATAAACCAGCCCCTCCTGGGCGCTTTACACCTAATAGTAATATCCCTGACAGAAGAGGAGTGAGCACTTGCGTCGGAGGGAATCCTATTGATAGAACCTCATGTTGTTACACTTTTCATCTTGTTTGCTGATTGTTTCCTTCAGTGTATGTTTTGTTCAGTTTGACAAAAGTTTAGAATTGTTATGCAGTGTTGGTTGGCTGTTAGTCTGATATTAATTCTGAAGCGTTGATTTTCCTTGGTATATGTTATGTTCAGTTCTGGCAGTTCTGAACTATTATGCAGTGTTGGCTGTTAGTGTGATATGAATCTGTAAGTCTTGATTTTCCTTGGTACATGTTGTGTTCAGTTTTGGTTGAAGTTCAGAACTGTTATGCAGCATTGGGTTTTAGTCTGATATGAGATGCGCATATATTTTTTGCATTTTATATACTCCCTCCGTTCCAAAATAGATGACTCAACTTTGTACTAACTAAACTCCCTCCGTTCCAAAATAGACGAAGTTAGTACAAAGTTGAGTCATCTATTTTGGAACGTATGGAGTGGGCATTATGACATGTATCTCTTGTGCCATGCTTCGCTGAACTATTATCTGGTGCTCGACCTAACTGTTTTTACTGTCTTGTGCAACTCATACTATACGTACAACCTGTTGCTGAACTAGAGATGTTCTAATTCAAAGACTAGGTGACAGTGCTTTTTGAATTTTTATCTCAAGTAATAATGATGAAACATCAAGCAATATAGATATATGTATAACATCTTGTTCCAGTTTATGTTGTGAGGCCGTGAGCTCCATCGATTTTTATGCATTTTTGCTTTTAATTTGAAAATGCCCCCCTTGGTTGTTGCTTTTGTTCAATATATATATATGTGCTTTCTGATTTGTAAGCATAGGTGGTTATAGATTGCTGTGATGAATATAAATATTAACAAGTTCTCATGCATGGCGGTATACTAGAGCTAGTTGTATGTGCTCAGTACCTTCCTGTTGTTCTAGTTGCTTATAGAATCCTCTATTCCTTGCAACTTAAATTCCTGCTTGCTCTCATGTACAGTATGTTTGCTTGCAAGAAGTAGTACGCCGAAATTGTACATTTTGGTTGCAAGCAAGCAAACTGAACTCAATTTACTTCCTTGCAAACTAAACTTAATTTGTACTCCTTGCATATTTCGAAATGAGAAATCTTATTGTCAACTCTTATGCTGGTAGGTCACTGTTGGAACTGGCTCATTTGGGGTTGTATTTAAGGTAAACTTCTGACCTTGGGGTTGTATAAACTGGTCTATGGTGAAACTGTACATTAAGTTAAACTTCATTGAATTTGAATTGGATGTTTGATGCCATTTTTTGCATAGTGTAAACTACAAGCAGTTTGCCATGACATTCTATTTCTTTTTCACTTTTAAGAAACAATCACTAACCAGCAACAGTAATATGTATGCAAAATTATGCAAACTTTACTGAAATTTTGAGCATCTACAGTTTACTGAAATTTTGTGTGACTTGTCCATGATTATGCAGCAAATTAAACTTGTGTTTACTTAAATTTGTCCATGATCATGCAACAACTTAAACTTGTGTTTACTAAAATGGATGCTTATTGATTCCCATTCAACAATATGGTGACAAGTGAAAGTCTACAGAAACACCATTGCCTGAAATTATACATATTGCTTGTGAGTTCTAATTGTGGCCTAGTCAAGAAAAAACATGATTTATTGGTCTCTTTTTATCGTCAAATATTAGAAACTTAAGAAAGTAAATTGAGATGAGCTGATATCTATTAGGCACATATTACTTGTGGACATGGATGGTGCTGCTGAAGCTACACATGTTCTCCACCACAAACTTTCTAATGTCTCCTCATTTTTTCCTGCTTGTGATCTTGTTAGGAACATATTTCTTGTGGACGTGCATAATTTATAGAAATTATTCTATAAGATTTGTAAAAGCAAACATTTCACTATGCAAGTGTGTTGTTTTATTTGCCCTTTCTAGTATTGAAATTCAGGACCGGAAAGGTGAAGTTGGAACATAGTAGTGGGTAGATCTACTTTGCTGCTTACATTACTATTGCCATTGCATTTGTTTGGTTCTGACCTCAGTAGCAGTACACTAAAGCTGGTAGTCTTTGTGTTCACTCTTTTACAGGAGCGCCAGGACAAATTTGAAGTGCAAAGCCATGAAGCCAAGTGCAAAGCCGTGATGCCAGAGATTTGTTTGTTCTGTTTGACTGTAATATGCTGTAGAGATTGTGACATTGTAAAAGATTTAGTATTATTTGCTAAATTATGTTTGTTCTGTTTTGTTTGAAATAGTGATTTAAAAATGTGTGAAATGGAAACCCGATTAGTGGGATCCACATACCAAAATAATCTGAGCAATGTTGAAATATCTGACTTGTGGGACCAATGTATGAGATTATGATATGTGGGGCTTGCCTGACTAGTGGGCCCAACTCCAATATATATGACCGAAACTAGAAAATCGATGGATTAAAAATGCCACGCACCAACGATAAAAAAGGCTGCAATAATGGGCTTGGCCCATGAAGTGTTGGGCTCGGCCCATGTGAAGCGTCGAACTGGACCGGGCTGAATCTTATCAACGGCCTTTTCAATTGGTCGCAATTTTGCCACGTCAGATTGCAACATCGGATCCGACGTGGCCTAGGCAGACAGCTAGCGACCAAAACAGAAGGTCATAGAATCAATGACCTTTTATTTTGGTCGTTGCCTTCCACGACCATCTCACAGAGAAGGTCGTTAATTTCAGTTTACGACCGTGAGCTTTTGACCAACTGTTTTTCGTCACAAAAATGTCGCAAATGAAAAACAATGACCTTTCAGTGACCAATAGTGATGGTCGCAAGTTGACATATTTCTTGTAGTGGTTGTTTCCTTCAGGTTCCTAAATGAGCTCGCTATCATGGCAGTAATTTAGGAGGATCTGCAGTCTCGTCGACTGAGTACATGTGTGTGCCTTGGCCTCCACTCTAAATGAACACACTTTATATTGTGTGGTAGTGATCTATATATGTTTGTGGTCCTTAAGGGAATAAGAAAGATCTGTAAGAACTTCTTCTATTGGTGAAGGCTTGTGGTATCCATTGTTACAACCATTCTTTACCTCTTCTCCTTTTTAAAAAATTGGAGAAGCTACAAGATAGATTTCACAGGACAAAAAGGTTGATGTGCATTTATCAGCTGAGTAGGAAAGGAAACAACAGAAAAGCTTTCTGGAAATGCCATTCTTCTTGGTCTTCCGACAAGCTAGATGATTTAGCCAAATAGAAGCGTTTGCTGAATTAAATAACTCTCTTGTTTGACTCTGTTCGGTGTTTTTAATGCTCACATCATTATGTCATGCAAAATTATGGGGTACTTGCCTTCGCTAATACTACAAAATTATCCTCTGTAGTGAAGAATCAAGGTTATCTACTGGAGGTCAGTGTTTTTTTTTGTTCAGCAAAAAAAATTCTAGGGGTGAAGCCGAAACTAAGCGACATGCATGAGCAAGGATGGGGGCGACCATGATGTTTCCAGCTGAAAGGGTGAATATGTGACAATGTATTACCTATTGTTAGAATAAATCCAAGGTACGCAGTCGATCCACCAAGGAACAAGCAATCACAGACATTCACGACACCGAGATTTCTTAACGAGGTTCGGCGAACTCGCCTACTCTCCGGGGCAATGACTACGGGCGCTCCTCCCCGAGATACCGCAACACCGGCCACACGGGCGCCGGCACAAGCCGCCGGCACCCCCTTGCGAGCCTGTCGCTATCTAGTCATCATGGGTTACAACGTGGGGTGCCTCCTCATATATAAGAGGCCAAGGGTACAACGTGTCCGACTCCGACACTACAAGTATCCTACCCACACTACAACACCAAGTCCAAACGTAACCCAACTCGTACACTATATTCGACACAAACCCAACAAACTCCACCTTGGCGAATATTCTCCACCATCTTGAATTTGTCCATGCGTCAAACTTCCATGTACTCCGAGCTTGTGTTGTCTTCTTCGTAGCTTACCGAGAGCTACTCGACGAGTCTGCCCCAGACCCGCCGTCGCCGTGAGACCCTGCTACTACTCCCGCAACTACAGTCTCCGTGACTCCACCTGCAATAGTGCTCCCTTGCAACTTGTAAAGATGTGAAGCCGTCCTCTCTCCAATCATCACGGTCACCTCATCTTCCATGATTCTCATGGTCTTCCTATCCCGATCACAACGGAATACCATACCACCATCATGAAGAACACCAAGCGAAATTAGATTCCTCCTTAGCCCTGGCACATGCCTGACTCCCCGAAGCATCCGCTCAACTCCGTCAAACATCTTGATTTTGATGTCACCTACTCCAGCAACACGATAACCTGTGTCATCGCCCACATAGGCTAAACCAAACTCACCACACTTGTACGAAGAGAACCACTCCCTGTTCGGTGTCGCATGAAAAGAGCAAGCTGAATCTAATATCCACGCTTCACTTTTGGTTAACCGCTTGTCTGATACTATGAGAACATCACTACTGCTATCTGAGTCATCACCATGAGTTGCCTTATTAGCACTTGCCCCACCATTGAGTTCTGGACAGTCCTTTCTCATATGTCCCCGCTGCTTACACTTGTGACACTGTATATTCTTTTTCTTTTTCTTGTTCTTCCCTGCCTCATATCCCTTCCGCCACTCTTCACCTTTGACTAGCAAACCTTCACCATGAGAGACTTCCACCGTGTTCTACTTTCTCATATCATAAGATAGCAATGCCGCAGTAATATCCTCATTCTTGACGGTCTCCTTGCCGTGCGTCAAAGTAGTAATCAAATGGTCATAGGATGATGGCAATGAACAAAGAAGCAGAATTGCCCTATCCTCGTCGTCAACCGTCGCACTCAAGCGTGCTAGATCCGTCACGACTTGATTAAAGGCGTTCATATACTCCACAAGATCTGACCCCTCCTGCATCTTCATCCCATACAACTTTTGCTTCAGATACACCTTGGTCGTCGCAGTCTTGGACATAAACTGACTTTCCAGCTTCTCCCAGATCTTCTTCGGCGAATTCTCATCCATCACATGATAAATAACCTGGTCCGACAGACAAAGCCGTATAGTCCCGGCTGCTTTCAACTGTAACTCCTCCCAGTCATCCGCCTCCATCTTAGCTGGCTTGCCTTCCTGCTACAACGCCTTCAAGCATCCCTGTTGTGCCAACAAATCTTTCACCCTTGTCTGCCATAACCCAAAGCTTCCAGTTCCGTTGAACTTCTCCACCTCAAACCTGGTACCCGATGGCGCCATGATTCTTTGTACGGCTGACCCTGCGAAAAATTATCCGAGCTTTGCATGCGATGCCCCAAGTACACGAACCAGATCTCCGCGTACTAATAGCAATCAACGAATCAGTTGGTCTTCACGTGATATGCTCTTCCCTTGGCTCAACTTCCGATGCTAAGCTATTGCTTTGCCTCTGCCCTTGCTAATTCCGATGGATGCCACAGCTAGCGATGGCCTTTTTCTTCTGCCGATTGGATCTGTTTCTGTTGCCTTTGTCTTGTGCGCTGCCCCTTTTATTAAGTGAATCCGCAGCTCTCCGCCTCAGGCAAGAGGACGAGTTCCACCAGGACTAGGTCCTGTTTTTTTTTCAAAACAAATCGCACTTGTTCTGTTTCCGATTGCACCGAGATAATCGCTAAAATCAGCACGCCGCGACAATTCGAGCCCAGGCTCAACCGGTCCCTGCACGGCCCCTGCACGCGTCTTCCGCCGCTTGGGCTGCTTGCCCGCGTCCCCGCTGGACATCTGGGCCCAGCTGCTAGCTCCTTAGGCCACGTATCGACCTCGCCGATTCCAAACTCGCCGTTGTTCCACGCCACCCTGACGCACTTTTCCGATCTCGCCGACGCGTGACACTTCCACGAATATCTCCACCTCAGGATCAAGCGAAATCATCTCGTAACCTAGCTCATGATACCACTTGTTAGAATAAATCCAAGGTACGCAGTCGATCCACCAAGGAACAAGCAATCACAGACAATGACGACACCGAGATTTGTTAACGAGGTTCGGCGAACTCGCCTACTCCCCGGGGAAATGACTACCGGCGCTCCTCCCCGAGATACCGCAACACCGGCCACCCGGGCGCCGGCACAAGCCGCCGGCACCCCCTTGCGAGCCTGTCGCTATCTAGTCATCATGGGTTACAACGTGGGGTGCCTCCTCATATATAAGAGGCCAAGGGTACAACGTGTCCGACTCCGACACTACAAGTATCCTACCCACACTACAACACCAAGTACAAATGTAACCCAACTCGTACACTATATTCGACACAAACGCAACACCTATAAGTCTGCAAATATGAGAGGTAAAAAAAAGTCTATGTTGTGCAAGGCACGTTCTAAGTTTCATCTTTTTGCATGATTACGTGCTTAGGGCATTTGATTATTTTTCTCTTGACATGGGTAAATGCCCCACCATCCCGATCTTTCCAAAAAATAGAATTTCTATGGTTATGATATTACCCATTTCAAGAACAGACACAAAGTGGCAAGACTCGGTACGAAACACTGCAGGATCATTACCCATAGGATAGCGACAATGCTAACATTCATATATGTATGTTAGGAGTTACGATATGACCTTATAGTTATGTATGTTAAAATTCAAAAATGTAGGATGAGATTACTACAAGAGATGTGGTGAAACTGAACGTATGTTGTACTCGGCACATTTGATAAGATATACTAACTAATTCACTCATACTTTATTTATCATCTCGTGGCATCGTTACTTCGTTGATACACAGGTTGGTGATGTGCGACATATGTCCTTTTTTGTTGACAATGGTAATTTTCAGCAAGGAGAACTGTATTGTTTTGATCAGAGTCAGACTCGTGGTATTTTTTGTAGTGATATAT
>LR738713.1:46333645-46459754 GCA_902687465.1 Secale cereale | reverse complement strand
GGGGGGACGTATATTCAGTGTTGTCCCGGTAATGATTAAGGTAATCTCTACTCCTAATGTTTGACTTGGTAGCCTCGCCTCCACGTTTTTTTCGTCTACCACTTTTGTTCGGTTTATTTTCGTCGCACCTTCCAGCACTATCTACTGCTCGGTTTCTTTGTCTCAACTCCCACCCTTCGCCTGCCGGTTTCGTCGAACAATCAACAATCGATCGCCTCCCACTTCCATCTTCCTCCTCCTCCAACCATTCCCCCAACCCCAACCCCGCCATGGACAACCGCAGCCATGGACAACGCGCCTGTCTCTTTCGTCCACCATGCGGGCCTTCCGCGCGTCTCCCTAGCAAGCTGAACAAACATGAAAAATTGAAGTGCTGTTGCTAACGTACTATTCCAAATGTGAAAATCAATTGAATTGGCTCTTTTCTAATTTTACACTTGTAGAAATCTCAGATCTTGCAAATGAAAGTACAACCACAAAACTCATGATTTGACTCCTACACGGCCTTTTGAACTTTAATATGACTAATAATGTGCTTTAATATCATAGATTGCATTAACTTTCTAAGTGAACGACATTCAAGAAGGTCATTAAATAAAACAAAAAAATCCTTCTGTATTGGAGCGTAGAAAATTTGAGACCGTAAAACCAAAAGGTTATATTTACGTTTAGTAGAGAAGGTTCTTTTCTTTTTACAACAAAACACAAAATCTTTACTTTTTACAACAAAACACAAAATCAATGAAGGTGGAAGAGCACGAAGTCTGAGATTGGATAGGAATTTGAGTTCTTATTGGCCTTTGTTGGTTCCCTACTTTACAGATGTATTTTTTCGCGTGCGAGCGGACAGTGGGTAACTAAAAGGGATAGGGGCTTTTTTGCAGAAGTTCACGATGGACCAAAAATATGACCTCCCTTTATTAGTAGGATAGATGTCATATTATTGAATATTGTTGCTTCGGTGAAATTTCCTAATACTTGATTGTTGTGTTTCTAATTAGAGCACCTCAGGATAAGGGGGTGATAAATGAAACATACTGATTATAAAATTTGAAGAGCTCGTGGTAGCGCACGGGCATTCTACTAGTTATTTATTATTTTTGAGAGGCCATCAATGCCTGTGGAGGGCGATCCGCCGGCACCACATTGCCGCATTGACCGGACTCCGGCCAACAATTACTGAAATTCCTCCGTTTGACGAGAAATATTTTTATTATTTCTAGTCTATACTCCCTCTATTCCTTAATGTAAGGTCTATTGTTTCCGGTACGGACCAAGGCACATAACCAATTTAGGACAAAATTACCCTTAGCTAATTCTTTTATTAACGGAAAGTAAATCATAAGGAAGAGATACACAGAATAGAGAGCGATGCTTTTTTCTTTTTTCTCTACAAGTAGAGATACTGCAATTGGGAAGAGATATTTTCCTTTTTCTGGAGGTTTAAAAATAGAATTATGTGAAACTGAAACAAATACACCTTACATTATGAAATTTTATCCAAAATCAAATACACATATAAAGTAATGCCTGAGTTTTACATACCATGTAATGAGTTATGATCGAAATAACTTCTGTAGGCGAATGAATTAATGTTGTCTTTTGCAATTCCCAATTCGATAGTATCGTGTGTTTCTTGGTTGGATCGAATGAACTTGTATTCCTCGTCTGATAAAGTTTGTTTCTGTTGGCCCCGTTTGCATATGGTTCATGAGCCTGACCTGTGTGTGATACATGCAACAAAAATATACTCCTACGTTCCTTAATATAAGGTGTATTTTTTTGTGCGCGGTAACCAAGGCACATAACCGAGGAGCATTTTGAACGAAAATACTTTGAACAATTAGGTAGTTCGTAGCTTAATTAGCAGTAACTAAATAACCAACAACCTAATAAAAGGAAACTAAATCTCGCTACACCAGAATAAAATCAATTGGTGGGATAGGAGAGAGGGAGAAATGTGAGTGCATGCAATTAGAGACAGAGATTAAATAGTAGAAATAGAATGCCTTAATTTTTTTGACCCGGAATAGAATGCCTTAATTAGGAATAGTAGAAATACATCAAAACACCATTGACAGAAATTAAATAGTTTCATTAGGAATTGAATGCCTTAATTAGGAACCAAATATCTCTACTACTTTATTTTTTTTGACCCGGAACAAATCATTCCATTACTAAACTGGCTCAGCAATGTCGCTGGCGACCAGAACAGAAACGAAGTCTGGGGCATACTCGATCCACGGCAGATCAGCAGCTCCGGAAACCAAAAGCAGCTAGTTCATGTGCTACCTTATTACATTTTCGGTTACAGAAACTGAAACTAAATGATTCAAAGTTCGCTTGGCAGATACTTCGCGTCTCCCATAGGAGGACACCGATCAGCGCTCGTTCATATTCGCCAGAATTGAGTGCATGTACAAGCACTTGGAAATCAGACTCAAGGATCACCCCGTGGATGCCCAGATCCGCACTTGCTTCAGTAGCTAACACACATGCCCAAGCTTCTGCATGTAGAGGCCCTATAAGATACTCAAGTGTGCCGGCCTTTGCTGCCAAAATTCTCCTTTGTCAGTACCAGCAACACACCCCCATGCTCCTCTCCCTATGTCCGCATGATAGGATGCATCAAAATTGACTTAACGACATCAGGTGGGGGTCGCTTCCACGTAACCTTGTCCTGGGGAGGCACTTGCACAGGCTTCACAACACTTTTAGTGAATTCGTGAAGATACTGTCGGATAGAATAGCATATACTGTCACTGCTCCTCATCGTCTCTCCTGCATTTGCCTTGTTTCTCACTAACCACCATTCCCATAGCAGGATAAGGGAAGTATCTTGCTTATTGTTATCCAAGCTCCATATGTGATCAAACACCTCTCCTGGCCCAGTGCACTCCAGCAGAGCACTTCTTGTATCCTCTAACTCCAATCCTCTCCAAACTTGCTTGACAGCTTTGCATTTTATGAACAGATGAGCACCATCCTCATCCAGCAGTGAAAGTGCAACTATCCCTGGATGGTTTTGGTAATTACTAACAACATATAGCTCATTGAACTAATGCTATCTCAAGATGATATTTCAGAAAAGTTCAATGATTGGCATGGCATGGACTAGGAATGTGGACCCCTCAAAATGCTAAGGACACATATTAGCTCAAGCTCAAGACTCTACATTTTTTATTTTAGTAATCCAAGATCACATGGAGTCCGTAGGAAAGCCAATACTATTAAAATAGGATGAGGTGTTGCCTAATGGGTTTCTTGCTCAAAATGCTTAGTGATATGCTCCAAAACCCTCAACCATTTTCCCACATCCACATATGTCCCAAACCAAAAGTCAAACTCGGCCCCACCGAAAAGTTCCATCCGGCGCCACTGAGTTCATTTGACATAGCCACTGCCACAAAATCCTAGTCACTTCGGTCTCACCGAAAAGGATCCCGGTCTCACCGAGATGGGACTGCACACTCTCCGTTTCCCTTCGTAACATTTCGGTCTCACCGAGATGAGCAATCGGTCCCACTGAGTTCGCAATGCAAACTCTCTGTTTTCCCTTCGTAACGTTTCGGTCCAACCGAGATGAGCGAATCGGTCCCACCGAGTTTGCCTGACCAACTCTCTGTGTGCTCATTACCAAAATCGGTCCCACCGAGTTTGTGTAATCGGTCTCACCGGGATTACGTTATGCCCTAACCCTAATGAAATTGGTCCCACCTAGTTTATCATATCGGTCCCACTGAAATGCCTAACGGTCACATATGAACTAAATCGGTCTGACCGAGTTCTCTGAATCGGTCCCACCGAGTTTGGTAAATTGTGTGTAACGGTTAGATTTCGTGTGGAGGCTATATATACCCCTCCACCCACTCTTCACTCGTGGAGAGAGCCATCAGAACATACCTACACTTCCATCATACATGTTCTGAGAAAGAACCACCTACTGAAGTGTTGAGATCAAGATATTTCATTCCTACCACATAAATCTTGATCTCCAGCCTTCCCCAAGTCGATTTCCACAAAAATCATTCTTCCACCATATCCAAATCTGTGAGGAGCTGTTTGAGTGTTGGGGAGACTATCATTTGAAGCATTCGAGCAAGGAGTTCATCAACAACACACCGTCTATTACATTTTGGAGAGTGGTGTCTCCTAGATTGGTTAGCTGTCACTTGGGAGCCTCCGACAAGTTTGTGGAGTTGAACCAAGGAGTTTGTACGGGCAAGGAGATTGCCTACTTCGTGAAGATCTACCCTAGTGAGGCAAGTCCTTCGTGGGCGATGGCCATGGTGGGATAGACAAGGTTGCTTCTTCGTGGACCCTTCATGGGTGGAGCCCTCCGTGGACTCGCGCAGCCGTTACCCTTCGTGGGTTGAAGTCTCCATCAACGTGTATGTACGATAACACCACCTATCGGAACCACGCGTAAAAAAATCTCCGTGTCTACATTGCGTTTGCTCCCTCAAACTCCTCCCTTTACCTTCATATGCAATTGTTTTACATTCCACTGCTATACTCTTAGAATTGTATGTGTAGGTTGATTACTTGACTTGTGCTAAGTTGCTAAAATCAGCCAAGAATTAAAATTGGATAAAGGCTAGATCTTTATTTGGTCAAGTAGTCCAATCACCCCCCCTCTGGACATACTTTTTATCCTACAAGTGGTATCTGAGCTTTGGTCTCCATTTGCCTTGATTTCCATAGCTTTGGTGATCATAGCCTTGGTTTCGTAACCTAGGAGAGTATGGCGTATAGCGAGGGAAGTTACCACCATAGAGGTCCTTACTTTGATGGTACTAATTTTGCTAGTTGGAAGCATAAGATGAAAATGCATATTCTTGGACATAACCCCGCCATTTGGGCTATTGTGCGTATTGGTTTGCAAGGTGAATTCTTCGATGGGAAGGAACCGGATCGTGAAGTATCCGTGGAAGAGTTCAAGATGCTGCGATACAATGCTCAAGCTTGTGATATCCTCTTCAACGGATTGTGCCCTGAAGAATTCAACAAAATCAGCCGTCTTGAGAATGCAAGGGAAATTTGGGACACTTTGATTGATATGCACGAAGGTACCGACTCCGTCAAGGAATCCGAATTGGATATGCTTCAAAGTCAACTTGACAAGTTCAAAATGAAGGATGGTGAATGTGTCGCTGAAATGTACTCTAGGTTTGCTCTCATCACAGATGAGATTGCCGGCTTAGGAAGTGAAGAGATGACCGACAGATTCATCATTAATAAGATCCTAAGAGCCTTGGATGGAAAATATGATACCGTGTGCATATTGATCCAAATGATGCCCAATTACAAAGATCTCAAGCCAACGGAAGTCATTGGAAGAATTGTTGCTGATGAGATGTCACTCAAAGATAAAGAAGAGCTTCACAACAAGTCTAGTGGTTCTTACAAAGCCTCATGTGATGCTCCTACCTCATCAAGTGAGAAACAAGTCTTCAATGAAGAATTGAGCTTAATGGTGAAGAAGTTCAACAAGTTCTACAAGAATAGAAGCAAAGAGAGAAGTTCCAAGTCAAGGTCCTACAATGACAAGAGATCTTCAAGTCGTGATCGGAATTGCTACCATTGTGGAAGACCCGGACACTACTCCAATGAGTGTACGGCTCCCCACAAGAGAAGAGAAGACTCACCTAAAATGAGAAGTAGAAGAGAAGATTCACCACCAAGAGAGACAAGGAGTAGAGATGATCGTTATGAACGAAGACCTTCTCGGAGAAGCAAAGATTCAGAAAGGAAGGACAAATCATCAAGGAGCTATACAAGACGAATACATCAAGCTCATGTTGGTGAATGGGTATCCGGTTCCAACTCCGATGACAACTCCGAGAGAAGCTACTACTCCGACTCCGAAGATACTCAAGATGAAGGTGTTGCCGGAATCTCTCTTGTGCCATCCAACTCCTACGACATATTTGACTCACCAAATGAAGGAATTGAAAGATGCTTCATGGCTAAAGGCCCTAAGGTATCACACCCCGAGTATCTTGATTTCAATAGTGATGAAGATGACTTGCTAGGAGATGATGATTTACTTGTTGGTAGCAATAGTGATGAAACCTATGATGAAAACTATGATGAAATTGCTATTAATCATGCTAATCAAGATAAAACGAATGACAATGATAAGGAGAAGATTGAGCGTCTAACTAAACAACTAAACACTCTTAAGTTGGCTCATGAAACTACCTTGGAAGATCACCGAGAACTTTTAAAGACTCATGAGTAGTTACACTTTGAAAAGCTCAACCTTGAGCAAGAGCATGAGTCCTTAAAAGCAATCAATGATGATCTTCGAAACAAAAGTTCTTCTTACATTGCCAAGCGTTTACTCTTTTCTACTTACATGCCACAAGTAAGACCTAGCAACAAGAACAAGAAAGATTCTTCCTCTAGTAGCAGCAACAATCATACTAAATCCAATATTGTTGCTTCTAGTAGTTCTCTTGATTACACTAATGATTACCTTAGCCAAGTTACACTTGAGCAAGAAAATAGCTTACTGAAGGGAATTATAGAGAAAGGTGTATACAAGAGCCTTGCCGAGAGTAAGCAATTTGAGGAAATTGTACGCAAGCAAGGAAAACACCGGAAGAATCAAGGTGTTGGTTTTGAATGAAAGTTCAATGCCAATGGAGTTGAGTGGGAAGAAGATTAATACCCCAAGACAAAGTTTGTTCCTCAACAAGAGAATTATGATCCTATTTCTTTTCAAGGGACACAAGCACAAGATGATCTTCCATCACAAGACCACAAGCTAAAGGGCAAGGACAAGCTTCAAGAAGAGATTGATGCATTTGAAGAAGCTCCTAAGGCCTTGGTCAAGTGGGTTCCCAAGACTACTTCAAGTTCTACTTCATCAAGTACAACTACAACTCCAAGGATTCCCATCAAGATGGTGTGGATCCTGAAGAAGAAGAACTAGAGAGTTCTGGAAGGTGACTCCATTAACATACTTCACTCATATCATTTTGGCAAGGACAAGTGCAAACAACTTCCATATCTTGCACTAGTTCAAGGAGTCACAAACCCTCTTGTTGCTAAGACAAGGGACAAGGTAACCTAATGCTTTCATGGACATCATCTTGTGTGCAATTCACTCTATGTCCATGGATATCCTTGTGTGTTCCTTGTGGGACTAACCCGTGTAGGTATTGAAAGTGCAACTCACTCCAATGGGTTGCTCCAAATGATCTACATCAACCTTGAGCATCTACATCTCCAACACCTACATGAAGTCATCATCGACAAAACCCAAGGTTAGTTCATCCCTCTTAGGGGGGATATCACATCTAGGGGGAGCCTTACTCTAATTAATTGAGATAAAGCTATTCTAATGATGCGAACAGAACAATGCTTTATGTAAAAGTGGTAACCCCACTTGTGCTTAAACGATGAGTATGACCTATGATCAAATGTTCTCATTTGACTCCTAAGTCAATATGCTCATATATAGATGACCTAGTCATCACCAATTGCTTGATAGATGCTAGAATGGTTGTGCATGCTTTGCCACATGTTTCATTTGCTATCTTATTGTGTGAGCATGTTGAATGCATATTTTTCTCATTCAAGGACATCCATTTGTTGCTTTGATTGTTTGGATCTTTTTTCCTTTGCCAAATGGATGGACAAGAATGCCTAAGAACACCCTCTAGCTATGTATGCGCTTCTCATCTCAAACTCTATTCATGCTACCTCACAAAGTTTGATCAAGTCAGATTCGAACCACTCTGTGTGAGGAGCACTCAGAGTCCCCGATTCGTCATAGACTTAAACTTCCTAAACCTCTTTGTGCGTTTCGGTATGACCGAGTCATCCAGTTCGGTCACACCGAGTTCACTAAGTTGATCTAGGTTTTCAATCTCGGTGCAACCAATTTGAACTTTTCGGTCACACCGAGTTGCAGCAACTGCTAGCAGTTTTGCATCTCGGTGCCACCGAGTTGTTCCACTCGGTCACACGACAAGGTCATGTTATATATATCGACTGGTCAAATTTTGGAAAACTTTCCAAACCCTTTTCGCTCGCGCATAACGTGCTCTGCCTCCTCGGGTCTCTGGATCGTCTCCTCGCTGCCAATGACCTCCCACCGCTGGTCTCCCTCACCGTCAACGTCAATCTGCCCCGCCGTTGTCGTCGTAGCAAGTTCATCACCGAATTAGGGTATGAACTTGGTCTTGTTCTATTCTTTAACTCCAATTCATAGAACATTGATTTGCCATGATTCTTGTCACGATTGAAATTATCCTATCCAGCAGAAACATCCTTAGATTAGTCTTGATCTGAAAAATCTAGGTTTAGGTCTCCGCCGAACTCATCTTGGACCGACCGAGTTGTAGAAATTGGTCTCACCGATTTGGCTTAGGCCATTACACATGTGATTTTTGGTCTGACCGAAAATTGCAAATCGGTGCGACTGAGTTCAACTCTCTGTGAAACCCTAGCAATCTCGGTGCCACCGAACTGTGACTCGGTCTGACCGAGTTCATTTGTTTAGGCTCCAGAATTGCTTCGATATCATCGAGTTTAACAAATCGGTAGCTCCAAAATGCTTTCTGTAGAGAACTAAAACTAAGTTTTTTGAGTCATCTATTTTGCAAAAATTCTGCACTTTGTGATGCTCATCCACTCTATCTCATCTACATCTATTCACAGGGTCAGCTTTCAGTTTGAAGTAACAAGATGTCTGATCAGAGTGACAGTCAGAACTTGTTTGAGGAGCAAGTCAACTTGAGTGAGGGCACTAGTCCCTCTAGTAGCTCTAATAAGGGTAGCAGGAGCACACCTAGCAACTTGCCCAAGGCAGCTACCAAGACCATAAAAAAAGAGAACCTTAGATACCGAGGATGAGGATTTTCTGGCTAATGAGGACACCTGAAAGGAGAAATTGCATAGGAAGGAGTATGGCACAGCTACTGCAACAAAGCCAGGTCCGAAAAAGAAGGCACCTGCCAAGAGGGTTCATATGTCAAAGGCTAGATCATCTACTCGAGAGATAATAGTTTTCACACTTGAAACCAGATATGATGAGCCTGGAGGAAAGAAGAAGAGAGCTAGGAAGACAACAACCAGAGTGATTGGCAAGCCATCCATGAGGGATGATGATGATGATGATGATGAAGCTGAGGAAGAAGAGGTTGCTGCACCAGGACCCAAAGCTCAAAAGCTCATTGTGACACCCCGAGACCGGTGCGCCAGGTGTCAGCCAGTCATTCGTCACTGTTGCCTTGTCATCTGCTTGCGTGTTGCATCTTTGCATTGTCATCATGTGCATTGCATCATCATGTTTTCAAAACTTGCATCTGTCCGAGTCCGCTCATCCTTTCCGTTGTCCGTTCTGAGCCCAGACAAACTTGCACGCGCCCGCGGCACCTCCGAATAATTTATTTTATGAGTGGCCGGAAAACGTTCTCGGAATGGGGTGAAACTTGGCGTGAGGTCTTATTATAGCATAGGTAGACCGCCTGTCAAGTTTCGTCGCATTCGGAGACCATTTGATAGCCCAACGGTTAACCGCATTAACCGCCGGAAGCCTTTTCTCTTTTGGCCCAGCACCCCCTCTCTAACATCCCTCAAGCCCATCCTAACCACCTACATGCTCTCGGTCGTTGGATCGTGATCGCGTGGCCGAAAACCGCTCCTCATTTGGACACTCCTAGCTCCCTCTACCTATAAATTAGGTCCTCCCCCTCCATTTTTCGTGGATGAAACCCTAAAAATCCTCCTCCCCGTGCCGCCGAACATGTCCGCGGAGCAGCCGGACATGTCCACCGCCCCAGCCCCGCGCCCACTTCACCGCCGGGCCCCGCAGAGCCCATCTTCGGGCCGCCCCGGGCCGTGACAGGCCTGGATCCAGCGCCTCGACCCCGCCTCTCCTTCTGCCGGCAAGCTCTCGCCGGAGCCAGCCGCCGCCGGCGTCCACCGCTCGCCGAGCCCCGCCGCCACGCCGCCCGGATCCGCCACCACGCCGCCCCAGCTCCGTCTTGTCGCCATCCTTCGTCCCTGCCGCCGTTCTTCCGTGGCTCTGAGCGAGCTCTTCGCCGCCGCCACCTTGGATGCTCGTCGTCGGCGCCACCTGCTCCACCGCGCCTCCCCTCGCGGGACCTCTCCGCCGCCGGCCGGATCTGGCGCTCGGAGGCCGGATCCGCCCGCCGCCACCTGCCCCCAGCCTCGTCGGAGCTCCTCCGACGCCGGGCCGGACCAGCCGCCGCCGCCTCGTCCTTGGTCGGGAACGAGGATGACGCCCGCTCGTAGCCCCGCACGTCGCGCCACATGGGCCCCGCGCTGGCCACGTGGGCCACGGCCCTACCCGCCGGCCGGCCTCGCTCCTCCTTCTTCCTGGGCTGAGCCCACTAGGTGAGCTCAACTATTCCTCGCCCGTGCGTAGATTAGCTATGTGGCGCTCACTTCCTGTGTTTTTTACCAAGTCCCTGGCATTTGTAAATATGATGCATACTTTGAGTGGCTGTAACTTTTTGTGTGATTATCCAAATTGAGCATATGATATGTCCAAATGTTCGTTGTGATATGATCTTCATTTTGTTCCACTGAGGCATGCTTGTTTGAGTTCATCTTGATGCCCTAATCATCGTTGCATGAGTGTTATATGTTTAAAACTCCTGATAACTGTAATTTTGTTGCATGCTTGTGGTGATGATAACTTTGCGCATCTTGGTCCAAATGGAGTGTGTGATATGTCAAAATGTTCATTGTGAAGTGCTCTTCATGTTGGTTGCTGTAGCATTCATTTTAGGTGCCATATTGCCAACTTTATCTCTGTTGCAAAAGTGCATGTGGCTGTTAAGTGCTGAAACTTTTCATGAGATGCTGATTTGTCTTGTTCATAACTATTGGTGTGTTTGTCTTTTATGTCACATGTCAATATGTTTTAGAAGCACAATCATGCCATCTTTGCTGTGGTGCAATCCACTTTTCATGATATGCCTTGTGGTGGTTGCAACAAGCTTGTAAAGTAGCCTACTCGCTGTTGTTGTTTTCTAGGACTTGTTAAAAACTGCTAAGTCTGAAAACTGTTAAACCTGATGCCATGTTTGCTTGATTCCACACTCAAATCCTTGCATGTTCTCGGTTGGCCAATGATCATGTATTGTTGTCCATGTTATGCTCTATCCATCCATGCCCTTGTTTGCATGTATAGCCTATTGTAGCTTATTTATTTCTTGCTCTCAAGTTGCTATAAATGTACCTGTCAGACAGTTATCAGCATGATGAATTTGGTGAAGCTTGTTGTTATTCATCAATGCCTCCTATGGAGTTGTTCCAATGGAGTAGTTTGATGTATGCTATGTCTATTACATGTCCAAGATCGTTATATACTTAGTAGAGTTGATATGCTTGTTGTTTTGTGCCTCCGAAGGCAGCATCGTGATGATGTTTTTGCTTTCCCATATTTTGGCCAAGTCTGAGAAATCAGTGAACTTATTGAATCTTCGCATGCTTGTTTAATTGTGATAGAGACAAAGGTGTCCCGTCTTTCGATGATATGGTGGCTATCGTTTTGGAGGAAGTCGACTTTGACGATCCGACTACGAACGTGCGAGGAAGTCGCCTTAGCAATTGCTAAACCAACTCCAAGAAGTTATTGACCACGCCGGAGCACGATCAACCTGACCACGAAGGTCTGTTTCCTGCAGGCAAACGAAGAACAAGCAAGAAACTAAGATTGCAATCTAGATATTGCGAATTCAAGAGGAAAGCTTTATTGATCAAGTGGGGTTCTGTGACGTCTTTGTCTGGTCATTGAACACAAACGAAGTACGCGAAGTTGCAGCTATGGTGAACTTTAATCTAAACAAAACCCAAAGTCTAAACGATGCCCTAAGGGCTGTATATATGGGGGAAGAGGGGGGAACTTCGTGGCCCTTGAAGGAAGGGTCCGAAAGCAACCCTAACTCTTGTTTCCCCACACATACGGCTCTAAAAACAGCCTATACTCAAGTATTTCAAAATTACATGTGCCTAGCCCAATAATAAGGTGACGCAGCACCTATAATAGCCTCTAGACAAAATTTATGAAGTGGCATCTTGTATATTTCGTCCAAGGCTTCACGCACTCATTATGGTGGCTTCAAAGTTTTGAAATCATCATTTGTAACTCCGTTCTTGTTCCCCTTGCGCATGCCATCATCTCCATGCTTGATCTTGCTCCAATGTTCATCCTTCTTTTTCAAGCTAGGCCCTTCATTTGTAAGCAAGAAAAATGTATCCAATTTAGGCAGCATCATATTCTCATGAACATTAGAATCATTACCAAGAAACGAAAGTACCTGGTAATTTAATTGGCGTGCACGAGCTCTAGTAATTGGTCATGTAGATGTGTCAGTTGGGGCTGTGGTTGTAACCTTGTTAGTGATGTCCTCATCATCCTCCCCTTCTTGAATTGAAGTCGTCCTCGGCGGAAGCTCATCTTCCTCACCCAAGTAAGGTTTCAAATCTGCAATGTTAAATGTGGGACTAATCCCAAAATCTGCAGGCAACTCAAGTTTATACGCATTATCATTTATTTTCTCTAACACCTTGAAAGGACGATCAGCATGTGGCATTAGCTTTGACTTGCACAAATTAGGAAACCTATCCTTACGCAAATGTAACCAAACAAGATCTCCAGGTGCAAAGACAACACGTTTTCTACCCTTATCTCCAACAAGTTTATATTTAGCATTCATGCGCTCAATATTTTCTTTAGTTAACTCATGCATTTTTAAGATCAATTAAGCATGTTGTTTAGCATCAAAATTAACCTTCTCCGAAGATGGAAGAGGCAACAAATCAATAGGTGCACGACGTAGGAAACCATAGACAATTTCAAAAGGGCACATGTTAGTAGTAGAATGCAACGAACGATTATAAGAAAATTCAATATGAGGCAAGCATTCTTCCCACATTTTATTATTATTCATCAAAACATCCCTATGCATAGTTGACAAAGTTCTATTGACTACTTCAGTTTGTCCATCAGTTTGGGGGTGACAAGTAGTACTAAAAAGAAGTTTAGTCCCCTACTTAGCCCATAAACATGTCCAAAAGTGGCTAAGAAATTTAGTATCACGATCTGAAACAATAGTATTTGGCACACCATGCAAGCGAATAATTTCACAAAAGAACAAATCAGCAACATTAGCAGCATCATCGCTTTTATGACATGGTATAAAGTGTGCCATCTTCGAGAACCTATCCACGACAACAAAAATGCTATCCCTCCCCTTCTTTGTTCGAGGTAAACCCAAAACAAAGTCCATAGATATATCTTCCCAAGAAACACTAGGGACAAGCAAAGGCATATATAAACCATGAGGATTGAGTCGTGACTTAGCTTTTTGACATGTAGTGCAGCAAGAAACAAAACACTCAACATTACGTCTCATCTTTGGCCAAAAGAAATGTGTAGCAAGTACGTCCTCCGTCTTCTTCACACCAAAGTGTCACATTAATCCTCCTCCATGCGCCTCCTGCAACAACAAAAGACGAACAGAGCTAGCTGGAATGCATAGCTTGTTAGCACGAAACACAAATCCATCATTAACGACGAACTTGTTCCATGTTCTCCCTTCTTTACAATTCTGCAATACATCTTTAAATTCAGCATCATGCGCATATTGATCTTTGATGGTCTCCAAACCAAATATTTTAAAGTCAAGTTGTGATAGCATAGTATAACGACGAGACAAAGCATCAGCAATAACATTTTATTTTCCCTTCTTGTGTTTAATAACATAAGGGAAAGTCTCTATGAATTCAACCCATTTAGCATGTCTACGGTTCAGTTTTGCTTGTCTTTTAATGTGCTTCAAAGATTCATGATCAGAATGTATAACAAATTCTTTGGGCCATAAATAATGTTGCCATGTTTCCAAAGTCCGAACAAGAGCATATAATTCCTTATCATAAGTAGAATAATTCAGACTAGGCCCATCCAATTTTTCAGAAAAGTATGCAACATGTTTACCCTCTTGTAATAACACACCTCCTAACCCAATTCCACTAGCATCACATTCAAACTCAAAAGTCTTATTAAAATCAGGAAGTTGGAGTAAAGGAGGATGTGTCAACTTATCTTTCAATACCGTGAATGCTTCTTCCTGTGCACCACCCCAAACAAAAGGCACATCCTTCTTTGTAAGCTCATTGAGAGGTGCAGCAATGGTGCTGAAATCTCTCACAAAACGCCTATAGAATCCAGCGAGGCCAAGGAAACTCCTCACGTGTGTGACCGTTTTGGGCTGCGGCCAACTCTGAATAGCTTCAATCTTGGCTTTATCAACCTTAATTCCCTGTGGAGTAACAACATAGCCAAGAAAAGATACTCGGTCGGTGCAAAAGGTGCACTTTCCAAGGTTACCAAACAAACATGCATCACGTAGAGCAATAAAAACAGCACGTAAATGTTCCAAATGTTCCTCCAAAGATCTGCTATAAATCAATATATCATCAAAGTATACTAGCACAAATCGTCCAATGAAAGCACGTAAAACTTCATTCATTAATCTCATGAAAGTACTAGGTGCATTATTTAACCCAAAAGGCATGATTAACCACTCATATAATCCAAACTTAGTTTTAAATGTTGTTTTCCATTCATCTCCCAATTTCATACGAATTTGATGGTATCCACTACGCAAATCAAGTTTGGAGAATATTGTAGGGCCACTCAATTCATCAAGCATATCATCTAGCCTAGGAATAGGATGATGATAATGAATAGTAATATTATTAATGCCTCTACAATCAACACAAGGACTAAGGGATTCGCGTATATAACCTTTGTCGAGTAGCTCCTGTACTTGACGCATAATCTCCTTCGTCTCCTCTGGATTGGTATGGTATGGTGCGCGGTTGGGTAGCGATGCACCGGGAATTAAGTCAATCTGATGCTCAATCCCTCGAATAGGTGGTAATCCCGGTGGCACGTCTTGTGGAAAGACGTCGGCGAACTCCTGCAAAATGTTAGTGACCGCAGGAGGCAAAGAGGAAGGCACGTCCTCGAATGAAAATAATGCCTCTTTGCACACAAAAGCATAGCAAACTGATTTGCTTAAATCTAGATCATCAATATCAGATTTGGTAGCAAGTAAACATCCACCTTTTAATTTAATTTCAGATGCAACATGAGATGATAGTGTGTTATTAGGCTTCATTTGTTGCTCAAATTATTTTGCCACAATCTGATTTTCACTCTTAGTTTTCTCCTGTTTTGCTTTATTAGCTCTATTAATATCATCTTTCAAAATGGAATCAGGAGACATAGGAAGCAAAGTAATATGTTTATCCTTATGAACAACAGTATACTGATTGTTTCTATCATGGTGTACAGAATTTTTATCAAATTGCCATGGTCTACCAATTAATAAGGAACATGCTTGCATGGGTACCACATCACAATCAACATAATCAGCATATGTGGTGATACTAAAATGCACACGAAAAGTACGTGTTACCTTAACCTTGCCGCTATTGTTGAACCATTGGATGTAGTAAGGATGTGGATGTGAACGCACATTTGCTCTCCGGGTGGTTTTGGTAATTAATGACAACATACTTTGTGGTTGGACTAATACTTTTATCAAGTATGTTTCAGGAAACCCAATCACATTGGTATGGCAAGATGACTGAAGAAGTGGACCCCTCAAGTGCTAAGACAAGCATTGGCAAAAGCTCAAGACTCCATTTTTGGTTTAGTGATCAAAGATCACATTGAGTCCATAGGAAAGCCAATACTATTAAAAGGGGATGAGGTTGTGTTAATGTTCTTGTTGCTCAAGTGCTTGGTGATCTAACTCCCTCAACTATCAGCACTATTCACTACTTAATACACATCCATAAGTAATCTCGGACAAACCGATTCTTCCAACTCAGTCCCACCGAGATGAACCACTTCTGCCATATTCCAAACCCTAGAAAAATCGGTCACACCGAGTTTGAGATCGGTCACACCGAAACTGAACTGCCAACCTTCTGTAACCACTTCACATCATATCGGAATATCCGAGTTTGCATTTTCGGTCTTACCGAAATGGCCAGGTTCTGTCTTGGGTCAAATCGGTCTCACCGAGATTGCTTTATCGGTCTCACCGATTCTGGCATGTTCCTGTTCTTTCTCAAATCGGACCAACCGACTTTTCTTTCTCGGTCTCACCGAAATCTCCAACGTTCATATCAGTCGCACTTTCGGTCTCACCGAGATGGTATTTTCGGTCCCACCGAAAATCCCAACGTTCACTATATTTGAACTTTCGGTCTGACCGAGTTTTAACTTCGGTCTCACCGAGATTGGTCAAATGTGTGTGTAACGGTTGGATTTTGTGTGGAGGCTATATATACCCCTCCACCCCCTCCTCATTCGTGAGGAGAGCCATCAGAAAGTACCACCACTTCTATCATACACTTTCTGAGAAGTGAACCACCTACCCTTGTGTTGAGATCAAGCCATTCCATTCCTACCATATGAAACTTGATCTCTAGCCTTCCCAAGTTGCTTTCCACTCAAATCTTTCTTCCACCACAGCCATATCAGTGAGGAGAGTTGAGTGTTGGGGAGTTTATCACTTGAAGCACAAGAGCAAGGAGTTCATCATCATCAACACCGTCTATTACCTTTTGGGGGTGGTGCCTCCTAGATTGGTTAGGTGTCGCTTGGGAGCCTCCGTCGTGATGTGGAGTTGAACCAAGAAGTTTGTAAGGGCAAGGAGATCGCCTACTTCGTGAAGATCTACCCCGAGTAAGGCTAGTCCTCCGTGGGCGTAGGCCGTGATGGAATAGACAAGGTTGCTTCTTCGTGGACCCTTCGTGGGTGGAGCCCTCCGTGGACTCGCGCAGCCGTTACCCTCCGTGGGTTGAAGTCTCCATCAACGTGGATGTACGATAGCACCACCTATCGGAACCACGACAAAAATCTCCGTGTCACCAAACTGCGTTTGATCTTCTCCATCTCCATTTACTATATATGCAATTTACTTTCCGCTGCCCATACTCTAGAATTGCATGTGTAGTATGTTACTTGACTTGATCTTACTTGCAAAACTGCCAAAAATCTGTCCTTGATAAAAGAAAGAAATTTTATCTTGTCAAGTAGTCTAATCACCCCCCCTCTAGACCTACTTCTTCGATCCTACAATTGGTATCAGAGCCTTGGTCTCCATTGCTTTGGTTTACACACCATTGGAGGAAGATGGACGTGTCTACGGATGGGAGTGTTAGCCATAGAGTGCCTGTTCTTGATGGAAGGTTTTATAACTCTTGGAGGTCTGAAATGCTTAGTATCTTTAAAATGTACAATTTGTGCAAATATGTTAAGACCCCCTATGTGCCTCCTGTTGATCCCTTGCACCCTACCATGGATGAAGAGCTTGATTTGCTTCGTAACCTTAGAACTGTGAATCTTATCATTAGAGGGTTACCTGATGACTTGCTTAATCTTGTTACAAATTTTGAGTGTGCCTATGCTATGTGGAAATTCTTGGAAGAACTTTATCCGGACTACTCTATGAGAGGTCTTGATGAAATTCTACACAAGACTATTGAATTTGATAAGTTGCACCCCAATGATCCTAACTTTGATAAATGCTTCTTTGAGCTTCGTGATCTTATGAAAAAGAAGGGTGATCCCGGTCTTATCAATATTAGAGTTAGAAATGCTCTTGCATTGCATTCCGAAGATTATTATTCCATTGACCAAACTAATGCAAATACTTATCAAATTGACCTAGGTGTTGATGATGAACAATCTATGGGTCAATATGATGATGAGCATGAGCATGATGATGATTTCACCGATTCGGACACCGAGCTAGACAAGGTCATGAAGAGTCTCAATCTCATGGCAAATATGAGAAACTACATGTCCGGTGGAAAAGAGTGGATTCTTGATAGTGGATGCACCGATCACATGACCGGAGACAAAGACATGTTTCGAGAGCTTGCAAAGAACGATGGTCCACGCAAGTATGTGACTTTTGGAGACAACTCCAAGGGTAAGGTACTTGGCCTTGGTAAGGTGGCCATATCTCATGATAGCTCTATTCAAAATGTCATGCTTGTAGAGTCTCTTGGATACAATTTACTTTCCGTGTCTAGATTAGCTGACTTTGGATTCAACGTGCTATTCACCAAAGTAGATTGCCAAGTCTTTCGTCGTGATAATCAAAACATGGCTTTTACTGGTATTCGTAGAGGTGCTCTATATATTGTTGATTTCACTAAGAAAGCCCAACCTAGAGCTTGTTTCATTGCTAAATCCTCTAAAGGTTGGTTATGGCATAGAAGGCTAGGACATGTTGGTATGCGTAATCTAGACAAGCTAATCAAAGGTGATCATATTCTTGGTGTTAAAGATGTTTTCTTTGACAAAGATAGACCTTGTAGTGCTTGTCAAGCAGGAAAACAAGTTGGTGGAAGTCATCCCGTGAAAAACATCATGACCACAAGGAGACCGCTTGAGCTTCTTCATATGGATCTCTTTGGTCCCAATGCTTACAAAAGCCTTGGTGGTAACTCCTTTGGTCTAGTTATAGTTGATGATTATTCCAGATTTACGTGGGTATTTTTCCTTGATGATAAATCGCAGGTTCAGAGGATCTTCAAGACCTTTGCCAAAAAGGCCCAAAATCAATTTGAGGTGAAGATCAAGAAAGTTCGGAGTGACAATGGAACGGAGTTCAAGAACGCCAATGTAGACTCTTTTCTCGATGAGGAAGGGATTCTACATGAGTTCTCGGCTACGTACACTCCTCAACAAAATGGAGTTGTTGAGAGGAAGAACCGAACGCTCATTGAGATGGCAAGAACGATGCTTGATGAATACAAGACACCGAAACACTTTTGGGGAGAAGCAGTCGAGACAGCTTGTCATGCTATCAACAGACTTTATCTTCATAAGCTTCTCGGCAAAACATCATACGAGCTCCTCACCGGTAACAAACCCCAAGTGGGATACTTTCGTGTCTTTGGTTCAAAATGCTATATCCTTGATAAGCATCGTCGGTCTAAATTTGCTCCTAAATCTCATGAAGGCTTTCTTCTTGGTTATGGATCAAACTCCCACACCTACCGTGTCTACAATAATTTCACCCGAAAGGTTGAAGAGACGGTAGATGTGAAGTTTGATGAATCTAACGGCTCGCAAGTAGAGCAAATGCCTATTGATGTAGGAGACAAGGACCCATCGGAAGCAATCCAAGATTTATCTATTGGAAAGATCCGTCCCATGGAGGTGAAGGAGAGTACCTCATCTACATATGTGGAGCCACCTACCTCACAGCGAGATGAACCTCAAGGCAACATGGAGGCCTCCACAAGTGGAACTCACCAAGATGAGGAAATGCAGCAAGAAGATCCACCACAACCTCCTTCTCCACCACCTCAAGACAACACCAACAACAATGAAGAAGAAGAAGAAGAAGATGAAGATGATGAGGAAGCTGAGCCACAACATCAACAAAAGCTATCCCGAGTTCGAGCAAGAGTCAAGAAGAATCATCCCGTGGAACAAATGATGAACGACATCAACTCCGGGAGAATTACTCGCTCTAAAACTCGCTTAGCTAACTTTTGTGAGCATTACTCATTTATCTCTAGTATTGAACCTATGAAGGTAGAAGAAGCACTTAAAGACCCGGATTGGGTGAACGCTATGCACGAAGAACTACACAACTTCGAGAGGAACAAGGTGTGGACTTTGGTAGAGAAGCCCAACGATGATCAAAACATCATCGGAACCAAATGGGTGTTTCGGAACAAGCAAGACGAAGATGGACAAGTCATCCGCAACAAGGCTCGTCTCGTAGCTCAAGGTTACACACAAGTCGAAGGTATGGACTATGGTGAGACCTATGCCCCCGTTGCTAGACTTGAGTCCATTCGCATTCTTCTTGCTTATGCCAATCACCATGATATTACTCTCTATCAAATGGACATCAAAAGTGCTTTCCTAAATGGTGAAATTGAGGAGGAAGTATTTGTGAAACAACCTCCCGGTTTTGTGAATCCCAAAAAGCCTAATCATGTTTACAAGTTGCATAAAGCTCTTTATGGTCTTAAACAAGCCCCTAGAGCTTGGTACAAATGCTTAACTAGCTTTCTTCTTGAAAAAGGCTTTGAGATTGGGAAGATAGACTCAACGCTGTTCACAAAAAGGGTTAATGGTGAACTATTTGTGTGCCAAATATATGTTGATGATATTATCTTTGGTTCAACTAACCCCCATTTTAGCAAGAAGTTTGGACAGCTCATGTCGGAGAAGTATGAAATGTCCATGATGTGTGAACTCAAATTCTTCCTTGGGTTGCAAATCAAGCAATCTAAGGAGGGTACCTTTGTCTCGCAAACAAAGTACACCAAGGATCTCTTCAAGAAGTTCAACATGCAAGAAAGCAAAGGTATGAGTACCCCCATGCCTACTAGTGGACATAATGACTTGACTAAAGATGGAGAACCCGTTGATCAAAGGGTTTACCGTTCTATGATTGGTTCTCTACTATATCTTTGTGCTTCTCGTCCTGACATAATGTTGAGTGTATGCATGTGTGCGCGATATCAAGCAGCCCCTAAAGAATGTCATCTTAAAGCTGTTAAGAGGATAGTGAGATACTTGATACACACACCAAACTTTGGCATTTGGTATCCTAAGAGAGCCTCTTTCGATCTTGTTGGCTATTCCGACTCGGACTATGCCGGTGACAAGGTTGATAGAAAGTCAACTTCGAGTACGTGTCAATTCCTTGGTCGATCCCTTGTATCTTGGTCCTCCAAGAAACAAAATTCGGTATCTTTATCCACTGCCGAAGCAGAATATATTGCTGCTGGTTCGTGTTGTGCTCAATTGCTATGGATGACACAAACGCTTAAGGATTATGGGATACATGTGAGACGTGTTCCCTTGCTTTGTGACAATGAGAGTGCAATCAAGATTGGACACAATCCTGTGCAACACTCTCGAACAAAGCATATTGAAGTTCGTCACCATTTTATTCGTGATCATATTGCCAAGGGTGACATTAATCTTAAGCATGTTCGTACTGACAAACAACTTGCAGATATCTTTACAAAACCTCTTGATGAGAAAGTGTTTTGTCGTTTGAGGAGTGAGTTGAACATCATTGATGCTTCAAACTTGGAGTAATAACTCCATTGATGCATGCAAGGCTTGAGCCTCTTGACTAATCCTTGATATTTCTCTTATGATGATGATCATATGTCTTGGACACATTTGCCTCCTTGTATTGCATCTAACTCTTTGCAGGTACTTGGATGATCTACATTCCACAAGATTACCACACACTCAAATCATGAGTAATCTTGTCATTGACCAAGTATCTAGCCCTTTGGGATGTTGATCTCAAGGAACAAAATTCCACATATCCTTTTTGACATCTTATACATCTAGTTGTTCACTCTTGTCATCTTGGATATTCTTGAGTATTTCCTTGCTTGCCTAACCCATGTAGGAAGATGAACTACACAAGTAGAAAAGGCGCTCCAACTTCACATTCTATGAGCACCTACATCAAGTTCACCTACATGAGCAAAGCATCAACAAGCCCATGGTATGTTCTTCACATCTTTGAGGAGCTTTGCTCAAAGTCATGAGTACAAGCAGCTTCATAAGATGTGATCACATCAAATGCTTAATCGAAAAATGGCAACCCCATTTTGAGCTTAAACGATGAGTATGACCTATGATCAAATGTCTTCAGTTGACTCCTAAGTCAATATACTCAAACATAGGTGACTTTGTCGCCGACCTTTATCTAGATGAAGTACATATGCTTTTGGAGTTTTTCTGTTATGTTCTCTCATTAAGTTTTCTTAAAAAAAAAAAAAAAACTTCATCTAGAATTCCTTTTATTTCTTTTCTTATGTTTCTTTGTGGATATCCTTCTGGAAATCTTTTTATGGCTCTGATCAATTCCTTGAAAATCTTTTGCAAATTCATTGCAAATCCTTTGAAACACCCCTCGCAGAGTGAGCTGGATTATTTCTGTGTTTCCTTGAATTTATCTTCCAGGACATCACCTTCTGCAGCTCCACTCAGTCTTAAATCTTAAAGAGGGAAAGGACTCAAATTTGGACTCAAATTATTTCTCTAAATGTTCTTGTTTGCCCCGTTGTGATTCTTAAGGATCCCACTTCTTTCTTTCTTTCTCTCTTTCCATCCTTCCTGTCCTACCTAGTTTGCTGTCCTTTTCGGCACTTGATGTCAAAGGGGGAGAGAACTTAAGGGGAGTAAGGGGAGTAGGGAGAAGATAAGACTTAAGGGAAGAAGAAAAGCAATCTTATCTTAAGGGGGAGAGAATCACATCAAAGCTTTGTCATGTTTTACTTTGGACATCATTCTCATTTACAATTGGCATCTTTCGTTTGATTTTGCTTTTTCCTTCACACCCCTTGTTCTTACAATTGGTATCTTACTCACAATTGGTATCTCATGGAACCTTTTAGTTTAAGGGGAGAAGACTTAGAGGAATCTTCACAATTGATATCCTATGAAAAGCAAAATCTCTCAGAGTTCATTGAAAATCTTTTAGCTTCGGAGACATGTTTGCTGATTCAAGCCTGTGCTCAATATGAGACACTCTTTATACATGTCCTCCCTGGCTTGGTACTCTTGATGTTCTTGCAGTTGGTTGAAGGAATACTCTTGTGTTATCTAACCTTGTTTTCTCAAGTTTATCCCTTCAGGTACAAGTGCCAAGGAACCTCAAGGTAAGTATATGCATCTTGCAGAATGTGCATGATGGTGACTTGCTTGTAAATACTTGTTTGCAAGAAATCACCATGCACATATGCATTATCACTCACTTTCTCTTCTCTTCTGCTCTGATGCATATAGCCAAGCTGCATGTAGCACATCTTGCTTATCTCTCTTGTGTGCTTGTGGTAGTCCAAAACCATAATCTATGAAAATCTTGCACACTTGTAGGGGGAGCCTGTGTACTACATGCTTGTCAAAGCTTTCATGATAATCCTGTCTTTCTTTCAATAAGCTTTGATGTCTCGTTCAATATAATTTCAGTGTGTTGCCATCAATTACCAAAAAGGGGGAGATTGAAAGCACATTTGCTCTCCGGGTGGTTTTGGTAATTAATGACAACATACTTTGTGGTTGGACTAATACTTTTATCAAGTATGTTTCAGGAAACCCAATCACATTGGTATGGCAAGATGACTGAAGAAGTGGACCCCTCAAGTGCTAAGACAAGCATTGGCAAAAGCTCAAGACTCCATTTTTGGTTTAGTGATCAAAGATCACATTGAGTCCATAGGAAAGCCAATACTATTAAAAGGGGATGAGGTTGTGTTAATGTTCTTGTTGCTCAAGTGCTTGGTGATCTAACTCCCTCAACTATCAGCACTATTCACTACTTAATACACATCCATAAGTAATCTCGGACAAACCGATTCTTCCAACTCAGTCCCACCGAGATGAACCACTTCTGCCATATTCCAAACCCTAGAAAAATCGGTCACACCGAGTTTGAGATCGGTCACACCGAAACTGAACTGCCAACCTTCTGTAACCACTTCACATCATATCGGAATATCCGAGTTTGCATTTTCGGTCTTACCGAAATGGCCAGGTTCTGTCTTGGGTCAAATCGGTCTCACCGAGATTGCTTTATCGGTCTCACCGATTCTGGCATGTTCCTGTTCTTTCTCAAATCGGACCAACCGACTTTTCTTTCTCGGTCTCACCGAAATCTCCAACGTTCATATCAGTCGCACTTTCGGTCTCACCGAGATGGTATTTTCGGTCCCACCGAAAATCCCAACGTTCACTATATTTGAACTTTCGGTCTGACCGAGTTTTAACTTCGGTCTCACCGAGATTGGTCAAATGTGTGTGTAACGGTTGGATTTTGTGTGGAGGCTATATATACCCCTCCACCCCCTCCTCATTCGTGAGGAGAGCCATCAGAAAGTACCACCACTTCTATCATACACTTTCTGAGAAGTGAACCACCTACCCTTGTGTTGAGATCAAGCCATTCCATTCCTACCATATGAAACTTGATCTCTAGCCTTCCCAAGTTGCTTTCCACTCAAATCTTTCTTCCACCACAGCCATATCAGTGAGGAGAGTTGAGTGTTGGGGAGTTTATCACTTGAAGCACAAGAGCAAGGAGTTCATCATCATCAACACCGTCTATTACCTTTTGGGGGTGGTGCCTCCTAGATTGGTTAGGTGTCGCTTGGGAGCCTCCGTCGTGATGTGGAGTTGAACCAAGAAGTTTGTAAGGGCAAGGAGATCGCCTACTTCGTGAAGATCTACCCCGAGTAAGGCTAGTCCTCCGTGGGCGTAGGCCGTGATGGAATAGACAAGGTTGCTTCTTCGTGGACCCTTCGTGGGTGGAGCCCTCCGTGGACTCGCGCAGCCGTTACCCTCCGTGGGTTGAAGTCTCCATCAACGTGGATGTACGATAGCACCACCTATCGGAACCACGACAAAAATCTCCGTGTCACCAAACTGCGTTTGATCTTCTCCATCTCCATTTACTATATATGCAATTTACTTTCCGCTGCCCATACTCTAGAATTGCATGTGTAGTATGTTACTTGACTTGATCTTACTTGCAAAACTGCCAAAAATCTGTCCTTGATAAAAGACAGAAATTTTATCTTGTCAAGTAGTCTAATCACCCCCCCTCTAGACCTACTTCTTCGATCCTACAGGATGTTGTCTTGTGGTGAGAGATAACTTGTCCACCATCTCCATGCTAGCCAAGTTGTTGCAGCTCCCTCCATCTATGATGACGCGAACAGAACGTTCCTTCACAACTCCCTTTGTATGGAACAAATTATGCCTCTGATTTTGCTCCGCTTGTGTGACCTGCACACACAAAACACGTTGAGCAACTAAACATTCATACCTGTCAGCGTATTCAGGAGCCATGTACTGCGTCTCATTTTCAGAATCATCTCCACCGTGTTCTTCACGTGTAATAAGAGCCAAAATCTCCTCATCATAGTCACTAGTGGACTCATAACCGCCATCCTCAGTAGCAATCATGACACGCTGAGATGGGCATTTGCTCGCATAGTGACCACGACCAGTTCAATGACGACATATAACATCATGTGTTGGCCCTGTGGATGCATTGGATGAAGAAGAGCTCTGCGCAGGACCGGAAGATGTACTCCTGGTTGATGGTGGTGGTGCCTGTTTGCTTTTATCACGGCTAGAAGTGACGGATGAAGTAGGCGGTGGTGCAGCCGGACGTGTCGATGTAGATGATGCACACGGTGTCCATGATGAAGGTCGACCTGCAGAAAAATTAGTTTGCGCCAAGGCCTGTCTATCCTGCACTTCACGTTCAGCTTTGGAAGCAAGATGGAATAAACGAGTGATATTATTATACTCCTTATACTCTAGAATTGTCTGAATCTCTCTATTTAAGCCATCCATAAAACGTGCAAGCATAGCCTCATTATCCTCAACAATACCACATCTAATCATGCCAGTTTGTAATTCCTGTTAATATTCCTCTACAATTTTTTTTCCTTGTCTTAAACGCTGCAATTTCTGAAGTAATTCGCGTTGATAATATGGTGGAACCCAATGAGTACGCATAGCAGTTTTCAAAGCAGCCCAAGTAGTTGGAATATTATCCGGATATAATCTACAATATTCAGACCACCCCACACAAGCAAAACTAGTGAAAGAACAAAGAGCAGCAGCAACACGTCTCTCCTCGGGATATTTTAAACATGTAAAACATTGTTCGGTTTCTAACTCCCAAGTAAGATATATATCAGGAACATATCTACCCTCAAATGGTGGAATATTCAATTTTAGTTTAGGGAGATGGTCATGATCGCATACCTGAGGGTATGGTGCAGCCCTACCATTGCGATTATATGCATGTGGACGACCTGGTTGTTGTGGTGCTGGTTGTTGCACGTAGTTCTGATTTTGATCAACCTCTTCCTCGTAATCCCTCGCGTAATCGTCCTCCTCCTCAGCAGCAACAGGAGCCACAGAAGTATCAACAGGAGCACGAACAGGTTGGCCAGGCTGAAGAGCGACACGGCTCGCTTTGCGGAGGGCGGTTTCGCGACGTGAAGGTGGTTGTTGTTGTTGTTGGAATGGTGCAGCAAGTGGAGGTAGACGCGCAAGCACTTCAGCGAATTTGGCATCCAACTTGGTGTCAATTGGCTTCTCAACGCCATCCATCCTCTCTAGTGCGTTGTCAAAACTGGTCATCACATCTTCTACCTATTGAACCATCATTTGCTGAAATTTATCATGCAACTCATTGTTCGTCATGTTCTCCCAGTCGGTCTCATCGACTTGTGATCCTGGCATGGTTAGCAGCAATAGAAACACACAAAAATAAGATCCTACATACTACTAGAAAATGATGGTGGTGGGGCATCACAAATCCGTAAAGCAAATCTCAAATTCTTACCAGTTCTTACCCAGCAGCAGGTGGTGGTCGGCAACCGTGGTAGTCAAAACTCTCAAAGCTTGGATAAAGCGATTACCAGGGAGAGTAAAATGCACGATGTAGATGTATGTGGAGCTGGGAAGGCTTATAATATGGTAGCAAAAAGGGTCAGCAATAATCAATTCAAAGATGCAAAGTTGAATAAACGCTCAACGACGGTACTGTGCTGGTCCTAGGCTAGACCGTACTAGAGACGCGAGCCTACAACACTAACAAAATCACGGCGCTACACGAAAACAAGGGGAAAGCACACTCTGAATTTTTTTCCACCTCTTTTTTTTGCGCTCCTCCTATTTTTTTTTTTGCCGAAAATCACTATAATAGCGAGTGTCTCAAAACACTTCCCAATTCAAACTAAGATAACAGGCATGAAATTTTTTTGACGATTTTTTTTTGGAATCAGGGCAGCGACGACGAAAAAGTGTGGTAAACAAACAGTATGGTGGCACGTATCTCAAAAGACTCAGAAAAGCCTAAAAATAGGATAGGGAAAAAATATTTTCACCTGTCGAAATTTTGGCCTAAAAAGTGCCCGCGGGTCTCCAGACTCTTTTTTTTCACACCTACGCAGGCAAGGAAACACGAATCTGAAACCTAGATGGATCTCGAGAACAAACCTAATATGAAAAGAACTCGGATTGGTGGTGGATATAAGTTGGTAGGATATGGCAGCGGTGGTGGTATATGGCAGCAGTGGTGGTATATGGATACGGATTGGTGGTGGTATATGGATACGGATTGGTGGTGGTATGTGGCAGTAGGGATGAAGATGTTGCGGCGGCGGCGTGACAACTTATGACCAGAACTCGAAACTCTAAAAGACTAGACGCTAAGACCAGCAACTTGACACGACGATGCAACCGCAAATTCAACAAAGCAAAATACTGAAAAGACTATGCAAAGGCTCAAATTGGTTCGGATATGACGAACTAACCCTATTTTTTTGGCTTTTTCGTGGACTGTAGGTATGAAGAATAGACTCGATCTAATCTACGAAAAACTGTAAAATCTCACCGAGCGACCAGGAAATCTGATACCACTTGGTAGAGGCAAAGGTGTCCCGTCTTTCGATGAGATGGTGGCTATCGTTTTGGAGAAAGTCGACTTTGACGATCCGACTAAGAACGTGCGAGGACGTCGCGCCTTAGCAATCGCTAAACCAACTCAAAGAGGTTATTGACCATGTCGGAGCACGATCAACCTGACCACGAAGGTTTGTTTCCTGCAGGCAAACGAAGAACAAGCAAGAAACTGAGATTGCAATCAAGATATTGCGAATTCAAGAGGAAAGCCTTATTGATCAAGTGGGGTTCTCTGACGTCTTTGTCTGGTCGTTGAACACAAATGAAGTAACGCGAAGTTGCAGCTATGGCGAACTTTAATCTAAACAAAACCCAAATTCTAAACGACGCCCTAAGGGCTGTATATATGGGGGAAGAGGGGGGAATTTCGTGGCCCTTGAAAGAGGGGTCCGAAACCAACCCTAACTCTTGTTTCCCCACACATACGGACTCTAAAAACAACCTATACTAAAGTATTTCGAAATTACATGGTCCTGGCCCAATAATAAGGTGACGCAGCACCTATAATAGCCTCTAGACGAAATTTATGAAGTGTCATCTTGTATATTTCGTCCAAGGCTTTACGCACTCATTATGGTGGCTTCAAAGTCCAGAAATCATCATTTGTAACTCCGTTCTTCTTCCCCTTGTGCATGCCATCATCTCCATGCTAGATCTTGCTCCAATGTGCATCCTTCTTGTCCAAGCTAGGCCTGATGTAGGGTGGAACCCTAATCGGTAGATCTTCCACGAAAGGAGGTTATCCCACGACAAACACGGAGAACACAAGGAAGATATGGAAGAAAACACGAGGGGAAACACTCAAACTAACACAAATACGGTCACACAGGTGCCAGTTCCGCGATACACATCAAGATACACGATCCATAGTCAACAACGATGGTACAAAGATAGTCTTCTCCCGGAGGAGGTCTTGGGTATCCCTTGGGATCTTCTCCGGTGTGGAGGCCTTGAATCCAAGGTGGATCTTCCCCGAAGAGGCCGCGGTCTCGTAGGAGAGGAACCACAAAGGTCTATGATGAGATATCCCAAAAGCTAACCCTAAAATATGGGGGGAAAGGAGTATATATAGAGTATGGAGCGAAGGGATACACGGGCCATGGCCCAAAGGGATGCGCGCAGGCAATCAGGGGCCGGATGACCGGGCGACGGGCCGGATGTCCGGGACTTCGCGGGTCGCCGGATGTCCGGGGCGAGGAGCCGAATGTCCGGGCTGGAGGGGTGAAGTCTCGGGTGGCTTCTGTAGAGTGGCGCCGGATTTCCGGGCCCGAGGCCGGATGTCCGGGCCTTGTCTGGCCGGATGTCCGGGCCCTGTAGCTTCGGCCGCTGGTGCCCTTCTGTAGTTGTTTGCCTAGGGGGCGGATGTCCCGGCCAGGGGGCCGGATGTCCGGGGCCTGGAGCCTTCTTCAGCCCTTCCCAATGCAAAGCCTCGTCCGTGAGCTTGGGGACTTGTCCATCTTCACGCACATCTCCAATGTGGTCTTCTTCATATCTGAGCACACAAAACACATCCGTCTGAGGTAGTAACCATGTCTCATAAGATTCGTATGGCAGTTGAGCTAGGAGGGACGTCACCTCGGTCTCGAGAGCCCTAGCATGAGCACGTGTCATTGGTCCTTAAGGCACATGGTAAGGCAATGGAGGGTCCATGGGGATGACCTCGGGATGCTCCGCATCATCTCCCCTCCCTTGGGAAAGATCCGACCTCGGATCGAAATCTTCATCACCATGGAAAGGAGATAAGTCCTTGATGTTGAAAGTATTGCTGACGGAGTACTTGTCTCGTGGGATGTTGATCTTGTAGGCGTTGTTGTTGTAGCGTGCTAGCACCTTGAAGGGTCCGTCGGCGCGAGGTAGTAGTTTGGACTTGCGCTCGTGTGGGAAACGGTCCTTGCGAAGATGAAGCCAAACAAGATCTCCCGGTTGGAACACCATTGGTGCCTTGTTGACGTTGATCTTTGTGGTGAGACGATGGACTTGTCGCTCGATCATTTCCCTTCTATCTTCGTGCACCTTCTTGAGATAGCTCGCTCGTGCACTTGCGTCCATGTTTGTGCGCTCTTGTAGAGGTAGAGGCAGGATGTTTAATGGGGACAACGGGTTGAAGCCATAGACGACCTCGAAGGGGGACTTGCCGGTAGTCGAATGTCTTGCGCGGTTGTAGGCGTACTCAGCGATGGGCAAGCATTGCTCCCATTCCTTGATGTTCTTCTTGATCAACACGCGAAGAAGCGTCGAAAGCGTGCGGTTCGTCACCTCCGTTTGGCCGTCGGTTTGTGGATGGTATGCCTAAGAGAAGAGGAGCTTGATTACGAGTTTGGCGCAGAGAGTCTTCCAAAAGTAGCTCAAGAACTTGACGTCCCGGTCCGACACGATCGTCTTGGGCACTCCATGTAGACGAATGATCTCCCTACAAAATAGGTTTGCAACATGTGAAGCATCGTCGATCTTGTTACAAGGAATGAAATGAGCCATTCTAGAGAATCTATCCACGACAACAAACACGGAATCTTTGCCCGTTTGAGTCCTAGGCAATCCAAGTACAAAGTCCATGCTTATGTCTTCCCATGGATGGTATGGAATATGGAGTGGCATGTAAAGACCATGAGATTGAGCTTTGGACTTAGCTTTGCGGCATGTAGAACATCGGTTGGTGAGGCGTGAGACGTCAAAGAGCATCTTGGGCCAAAAGTAGTTCTTTGAGAGCGTAGCAAATGTCTTGTCGCGTCCAAAGTGTCCCATGAGTCCTCCTGCATGAGATTCCTGCAAAAGGAGTAAACGAAGCGAAGACTCAGGAATGCAAAGTTTGTTAACTCTCATAAGATATCCATCCTTTAGGTAGTAACGTTCCCAAGAAGTGTGAGTCAAGCACTTAGCATATGGATTTGCAAAGAAAGGATCATGCTCATATAAATCTTTTATGTGCTCAAAGCCAATCACATTCAACTCAAGTTGTGTAACAAGTATGCATTTGCGGGAAAGCGCATCCACCACAACATTTTCTTTGCCTTTGATGTATTTGATGACATAGGGAAAAGACGCAATGAACTCACTCCACTTAGCATGACGCTTGTTCAACTTAGTTTGACCCTTGAGATACTTGAGAGTCTCATAGTCCGTATGAAGAATGAATTCATGAGGTCTAAGATAATGTTCCCAAACACGTAAAACTCTCACTAAGGAATAAAGCTCTTTGGCATAAATGGGGTAATTAAGTTGCGCTCTGGATAGCTTCTCACTAAAGTAAGCAATTGGGCGCTTTTCTTGCATGAGCACGCCACCTATACCGGTACCACTAGCGTCACAATGAATCTCAAACGGTTTATCGAAGTTTGGTAGGGCTAGAAGTGGTGCGTGTGTAAGCAAGCTTTTAAGCTCATTGAACGTGGTGTCTGGCGAAGGACCCCAAATGAAGGGTGCGTTCTTCTTGCTCAAGGCGTGTAGAGGCATAGCAATAGTGCTAAAGTCCTTCACAAAACGTCGGTAGATACCGGCTAGACCAAGGAAACTACGCACTTGCATGAGATTCGTTGATTGAGGCCAAGTTTTAATTGCTTCAATTTTAGTTTCATCAATGTGAACACCTTGTGAAGAAACGACAAATCCTAGGAAGATGACTTTGTCGACGCCAAAAGTGCATTTCTCCATATTATCATATAAGCGCTCTTTCTGAAGGGTTTGTAAAACCATACGGATGTGTGTCACATGGTCCTCAAGCGACTTGCTAAAAATGAGGATATCATCAAAGTAAACCACTACAAAAACGCCTATGTAGGGTCAAAGACAAAAATGCATAATACACATAAATGAACCGGGTGCTTCCGATAAGCCCATTGGCATAACAAGCCACTCATATAACCCGAATTTGGTTTTGAAAGCCGTTTTCCACTCATCACCCTCTTGAATGCGAATTTGGTAGTAAACACTTTTAAGATCAATTTTCGAAAAGATGGTGGCACCACATAATTCATCAAGCATATCGTCTAAGCGGGGGATAGGATAATGGTATCTAACGGTGATAGCATTTATAGGTCGTCAGTCGGAGCACATGCGAAAACTTCAATCTTTCTTAGGCACGAGAATAACCGGAACGGCACAAGGGCTTAAGCTTTCACATACATGACCTTTGTCGATGAGTTGTTGCACTTGCCGTTGTATCTCCTTTGTTTCCTCGGGATTGACGTGGTAAGGAGCCTTGTTTGGAAGTGGTGCGCCGGGTATGAGGTCGATGCGGTGTTCGATTCCATGAAGTGGAGGTAGACCCGGAGGTAGTTCATCTGGAAATACGTCCGAGAATTCCTGCAACAATTGAGACAACACTAAAGGTAGAGGTGGTGAAGTGTTAGTAGGTTTGGCTTCCCCTTTGCATAAAAGCACAAGGTGAAAGACACTCGATGGGTTCACACACACTTCACTCATCTCACTTTTGGTGGCAAATAGCACTAGTTGCTTCTTGTCGCTCATCGTGGAGTCGCTCATATTTGGCTTGTGGCTCTCACTCTCCTTTTGGTGGCTCACTCTCTCACCATTCTCTCCACGATGGTTGGTAGATAAGTGCTTGTCGGTGGCTACTTGACTTGGAGACATAGGTCGTAGCACGAATTCCTTGCCCTTCATCTTGAAGCTATAATGATTGGTCCGTCCATTGTGTGTGACTCCACGATCATATTGCCATGGTCGTCCAAGAATAAGGTGGCACACGGACATGGGGATCACATCACATTCAAGAGTGTCCTCGTAGGCGCCTATCTTGAAAGAGACTTGCTACTTGACTCGAAGAATTCCGGCGTCGTTGAGCCATTGGACCTTGTAGGGGTGAGGATGCTTCGGCTTGACCAAATGTAGCTTGTCGCATAGCTCTTCGCTTGCCAAGTTGTGACAACTTCCTCCATCGATGATAACCTTGACGGAGCGTCCATTGATGCCTGCCTTGGTATGGAAGATATGACATCGTTGGTCATCATCTTATTGGTGTTGGAGTGTCAAGACCTTGGAGACAACAAGATTGGGACTTGAGTCATTGTCGCAAAACACTTGATGGTCTTCATCTTCGTTCACTTGGTGATGCATAGCTACATGTTCAAGGGCTTCCATCTCATCGTCGCTCATTGAGTCATAGGATCCGTCATCGTTGATGATCATGGTGCGAACGGTCTTGCAGTCAAATGACTTGTGGCCTCGCCCTTGGCACTTGAAACATTGGATGGAATTTGTCCTGGAGTTGTCCTCGGTTGGAGTTGTAGATGATGAAGCTCTTGGCTTGAAATTGTTGGTAGAAGGGGGTCGACTTGATGTAGTCGCATTCATGTAGCTTGACTTGTCACCGAATTTTGTAGATGGCTTGGTAGAGGTAGGAGGAGTAGCCGACGTCGTTGAAGCTTGATTATAGGAGCCAAAGGTCTTAGAGGTGAACTTGGAGTACTTGTAATCCTCTTGAACTTGTCACTCCGCTTTGGTTGCTTGATGTACTAGCTCGAGGAGATTGGTGTATGGTTGAAAGTCCGCAATCTTCTTGATAGGATAGTTGAGTCCATTCAAGAATCTCGCCATTGTTTGCTCTTCATCTTCCGTGATGTTGGCTCTTATCATGGCAATCTCCATCTCCTTGTAGTACTCTTCAACGGATGTGGTACCTTGCTTGAGGGGTTGTAGCTTCTTGAACAAGTCACGGTTGTAGTGTGTTGGCACAAAGCGCGCTCTCATGACTTCCTTCATTTGAGCCGAAGTAGTGATAGGAGGTTCGCCTTTTGCTTCTCTTCTCTCTATGATTTGCTCCCACCAAATGAGAACATAGTCTTGGAACTCAAGGGAGGCCATTGCGATCTTCTTCTCTTCATCGAAGTTGTGAATGCGAAAGATCTTGTCAACCTTCAATGCCCATGAGAGGTAGTATTCGGGATCAGTGCTTCCGTAAAACTTTGGCATGGTGAACTTAAGCTTGCCATAGCGATGCTCTTCATTATTTCCTTGCCTATTGTGAGGGCGGTCTTGATTGGGGGATTAGCAATCTCATGTTGCTCTTGTCGGAGTAGATGTCCATTGTCGTGGTGTACTTGCCGAGCTAGTGGTTCTTGTTGGGTTTTTTGCTCTTGCCGCGCTTGAGGGGGAACTTCTTCTTGCATTCTTGCTTGGTGGCGCCTCTCTTGCATCTCATGTCGAAGGAAATCCTCTTCTTGACGAGTGTGACGAGTGCGAGCTGCCACATTGCGATGTGAATCACGTAATGCTCGTTGCGCCTCAAGAGCTTGAGCTTCTCGACGTTGGTGTGCTTGATGGTTAGCCTCGGCATCTTGGTCTTCTTGGTATTGACGTGCTCGTTCTTGTTGTTGTTGGCGTAGTTGTTGCCGTTCTTGTGCTTGCTCAAGTGTGGCTTGGTTTTTGCGATGTCAACTTTCTTGCTCATCAAATAGCTCTTATGAACTCTTGTCATGAAGTGGATTCCGGTTGTCATGTCGAGCTTGATGTGCGGCTTGACGAAGAGTGTTTGATGTAGGGGTACTTGAGCCTTCCGTGTAGTCCGTATGTCGACTTGAGCGGCTTCGTCTTTGAGACGATGTTGAAGAAGAACGTCGGTTGACTATCAAAGTCCGTAGCTCGTCAAATTGGGTAGACATGTTGGTGTTGATGATGTCGAATTGCTCTCTTGTTCTTGCTTCAAATTGGCGCGCGTCCTCGGCGACTTGACCAATGTACTCGCGCATAGCTTCACTTTCTTGATGGAGAGCTCGTTGGACACCGAAGAGATGTAGTTTGGTGACGTATTTGTTCGCTTCTAGTGGATCGTCGAAACGCAGGTTCGAAGATGTACTTGGCGTATCCATCATCACAAGCAAGTATGTGAGTGGGAGAAAGGAGAAGACAATACCAAATGTACCTTAACCGAAGTTGAAAATGGATCAATGATCACTCAATTGGTACCACTTCGTGTCGAATCTCACACCTACACAAGTAAATTGTAACCCGGAAATAGCACTATTGGTACCACTTCGTGTCGAATCTCACACCTACACAAGTAAAGCTTTGAGAGGATCTTGGTTAGGATGGTGGCATAAATTCAATGCAATCATCAAAGTGACTCAAAGATGTTGAAAATGGTTCACAATTTGCTCATGCAACAAGTTGATCACTAGCAAAGTAGCACACGGAACACACGCACGGATAGATAAATGTGGTTGTGCAACCAAGGGTGAGCGAAAAATGTGGAAACCACGGAAAATGCTCGTGTTGCACAACACTAGAGAGACGCTAACCGATTGCTTAATAGGCGGATACGCACTTGTGCATGACCTATAAGAGGCAAAACGTAACGACTATCTATCACAAGTATGCTATGAGTGTATGATGTGCCGATGCTTTAGCACAAGATGGTATTGCTATGTCATATGATCTCTTTTGATGCAAGGCGTATGATGCTATTTTCCTTTTGCTTATAAGCTTTGGGTGGCTCTTTTGCTCAAAAGCTTGTGAGCTCTTTCTTTGATGACTTATGCATGCTTCTCGGATCAAGGTCGCTATTGTGTATGCGGGACACTTTGTGTCCCACGGAGATATGGTAATGTAGTATGCAATATCTATGACTATCACTAATGTGCACAAGTGTCGTGGCCCGGCAATACTCAAATGGCTAGTCTCAATGGGAAAGCTACGCAAAAATGGTCCATAGGGTGACAATGCAATTGCAAGGTAGAATGAACAAGGTGTCGTCGATGTTATCGTCCTTGTTGAAGTTGAGCGGTGGTGTGTTCGAAGTCTTGCCGTTCCAAGGTAGCCTAAACATCCAAGGAAACGGTGAAACCACAACTCAAATATCCAAGGAAAAGGGAGGCAAACTTTTCAAACTCATAGCGGTTAAGCGATGGTGGTTGCGGAAATGTTGGTGGTATGCGGAAGGTTTGGTGGGATACCGAACGAAAATGGCGGTGGAAAGTGCAAGGTGGTGTAGATGGTGGAGTTTTGGCTGCGGAAGGCCGGATGTCCGGGCCAGGGGCCGGATGTCCGGGCCAGGCCGGATGTCCGGGGAACGGGCCGGATGTCCGGGGTGCCCGAGGTCGTGAGGGACTCCTTGCACACGGTGACTTTGTGGCCAAAATTCGTCGGATTTTGCGGAGAAAAATTGGGGAAAAGACGGGGAAAAGCTAGATCCACTCGTGGAACAGCAAATCCATGGAAAAATTCAACAAAATCTTGCCAAATCAACAGATCAAAAAAATTGGGGCTATTTTTGGTGGTGATTTTCGAAATTGGGGAAGAACACAACAAAATCAAGCTAGAAAACGGTGGGGAGGCTCCAAATTCGTGAGAAACCGTGGCTCATGATACCATAATATGATGTAGGGTGGAACCCTAATCGACAGATCTTTCACGAAAGGAGGGTATCCCACGACGAACACGGAGAACACAAGGAATATATGGAGGAAAACACGAGGGGAAACACTTAAATCAACACAAATACGGTCACACAGGTGCTAGTTCCGCGATACACATCAAGATACACGATCCATAGTCAACAACGGTGGTACAAAGATAGTCTTCTCCCGGAGGAGGTCTTGGGTATCCCTTGGGATCTTCTCCGGTGTGGAGGCCTTGAATCCTAGGTGGATCTTCTCTGAAGAGGTCGCGGTCTCGTAGGAGAGGAACCACAAAGGTCTATGATGATCTATCCCAAAAGCTAACCCTAAAAGATGGGGGGGGAAAGAGTATATATAAAGTACGGAGCGAAGGGATACACGGGCCACGGCCCAAAGGGATGCGCGCAAGCAATCAGGGGCCGGACATCCGGGCGACGGGCCGGATGTCCAGGGCTTCGCGGGTCGCCGGATGTCCGGGGCGAGGAGCCGGATGTCCGGGCTAGAGGGGTCGAGTCTCGGGTGGCTTCTGTAGAGTGGCGCCGGATTTCCGGGCCCGAGGCCGGATGTCCGGGCCTTGTTTGGCCGGATGTCCGGGCCCTGTAGCTTCGGCCGCTAGTGCCCTTCTGTAGTTGTTTGCCCAGGGGCCGGATGTCCGGGCCAGGGGGCCGTATGTCCGGGGCCTGGAGCCTTCTTCAGCCCTTCACGATGCAAAGCCTCGTCCGTGAGCTTGGGTACTTGTCCATCTTCACGCACATATCCAATGTGGTCTTCTTCATATCTGAGCACACAAAACACATCCGTCTGAGGTAGTAACCATGTCTCATAAGATTCATATGGCAGTTGAGCTAGGAGGGACATCACCTCGGTCTCGAGATCCCTAGCACGAGCACGTGTCATTGGTCCTTGAGGCACTTGGTGAGGCGATGGAGGGTCCATGGGGATGACCTCGGGATGCTCCGCATCAAGGCCCTTCATGTGTGAGCCAGACAAATGTATCCAATTTAGGCAGTATCATATTCTCATGAACATTAGAATCATTACCAAGAAACGAAAGTACCAGGTAATTTAATTGGCGTGCGCGAGCTCTAGTAATTGGTCCTGTAGATGTGTCAGTTGGGGCTGTGGGTGTAACCTTGTTAGTGATGTCTTCATCAAATTGTGTTCCAGTAAGTTTTTGGGTGTGCTCTAAGTTCATGCTTATTAAGCATCATGTATATTTCACATCCATGCCTTTTTTTATCATGTTTGTGTGCTGAGCATAATTATACCTTGCTCCAAAGTTGCTATGTTGCTGTTTTTGGACAGCTTGTTGTTATATCTTGTTTCGTGTGTATGTGTTGAACCGTTGCTCCGTTTTGAGCGTGCTCTATATGAAACTTGTGTGATTTCGCATGTAGAAGCATAATATCATGTTGTTTACATTCTTGGAGTGTGATTGCTTGTTGTTTGGATGCATCTTGCATATATGCCATACTTGTCTTGTTTTGCTCATATCTTCTAGGCTGTAGCTCCGAATTAAGTAAACTTTATATGTAACTTGACTAGAATTTCGAGTAGATCATCATGGTGCATGCTAACTTGCTATTTAACAACTTTAACTTAATGTTTGTTTAGATCTGGACCAATTTCGAAATGTGCATATGAGGACTTACCGGAGTTGTTATATGTTGTTTCCGGCCACATTTAAACTTGTTGGTTTGTGTTGTTCTTGTGTGCTTCATCCCTTGCCATGTTTTGCATCATATAGACTTGCCTTGCATCATACTTGGTTGACCATCTTCTCTTATTATTGAGTGGTGTGTTTACCGTGTTGCTTGCTTCTTCTCGTTAGTGCTTGTTCCGTTGCGATTGTGAGGATTCGTTCGACTACACCCGGTTCATCTTCGTGGCTTCTTCTTCGTCTACTTCATGGACTCATTCTTGTTCCTTGCGGGATCTCAAGCAAGATGACCATCACCTTGGATACATTTACTATCATTGCCATGCTAGTTGTCTCGATGTTGTCGCTATATGTCACGTTACCTATCTATTGTCAGCCTCTCTCCTTGTTGCCATGAAACATCTAACCTTTGACACCTTCCTAGCAAACCGTTGTTTGGCTATGTTACCCTCTTGCTCAGCCCCTCTTATAGCGTTGTTAGTTGCAGGTGAAGATGAAGATTGCTCCATGTTGGAACTTGTTGTTGGATTATCACAATATATCTTATATATATTAACACACCTATATACTTGGCATGGGTGGAAGGCTTGGTATTTTGCTCGGTGTTTTGTTCCACTCATGCCACCTTAGGAGCCGATAAACCGGCGTTATGTTCCTTGATTTTGTGTCCCTAGCGCAGTTGGGTATATGGGGACCCCTTGACAGTTCGTCTTTGAATAAAACTGCTCCAGCAAGGCCCAACATTGGTTTTAATTTGTCTCATAATAACAACTTAATTAATTAATTAATTTGCATAGGGGGTCGCGTCCCCGAGGATTCTTTCTACATAACAGGGGGGCCAATGCTGATGGTGTTGGTCCCAAATAGAGTCGTTTGCGATGCCACCCCTTTGCAACTTAGGGTTTGGTCGTTGTACGCTGTGCTCATCCGGACGTGGCCTGAGACGAGATACGCGCGGCTACTATCACGGTGTCGACATGCCGGGAGGTCTTGCTGGACTTGTTTTACCATTGTCGAAATGTCTTGTGCACCTGAAATTCTGAGTCTGATCGGGCCTTCCCTAAGAGAAGGGTAATATTATTATTATCTCTGCTGATCGTGAGAGCTTGTGATGGGCTAACTTGGGACACCCCTGCAGGGTTATGATCTTTCGAAAGCCGTGCCCGCGGTTATGTGGCAGATTGGAATTTGTTAATGTCCGGTTGTAGAAAACTTGACAGAGGATCCGAAATAAAACACACAACCGTGTGGGTAACCGTGACCATCTCTTTTCACTTTGAGAAGTGAACACGGTGGGGTTATTTTGACTCGTTGGTAGTTCAGCATATTTAGCGATCATTATTAGAATGCGACCGTTTGTGTAGATGCTCATCTTATTCTGGTACACGTAAGTTAGCCACCATATATTGCTTAGCTGCTGCTGCAACCTCACCACTTAACCTCTCCATACCCATTTTAGCTTTGCTAGTCTTGATACCCATGGTTATGGGATTGCCGAGTCCTCGTTACTCACAGATACTACAACGACAGTTGAAGGTGCAGGTTTCCGATGACTTGACGTGAGAGCGATGTCTTTTTTGTTGGAGTTCTTTCTTCTTCTGCTTCGTCAATATTAGGTTAGGTTCGGGGTCGGCAGCCTGGGATAGCAGATCGATGTCATTGTGATTTTCATGTTTGCATCCGTAGTCGGATGGCTTGTATTGATGTTGTTGTATTCATGTGACTTGTATGAATTGTTGTATCCCCCCATGTATGTATGTAATGGTACAATGTAATGATATCCATCTTGCTAAGAGCCCGAAATGCGGTTGTGCCCCAATCACGTAAGTGTCACGTGATCGGGATAGAATCGCATCTTGGGCCTGACAAGTTGGTATCAGAGCCTCGACCGACCATAGGAGCCCCCTTGATTGATCGTAGTTTGGCCGTTGTTGATTCTAGAAGAAAACTATTTTGGAGTTTAGTTATATCGGAGAGTAGGAATTCTTTTTACACCTCAGTCCCTTCGTCGCTCTGGTGAGGAATCTTGACGTAGGTGTTTTGAATTACTCCTCTTCCCCTTCAAATTTTTTTAGGATCACGCGGTTAGTTTTCGTTCGTTGCGATGTCTGCTCTTTTCATCTGGTGCATCTCTCGTCAAGTCGATTTGACTTCCTCATCTTTTGCTTCAATCATCGGTTCTTTCCAACCGATGTTGTTTCCCTTCCGATGTTGTCTTTCTTTTTCCCACCCACGCACCGTTTTTCTTCTCGAAGCCAGAGTCCACAATCGAGTATCCATCCTACTCATGTGAATCCTTTGCATTTTTCCTCAGTTATTCCAACTCGTGAATTCTCGTCTAGTTTGTCCTTCTTCATCTCTTTTCTTTTCTAGTGGGTCCAATTCAATTAGTATCCGATGTTCTTCATATTCTTTTCCCTCTGCTCAAATGTTTTCTCCTTGCTCGTTCACCTCTCTCTAATTAATTATTTCGGAGTTTCGAAGACATCTCAGGAGATTCGTCTGTTTTCCAATTAATTCTAGGTTGTCACTTTATTAGAGTCTTTCAATCGTTCTGGTGCTTCATCTCCTTATCAATCCTTTCCAATGGTGTTTTCTCTTCAGTGGGCTCGTAACCCACAGGTTTATTTCCAGGATTTTACCTGACTCTACTAATTTTCCCGGAGTGTTCAAAAATTCTTTCATATGTGACGTAAGTATGGATTCCATCAGTCATGTGCCTGCTCCAAGATCTTTTGAAAATTCTTTCATCATTGGTTCAACCTTTCTTCTTTTCATTCTTCCGGAGTGTCTCAATAATTCTTGGTGGTATTTCTCGTCATCATTTGAAGATCGAACAAGATGTTTCCTCTAAATCTTATCCGTTTTCTAGAAGATTTGTGGTTCTAGCTTCATGCTATCCTCTCGAATTATTGAGTTTGTTATAATTTTTTTCCTAACTGTCGTGGATTTGTCACGGTAGATGTCCTCTCGTAAGGACTTCGTCGTGGAGCCATCGCAACCAGGAAGCTTAAAGGGGTTTAACAGGACAAGGGACACGAGAGAGTTTTTATACTAGTTCGGCCTCTTACGGTGAAGGAAGGCTTACGTCTAGTCGGTTTGGTATTATCGATGTCCAGGGAGCGAGACACGCTATGCCCGGCTCTCGATAAGATGTTTCCTGCCCTTAGCCGCCAGCGGGTCGCCCCCTTATATACACGGGTTGACGCCCTGCGACCTACAGAGTCCCGGCTGGCTCATAAATAGTGTCCGGCTAGGTGATTAATTAATTCTACCTTATGATACAAGTCATGCCATTACGGCGGTTTACCACTACGGGCCTTAAGTCGCATGTGTGCTTCAGGCCCTTTACGGAACCGCCATCTTCATGCTTGATCTTGGACTTCATACGATGAAGCCTCTTCGCGTAACCCGGCCCCTCCTAGGCGGCTTACACGAATAGTTATATCTCCAACATTAGGCCCCAGATTGACATGGACCGGTTCATGTCAATCTAAAAAATACTTTAAGAAAAAATCCTTCTGTCTTTTGTCTGTGCAAAGGCTATAACCCGCCGTGACATCATCTTATGGATCCGTGATAACCCATCATGACGTCATCTTCCATTAAATTCATATTTTACTCTGTCATATCCTTAACGGATCCTTGCCTTTATTGACCATTCCGAAAATCCAGGCGTCGGAGTTGTTGGATAATGATGCTCGGCCTCATCGTTTCTCGCGCCTATCTTAGACAGCCTTTCCTTATAAATAGGCACGACCTAGGTCTTTTCTATTCTCCCCCTTCAGTCGTCTTCCTCCTCTTGCTATTTCTGCGCTGCTCGAGCTCCGTCGCCGCCGCCACAGATCTCCTCGTCTTCTCCAACCCAGGCCGCTGCAATGACCTGACTTGACCAGAGAAACACGACGAACCTCTGCATCTGTAAGATCCCTCTTTCCTGCATCTCAGATCCGCATTACAAAATTTTCGAGCTTGTCGGTGTTCATCGCCATCTGTCATGAACTCTTGGTAGATTTCACCTCCGATGCCCTTTCCTGATCTGAAGATAATATAAAAAATGCTGCAGTAACTATCTCACAATCATTTCAAATGTAAATAGATCTCTTTCCTTTGTACAGAGGATTCATTACAGCTTATGGATTTATCTACGCTAGCTTTAGGTCTAGAATTTTTCTTTTCAGAACGATCGTTTGATCCAAAATAATAACTGCAGTCTTGCGAAACTTGTTTGTTCCATACTTAGTCAAAAAATGACATATGTTAGATCTGTTTAACTACGGCAGTCCGTATACCCTGTTTAAGAAGACCACAATGATTGCCAGCCTTGCTTGCTCCTCGTGGTTTTAAAATACCTTAACTGCTTCTGATACCCGTAGCAGCTTAAATATCAAAACCCAATTAGCCATATGTCATTAGGCCCCTCTTTAAGCCGCCATCTTGAATAAACTTAAAAAATGTTCTCTTCCGGTTTAAACTGATCCGAGAAAACTTTATCTTGTCATAGGCTTCCATTTTCATTATGGCACCCAAGGCTCCCAAAGCTCCTGTGACCTGTAACTGTGTCAAGTCCATTGTTACTGAAAGCGCATTGTCTGAATTTGTGAAGACTGGCTATCTACTCAAAAAGGAGGTCATGTCTTATTGTGATCCTAACCCGTTAGAGGAGAAAACTCAACCCAAGGAGGGGGAAGTGATTGTTTTTACTGATCATATGAGCCGGGGCTTTGCTCCACTAGGTTCAAAATTCTTCAGGGATGTTTTGCAATTTTTTAACCTCAGACCTCAAGACATCGGGCCCAACTTCGTGTCTAATATTTGCAACTTCCAAGTCTTCTGCGAAGTGTACCTTGGAGAAGAGCCCAACCTACTTTTGTTCAGAGAGTTATTTTACTAAAACCGGCAGAATGAACGTGCCAACGGGCCCAGTCTGGAACCTGGCGGCATCTCAATTCAGCGGTGAGATTGCCTTTTCCCATACGCTAAACTGCCAAGCCACCCAAAGGACTGGAATCAGACATGGTTCTATTGCCAGGACACTTCTCCGGCTGATGAGAACCCGCTGCCCGGTTTTCGCGCTCTGTGCCTTGAATCCAACCACCCGCTGTCGGAGAAGTTAACTACTGTAGAACGTCTTCCGCTCACTCCCACAATCAAGAAAATCAAATCTCTCTTGGGGAATGGCTTAGATGGCATTGATTTAGTTCGAGTCTGGATTTCTTGGCGGGTGATTCCGTTAAGACGCTGCCCGGGTTTAATGTGCACTTACTCAGGCGAAAAGGATGACCCGCTGCGTCATAGTCCTCATGACTTACTAGATGATGCGGTTGAAGCTATGACCCAATCTTTGTTAAAAGAAGGCTCAGAGGTCAGTAATTCCTTTGGTTTACTTCCTTTCTGCAAGAATAACCCGGCTCCTGCAGTAAGTCATTCATTTCAACAATTATATCATTATTATGCTATACCCTGCTTTTACTCATAGCCCTTTATCATTATTCACATGCAAATGACAATTTCTGGAAGGTCAAGTATGACCATGAAGCCGCCAAACAATCCAGAGCGGCGAAAAGGGCTGAGAGGAAAGCCGCCAAGACAGGAACGCAGAGGAAAAAGAAGCCAAGTACTTCAGATTTATTTAAGCTGGATGACACTGATGATGATGAAGAAGAGGTACTCCTTAACTCCCATGACTCCTTTACCATTCTTTTATTGACACTAATTCCTGTCAGGAGGACATGGGAAACAGCCAAGCAATTGAGGAAGAGGTAACTATAATTTCCTCCGACTCCGAGCCTTTGCCACGGCAGAAAACCCGAAAAGTCACCCGGAAAGTAAGATTTTCACATCCTTTAGCTTACCAGGATCCTCAATTTCTTTTGAAGCGGCAGATTCATGAGAGCCGAAGGCAGACCCGGACTAACAAAGACAAGGAACTCTCCTCCGGCTTACCTGACGTAACAAGGAAGCACCGTGCTGAGGTTATCTCCGGTTTACGCTCTTCCTTACCTTTGGCAGGTTTAATTCTTCAACCCCTCAATTCATCTGACTCAAACTATCAGGATACTTCACCTTCTTCCGGAGAATCCATGCAATCCAACATGCCGGCTTTCAAGACTGCTCCAGGGTAATGTCAACTTGTTTACATTTATACTTATTCTACTCATGTTTTTGTACTAACCCTCCTGACTTGTCCACAGCGTTCAAGTGAAGCCCAGTAAGAGGGCAAAGAAGAATAAGCCGTCCAAACAATTGGTTGAAACTAAACCGGAGCTCAAAACAGCCGCCCCTGAAATCTCTGCTCACGAGCCGCCGCCTAAACCATCTCACGACGTTCTAGCACCTGCCTCTGACTCGCCTACTGAACAAACTCTCGACGGTTTTGATAACCCAGAGATTACTAGCCCGGCCAAGGCAGATGACCCGGAAGTCGAGATTACCAAAACTCGGTTAATTGAACTGGGAAGACCCACCGTACCGGCCAAGTTCTCTGCCAAGGAAGAATTCTTGGGACGCCGCAAAGCCAAGCTGGACGTCGCAGATTATACTCACCTGAGCATTGGAGAGATTGTCTCTGGCTACATAAGCCAAGTGCACAACGGTCGTGACCAAGAGATTGACATGGTGAAACAGATCCAGCAAAAATCTAAGGTATAATTTATATTACTTTTCCTTATTCACACTAACTATACCAGCCCCCTAGTCTATTGCTTATAAGAAAATACGCTGTAGACTTAGAATATGCTTATCACTGCTTGTCAAACGCCCGGCTTATCTCGAAGGCCGGCTTTAAAACAAGAAATTTAAACCGGTGTCGCACAATACTTTGAACTTGCAATACGCATTAGCTCCCAAGTGCCAAGTATCTTTGCTTGCCAAGTGCTTGGGACTTTAATTTCCATGAACCGCCGTAGTGATTCAGAGTTCTTCATGATCCATTAGCCCCCAAGTGTTAAGTATCTTTGCTTGCAAAGTACTTGGGACTTAATGGTATCTTATAATAATCCTGACTGTAACCCAGTGTAGATGCAGGCCACCATAAGTCAATTTGAGTCGGAGATTACTGATCTTAAGAGTCGCTTGAAAGCTCAGGAGACTGAAATCCAAAAAGCCAACTCCAAGTTTGAGTTCAGCATATCTGAACAAGAAAAGTTGAAGAAAGGCTACGAAGCAGATAAGCAAATATGGGATGATGAAAAGGCCTCCATGGTCACCCGGGCAGAGAAAGCTGAAGAGTTGCTTGCAGAAGCAACTGCCGAGTTATCCGGCTTGAAGCGCCACATATCTCAAATGGCCTCAGCAATCTTTGGTAAGCTACTTCTGCAAATGTTAAACATTGCAAACCATTTCCCGATGAATACCTTAATTGTCACTTCTGGCTTACCTGATATTTGTTAATGCCGGCCCAAGGAGCACAAACCTTAACCAGAACATGTTGATCAAGCTAAAAGCGGTTTATACTCTGGTGGAACAACTCTACACCGGGTCACAACGCGCTTTGGCCGTTGTGGCTTTCTGAAACGCCGTTCCCCATCTCCTAGCTAACATGTTAAAGCATCTCGCTGTGCTACCTCAACAGATCCAAGAGCTAAGGCGCGCGTCTGCAAGAGCCGGAGCCATAGCCGCATTGAGCCGGGCCAAGGCATGGATACCAGAACTAGACCCGACCGATATCGCCCTTGGATATCCAAGCTTGAAGGAAGATGGTACCTTATTTGATGTGAAGGACTTCACCGCCTGCGTGAAAGAAATACGCCCTGTGCCCACTCTTATTGGGAATGATATTGACCTTACCAAGTACCAACCGGGTTATGACAGCGAGAACCGGAGACTCCCAACGCCACACTATGATGCAGTCATCCTGATCCCTCCAATTCGTAAGCATACCTTCGCCCCTGAAGTCGATCCAGCCGGGTTAATTGATGATGAAGCTGAATTTGAAGCTTTGAGGGGCATTGACTAGTCATCATCAACCTTCCAGGACAGGGAAGTCGACGGAGGAGCAGAGAAGGATAACCCGGAAGCCTTAGGTCAACCAAACGAGTGAATCATCAGGCATCGTATGTTTTGTTATGTGGGAAAAACAATGCTTCATCATGCAGACTCGGGGAGTCTTGTAATACGATAGAAAAACATTTGGTTTTGTCGTGCCTTCATGCACATTCAAAGCGCTCAGTACTTCCTTAGGCTGCCATGATTATATGATTCCTCTTCATGCCAGCATTCTACGTTCTTCATTCTGAAAAAACATTCATCTACCTTGCCCTGTGATCCGTTGGTAATCTTGCCGGCTTATGTAACCCGAACAATGAGGGTAAGCTTTAAATCCTGAAAATTAACACATATGACGGTTGCCATGTACTAATAATCTTATTTGATCAATATCAAAATAGTGGAACAAAGACCAACCCCTTAGTGTTTCCAAAGCGATCTCAAACAGTCAAATAATCGTGATTTGCAAACTATTTATAACAAAAATAGACAAGATTCAAAGGTTTCTGATTCGAATACGATCAGTAAACGTTCCAAAGGGGTTAAGCTAAGATTCGGATATGATCACATAGCCCCTAGTGGCTTTGGCGATGCCGATCAAGTGGGTAGCGACAGCTATGTTCTCTTTGGTCCGAATATGACTTATGTTTGAACAGGAAGCCCCCAAGTGACCATAAGAGTTGTTTAATGACGCTGACTCGAATACGATCCACGTCAGACCCAAAGGGGTTAAGCTATGATTCAGATATGAGCAGGAAGCCCCCAAGTGGGTTTGGCAGTATGCCGATCAGGAGGGTATCGACAGCTATGTTCTCTTTGGTTCGAATACGACCTATGTTTGAACAGGAAGCCCCCAAGTGATCCTGGCTAGATTCAGATATGATCATAAGCCGCACCAAGTGGAATGCCGGATTCCAATATGAACCGCTCCTTGTTGGTTGTCTCGACGTCATGACAAGAAAAACATTGTAAACTCTTGATGATGAAAAGGACAGAGGTCCTGCTTTATTGCTTTCATAATATATACATCATTAAAATATGTACATCGTGAGAGCCGGTGGCTCAAGTATAGTAAGGCTGGAGATGAGTGATATTCCACGGCCGGCGGGTCTCTTCATCCGACTTACGTGAGTCTTTGTGCTCTCGAACATCGATGAGGTAATATGACCCGTTGTTCATGTTCTTGCTGACCACAAAGGGTCCTTCCCAAGGAGGGGATAGCTTGTGCATATCAGATTGATCCTGGATGAGCCGGAGCACTAAGTCACCTTCCTGAAAAGTTCTGGATCTAACCCGGCGGCTGTGATAGCGACGCGGGTCTTGCTGGTAAATCACCAAGCGGGCTATTGCCAAGTCTCGCTCTTCATCCAGTAAATCAAACGCATCCTGACGAGCTTGTTCATTATCAGCTTCAACGTAAGCCGTCACTCAGGGCGAGTCATGACGGATGTCACTTGGCAGGACCGCTTTGCTCCGTAAACCATGAAGAAAGGTGTATAACCCGTAGACCTGTTAGGTGTAGTGTTCATGCTCCAAATCACAGAGGGTAACTCCTCCACCCAACAACCCGGCGTCCGCTGTAAGGGGACCAAGAGTCGGGGTTTTATACCTTTCAAGATCTCCTGATTGGCTCTCTCTGCTTGACCATTGGATTGAGGATGAGCTACTGCCGAAACGTCAAGCCGGATATGTTCTCGTTGATAGAACTCTTCCATAGCACCTTAGGAGAGATTGGTGCCATTATCAGTTATAATGCTGTGCGGAAAACCAAAACGAAAGATCACCTTTTTCATGAACTGAATCGCCGTGGCCGCATCACACTTACTGACCAGCTCTGCCTCAACCCACTTTGTAAATTTATCAACCGCCACCAGGAGGTGTGTCTTTTTATCCTTAGACCTCTTGAAAGGTCCAACCATGTGAAGCCCTCAGAACGCAAATGGCCAAGTAATTGGAATCATCCGCAACTCTTGAGCCGGCACATGAGCTCGTCGTGAGAACTTTTGACACCCGTCACATTTACTCACCAGATCTTCCGCATCTGCATGAGCCGTCAGCCAATAAAAACCATGATGGAAAGCCTTTGCCACGAGGGATTTTGAGCCGGCATGATGTGACGCCCGGGTAATCAAGCTATAGTAAAACTTCGCTAATGATGCCATGTCACCTCGATTACTGTGGATAAACTCGTGTTAGTTCGAAACCAAGTTCAAATTTCAAATTTAAGATGGAGACAAACAATAAAAGTTTTCAAATATTAAAACTAAAATGTTCAGAGTGAACCATATATTGCATAAGTAAATATGGTGGAGAAACCACACCTTTTTAAAATTCTTAAATACTATAAGATATATAAAACAGTAGCAAAAACAATTAAGTAAATGCTTTTAAAATAATAAATGATTACCATCTATTTTATTTTAGGTACCTATACCCCCGAAGCATTACCGAAACAATGGTAACCATATTTTTAAACAAGCAAACATTTAATAAATATTCAAGTTGAAAACCATGGCTACTGCATGACTATCATGCAAGTGGTTATTGTGGCTTGCCTGGGGTGACGGAGACTCCAGGAAGAAGTGCGGTGAAGCCGCGGAAAGATTCGCCGGAAACAGTTCTCTCTCGGAGGGGGCTGTTTACGGCAAGGGCGAAATGGTCATTCTCAGAATGTCAACCCATAGTGAAACTGATACCAACAGAATGGCTCAACGAGACGAAGACGTGGGCTTTGGAATCACCTGATTCAGAGTTACGGGTAAAAAGTTATGAAGGGTTGATCACCAGGGACCAATCTGTGAAAAATTTCATCACCAACGGGTCCTTGAGTGGATAAGACAGAAGCATATTTCAGATAATACGCTTTCTGAGAAAGAAAACGCACTTTGGGCCGAAGTGGAAAGAAAATACGCTTTCTGAAACGGAAGACGTATTTCGATAAAACGTCTCCACTTAAAACAGATGGGCCCAGGGATTGTGTCACTTACAGGAGGGGCCGAGGCGCAGGAGAGGGGCCAGGCGATCGTCGTCTTCTTCCTCTCGCTACTGTCTCGCACGGGACAGAGGAGATAAAGGGGAGGCCCTGCCGCCAGGGTGCGGCCACCAGCAGGAGCGGGCTGGCGCGGCGCGCCCGACTGGAGGGGCCTCGGCCGCCGCGGTGGAGCGCAGAGCGCGGCGACAAGTGGGGGACGGGGAGGCAGAGGGCGGCTGCCGGCGATGGAGCGGCCAGCTCCGGCCGTCCCCGGCCGAGCGTAGACCACCAGCGGGACCGGGGAGGCACGGCGGTTCCGTTTAGAGGCTCAACCGACGCCGGGGAGGAGCAAGATGGAGGGGAGGCTGCGGCGACGTAGGAGTACAGAGAGGGTACAGAGAGGCGGCGGTGGTGATGGGGCTCGATGATGCAGGCAACTCCGGCGAGGGGCAAGGGGTTGGGGCGGCTGAGTGGAACGAGAGGAACTCGTTGGACATCACTAGAGGGGGAGAGGAGGGTTGGGTTGGCCGAAACTAGGCCGAGGCCGAGGCGGCCATGGCGGACGCCGGGGAAACGAAGAAGAACCCGAGGGTTCTGGTGGTCGAGAGAGGCGATGGAGAGGCTGGTGAGGTACGAGAGAACTCGGGGGTCTCTTATATAGGCGCGGAGGCGTCTTTGGATGAGCACAAACGAGCTGGAGCAGTGCACTAATGGTGGTCAAAGGCGGAGCACAGCAGTGGCACTGTTGTGACGGCGCGCTGCCGGCGAGCCACGACGAGGCAGAGGTGCAGGGAGGTGCAGACGAGCACGGGGGTGCTCCTGGACAAGGTTGGAGGCCGAGACGAGGAGGGAGGCGACGAGCACAGCAACCCGACCGTTCCAGAGCGCGCCCTGTGCATGACGCAGGTGCAGTCACCACACGCACTGGTGCAAGCGACGAGCTTTGGCGTGGCCAAGCATGTCCAATAGGTTTACCTCAGTTCCCTTAGCAAGGATGCAAAAAGAAATTGGTTCAGGGGCAAAGAAGAGATTTGCAGATTGCTCCATGGTAAAACAACAACAAGGTGTTTGTTACTTCCTATGGTTTAACCAGCTTGGTAACTTGGTAGAAAGTTTGTTTGGCGATGATCTTACAGCAAGATGATCTCGATCACCAAAAACCAGACTAAGGAGAGGAGTTTAGCTTAGGGTTGCTGTAGAAAGTGCCAAACTGGCCAGAATTAGGGATCATAATGTTGCACTCACACACTTAAGTGTCATGAGCTGAAATTTGGTGTAGGGAGCTTATTTGACCATATGGAGGCTGATGTAAAAAGATCATGCCATTTGGAGTTACCAAAGTGGCACTTCCTTCACAAAGCTCCAATCTCGGTAGAATCTTGGAAAATTTACTGAGGGTAAAAGGATAACTGGATTGAGCCAAGACTTGGTGTAGAAGGTAGATGTAGATGTAAGAATGGCCTGGTAAATTGGTAGCTCAAATGAAGCAAGGTAAAATAGTGTTGCTTCACAAAGTGCAAATTTTATCCTCGTATCGAGTACCGAGAATATTCCACGGAGTTGGGGAACATATCTTCCCGTGGAACAAAGAATCTCTTCTATCCAGGCATCGGATTCCTCGAATATAGGCATGCCTTCTGGTTTCAAAACAGTGATGTGGAGCATACCTGTTTTTGCTGACGGATGCTGTCATCTTGCAGGAGTTTCTGACTTATCCTGACTGTCTTCTCAGTCTAGAGTATCCAAGTTGTACCAACGGTTTAATGGTCGCTTGTCGTGACTGATAGAAAAATGCACCATCCTAAGATGATAAACTTTGCATTCTTGACTGGCGGTGATCTTGGCAAAAAATCCCATCCACACAGGCTGTTCTTTTAATTACTTCCCCTATGCGAGAGATAGAAATCTTCAAAGTATATGTTTTCACACTGATTATTCATTGTTGCCAGTATCTCCCTGGGAATAACAGTCGGTGCGATGCTCGATCGCGGGTGTTGAGGCCAATATAATGAGTTGTCCATGAGTCTGACCGGACAGACTCGGGTATTTAATGCTGACAGTTCTGAGCATGCTATGGACTGAGCTGGTTGCCTTGCTATGAGGTCCTTACCATAATGGAGTATACCTCTTAGGTGGATCTTTCCTTGGGTTTGCTGTGGAACAAGACGGTCTTGGGCATCCACATTTTTCAGATAATAACCGACATACCTGTATTGTTGGTCTTGCTCGTTCATTATTATTTTCTTCCTATGGATACTCAACTGAAAGAGCGGGGCCTTATATAGCTCCTTGATTATTTTTGCGGCCCTAAATACGGTTACGTACAATATCTGGCAATCATACCTTGGTCTAGCTCATGTTTTGAGCCTCGGTACATTTATCCGGCTCACGTGTGGTTATACAGATCTCAATACTGTTGGGGATTATGCCGGACAGTGACAGGGTTAACTTCATATTGTTGGATGTGCGGGACTGATCTTGACAATCACTTCTAGGATTATTGTCTCAGTGTTGTCTTTCCTTCAAGACTTGTTGATTATGGCATCACCCACTGGTTTTTGTTCCTTGAATAGCCGGTGAGGTTGTCGGATGTGTACTGTGAATTCTTCCTTGTGCGCGAGACTTGCATGGACTTGGCAGCATACTGAATGAATTATTATCTGATCCTCGAGGCATACCTGTGACCAATTTTTATTTCAAACCAACTGTTGCAGCTCTGCCACTTGGAAAACACAGCCATATGCCGACAATTCCAAATTAAATGTCTGGTATTAGTGCCGTACAGAAAAATACTGGGCAGCTTGCGTTCGGAAACCACCGGGGTGTCGTGTTGAGGAAGACTGAGTGGCTTCTGCTCAAAGCCTTTGGTGTATATCTTCTTGAGGAAAAACGGGGTACCGTAACTCATAAGCTTCCGCCTTTAAAGAACTTGCTAGGGAAAACTCGGTACCTTATGCCAGAAGCTTTCGTAGTATGGGAATCCATTTATTTCCTTACTGATGCAGACTAGGAACCTTATCTTTGTACACTTCGTTAATAAATTTTTGAGATGGATGGAACTGATTTTCTTGGTGATTGGACTATATATATATATCTTTGTCAGTCTGGCAGCTGATTATTTGTATGGCATGAATTTTATGACTGTCCTTATTGAATTCATTGCATAGTTGGACTGACTTCTGGGTGTCTCAATGCTTTAAATTTGGCATATAGCAGATTCAATCATTGCATACGAAGCATACCTTTGACTGGGAATGCACTCTTGATCCATCTTTGTTCTCTTGCTGATTTAATCATTGCTGCGATAAAGTATATTTTTGACGGATACTTTTTTCTGAAAATCTGAGCAGAATATACTTGTACTCAGACTAGATGTAATACACTGAAAATCTGTATTCCTTGGTGTATATCTGTACTGCTCATGGCTTCTTTTGATCTAGTGTCGGTCGAGGAATAATTTCCATAAGGGGGTAACACCGAGGGCTTAAAACAAAGAAGCACGAGAAAAATGATTGCAACAAATCATACAACAAACAAGCTAGAAACTACTCCACACAGGCACACGCAAGCACACACAAGCGTAAACAAGCTATGATACTACAGCAAATGCACATGCACTACACGAAGGATTACATCCTACGCTTGAGAAAACGCTCGCGAACTGACAAGGAAGCTAAGGGAGTAGCGACTAGAACCGCTGACTCTGGAACTCCGGATGGATGAGGCGGAGGAGTTGGAGAAACTGGCGGAGACTGAGGTAAAGCGACACCAAGCAATCTCCTGGCTCGAATGGCGTCTCGGACTAACTCAGAAATAATAAGACACTCGGCCATCATGTAACGAGACATGGCGAGGATAGCCGGGTCATCTTGAGGGTTGACGGAGGGAAACTGGATTCGCCTAGGATTTTCGACGATGGTGGGATAATATTGATAAGCACCGTTCTCTTGCACCATGCTCTCTTGATGACGAAGACCGGTGACTCCTACCATTGCGGCAAGCTGAACGGCACACTCAGGGGTAGCGCCGTAACCACCGTGGAAACTGTAGGTGCGCTGACCGACAGGAATCGGGGCTGACAGATGAACATGAGAAACATATTCCCAAATTCTGCCTCCAGCAGAAAACTGGAATACTTGATAATGAGGTGGATCTCTGAGGGGATAAATATTATGCCACATGTCGTCAAGGAGGGAGGCAAAGCTGAGAGGTGCAGGAGTGGGACTGAACTCAATGGGAAAAGCACCGGGAGGTAAGGGAAGGACACTGAAATCATGGAAGTTGACCGCCATCTACGCATGAAAACAGGGGTTAATGGTAACCAAAATAAGACTACATGCAGCAAACAAATGCAACAACCAAATGCAGCAATCAAGGGCAACAACTAGACCCTATCTACCGTCCTCTAACGTTCCAGCAGACTAGGACGCTCTACAGCCAGACCTGCTCTGATACCAAGCCTGTGGCACCCCGGCTCAAAGAAAACTGGAACGCCCCGTATTCCAGCCTAGAGATCGAGATGAAGTCTTCTGGAATACGATACTGCTTAGTATAGAACAAACCAGCTTACTATTACAACACGAATATGAATACAGGGGTTCCGATATTATAATGAATAACATCGGCACGGCGACACTACGCCAACACGGTTGCTCTATACAAGCAGCATAGCAACTCGAAGCAGCAAAACAACTACTAGCAGCAGAACAACGAACGGCGATGATGAACTTCAATCCGCAGGGACTCTGGCTGGAACGTTTACCCTAGCTCGCAAACACAAGAACAACACCAAACAAGCAAACAATCCAGGCACGACCTGCAAGCTGGCATAACACGACAGGTCAGTACATTGAATGTACTTGCAAGCTCACAATAAACCAGAAGCATTCAAGACAAACAACAACATGGAAATTACTGGTAAATCAAGAATTATCATGAGATCATCAAGATAACATAGCATGAGTAACATGAACATGATACAGCTAAACAATATGAGCATGGCATGAACATATAAATCTGATGAAACTAGCATGCAACCTGATAGCACTACATGCACCATTTATTTTATTCGGATTACCTCGTAACCATCACATGCATCACTTACCAACCTCAGACATTATACGATCACAACCATGACCAACATTTGGTCTCAAACGGTGATCTTTCCAACTTATCTTCTCATCGAACCGGGGTTGTTATTAAACACATTATTATTATTACTGTTGACTCATAGTGTGACCGACACGAACTAGGCCCTTATCCACGGGCGCGGCTATCGATAGATTTAATATACACTCTGCAGAGGTAGCGCACTGTACCCATACTACGGAACCCGTGGCCTCTTTCTCCCATTCGGGTGGACCAATAGCGTTCCGACAAAACAGATCTACTGTCATGACACTCTCCCGGCCACTCCGACCGACGCCCTACTGGGCTAGTCCTGGGTGGCCCCGTGTCTACCAAAGACACAATGACCACCGTCGTGGCTAAACATAAACGGTCCCAAGCGGGGACCCGGATCCATAACAACAACAACGGGCACACAAGGTTATGTCTGCTTACCTGGCCAAGGTACCGCATGCCCATAACCTTCCCTAGTTGGATGCACCCACGAGAGGCATGCCAATAGACCCCGTTAGGACCTTCCCATACAGGTAAATGTGGTTGCACTGGTCAGTTCGATATGGTGGCACCATGATTCAGACAACAGTTGTTCAAGTTTCATTTAATCCGGTTAAACTTGAATGCAAATATGCTGAGTCATGATAAAATACATGATGCAATTACAATGCATGAGCATGAATATCAACATAATCATGAGGAAGAAAATAACTATCCACCATATAAACAATGAATCAAAAGCATGGCATAATGACTAGCAGGAGCATCATAAGTACACACTTCTCCAAAAAATAACTACTAACATCACCAGTAAATATCATGCATGAACATATCAACGATACTAACATGCAAGCATTTAACTAACTGGATGCAAAGAAACATGCATAACAACGGTACTCAGTATAGACGGCAGTCATGCACCGGACACCATCACTAACATCAACATGCACTACTAGCACGCATAAACATATGAAAGGAATACTAGCAACTAGCATGGCACGATAAACAAGTGCATAACAACATAGCAAGAAAATAAAAAAATACCCCCGAAGCATTACCGAAACAACGATAACCATATTTTTAAACAAGCAAACATTTAATAAATATCCAAGTTGAAAACCATGGCTACTGCATGACTATCATGCAAGTGGGTATTGTGGCTTGTCTGGGGTGACGGAGACTCCAGGAAGAAGTGCGGTGAAGCCGCGAAAAGATTCGCCGGAAACAGTTCTCTCTCGGAGGGGGCTGTTTACGGCAAGGAAAAAATGGTCATTTTCATAATGTCAACTCATAGTGAAAATGATACCAACAGAACGGGCTCGACGAGACGAAGACGTGGTCTTTGGAATCACCTGATTTGGAGTTACGGGTAAAAAGTTATGAAGGGTTGAACACCAGGGACCAATATGTGAAAATTTTCATCACCAACGGATCCCTGAGTTGATAAGACAGAAGCATATTTCAGAAAATACGCTTTCTGAGAAAGAAAACGCACTTTTCACCGAAGTGGAAAGATAATACGCTTTCTGAAAAAGAAGACGTATTTTAAGAAAACGTCTGCACTTAAAACAGATGGGCCTGGGGATTGTGTGACTTACAGGGGGGCCCAGGCGCAGGAGAGGGGCCAGGCGATCGTCGTCTTCTTCCTCTCGCTACTGTCCCGCACGGGACAGAGGAGATGCAGGGGAGGCCCTGCCGGTGGTGGCCCGGCCGTCTCCGGCCAGGGCGCGGCCACCAGCGGGTGCGGGATGGCGCGGCGCGCCCGACTGGAGGGGCCTCGGCCGCCGGGGGGAGCGCGGAGGGCGGCGACGGGTGGGGGATGGGGAGGCAGAGGGCAGCTTCCGGCGATGGAGCGGCCAGCTCCGGCCGTCTACGGCTGAGCGGAGACCACCGGCGGGACCGGGGAGGCACGGCGGTTCCGTTCAGAGGCTTAACCGACGTCGGGGAGGAGCAAGATGGAGGGGAGACCGCGGCGACGTAGGAGTACAGAGAGGTTACAGAGAGGCGGTGGTGGTGATGGGGCTCGACGATGCAGGCAACTCCAGCGAGGGGCAAGGGGTTGGGGCGGCTGAGTGGAACGAGAGGAACTCGTTGGACATCCCTAGAGGGGGAGAGGAGGGCTGGGTTGGCCGGAACTAGGCCGAGGCCGAGGCGGCCATGGCGGACGCTGGCGAAACGAAGAAGAACAAGAGGGCTCTGGTGGTCGAGAGAGGCGAGGGAGAGGCTGGTGAGGTGCGGGAGAACTCGAGGGTCTCTTATATAGGCGCGGAGGAGTCTCTAGACGAGCACAAACGAGATGGAGCAGTGCACTAATGGTGGTTAGAGGCGGAGCACGGCAGTGGCACTGTTGTGACGGCGCGCTGCTGGCGAGCCACGACGAGGCAGAGGTACAGTGAGGTGCAGACGAGCACGGGGGTGCTCCTGGACAAGGTTGGAGGCCGAGACGAGGAGGGAGGCGACGAGCACAACGGCCTGACCGTTCCAGAGCGTGCCCTGTGCATGACGCAGGTGCGGTCGCCACGCGCACTGGTACAAGCGGCGAGCTTTGGTGTGGCCAAGAATGTCCAGTAGGTTTACCTCAGTGCTCGTAGCAAGGATGCAAAAATAAATTGGTCCAGGGGCAAAAAAGAGATTTGCAGATAGCTCCATGGTAAAACAACAGCAAGGTGTTTGTTACTTCCTGTGTTTTAACCAGCTTGGTAACTTGGTAGAAAGTTTGTCTGGTGATGATCGTACAGCAAGATGATCTAGATCACCAAAAACCAGACTAAGAAGAGGAGTTTAGCTTAGGGTTGCTGTAGAAAGTGCAAAACTGGCCAGAATTAGGGATCATGATGTTGCACTCACACACTTAAGTGTGATGAGCTGAAATTTGGTGTAGGGAGCTTATTTGACCATATGGAGCTGCTGTTAAAAGATCATGCCATTTGGTGTTACCAAAGTGGCACTTCCTTCAAAAGCTCCTATCTGGGCAGAAACTTGGAAAAATTACTGAGGGTAAAAGGCTAACTGGATTGAGCCAAGACTTGGTGTAGAAGGTAGATGTAGATGTAAGATGCAAGCCATCGAAAATAAATGGATCTTTAAGAGGAAGACTGACGCTCACGGTAATGTTACTGTTTAGAAAGCTCGACTTGTTGCGAAAGTTTTTCAACAAGTTCAAGGAGTTGACTACGATGAGACTTTCTCACCCGTAGCGATGCTTAAGTCTGTCCGAATCATGTTAGCAATTGCCGCATTTTATGAAATCTGGCAAATGGATAACAAAACTGCATTCTTTAATGGATTTATTAAAGAAGACTTGTATATGATGCAACCAGAAGGTTTTGTCAGTCCTAAAGGTGCTAACAAAATGTGCAAGCTCCAGCGATCCAGCTATGGACTGGTGCAAGCATCTCGGAGTTGGAATATACGCTTTGATAAGTTGATCAAAGCATATAGATTTATACAGACTTGCGGTGAAGCCTGTATTTACAAGAAGTGAGTGGGAGAACTACAACCTTTCTGATAAGTATATGTGAATGACATATTGTCGATCGGAAATGATGTAGAATTTTCTGGAAAGCATAAAGGAGTGTTTGAAAGCAGTTTTTCAAAGAAAGACCTTGGTGAAGCTACTTACATATTGGGCATCAAGATCTATAGAGATAGATCAAGACGCTTGATAAGACTTTCGATGAGTACATACCTTGATAAGATTTTGAAGTAGTTCAAAATGGATCAGTCAAAGAAGGAGTTCTTGCCTGACTTGTAAGGTGTGAAGTTGAGTAAGACTCAAAGCCAGACTACGGCGGAAAAATATAGAGAGAATGAAAGTCATTCCCTATGCCTCAGCCATAGGATCTATAAAGTATGCCATGCTGTGTACCAAACATGTTGTGTACCTTGCCATGAGTTTGTCAAGGGGGTACAATAGTGATCCAGTAGTAGATCACTGTACAGCGGTCAAAATTATCCTTAGTAACTGGATGACTGAGGAAATGTTTCTCGATTATGGAGGTGATAAAGAGTTCGTCGTAAAGGGTTACGCCGATGCAAGCTTTGACACTAAATCCAGATGACTCTAAGTATCAATCTGGATGCGTATTGAAAGTGGGAGCAATTAGCTAGAGTAGCTCTATGCAGAGCATTGTAGACATAGAAATTTGCGAAATACATACGGATCTGAATGTGACAGACCCGTTGACTAAACTTCTCTCACAAGCAAACCATGATCACACCTTATTACTCTTGGGTATTAATCACATAGCGATGTGAACTAGATTATTGACTCTAGTAAACCCTTTGGGTGTTGGTCACATGGCGATGTGAACTATGGGTGTTATTCACATAACGATGTGAACTATCGGTATTAAATCACATGGCGATGTGAGCTAGATTATTGACTCTAGTGCAAGTGGGAGACTGAAGGAAATATGCCCTAGAGGCTATAATAAAGTTGTTATTTATATTTCCTTATATCATGATAAATGTTTATTATTCATGCTAGAATTGTATTAACCGGAAACTTAGTACATGTGTGAATACATAGACAAAATAGAGTGTCCCTAGTATGCCTCTAACAGACTAGCTCATTTATCAAAGATGGTTACGTTTCCTAACCATAGACATGAGTTGTCATTTGATCAACGGGATCACATCATTAGGAGAATGATGTGATGGACAAGACCCATCCGTTAGCTTAGCACTATGATCGTTTAATTTTACTACTATTGCTTTCTTCATGACTTATACATGTTCCTATTACTATGAGATTATGCAACTCCCGAATACCGTAGGAACACCTTGTGTGCTATCAAACGTCACAACGTAACTGGGTGATCATAAAGATGCTCTACAGGTGTCTCCGAAAATGTTCGTGGTGTTGGCATAGATCAAGACTAGGATTTGTCACTCCGAGTGTCGGAGAGGTATCTCTGGGCCCTCTCGGTAATGCACATCATAATAAGCCTTGCAAGCAAAAGACTAATGAGTTAGTCTTGAGATGATGTATTACGGAATGAGTAAAGAGACTTGCCGGTAACGAGATTGAATTAGGTATAGAGATACCGACGATCGAATCTCGGGCAAGTAACATACCAATGACAAAAGGAACAACGTATGTTGTTATGCGGTTTGACCGATAAAGATCTTCGTAGAATATGTAGGAGCCAATATGAGCATCCAGGTTCCGCTATTGGTTATTGACCGGAGATGAGTCTCGGTCATGTCTACATAGTTGTCGAACCCGTAGGGTCCGCACGCTTAACGTTTGATAACGATCGATATTATGAGTTTATGAGTTTTTGATGTACCGAAGGAGTTCGGAGTCCCGGATGAGACCGGGGACATGACGAGGAGTCTCGAAATGGTCGAGACATAAAGATCGATATATTGGACGACTATATTCGGACATCGGAAAGGTTCCGAGTGATTCGGGTATTTTTCGGAGTATATGGGCCTTATTGGGCCATACGGGAATAGAGGAGAAAGGCCAAAAGGAAGGAGGCGCGCGCCCCCCCTCTGGTCCGAATTGGACAAGGGGTGCAGCCCCATTTTCCTTCTCCCTCTCCACCTCTTTCCTTCTCTCCTACTCCGGAAAGGAAAGGGGAATCCTACTAGGACTTGGGAGTCCTAGTAGGACTCCCCACACTTGCCGCGCCCCCTCTAGGGCCGGCCTCTCCCTTGCTCCTTTATATACGGGGGCAGGGGGCACCCTAGGACACACAAGTTGAATTGTTTTAGCCGTGTGCGGTGCCCCTCTCCACAGAAACACACCTCGGTCATACCGTTGCAGTGCTTAGGCGAAGCCCTGCGCCGGTAGATACATCATATCTCACCACGCCGTCGTGCTGGCGAAAATCTCCCATGAAGCTCAACTGGATCAAGAGCTCGTGGGACGTCATCAAGCTGAACGTGTGCTAAATGCGGAGGTGCCGTGTGTTCGGTGCTTGATCGGTTGGATCGCGAACAAGTTCGACTACATCAACCACGTCACTTGACGCATCCGCTCCCGGTCTACGAGGGTACGTAGACACACTCTCCCCCTCGTTGCTATGCATCTAGTAGATAGATCTTGCGTGATCGTAGGAAAATTTTGAAAATACTACGTTTCCCAACAGTGGTATCAGAGCCAGGTTTATGCGTTGATGATATGCACTAGTAGAACACAATGAGTTGTGGGCGATACTAGTCATACTGCTTACCAGCATGACATACTTTGCTTCGGCGGTATTGTGAGATAAAGCAGCCCGGACCGACATTACGCGTACGCTTACGCGAGACTAGTTTCACCGTTAAGAGCACTCGTTGCTTAAAGGTCACTGGCGGGTGTCTGTCTCTCTCACTTTAGCTGAATCAAGTGTGGCTACGCCCGGTCCTTGTGAAGGTTAAAACAGCACATACTTGACGAAACATCGTTGTGGTTTTGTATGCGTAGGTAAGAACGGTTCTTGCTAAGCCCATAGCAGCCACGTAAAACTTGCAACAACAAAGTAGAGGACGTCTAACTTGTTTTTGCAGGGCATGTTGTGATGTGACATGGTCAAGACATGATGAGATATACGGTTTTGTATGAGATGATCATGTTTTCTAAAGTTATCGGCAACTGGCAGGAGGCATATGGTTGTCGCTTTATTGTATGAAATGCAATCGCCATGTAATTGCTTTACTTTATCACTAAGCGGTAGCGATAGTCGTAGAAGCAATAGTTGGCGAGACAACAACGATGCTACGATGGAGATCAAGGTGTCGCGCCGGTGACGAAGGTGATCATGACGATGCTTTGGAGATGGAGATCAAAAGCACAAGATGATGATGGCCATATCTTGTCACATATTTTGATTGCATGTGATGTTTATCTTATTATGCTTCTTATTTTGCTTAGTTCGACGGTAGCATTATAAGATGATCCCTTACTAAATTTCAAGGTATAAGTGTTCTCCCTGAGTATGCACCGTTACGAAAGTTTATCGTGCTGAGAAACCATGTGATGATCGGGTGTGATAAGCTCTACGTTCAAATACAAAGGGTGTAAGCCAGTTTTGCACACGCAGAATACTCAGGTTAAACTTGACGAGCCTAGCATATGCAGATATGGCCTCAGAACACTGGAGACCGAAAGGTCGAGCGTGAATCATATAGTAGATATAACATAAGATGTTGACCATTAAAACTACTCCATCTCACGTGATGATCGGACATGGTTTAGTTGATTTGGATCACGTGATCATTTAGATGACTAGAGGGATGTCTATTTAAGTGGGAGTTCTTAAGTAATATGATTAAATTGAACTTTAATTTATCATTAACTTAGTCCTCCTAGTATTAGCATATCTATGTTGTAGATCAATAGCTCACGATGTTGCTCCCCGTTTATTTTATATATGTTCCTAGAGAAAACTAAGTTGAAAGATGTTAGTAGCAATGATGCAGAATTGTTCCGTGATCTGAGGATTATCCTCATTGTTGCATAGATAATTATGTCCTTGATGCACCGCTAGGTGACAGACCTATTGCAGGAGCAGATGTAGATGTTATGAACGTTTTGACAAAAGCTCGGTATGATGACTACTTGATAGTTTAAGTGCACCATGCTTTACGGCTTAGAACCGGGACTTCAAAAACGTTTTGAACGCCACGTAGCATATAAGATGTTCCAAGAGTTGAAATTAGTATTTCATACTCATGCTCGTGTCTAGAGGTATAAGACTTCTGACAGTACTTTGCCTACAAGATGGAGGAGAATAGCTCAACTAGTGAGCATGTGCTCAGATTGTCTTGGTACTACAATTACTTGAATCAAGTGGGAGTTAATCTTCCAGATAAGATATTAATTGACAAAGTTCTCTAGTCACTATCACCAAGTTAGTAGAACTTCGTGATGAACTATAATATGCAAGGGACGACGAAAGGAATTCCCGAGCTCTTCGCGATGCTGAAGTCGGCGAAGGTAGAAATCATGAAAAAGCATCAAGTGTTGATGGTTAACAAGACCACTTGTTTCAAGTAAAGGGCAAAGGGATAGAAGGGGAACTTCAAGAAGAATGACAAGCAAGTTGTCACTCCCGTGAAGAAACCCAAAGCTAAAACTCAAGCCTGAAACTAAGTGCTTCTACTGCAAAGGAAATGGTCACTGGAAGTGGAACTGCCCTAGATACTTGGCGGATAAGAAGGATGGCAAAGTGAACAAAGGTATATTTTGATATACAGATTATTGATGTGTACTTTACTATTGTTCATAGCAACCCCTGGGTATTTGATACCGGTTCAGTTGCTAAAATTAGTAACTCGAAATGAGAATTACAGAATGAACAGAGACTAGTTAAAGGTGAAGTGAGGATGTGTGTTGGAAGTGGTTCCAAGATTGATATGATCATCATTGCACACTCCCTATACTTTCGGGATTAGTGTAAAACCTAAATAAATGTTATTTGGCATTTGGCATTTGCGTTGAGCATGAATATGATTTGATCATATTTGTTGCAATACGGTTATTCATTTAAAGTCATAGAATAATTGTTATTCTGTTTACATGAATAAAACCTTCGATGGTCATACACCCAATGAAAATAGTTTGTTGGATCTCGATCGTGGTGATACACATATTCATAATATTGAAGCCAAAAGATGCAAGGTTAATAATGATAGTGCAACTTATTTGTGGTACTGCCGTTTAGGTCATAATGGTGTAAAGCGCATGAAGAAACTCCATAGTGATGGACTTTTGGAATCACTTGATTATGAATCACTTGGTGCTTGCGAACCATGCCTCATGGGCAAGATGACTAAAACTCCATTCTCCGGAACAATGGAACGAGCAACAACAATGGATCGAGCAACATATTTGTTGGAGATCATACATACAGATGTATGTGGACCAATGAGTGTTGAAGCTCGCGGCAGGTATCGTTATTTTCTGACCTTCACTGATGATTTGAGCAGATATGGGTATATCTACTTAATGAAGCACAAGTCTGAAACATTTGAAAAGTTCAAAGAATTTCAGCGTGAAGTGGAGAATCATCGTAACAAGAAAATAAGAGTTTCTACGATATGATCGTAGAGGTAAAATATTTGAGTTAGCGAGTTTGGCCTTCTAGTAAAAACAATGTGAAATAGTTTCACTACTCACGCCACCTGGAACACCATAGTGTAATGGTGTGTCCGAACTAGATATGGTGCGATCGATGATGTCTCTTACCGATCTACCACTATCGCTTTTGGGGTTATGCATTAGAGACAGCTACATTCACGTTAAATAGGGCACCATCTAAATCCGTGGAGATGACACCATTTGAACTGTGGTTTGACGAGAAACCTAAGCTGTCATTTCTTTAAGTTTGGGACTGCGATGCTTATGTGAAAAAGTTTCAACATGCTAAGCTCGAACCCAAATCGGAGAAGTAAATCTTCATAGGCTACCCAAAAGAAATAGTTGGGTACACCTTCTATCACAGATCCGAAGGCAAAGTCCTTGTTGCTAAGAGTGGATCCTTTCTAGAGAAGGAGTTTCTCTCGAAAGAAGTGAGTGGGAGGAAAGTAGAACTTGATGAGGTAATTGTACCTTCTCCCGAATTGGAAAGTGGAACATCACATAAACTAGTTCCAGTGATTCCTACACCAATTAGTGAGGAAGCTAATGATGATGATCATGAAACTTCAGATCAAGTTTCTGCCGAACTTCGTAGATCAACCAGAGTTCGTTCCGCATCAGAGTGGTACGGCAACCCGGTTCTGGAAGTCATGTTACTGGACCATGATGAACCTACGAACTATGAGGAAGCGATGATGAGCCCAGATTCCGCAAAATGGCTTGAGGCCATGAAATCTGAGATGGGATCCATGTATGAGAACAAAGTGTGGACTTTAGTTGACTTGCCCGATGATCGGCAAGCCGTCGAAAATAAATGGATCTTCAAGAGGAAGACTGACGCTCACGGTAATGTTAATGATTACAAAGCTCGACTTGTTGCGAAAGTTTTTCAACAAGTTCAAGGACTTGAATACGCTGAGACTTTCTCACCCGTAGCGATGCTTAAGTCTGTCTGAATCATGTTAGCAATTGCCGCATTTTATGAAATCTAGCAAATGGATAACAAAACTGCATTCTTTAATGGATTTATTAAAGAAGACTTGTATATGATGCAACCAGAAGGTTTTGTCAATCCTAAAGGTGCTAACAAAATGTGCAAGCTCCAGCGATCCATCTATGGACAGGTGCAAGCATCTCGAAGTTGGAATATACGCTTTGATAAGTTGATCAAAGCATATAGATTTATACAGGCTTGCGAGGAAGCCTGTATTTACAAGAAGTGAGTGGGAGCACTACAACCTTTCTGATAAGTATATGTGAATGACATATTGTCGATCGGAAATGATGTAGAATTTTCTGGAAAGCATAAAGGAGTGTTTGAAAGGAGTTTTTCAAAGAAAGACCTTGGTGAAGCTGCTTACATATTGGGCATCAAGATCTATAGAGATAGATCAAGACGCTTGATAAGACTTTCGATGAGTACATACCTTGATAAGATTTTGAAGTACTTCAAAATGGATCGGTCAAAGAAGGAGTTCTTGCCTGACTTGTAAGGTGTGAAGTTGAGTATGACTCAAAGCCAGACCACGGCAGAAAAATATAGAGAGAATGATAGTCATTCCCTATGCCACGGCCATAGGTTCTATAAAGTATGCCATGCTGTGTACCAAACATGTTGTGTACCTTGCCATGAGTTTGTCAAGGGTGTACAATAGTGATCCAGGAGTAGATCACTGTACAGCGGTCAAAATTATCATTAGTAACTGGATGACTAAGGAAATGTTTCTCGATTATGGAGGTGATAAAGAGTTCGTCGTAAAGGGTTACGCCGATGCAAGCTTTGACACTAAATCCAGATGACTCTAAGTATCAATCTGGATGCGTATTGAAAGTGGGAGCAATTAGCTAGAGTAGCTCTATGCAAAGCATTGTAGACATAGAAATTTGCGAAATACATACGGATCTGAATGTGACAGACCCGTTGACTAAACTTCTCTCACAAGCAAAACATGATCACACCTTATTACTCTTGGGTATTAATCACATAGCGATGTGAATTAGATTATTAACTCTAGTAAACCCTTTGGGTGCTGGTCACATGGCGATGTGAACTATGGGTGTTATTCACATAACGATGTGAACTATCGGTATTAAATCACATGGCGATGTGAGCTAGATTGTTGACTCTAGTGCAAGTGGGAGACTGAAGAAATATGCCCTAGAGGAAATAATAAAGTTGTTATTTATATTTCCTTATATCATGATAAATGTTTATTATTCATGCTAGAATTGTATTAACCGGAAACTTAGTACATGTGTGAATACATAGACAAAACAGAGTGTCCCTAGTATGCCTATACTAGACTAGCTCATTGATCAAAGATGGTTATGTTTCCTAACCATAGACATGAGTTTTCATTTGATCAACGGGATCACATCATTAGGAGAATGATGTGATGGAGAAGACCCATCCGTTAGCTTAGCACTATGATCGTTCAGTTTTACTGCTATTGCTTTCTTCATGACTTATACATGTTCCTATGACTATGAGATTATGCAACTCCTGAATACCGTAGGAACACCTTGTGTGCTATCAAACGTCACAACGTAACGAGGTGATCATAAAGATGCTCTACAGGTGTCTCCGAAAGTGTTCGTGGTGTTGGCATAGATCAATACTAGGATTTGTCACTCCGAGTGTCGGAGAGGTATCTCTGGGCCCTCTCGGTAATGCACATCATAATAAGCCTTGCAAGAAAAAGACTAATGAGTTAGTCACGAGATGATGTATTACGGAACGAGTAAAGAGACTTGCCGGTAACGAGATTGAACTAGGTATAGAGATACCGATGATCGAATCTCGGGCAAGTAACATACCAATGACAAAAGGAACAACGTATGTTGTTATGCGGTTTGACCGATAAAGATCTTCGTAGAATATGTAGGAGCCAATATGAGCATTCAGGTTCCGCTATTGGTTATTGACCGGAGATGAGTCTCGGTCATGTCTACATAGTTTTCGAACCCGTAGGGTCCGCACGCTTAACGTTTGATGACGATCGATATTATGAGTTTATGAGTTTTGATGTACCAAAGGAGTTCGGAGTCCCGGATGAGACCGGGGACATTACGAGGAGTCTCGAAATGGTCGAGACGTAAAGATCGATATATTGGACGACTATATTCGGACATCGGAAAGGTTCCGAGTGATTCGGGTATTATTGGGCCATACGGGAATAGAGGAGAAAGACCAAAAGGAAGGAGGCGCGCGCCCCCCCTCTGGTCCGAATCGGACAAGGGGTGCAGCCCCCTTTTCCTTCTCCCTCTCCACCTCTTTCCTTCTCTCCTACTCCAAAAAGGAAACGGGAATCCTACTAGGACTTGGGAGTCCTAGTAGGACTCCCCACACTTGCCGCGCCCCCTCTAGGGCCGGCCTCTCCCTTGCTCCTTTATATACGGGGGCAGGGGGGCACCCTAGGACACACAAGTTGAATTGTTTTAGCCGTGTGCGGTGCCCCTCTCCACAGAAACACACCTCGGTCATACCGATGCAGTGCTTAGGCGAAGCCATGCGCCGGCAGATACATCATATCTGTCACCACACCGTCGTGCTGGCGAAACTCTCCCGTGAAGCTCAACTGGATCAAGAGCTTGTGGGACGTCATCAAGCTGAACGTGTGCTGAACGCGGAGGTGACGTACGTTCGGTGCTTGATCGGTTGGATCACGAACAAGTTCGACTACATCAACCGCGTCACTTGACGCTTCCGCTCCCGGTCTACGAGGGTACGTAGACACACTCTCCCCCTCATTGCTATGCATCTAGTAGATATATCTTGCGTGATCGTAGGAAAATTTTGAAAATACTACGTTTCCCAACAGATTTCTACGGTGGGTGAACGAATTACTGTCGAGCAATTGATAGAAAAGCGCATAGTTATGAGAATATCTAGGCATGATCATTGTATATAGGCATCACGTCCGTGACAAGTAGGCCGAAACAATTCTGCATCTACTACTTTTACTCCACACATCGACCGCTATCCAGCATGCATCTAGAGTATTAAGTTCATAAGAATAGAGTAACACCTTAAGCAAGATGACATGATGTAGAGGGATAAACTAAAGCAATATGATATAAACCCCATATTTTTATCATTGATGGCAACAATACAATACGTGCCTTGCTGCCCCTACTGTCACTGGGAAAGGATACCGCAAGATTGAACCCAAAGCTAAGCACTTCTCCCGTTGCAAGAACTACCAATCTAGTAGGCCACACCAAACTGATAATCCGAAGAGACTTGCAAAGATATTTAAATCATGCATAAAAGATTTCAGAGAAGAATCAAATATTGTTCATAGACAATATTGATCATGAACCCACAATTCATCCAATCTTGAGAAACACACCGCAAAAAGTATTACATCGAATAGATCACCAAGAAGATCGAGGAGAACTTTGTATTGAGGTCCAAAGAGAGAGAAGAAGCCATCTAATTAATAACTATGAACCCGAAGGTATTTTGTAAACTACTCACAACTCATCGGAGAGGCTATGGTGTTGAAGTAGAAGCCCTCCATGATCGATGCCCCCTCCGGTGGAGCTCCGGAACAGGCCCCAAGATGGGATCTCACGGGTACAGAAGGTTGCGGCAGTGGAATTAGGGTTTCGTGGTGCTCCCCGATAGTTTCAGGTTACGTAGGTATATATAGGAGGAAGAGACACGTCAGGGGAACCACGAGGGGCCCACGAGGGTGGGGGCACCCCTACCCCCCTAGGCGCGCCCCCTACCCTCGTGGCTGCCTCGTTTACATCCTGGCGTGTACTACAACTCTTCTGTGTTGCAATTGTTCCAAAAATAACTCTCCCGAAGGTTTCATTCCGTTTGGACTCCGTTTGATATTCCTTTTCTGCGAAACACTAAAATAGGCAAAAAACAGCAATTTGCACTGGGCCTTGGGTTAGTAGGTTAGTCCCAAAAATAATATAAAAGCATATAATAAAGCCCATTAAACATCCAAAACAGATAATATAATAGCATGGAACAATCAAAATTTATAGATACATTGGAGACGTATCATGTGCCAAAGAAGCTTTTCAACTGGTGTCCCCGCAGTCCTTCGAAAGAATAGAGAGCGGGGTTAGCAGACTGGCTGGCAAGATCAAATTGCTGGCCAGTTCGGGGTTATCTATAATCGAAGTGATGGCCATTTCAATAAAGCGATGCATGCAGCCGCTTCAAGCCAGAGGATTTCCAATGTGGCATTATAATTGCCAGGATGATGCCTTGCGCTGCTTACGCCCAGTTCCAGATGACCCTGCCGCTCTATCCGTTATCTTGGAAGGCCTTTATAAAGGAGAGAAGCGAGACTTCATCCATTTAACATGGCGGGAGGGCTTTTCTATGTACAATCCTCCTGACTAGGTAAGTCTCTCTCTTGACCGCCCACTTTTTTCTTCGTTATGATATATTGTCCGAACTGAATTCGGTTTCTCCTAATAGGAGTGGAGGGAGGTGACCGAGATGATTAATAGTCCCGCCCTACAGCCAGAGGACCGATTTCAAAATGCGGGCCCCGAATACGATGAATATCCGGACATAGGCATAGAGCTAGAAGAGGGAGTCTTCTATCAAGCCTGCCACGAGGGCACCCTGGTGGCTATTGTAGCCGATTACCCAGGCCTCATTCCTTCTTCCTATGTAAGTACCTAGGACATATCTCATCGAAGAGAAGATTCCCAGTGCGCCTTACCCACCGTATGTTATTATACTAAACAAGGACGGCGTTCCTCACGCCGTACTGTGCGAAGACCGTCGTCCCAGAGCATGACGCCCGCGTCAGGTGAGGCCTCGAAGCATAAGAGGACCGCGAACATCAGCGGACCTTCAAAGAGGTATGTTTGTTTTGACACTGATACGTCCAAATCGTATCTATAATTTCTGCTTGCTCCATGCTTCTTTTGTGTGATATTGCTATGATATTTATGCACTTCCATACACTTTTGATCATATTTGGACTAACCTATTAACTCAGTGCACCACAGTGCAAGTTCCTGTTTTCTGCTGTTTTTCTATTTCAGGTTTCCCCCATATTAAAAGTGCTCCAAAAATTCCGGGAAAAATACAGGAAAAATCAGCGTACAGGAAGCTTCGCGAATAACCAAAGCGGGGCCAGAGGGGAGCCAGGGGCGGCCCAGGCAGCCACCTGGCGCGGCCCCACCCCTGGCCGCGCCAGGGGGCGCCTGGGGCCCCAGCTCCGCCTCTGGTTGCCCCCCTTCGCATATATATTTCTCCCATCATGGAAACCCTGATTCCAGAACCCTTTTCTCCAGAAGCAATTCCGATATCCGCCGCCATCGCCACCAAGTTTCGGGGGACCAGAATTCCTGTGCCGGCATCCTGCCGGGACGGGGAAGTGCCCCCGGATTCATCTCCATCGATGTTGCTTCCTCCCTCCATGATGCGGGTGTAGTTCTTCCTCGGGGCTGAGGTTTCTACCAGTAGCTATGTGGTCAATTCTCTCTCCCATGATGTGATCTTCGTTGTGACCATAGGCTATGTTAATCTAGGGTGATTCCATGATATTTCCCCTTCCTCTATGTATTGAATTGATGTACTCACTTGTCTTTATCTAGTATAATCCCCGAGACCAAGGTGACAGCGGTCTATTGGACATGGATTAGAAGAATATTTTCATGAGTGATTTCCTCTTTCGTGTGTTGATTAAAGATTGAGAGTCTCTTGGTGCTTGACTTTGACTATCCTGGAGATATGTTGTGGTGATTGTGGTACTCTCTTTGGATGGCCGCGGTGACATTGGGAAATCCATAGATTGAGAACTACGAACTTTGAGGTGTGCTTTTGTAGCCCTACATAATTCTCGTCCTCTCTTGACCACAAAGGAATGACCTCCGAGTGCGTCTCCATTGCATGTTTTATGGAAATATCATGTGATTAGACTATGTTAATGTTGTTGGGAGTTGCCACTAGTGAAAGTATGAAGCCTAGGCCTTGTTTCCACCATTGCAATACCATTTGTGCTCATGTTTACCACTTGTTTGCTTGCTGCACTTTTTATTACAGATTTTTATTACTTTGCTTTGCCACTCCTATCATCCATATTTTACCATCTCTTCACCGAACTAGTGCACCTATACAACTCCTAGTTGTATTTGGTGTGTTGGGGACACAAGAGACTTCTTGTATCTTAGTTGCAGGGTTGCTTGAGAGAGACCATCTTCAACCTCTACTTCCCTGAGTTCGATAAACCTTAGGTCATCCACTTGAGGGAAATTGCTGCTGTCCTACAAACCTCTGCGCTTGGAGGCCCAACATAGTCTACAAGAATAGAAGTGTGTGTAGACATCAACCTATTTCTGGCGCCGTTGCCGGGGAAGTAAGTGTTTGAAGGTATATCTTTAGATCTTGCAATTAATCTTTTCGTTTCTTGTTTTTAGTTTCACTAGTTATGTTTATGGAAAACTGCACTCTTAGTTCGCTGCTTGGGGAAGGCCGCTTTACCACACCCGTGGTAGAGAAGTCTCCTCCACCTATTGAATGTATTCCGTTCCAAATACCACTTAGGATAATTGAAATAATTAGGAATGATTGTTATGATGGGACAGTCAATCCTAGTATTCATTTGTTGAAACTTACAGAACTTTGTGAGTTGTTTAAGATTTCAGGTTTGACAAGAGATGGAGTCATGAGGAAATTATTTGCCTTGTCACTGAAAGGAAAAGCATTGGAATGGTATAGGCTACTAGATGACTCTCACCTGCTGGATTGGGAAGAGATCTAGTCTCTCTTTTGCTCCAAGTTTTATCCTCTTCATGAAGTCCATGAGAATAGGAATTATGTTTATAATTTCTATCCTCATGACGGAGAGAGCATAGCTCAAGCTTGGGGGAGACTGAAAACGTTAATGCTAAAATGTCCTAACAATGGGCTCCCCAAAGATATGATTATTACTAATTTCTATGCGAGGCTCTCTCGACAGGATAAAGATTTGCTCGATGCTTCCTCTATGGGTTCTTTCACAAACGAAAAGATTGATGCTAAATGGGAACTCCTTGAAAGAATTCAACGCAACACTGAAGATTGGGAGATCGACAAATGTAAAGAGTCAGGTATAATTTATGAGTATGATTGCATTAAGTCCTTTGTTGAAACTACAAGTTTTAATAAGTTTAGTGCTAAGTTTGGGCTTGATTCTCAACTCCTTGTTGATTTCCTCAAATCTTTTGCTTCACATCTTAATATGCCTAAGGAGGATTGGATCAAGCATCATGAACCTTTTAAAGAGATTTGCAAAGAAAATGAAATTGTTCATGATGATTGCAACATGCATGATCCAATTCCTAAAAATGAAGTTTTATATAAGCATGTTAATTTTTGTGGAGTGGATAGACCTTGTGAAAGGCCTATGATTGAAGAAGAGAAGTATTGTAAGCACACTACTAGGAAAAGGGCTATAGATGGAATTGACACTAATGGCGCACCAGACATGCGGTGCGCCATTAGTATATACTAATGGCGCATCATGTGTTGGTGCGCCATTAGTATCCAAATACTAATGGCGCACCGTTGACGTGGTGCGCCATTAGTAACAATTTTTTTTCATATTTTTCTCAAAACTAATAATGGCGCACCAGTGGATAGTGCGCCATTAGTAGTTGAACTACTAATGGCGCACCACATCCACGGTGCGCCATTAGTAATTTTTTTTTCAAATTTTGTTTTTTTTTAATTTTTGTTTCAAAAAATACTAATGGCGCACCGTGGGAGTGGTGCGCCATTAGTAGTTCAACTTACTAATGGCGCACCACTCCCACGGTGCGCCATTAGTATTATTTTTTCATATTTTGTTTTTAATTTTTTTATTTTATTTTCAAAAAATACTAATGGCGCACCGTGGGAGTGGTGCGCCATTAGTAGTTGAACTACTAATGGCGCACCACTACCACGGTGCGCCATTAGTAACTTGGCCATTACTGCACCCCCCCTGTGGACCGCCTTTTCCAGTTGAAAAATAAATAAAAGAAAATGATGTAAATGTCAAAAAATAAAAGAAAATAAGTTTCCCATGTGATATGTGGTCTACTTGTTGGGAAAATTTACAAATATGAATTTTGAATTTATTTGCAAAATATCTCTGGAATTTAGTAAAACGGGTATAACTTTTGCATACGAACTCGGATTAAAAAGTTTTTTATATGAAAAATCATCTACTCGAAAAGTTACATCCGAATTTAACCGGGGGAGCCCCGTTAAACATTTTCAAAATCTCCAAAAACCTAACAGAAAAAAAGTTACGGGGCTTTTAAGATCTACAGGCAAAAAAATTCAAAAAATTTCAAACTTACTAGTGGCGCACCGTTTGCTAGGTGCACCACTAGTAACAGAAAAAAAAATTATAAAATTTTCGAAAAAAAATATTTATATTTTTTTTTCAAAAATATGATACGTAATATGACCGAGAAGTTTGAAATATATTTTCAAAATTTCATCATACTCATGAACATTAACAAACTCCTAGACATCAAGAAGGGTTAATAGGATTGATATGATAGATGTATTAACAAGTGCGTGTGAAGTGAGCTGGTGCTGGGGTTGGATAGAACTACGAAGTTAAGCGTGCTCGGGCTAGAGTAGTGTGAGGATGGGTGAACTTATGGGAAGTTTGACAACAGAGTGCGATTTGACTTGAGATTAAGCAAATTGACCCCATATTAAGCCATAATGATCTGAGATTAAGAAAAAAAATAAAAAAAATTGGAAAAAAATTATGAAAAAAAAATTTGAATTTTTTTTTGAATTTTTTTACTAATGGCGCAGTTCTACGTAGTGCGCCATCAGTATGCCAAAGCACCTGGGTATAGATGGCCCCCTGCGAGGCATACTAATGGCGCACCGTGCACTATACTAATGGCGCACCAGTGGTGCGCCATTAGTATGCCAGATACTAATGGCGCACCAATACTAATGGCGTGCTACTAATGGCGCACCAGTAGTGCGCCATTAATGGGCAAAACCGGTGCGCCATTAGTAGCCCTTTTCCTAGTAGTGGCAACATAAGCATGAAAGAACAACCACTTGGGTCAAAGATTTAAATGAAATTGCTAGAGAATTGTGTGACCTTTATCCTTTTACTTGTGAACTTTGCTGTATAGAGGGTCACTTTAATTTTCAATGCATGCACTTTCAAAACATAATTGTTAACCAGTTGTGTGATAACATGATCACCCCTGATCTTTATGATGAGCTTATGTTATTTTTGATGTGTGAAGAGTTATCAGAAAAGACTTCTTGGCTAGATGTTAATGCCATAGGAATAAAAAACACATTGCAAAATTGCCATCTCTATTGTGTTGTTAATTGCCATAAAAATGATTACATAAGTAAGATTAGAAAGGAGGGAACTTTACCAAAGTATAAAAATGTCTCTTATATTTCTGCTAATAAAAAGGAGAGTTTCTCCCAAGTTTCCCCTATTGTCTCTAATGATAAACCAGGATACGTGGAGAAGCTTCATCTCCAACCACTCCCTCCTAAGGTGAAGAAGAAGAAAAAGAAGAGGAGGAGCAAGAAGGAAGAAGAATGGGTATCAACCTGGCCTGAGCATATTCCTCCCATCAACTTTTATCCTAACGGTTGTAAGTTTAAAGAAGAAGGTGAAGTTTATTGCCTTAATTATCATCTTGATGATACGTCCGTAGGTACTATTGAAGATGATTATGATTATGATATGCATGTTATTATTGTGATTGGGAAAATGATGATAATGCTACTTATGATCTTGAAAATCTTTTTGGTACCAACTCTGAAAGTGATGATATGGAAAGCTCTAAGCTTGGGGATGATAGGATTGCAAATCCTTTACCCACTAGTGATGTGATAATTGATAATTCTTTTGCTAGTAAGAATAAAGACAACATGTTTACAAATATAGTTGCTAGCAATGATAATGCTCTTATCTACTATGATGATGTTATAACTCCAATCTATAGTGATTATAAAGGTACCTATGACATAAGGAGAAATTATCCTTATGAAACTTGTCATAATCATGGAGGGAATTACTCCCTTATTGAACACCATCTTCCTAATACACAATTAATCTTTAGTGTTCAAGTTGTTTATGATAGTCCTACTCCCACTATTACCAATGAGAAAGATTATGCTTATGTGGAGAGTAAGAGTACCTTTTTGCATGTGGATCATGGTAACAATGCTTTATGTGATGCTTATATTGTTGAGTTTATTCGTGATCCCACTGAAAATTATTATGAGAAGGGAAGTTATGCTTATAGATATTTCAATAATATCAAGTTCCCTCTCTTTATGTTGAAGGTTTTGAAGCTGCACTTGTTTTGTCTTCCTATGCTTATTGCTTTGTGCTTCAATGAATTATTCTATTGCAATATTCCTATGCATAGGAAGCATGTTAGGCTTAAATGTGTTTGGTATTTGCTTCTTGATGCTCTCTTTTGTTCTTCAACTCTTATTCCTACGAGAGCATCATTAAAGTCTTAAGCCTATCTTTATGGCTATAAAGAAAGAGCTCTAGGGAGACAACCCTTGTTATCTTTGCTTTCAGTTTGTTCTTTCAGTTTTTAGTGGTCTTGATGTTTGTTACTACAGTAGCATCATCATTGTATCTTTTCTTTTCAGCTTTGTGCCAAGTTTAGCCTCCGATTGCAAGAAAGTTCAAAAGTTGTGACGTGCTGTCCAGAAAACAGATTCTGTCCTTGGACAGAAAAATTCGAATAAAATCACCAGATCATCTTTTTGATCTGAATTTTTTTGACAGCGTGCTCTATACAATTGGCTTTCGAGCGTCTGTTCTGAGTTTTTTGATTTGAGTTGCAGAAGTGCCCCAAAAAAATTATTTACTACCTGCTGGTATGTTTTTCACAGATTCTGCCCTGTTTTGCCTTTTCTTCGTTTTGCAAACCTTGAGCTTGCTTTTTCTTTGCAAAAACCTTTTGGCAATCTTGAGAAACAGTAGCTCTTCAAGATTATCTTTATTTCCAGAAGGGAAAAACTATTTTATTGTGGGTACTAACCTCGCTAATCAGATTATGATGAGTTATGTATGAAGGGATTTTTCAAGTGTGCGAGGGAAGATGATAAAAGAAGATTCAGGAGGGTCAAACGCTCAAGCTTGGGGATGACCCCATGCACCCCCAAGAAATATTCAAGAATACTCAAGAGTCTAAGCTTGGGGATGCCCCCATGCATCCCCTTCTCCATCAACTATTATCAGTTCGTCTTTCGTTCCACTATAATTATCACTTCATGTGTTATGTGCTATGCTTGGAGCGTCTTGCTCTTAGTTTCCTTTTTAGTTTTCTTTAGCTTTGCTTGCTGTTCATAACAAGTTAGAACCCAGCTTTCTTTGTGTGGGAGAGAAACATTCTCCACTTCAACCTAGAACACAACATAGGATTTTCATGCTTATCTTTGCTGTGTGTGTTCTTTGTTTTTCCATAGCTGTTGTCATGTTTAGCTCTTAGTTTTCATGCTTTTCTTTTTAAAGAGCTTTTGTTTAGTTGGTTGCTGAACTCTCTTGAGTTTTCATGTTTATCTTGTTAAGAGAGTTTGCCTGTTGCACTGAGTTGTGTGTCTTAACTTAAAGTAGGTAATTGAGGTTGCTATTTAATTTTAGTAGTAACTTGCAATAGTTTTGAGGTATTGCCATGAGTAATGTGTGAACTTTTGGTGTCAAGAGCTTTAGCCTATTAGTGATAGATGTCGTATTTTGGGCAATCCGTGTTTATTTTCGAAAACCTACAAAATAGTTGAGAACTTTAGCTACTAGATGGATCACTAATCTTTGGAGGGATCGAATATTAGAGTACACTCACGTACCATGAGTCGAGGATGCGCAAGGATAACCAAACCCCCATACACTCCTCCTCGGGGTACTTGTCTCTTTGTGAACCTCCTAATTAGATTGAGAGTTACCGATAATAAGTGCATGAGTTCTTCGGACTAATGTGAGTATTCGAAAGTTGACACTTCCACCTAGCCATATTTTTCTAGCCTCTTTGGTACCGTGCATTGCCCTTTCTCACCTCGAGATTTGGCGCATACTTCGCCAGTGCATCCAAATCCTTGGCACGATACGCTCTATCATCATAAGCCTCATTATATCCTTCCTCAAAACAGCCACCATACCTACCTATCAAAGCATTTCCATAGCCTTTCCGAGATACATTGCCATGCAACATCCATCTTCTCATGACTTGATCTTCATGTCATACATGCTTTTAGCTTGATCGATGAGCCGCATGCTAGTTGGGCCTTGCCCTAATCATTGCTACATGACGCGCTAGTATCATTGCATATCCTGCTACACTGGCAGAGGCATACATTTGCATACATCATGATAGTTTCATTTTCTTTATGTTGAGTACTTTTGTAAAGTGTGAAAGATCTTCTATACTTATTGTAATACATAGAGTGTTGCCCCTAAAGTGAGGAAAAGATCCCAAAGAGGACAAAATCAAAAGATCCCAAAGAGGACAAATGAGAGTTAAATAGAAAGAGCCATTGAGGCCACAAAAAAATAAAAAAAATAGAAAAAAATAAAAAGAAATAAAAAGAGAGAAGGGGGCACACTACTATTCCTTTTGAGAGATCCACACTCGTACTCCATCTTATACCTTGTACTCCATAGAGATTATCATGTATGCATATAGCTATGTGGGGACCTTCACACTATAGAACTTGGCTTGTATATTCCAATGATGAGCCTCCTCAAAAGAGCTCTAGGTCTTCTTGAGCAAGCAAGTTGGATGCAGCCCCACTAGTTCCATCTGAGAGCTTACCTTAGCTCATATGTGCATCCGTTGCATGGCAATACCTACTCCTCACATCATATCTATCATTTGGCTTTCTCTCGCCTATGATTGTCCTCATTGATGTGAGCCTTTCACACCTTTTTTTTGTCTTCCCCCTTCATCATTTTTCTCTCTTTGCCATCCTAAGTGTCGACTTTCTTGCTTACGCTCATCCATTGCATGAGTGCTCAAAATATCGAAAGGGAGTGGATCATTTTGACTTGTACCTGGCTGACGGCCTGGGGATGAGTCAAGATAAGATTCCAAAGAAGACCAAGTGTGAAACTTTAGTAGATTAAGTTCTCAACAATACAAAAACTATGGTTTACTCTCTCGTATATCCCTATCCCCTTTCTTGCACGCAAACACCATTTGGAGACATTCGAGTCACGGACAGCGAGAGCTCTTGCACCTTTATGTTCTTATGTTGCTTGTTACAATGCTAATATAGAGTCTTGCTTGTTATGACTTGAATTGAATTACATGCCTTGATTGCTTTACTTAAAAGTTCTTATATGGTTGATAGCATGTCACCATAGAAATTATGCTTGTTATCATTTACCTACTCGAGGACGAGCAGGAATTAAGCTTGGGGATGTTGATACATCCAAAACGTATCTATAATTTCTGCTTGCTCCATGCTTCTTTTGTGTGATATTGCTATGATATTTATACACTTCCATACACTTTTGATCATATTTGGACTAACCTATTAACTCAGTGCACCACAGTGCCAGTTCCTGTTTTCTGCTGTTTTTCTATTTCAGGTTTCCCCCATATTAAAAGTGCTCCAAAAATTCCGGGAAAAATACAGGAAAAATCAGCGTACAGGAAGCTTCGCGAATAACCAAAGCGGGGCCAGAGGGGAGCCAGGGGTGGCCCAGGCGGCCACCTGGCGCGGCCCCACCCCTGGCCGCGCCAGGGGGGCGCCTGGGCCCCCGGCTCCGCCTCTGGTTGCCCCCCTTCGCATATATATTTCTCCCGTTGCGGAAACCCTGATTCCAGAACCCTTTTCTCCAGAAGCAATTCCGATCTCCGCCGCCATCGCCACCAAGTTTCGGGGGACCAGAATTCCTGTGCCGGCATCCTGCCGGGACGGGGAAGTGCCCCCGGATTCATCTCCATCGACGTTGCTTCCTCCCTCCATGATGCGGGAGTAGTTCCTCCTCGGGGCTGAGGTTTCTACCAGTAGCTATGTGGTCAATTCTTTCTCCCATGATGTGATCTTTGTTGTGACCATAGGCTATGTTAATCTAGGGTGATTCCATGACATTTCCCCTTCCTCTATGTATTAAATTGATGTACTCACTTGTCTTTATCTCATATAATCCCCGAGACCAAGGTGACAGCGTTCTATTGGACATGGATTAGAAGAATATTTTCATGAGTGATTTCCTCTTTTGTGTGTTGATTGAAGATTGAGAGTCTCATGGTGCTTGTCTTTGACTATCCCGGAGATATGTTGTGGTGATTGTGGTACTCTCTTTGGATCGCCGCGGTGACACTGGGAAATCCATAGATTGAGAACTACGAACTTTGAGGTGTGCTTTTGTAACCCTACATAATTCTCGTCCTCTCTTGACCACAAAGGAATGACCTCCGAGTGCGTCTCCATTGCATGTTTTATGGAAATATCATGTGATTAGACTATGTTAATGTTGTTGGGAGTTGCCACTAGTGAAAGTATGAAGCCTAGGCCTTGTTTCCACCATTGCAATACCATTTGTGCTCACGTTTACCACTTGTTTGCTTGCTGCACTTTTTATTACAGATTTATATTACTTTGCTTTGCCACTCCTATCATCCATATTTTACCATCTCTTCGCCGAACTAGTGCACCTATACAACTCCTAGTTGTATTAGGTGTGTTGGGGACACAAGAGACTTCTTGTATCTTAGTTGCAGGGTTGCTTGAGAGAGACCATCTTCAACCTCTATTTCCCTGAGTTCGATAAACCTTAGGTCATCCACTTGAGGGAAATTGCTGCTGTCCTACAAACCTCTGCGCTTGGAGGCCCAACATAGTCTACAAGAATAGAAGTGTGTGTAGACATCAGACATACACTGGGTGGTGAAGTCGTTATCACAACTTTCCGCTTTGTTTTTTTACATTCAGGAGGAATACACACCAGACTGTCTCCGGAGACAATGCAGGCGAAGCTCCAGCCAATCCGGCATCAGGCCCGTCAGGGGTTAATGCTGATTCAGTGCCGGATTGTCCTCTCCAGGAGGATTCGGATGGAATGTCAATTACTAATTCCGAAGTGGAGGTTGCGATGGTTCACCGGCAGCGGAAAGCAGCCATGCGTGACCCAACCTTTTCTAAGGAGGCGTTTAACGCACCCAGCTCTGCGGATGCCTATATCCGAGCCGCTCAAGACGGACTCGCTGGAGCCACTCACCAGCTTTCAAAAGATATGCGTGTGAGTGTATATTTTGGTGTTCCCATGCCAGTAGCCCTCGATACTTAAAGCAGTCGGTACAACTGATTTGAGGATCATTGTGTTTTTGTAGGTGCTTCAAGAAAAGAATAACTCCTTATGCAAGGAGATTCAAGAGTGCCGAACACAGCTCACCGAATTGAAAAATTCGAAGGAATCTGGAAATGATGCTGGTGGTAAGAACAAGGTCGACCGATACAACAACAAGGGTGTTATGTATATACTAATTTGTAATACAAAAACAAGGTCGACCGACCAACTAGAGAGGGAGCTAAGAGCTGCTTTGGTGGACAAAAAAATTACCGAAGGGGAAACAGCCGCTGGCAAGCGCGTATTGATGCAAGCCATAGAGAAAAGAAACCAAGCGCAGGATAAAAGTGTTAGGTTGGAACATGACCTAAAGGGTGTAAGATCCCAGCTCTCAAGTACCATGGAAGAGAACCGGAGCCTAAAAGGCGGCATGTTCAGTATGTCCCTTATAACTTGCTCTCCTTATAGTCTCTTGTTTAATGGTTTTTCCTAAAAAAAAAAATCATGCAGGCTGGTTAACTGGGCAGCCCGAAGGGGAAGTGTCCAGTTTTGAGGGTGACGTGCTGCAAGAGCTTTCCAAGGTCCACGAGCGAGCTCGGAAGGCCATGAAGAGTATGGCCAGGGCTTTATTTCCGGGTGATTCACCTCTTGAACCTATGGAGGACTTGGCGGACTTGTTCAAAGGGGCTCGACGCTGCTTCGAACTGTGGAAAGCATCAACATGTCGCATGGGTGCTCGAGAAGCCTGGGCCCTGGTGCAGACGCGCTACACTCGTCTTGATCCGAATAATATGGCCCGCGTGGGACATCGAGGGTCCGATGGACAAGAAATTCCTCCGCATTTGGCATATGACCAAGTAGAGATAGCTGCCAAGCTTTCCCAATAGGACTGTAAACTATACAGCCATATAGAGGGACTAGAAAAAGAGTAGTCGTTTGATTCTATGTATTAATGTACTTTCACCATCAAACTTATCTCCGGCCGAATTTATAATAAGTTTGTCATGGCTGATCATCTGCTTTAACCTCCATAAACCCAAGGGCTGGAGTGCATCCGAATACTACATCTGTGGTAAACACGTGATATGTTCGGAAACCAGGCAATCCGGTCATAATTGCTTGAACAGACGAACTGTGTTCGGGTATGTTATATTACTGTTTAACGTAAGAAACATCTTCCAGAGAGAATAGTTTTGTTAGGGGTTCCTTTCCCTGGGTCGGCGTGCATACAAATGTGGGCCTAGGCTTTTGAACCTGTGAAAAGGATTGTAGGATGCCATATCCTATGGTAGTTTAAAATACGCTTTAAAATGTGATATGTCATGTATCCGCTGACCGATCATTCCCTTAAGAGCACTAGCTTGCGGCTTCACCCAGACTGAGGTACATGTCCGGATTACCCGGTTGTAACAATCGCATAGGTGCTCCCTAGGAGCCAGGCAACCCAGCTTGGCCAGAACTTAACTCATATTTGTGCTTATTGGAAAGGAAGTACTGTAAGAAATAGATGACATTTTAAGCAGTAAGATTTTATTGGTAGTGGGCTTCGTTAAAGAAGCCCCCAAGTATATTGAGGTAGATACATTCGAGGATGTACTTATCCTGTGACAGTTCGGGCGAGCCGAATACTTGCCAACGAGAGAAAACATAAAAAAGAAAAGGAGAAAAATAAAAGATAAAAGACAAGACCTGACTTGAAAGGAGGACAAAAAACTGCTACCGAACTATCCATAAAATCGTCGTAGCCTGGCAGCGTTCCACATGTTTGTCTCAAGGCGGTTGTCATGTCCATTCCGAAGGCGATAGGCTCCACCGGTGAGTACTTCATCGATAATGAAGGGCTCCTCCCATTTTTGTTTGAGCTTGTCCTTTTTATTCTCCGAGAGGCGTACAACGAGTTCGCCGACGTTGTATGTCTTGGCCCGCACTTCTCTGCTCTGGTATCGCCTAGCCTGTTGTTGATAAAGTGCGAACGGGCTTGCGCAGTATCGCGCTCCTCTTCAAGTCCATCTAGGTCGTCCTACCGATCTAGCTCGTCTTCTCTCTCCTCATACATGCGCACTCGAGGTGAGTCATGAATAATGTCGTAGGGCTGAACAGCCTCTGCGCCTACAATTGCTTGGAAGCTGTTGTTGTAGGAGAATTCAGCAAATGGAAGGCAATCTTCCCATTTCATACCGAAGGAGATTACACATGCTCTAAGCATATCTTCAAGAAGTTGGTTCACTCTTTCGACTTGACCACTAGTCTGAGGGTGAAAAGCTGTGCGGAAGCGAATCTTGGTACCCATAGCTGATTGGAAGGAATCCCAAAATTTGGAAGTGAACAAGCTTCCATGATCTGAGGAGATTACTTGCGGGATACCATGCAAAGAGACAATTCTGGAGGTGTACAGCTCTGCCAATTGTGCTGCATTGATGGATTCCTTGATTGGAACGAAATCAACCACTTTAGTGAGCTTATCAATCACCACAAGGATGGCGTCGTTTCTTTGCTTGGACTTGGGAAAACCGGTAACGAAATCCATCTCAATGTGATCGAATTTCCACTCGGGAATAGGTAGAGGTTGAAGGAGTCCGGCTGGACGTTGATGCTCTGCCTTCACTCTTCTGCAGACATCACACTTGTTCACGAAATTGAGCAATTTCTCTTTTCACGCGAGTCCACCAATAGGATTGCTTGAGGTCATGGTACATCTTGGAGCTTCCTGGATGTATCGAGAGAAGTGAGTCACGTGCTTCGTTCATTATGAGCTTCCTGAGATCACCTTTGGGAACCACAATTCTATCCTCAAAGAACAAAGTGTCTCTGTCATCAATGCGAAAGCACTTGTACTTGGGAGTACCCTTGGCAATACCATGTTTCACCTTCTGCACCATAGCATCACTGAGTTGGGCCTCATGGATTTGATCTTCCAAAGTAGGAACGACTTGAAGGTTGGCAAGAAAATCTTGCGGGACAACTTGAAGGTTGAGCTTCCTGAATGATTCACAAAGTTCAGGTTGGAACGGTTTGAGGATGAGACTGTTGCAATAAGCCTTTCTGCTCAAGGCATCTGCAATGACATTGGCCTTGCTAGGAGTATACTCAATGCTTGGATTGTACTCTTGAATCATTTCAACCCAACAAGTCTGGCGGAGGTTAAGGTTTGGCTGGGTGAATATGTACTTCAGGCTCTTGTGATCTGTGAAGATGTCCACTTTTCTGCCCAACAGAAGGTGTCTCCACGTGATCAAGGCATGAACAACTGATACTAGCTCAAGATCGTGTGTGGGGTAATTCTTCTCATCTGGTTTAAGCTGACACGAAGTGTATGCAACGATCTTCTTGTCTAGCATGAGAACACCGCCGAGACCTTGCAATGAAGCATCACAGAAGACTTCATAAGGCTTGGACTCATCTGAAGGAGTAAGTACCGGAGCAGAAATGAGCTTCTCTTTGGGGATATTGAATGCCACATCACAATCTGGAGTCCCCGAGTACTTCACATTCTTTTGCAATAAGCTGGACAGAGGCTTGGCAATCTTGGAGAAGTTCTCAACGAACATTCTACAATAGCTTGCGTGTGCGAGGAAACTTCGGAGTTGTTTGACGTTTTGAGGAGGTTCCCACTTCACAATAGCTTCAACCTTCTCGGGGTTAACAGAAATGCCCTCGGCAAAGATAATATGGCCAAGATAGGGGACTTTATCAAGCCATAATTCACATTTGGAGAACTTCGCATAAAAGCGGTTCTCTCTGAGCCTGTCAAGAACCAAACGGAGGTGCTTGGCGTGGTCTTCTTCATTCTTGGAGAATACCAAGATATCATCAAGGTACACGAGGACAAACTCATTGGTGTAGGGGTTGAATATGAAGTGTATCATCCGAGAGAAAGTGGGTGGAGAATTTGCAAGCCCGAAGGACATGACTGTTTACTCGTAGGAGCCATAACTCGTCCTGAATGCGGTCTTGAAAATATCCTCTTCATAGATACGAATTTGATGGTAGCCCAACCGGAGATCAAGCTTCGAGAAAACCTTGGCTCCTTTGAGCTGCTCGAACAGTTCATTGATATTGGGGAGCGGGTACTTATTCTTAATTGTCTTCTTGTTCAATGGCCGGTAATGAATGCACAATTGTTCCATACTATACTTCTTCTTGACAAAAAGAACACCGCAGCCCCAAGGAGAAGTACTTGGTCTTATCAAACCCATTCGTTCTTGCTCATCGAGTTGTTTCTTCAGCTCGTTCAACTCTTTAGGAGAAAGCTTGTACGGACGCCGATAGGTTGGCTCCGTACCAAGTTCAAGTTCAGTGACAAATTCAGATGGTCGGTTGGGAGGCATGCCAGGAAGCTCTTGAGGGAATATATCCTCATATTCACAAACCACCGGAATCTGGGATATGGCATTAATCTCGCCCTTGTCATTGAGAGAGAATAGCCTGATTGTGTTATCTCGACCTGCAAAGATAATCACATTTTCGAAAGGATGAGTTAGATTCACCTCTTTGTTCGCACAATCAATAAGAGCATCATGCTTAGAGAGCCAATCCATCCCAAGAATAAGATCAATGCCCGAGTTACCGAAAACAACTGGGGAAACCATAAAACTATAATCGCCCATATGAATAGAGATATCCGGAGCCATGTTGCGAGAATTCATTTGTAATCCCGGTGAGACCACAGTTAGAAACATTGGCAGCTCTTGGAGTGGAACTTCATGCTTTGTTGCAAAAGGTTTTGAAATCAAGGACATCGATGCACCAGAATCAAACAAAACTTTTGCAGGAATTGAGTTAACTGGAAGATTACCGATAATCACATCAGTAGAATCCTCTGCTTGAGCTGCATTCATTAGGTTCACTCTTGCATACTTGGTATTGTCTTTGACAATAGCGTTGCTCGTAGGCCTGACAGGCGGAGGAGGCGGAAGGCACCTCTGGTTGGAACACTTGTTGGAATAGTGACCCTTCAGACCACATTTGTAGCAAGTGACCTCTGAAACTGGATGGGAAAGAGGAACACTTGGTCTTGGAGATTGGTACCGAGACTTGTTCTGGTTGCTTGGGTTGGGTGGGTGGGAAAATCCACGAACACCTGAGTGCTTGCTCTGACTCGGAGGACAGAGCACTGGAGGAGGCGAGAGCCAGAACTTCTGCTGCTTGGCAACAACCACTTGAGAGGGAGAGGAGGAGTTAACAACATCTCTTATTTGTAATGCTCCAGATGTAACACTTTCCCAATATGGCAATATATAAACTTTGGCTTCGTCAATTCCTTCTCGCGCTCTTCTTTCTTTTCGGGTTCCTTCGTTTTGTCGTGTGCGTGTGTGCATTTCATCCATGTCATGTTGTCATGTGCATTGCATTGCATGTGTGTTGTCACTTGCACCCGATCCCACTCATCTCTTCCCGTTGTCCGTTTCAATTTCCGACGCTCACACACGTGCCCGTGGCATCCCCGAGTCCTTCTTTCGTGTGTGGCCGTGTAATGTTTCCGGAATGATGTGAGACTTGTCGTTCGTTGTTGTTTTGGTACGTGTAGGCCGCCTGTCAAGTTTCGTCGCGTTTGGAGTTCGTTTGGTACTCCAACGGTTAACCTAGTGGGCTAAAAGAACCTCTTCTTTCAGTCCCAAGACCCCCTCCACAACAGCCCACTAACCCAGCACAACCCTTCCCATCATCTCAGTCGTCGAAATGTGATCGCGTGGCCGAAAACCGCTCCCCATTTGGAGTCTCCTAGCTCCCTATGCCTATAAAAACGTCCACACCCCCCATTTTCGCGTCCAAACCCTAGTCCCACCTCCTCCACCGTCGGCGGACGCATCCGGACGGACCGGACGCGTCCGCCACCGGCCCCTCGACTAACTAGGTCGTGCCACGTCGCCGACCGCCGCTTCTCTCTCCTCCTGCCTCCCGCGGTTTGCCGGGCCCGCGCGTCGCTCCGCCGCCAGCGTTCGCCCGCCTCCGCTCCCGCGCGATGCTCCGCCGCCCGCGCCTCGGGTCGCCGGACGCCCCGGCCACCTCTCGCCTCACGCCGCCCGAAGCTCCCCGCCGCCTCCTCCGCCGTGGCTCGCTCCGCCGCCGCGGGCCGCCTCCATCGCCGCGGTGAGCCGCCGCCCCGGCCTCGCCGGACTGCCCCGTTGGCCGCCGACGTCTCCTCACCGGCGGGCGTTGCACCGACCGCCCCGCCGCGCCAGTTCAGATCCGCCGCCGGTCAACCCTAACGGGTCCGGGACCCGACCGCTTCGACCCGATCCGCTCGGTGACCCGATCCGCGAGGTGGTTAGCCCCCCTTTTTTTCACTAAGTCCTAGATATTGCTTATTTTGTTGCATACTTCTAGTAGCTGTAACTTTGTGCATACTTGTCCGTTTTGAGTGTATGATATGTCAAAATGACCGTGGTGATGTGCTCTAAGTTTTGTTCCATTGTGTCATGCTTGTTTGAGTATATCTAGAGGCCCTAATCTCTGTTGCAAGAGTGCTACTTGATATAAACTGATGCTACTTGTTATTTTCATGCCATGTTTGAGATAGGATAACTTGGTGCATGTTTATCCAAATGAAGCAAATGTTATGTCAAAACATTCATCATGAGATGCTTTACATGATGGTTTCTGTAGCATGCATGTTAGGGTTCATTTTGCCATGTTAATATCTATTGCAGAAGTGCACGTGGCTGTTAAGTTTTGTGACATGTTATGAGATGCTGATTTGAAGTGCTCGTTGCTATTGATGTGTTTGTCTCCATGTCACATGCCAATATATTTAGGAATATCCATCATGTGCAAACCATTTTCCATGATGTGCCTTGAGGTGACTTAAACATGCTTGCAAACATGCCATGCCAACATAACTGTTTTAACACTTAGTGAAATTTCTACTAAGTCTGGAATCTGTCATATCCTGATGCTATGTTTGCTTGATGCCCTAAGCAAATCCATGTTAGTTTTGGGGTGGCCATTGTTCATTCCTTGTTGTACATGTTGTTGTATATCCATCCATGCCCTCACTTGCTCATATTACTTGTTGTAGCTTATTAATTTCTTGCCCTCAAGTTGCTATAAAATATAACTGTCAGGTTTTTAACAGCATGATCAAAAGGTTGTAGCTTGTTGCTATTGATCCATGCCTCCTATGGAGTTGCTCCAATGGAGTTGTTTGCTGTAGGATATGTCTAATTCATGTCCATGCTTCTTGTCACCATGTTTGAGTGCTGTAGAGTATATATTTCTTGCCCCAAAGTTGCTATGTGGCTGTTAATTTCAGCTTTGCATTGTATCTTGTTTTGTGTGTATATGTTGAACCGTTGCTTCGTTTTGAGCGTGCCCTATATGAAACTTGTGTGATTTTGCATGTAGAATCATAATATCATCTTGTTTACGTGTTTCGAGTATGTTTGCTTGATGTTTGGGGTGCATCTTGCACCGTTGCCATGCTTAACTTGTTTTGCTCATATCTTCTAGACCGTAGCTCCGAATTAAACAAACTTTATATGAAACTGGACTAGAATTTCATGTAGATCATCATGGTGCATGTTAACTTTCTGTTTAACAACTTGAAGTTAAGGTTTGTTCAGATCTGGACCAATTTCAACATATGCATATGAGGACCTACCGGATTCGCTATATGAGGATTCCGGCCTCATTTAATCTTGTTGTCTTGTGTTGTTCTTGTGTGCTTCCTCCATTGACATGTATTGCATCATACATGCATCATACGTGCATCATGTTGATTGTGCATTACACCTTGTTTGATTTCGTGCCTCATTGTGTTCTTGTGTTGAGTAGAGCCGGAAGCCGAGACCGAGAACGAGAACGAGGTTACTACCGAGGTTGAGTATGAGGAGTTGTCTTACGATCCCATCGACGACTCGACAGACAAGATGACCTAACCTAGATTTCATTAATATCTTTGCCGATTGCTAGATGTCTCGCTCTTTAGCTTATTGCCTCGATGCCCATGTTTGTTTGTCAGCCTCCTATTGTAACCATGAATCTGTCTAACCACCCAACCTAGCAAACCTTTGTTTGGCTACGTAAGCTTCGCTTAGCCCCTCTCATAGCATTGCTAGTTGCAGGAGAAAATTTGAAGATTCTTGCTTCATGTTGAAGTTATTGTTGGGATATCACACTATATAAACTCTTAAACTAAATCATATATATATTGGTAATGGGTGGAAGGCTAAGCCTCTTGCTTTGTGTTTTGTTCCACTCATGCCGCCCTAGGAACTGTATAAACCGGTGCTATGTTCCTTGATTATGCGTACCTAACACGGTTGGGGTTTATAGGCCCCCCTTGATAACCAGCTTAGCGCTAAAGCTTTTCCCGCAAGTCCCAACATTGGTACTCCATTTGCCTAATAACTAAAACTTGCATAGGGACTAGCTATCCCGTGATCTTAATTAACAACCCCGGGCCAGTGCTCCACATGAGTGTTGGGCCAAACTGGGGGTCCTGCAGGGCCGCCTTGGGGAAACCCGAGGTATCTGGTATAACCTGCAGCATCGCCAAACCGGTCGTGGCCTGAGACTAGATACGCGCGGCTACTGTCAGGGTGTCTACACGCCGGGAGGATTTGCTGGATTAGTATTACCTTAGTCGGAATATCTTGAGCACGGGATTCCGAGAATACTCGGGCCTTCCCACCTTGGAGTTGCGACTCCGCAGATCGTGAGCTTGTCATGGGCTAAGTTGGGACACCCCTGCATGGTTTTGAACTTTGGAAACCGTGCCCGCGGTTATGTGGCAGATGTCAATTTGTTAATATCCGGTTGTAGAAAACTTGACACCATGTTCAGAACACAGTACCAGCGTGAGTAACCGTGATGGTCATTTTCCGAAAGGGGTTCGGGAAGTGAACACGGTGGGGTTATGATTGACGTGCTTAGATAGGATCACTTCGTGATCACTTTGACGCTCGTGGAACTTCTCTTCTCGCTCTAAACACGTAAGCTAGTGCTAGTGCAGCTGCAACCTTTTATCTTTCTTCAGCCTTGTTCCACACCCAAGGCTTAGATAGTTTTGCTACCCGGGAACGAGATTGCTGAGTCCTCCGTGGCTCACAGATTCTACACCACACCAGATGCAGGTACTATGGTGGACTACACAGGTGATGGCACCGAGCTGTACTGGGAGTTCGATGAAGAACGTAGTCGATACTATGTGCACTATCCCGAACCCCTTCTCTTCTCGCTCTCAACACGTAAGCTAGTGCTAGTGCAACTGCAACCTTTTATCTTTCTTCATCCTTGTTCCACACCCAAGGCTTAGATAGTTTTGCTACCCGGGAACGGGATTGCTGAGACCTTCGTGGCTCACAGATTCTACACCACACAAGATGCAGGTACTATGGTGGACTACACAGGTGACGGCACCGAGCTGTACTAGGAGTTCGATGAAGAACGTAGTCGATACTATGTGCACTATCCCGATGATCAGTAGTGGTTTCTACGAGGGGTGATTCACACCTTGTGGCTTTATGTATTTGGTATCTTTCATTTGGATCTTCGCCCGTAGTCGGGTTGTGATGTTATTTGGATGATGATTTGCTTATGTAATGCAGTGTGACGTGGCGAGTGTAAGCCAACTATCCTTTTGCAATTTCATCCCTATTTTTACATGAGTCGTGCAAAGGTACCAAACTTGAGATCATTCTAGAATGGGCTTATACCTTTAAGTCGTGCCTCGACACATAGGAGGTATAATCCCATCCTGGGCATTACATTATCCTCTTCTTGGAAGATTCACATTTGAGCTGAGCTGCCTCTTTCTTGAGAGCCATGTTGCAGAATTGATCAAATTCATCTGGCTCGAATAGAGTGAGTGCAAGTTGGAGTTCACCTTTCAAACCACCTCGGAACTGGTAGATTTTTCTTTTGTCATCGGGAATGTCTTGGTTCACATAACGGGCAAGATTCTGGAACTTGACATTGTATTGGTAGACATACATAGTGCCTTGCTTCAGATTGCGGAATTACTCATGCATGCCTTCAGTGACACTGGTAGGGATGTGATGAGAACGGAAATCACGGCAAAAGTCAGCCCAAGGGATCTCACGACCCGCTCTGAAGTCTTTGTACTGTTGCCACCAATCTGCAGCTTGATCTTTGAGTTGGAAAGCGGCAAACTTGACATAATCCTCAGTTCTGACGTTACCGCACTCGAAATGCTTCTTGATGTCTGTGATCCAATCTTCAGCATCTAGCGGATCAACATAGTAACTGAAAGACTTGGGTTGATTGACAAGGAATTGGTTCAGAGTCGCAAAGTGAGGTTGATTGAACAGATTTCCTTGGCCTTGGTTCCCTTGATTGCCTTGATTTTCTTGATTTGCTTGGAAACTCTGAATCATTTGCATGAGCATCTGAGTGTTTTGTTTGGTTGCCTGCATAATCGCTCTCCATGCCTCAGACGGAGGAGGAGGGGAAGTTGGACGCTCTTCTTCACCCTCTGGGTTCTGGCTGGGAACTTTCTTAGGTGCCATACTGAAGATGATGACAACCGTTAGCCATTGAAGCAAATAATAGATAAGTTGAATCAACCGCTAGATATTTGCAACATATAGTCTTCACAAAGAACATTCGAACAAAATGAACGAATTTATTCCATAGCTTAATGGTACATCACTTGTCGAGAAGCCACTTGGGAGAACAAATTGATAGAATAAAACAACAAGGTAACAGATGGAACAAACACATAATAGAGGTTTCGTCCCACATATTCGTGCTGATGCCCCATGGCACGTGTGTCGGTGTACAAAAGTAGGGGCACTATTTTTACCCCTTACTTGTGCACGGGCAGTCAGAGCCACGCATGTGGCCGAACATAACATGGCATAAGGAGGAAGCCAGGAACGCAGAGTTACCAGGACAAACGCCAAGACAGACAGCATGAGAAGACCAAGGAAAGAGACAGGCTCCCTGTGACGCCCGAGACCGACGTCCCAGAAGATTCCAGAAGAGGCCCGAAGATTCCAGATGTTCCGGGTTGCCCGTGTGTTCTTTTGTGCTTGTGTTATTTATTTTTGCATTGCATCATATCATCATGCCATCATGTCATTTTAATTTTTGCATCTCAACCTAAATAAATCGTGTGGACCTTCGGCCCATTTAAATCGAGGGAAGAATGTCTTCTCTTTAAAACATATAAAAGTCTCTCAATATTTTAGGGAGCTATATTAAAAATATTCCAATTGTTTGGGATCACCGTAACACACTTGCAATTTTTTCGCCATGCATTTCTATCTCAATTCTTGCCTCAAACCTTGCCAATATTTCTTTTCCTATTTATCGAGGTTCCTCCGAAAATTCGAACATTTTTGGACACTTCAATAATCTCGTCTTAGTTCAAACCTATTTGAATTATATTCAAATATGTTTGAATTATTATTTTTTCCGTTCTAACCTTTTATATTTTCTCCGGTCGTGCTCATTTTTACGAGCCCGAGAAAATTATTTCCTTGTGCCCTTTTCCCTAACTCCCCTCCTTTTTTTCCTTCTTCTCTTTTATTTTTTCTGCTAAGAAAAACTTCAGCAGAGCAGCCAAGACCTTTCCTCTCCTCCTTCTCCCTTGGGAGCCCAGCCACTTCGGCCCAGGCCACCTCCCAGGCCCATCTGGCCTATTCTCTCTAGGCCCAACCAGCCTCAGGCGCCGAACCCTACCCTAACTCCCCCTCGCACTCCCTCTCCTTCCGCCCGACCGCCGCCACCCCGTTCTCTCGTTCGCTCGAACCCCTCGTGCCCCGTTTCCCTCTCCCTTCGCGGCCGTCGCCTCGCTCGAGCGCCCCTCCTCTCCTTCTCCAGGGCAGGAGCTCTGCCTCCGTTCGCCAAGGCCTCCGGCTCCGTCCTCCCAGACGACCCCGCGTCCAAGGCCGTAGGAGCCTCCTCGCCTCGGCCTCTAGTACCGCGTCCGGCCTCTCGCGTCCTCCAGGCTCCCTCCTCGCCAAGCCTCCAGGTCCCCGGCCCCTGGCCCGAGCGCCCTCCCGACGCACCAGCAGCCGCCGGCCGCCCTTCTGCCCCGCCGCGGCCCTGCCCCGACGCCGTCCAGCGCCGGCTCCGCCGCGAGCAGGCCCGGGCCTCTTCCTCGCCGCGACTGCAACGTCCTCCGCCGGCACCTCGCGCCTCTCCGTCCCTCTCCTCGTCCTCCGCCCCGCATCCTTGCAGCGCCGTGCCAGGGCCCCGAGCGCCCAAGGACCTGCGGCTCCTTCCTCTGGAGCTCTGCCTCGTCCGCACAGCAGGCCGCGGCCCTCTTCTCCAGCCACCGCGCGAGCCCCGCGTCCGGCCACCGGATCCCGCGGCCGTCGCCTCGCCGTGCTGCTGCCGTGTCCTCGTCGTCCCTCCGTGCTGCTGTGTTCTGTGTTGTTGTTGTGTTGTTCTTTTGTGTGTTGCCGTGCTACTGTTTTGACAGAAGAAACGAGTACAACTACAAACGACGACCGAACATCTACGGGAAGACGAGCTCGAGAACGGCTACGGAACAAGTACCACTACATCCGTGAACGACTACATATACGAGAACGTCGACCCGTGTACACCTTCGAGTCGCCGACGACCCGTCAAGTACGACTACACGGCGACAAATGACATGTACAACTACCTTCGTCAAGTACGACTACACACGATGACCGTCGAGTTCGTCTACCGTCGCCGTGTACCCCTACCGTCGCCGAAGACCCGTGAACAACTACTTCCTCTCCGACCGCGAGTACCACTACTTCCTCTACGAGTTGCGAGAACGACTACTTCCCTCTACGGAACGGCTACTTCCTCGACGCTCTCGAACCGCTTCGAGAGAGAACGCTCCGAAGGTATAACCCCGAGACGTGACCCGTGGATGCATGCTTGTTGTGTTGTATGAAATGTTTCCCGTTTGAGCACCGTGTCCGTTTCGTCCCTTTTGTTGTTCCTCGGTTGCCTCGTCGCCGACCCGTGGGAACCCGGCAACGGGATCACCCCATCATCTCGTTTGACTCGCTTCGTCACCTTTTGCACCGGTCTCTTAACGAGATACCGGGACCGATATGATGCGTTGCATCATTTTCGGATCGTTGCCGTGGCACCCTTTTCTTCCATCACGGTGACAATACTTCTTATCTCTTATTGTCAACCTTTTAATAAAATTGCATAAACTTGTTCATGTCATCCGCATCATTTTAACAACATTACATATGTTAAATTGTTGTTGCTTATAATTATTAAACATGCTCATGAGGATTTTCTGGACTTGTTGTTGTTATTCTCCGGCCTCATTTAAATTGCCTAGTTAGTGTAGTTTTATTATGCTTCACCTCATGCCATGTTAAAAACATTTAATCTTGTCTTGTAAATAATGAGAGTCAACTAAATAATTAATTTGTGGTGTTTCGTCAATATGCAACTCGTTGCATATTGATCTCCACTTAACTTGTAGTATTTGTTTGTGCTCTTGTGTCATGCATATTTAAACCGGACATGCATCATACTTGTTTGTGCATCGTATGCCATGTTTATGCTTGCGTGTTTACCGTGTTGTTTCTTTCTTTCCGGTTTGCTTCTCTTGTTAGCTTCGGTTTCGTTCCGGAGTTGTGAGGATTCGCTCGTCTGTGTTGCTCCGTCTACTTCTTGGATCCGTTCTTCTCCCTTGTGGAATCCCAGGCAAGATGACCGAACCCGGATACCATTACTATCTTTGCCTATTGCTAGAAGTCACGATCTGTAGTTTTGCCTCGATGCCATGTTCTTCTTGTCAGCCTCCTACTTGTAACCATTTGCCATGTTTAACCACCCTACCTATGCAAACCATTGCTTGGCTATACGTAGGCTTCGCTCAGCCCCTTCTTATAACATTGCTAGTTGCAGGTGAAGATTGAAGGTGCTTGCTTCATGTTGAAGTTTGGTTGGGTTATATCACAATATATAAATGCTTATAAATTAAATCATCTATATACTGGCAGGGTGGAAGGCTAAGCCTTTTGCTTGGTGTTTTGTTCCACTCATGCCGTTAGGAACCGTATAAACCGGTGTTATGTTCCTTGATTATGCGTTCCTAACACGGTTGGGGTGTATGGGACCCCCTTGATAAACCGCTAAGTGCTAAGTCTTTTCCAGCAAGTCCCAACATTTGGTACTATTTGCCTCATAATAACAACTTAATTAAATAATTAAATTTGCATAGAGGGTCGCTCCCTCGAGGATCCTTTATTTCTACATAGAAGGGGGGGCCAGTGCCGATGGTGTTGGTCCCAAACGGGGAGCCTGCGGGAACCACCACGGGGAAACTCGAGGTTTGGGTCCTGTAGCATCACCCATCCGGTCGTGGCCTGAGACGAGATACGCGCGGCTACTATCAGGGTGTCGGCACGCCGGGAGGATTTGCTGGATTAGCCTTACCTTAGTTCGGTTTAACTTGAGCACGGGATTCCGAGAATACTCGGGTCTTCCCAACTATGGAGTTGCGACTCCGCGGATCGTGGGCTTGTAATGGGTCAAGTTGGAACACCCCTGCAGGGTTTGAACTTTCGAAAGCCGTGCCCGCGGTTATGTGGCAGATGGGAGCTTGTTAATTCCGGTTGTAGATAACTTGACACAATGTTTCAATACACTACCAGCGTGTGTACCGTGACTGTCAATTTCCGAATAGGGATTCGGGAGTTGAACACGGTGGGGTTATGTTTGACCGGCTTTAGCTAGGATCACTTCGTGATCATCTTTCGACCGATGCACTTCTCTTCTCGCTCTCTTTTACGTAAGTTAGTGCTAGTTGCTGCTGCAGACTCTTGTTTGTTCCTTCACCTCTCGTTCTTTCTTCAGCCTTGTCCATACCCAAGGCTTAAATAGTCGTGTTACCCGGGAACGGGATTGCTGAGTCCTCTGTGGCTCACAGTTACTTCACCACACCAGATGCAGGTTCAGCCGAGTTCGATGCAGGAGTTGGTTCAGTTCTTCACCGGGAGCTCGATGAAGAGTTTGGCTGTTTGCTCGTGATGTTTCGATGTTCAGTAGTGGTTTCTACTAGGATTCGACCTTGACCTGTGGCTTTATGTTGTTTTGGTATCTTTCTTTTGGTTCTTCACCCGTAGTCGGGTTGTGATGTTTTGAATGATGTATTGCTTATGTAATGTATTGTGTGAAGTGGCGAGTGTAAGCCAACTATCTCCTTTTGCATTTTAATCCCTCTTTTACATGAGTCGTGCAAAGATACCAAACTTGAGATCATTCTAGGATGGGCTTATATCTTTAAGTCGTGCCTCGACACGTAGGAGATATAGTCCCATCCTGGGCATTACAAGTTGGTATTCAGAGCCTTCTCCGACCTAGAAGCCCCACTGATTGATCGAATCGTTGACGGTTGAGTCTAGGCACATAGTGAAAACTTTTTGAGTCCTATATTATATCGGAGAGTAGGATTTCTTTGCTTCTCATCTCTTTTCTCTCTGGTGAGGACTCCTGACGATTACTCTTTTCTCTTCTACTTTCAAAAATTGCACCAAATTATTTTTTAGGATCCCGCGAGTATTCTGGGATTGTTTCGATGTTCTTGTGACAAGGATATTGTTCCCGATGCCTCCTGTTACCGAGGAGTTGAGCTTCGAGGTATCATTGACACAAGCATATCGCGGCAGTACTAAATACTTAAGACGGCCGACATCGAAAATCTCTCCTATACGGCCAGTGGCAAGATAACCCCGACATCACCCAGTACTGGGGAGGTAGTTCGAGAGTATTGCCATAGCTTGTTATAGTGGATGCTTTTCGAAGGTCCGAGGTAAACAGTTTCCGAGAAAGACTGGTTATGTGTTGAAGGATGGATACACCTGGATGTAGGTTTAGAGTTGATTGCGCGGTGCTTCCCGTGTATCCCCAACACCTGATTGCATAACTGGAAACTTTCGGAAATCTATAGGTGGGTTCATCAAGTAGTTCTAGGCATTCTTCCAACGGATGCTCGATATGAAGTTTGGGGTTCTACATTGAGTGAAGTGGTTTTATGGACTTGTTCTGATCGGGAGTTGCATCTTAAAGGGTCCTTGGCTATGCTGATCCGGGGATTGCAAAACCCTTTTGTAACACGTTCCATGAGCTTTCAGCACGAAGATGTCGAACGAAGCTTCTATCTTGTATTTGTTCTATCTGATCCTTGTTCCTTTTTATTTATTTACCTTTTCCTTCTCCAAGTGGCTTCTCGTCTAGTTGATGTACCTGTGGAATTCATTCGTTCAATTCTTTGCTCGGATGATATTGTGAAGATCATGCTGCATATCTACCCTTTGTTCTTGTTTTGATTCTGGTATTCAAGTTGCTTCGATGTCAAATGTTGTTTCCATACCTTTCTTAATCGATATTCTCATATTTCTATGGGAGTGCTAATTCTTCTTGACATCAAGATCTTCTTGTTAATTCTTTCTCAACCGGTGTCCATTTTGTTCATCCCAAGTTGTCTTTGTTTTTTCCCCACCCTCCCACCCTTCTTCTTCTTGGAGTCAGAAATTCTTAAATGAAGTATCCATTTTATTCTTGTGATATTTCTTCATTCTCTTGCTTCAATGTTCTTATCCGGTGATTTATCGTGAAGATGATCAACAGCTTCAAGTTCATCATTCTTTTGTTCTCATATTCTTCTTTGGTGGATGTAATTCAATATTTCGGTGTTGATCTTATCCTTTTCCTCTTTTCACAATGCTTTCTTATTCCGGTGTACCAATTAATCATTCTCCTCTTGTTATTCATATCCGGAGTGCTGAAGATTCATAATTCCATTCTTAACCCGTTCAAGCTATTCTTGAGGATTGTTATCTTTTTCAAGCCTTTTAATTCAACCGGTGCATTATCTCTTAAGCAATCTTTCCAACGGTGATTTCTTGAGTGGGCCCTAACCCACAGGTCTTTTCCCAGGATCTTACCTGACTCTTCTTTTTCGGAGTTATACTCAAATTCTTTTTCAAAGTGTGACGTAAGAATGATTTCCATCAGTCACATGTCTTCTCCAAGATCGTTTTCAATTCTTTTCATCTTTGGTTCAACCTTTTTAATTCTTCATTCCGGAGTGCTCAACAATTCTTATGGCATTTTTCGTATTCTTTCTCAACATTTGAAGACCGGAGAAGTGTTCTCTTAAATCTTGGCCGTTCTCTCAAGATTCTTCATGAATTCTTTTCTTTGTGTTCCTTTGAAGGCCATCATTTCAGAATATTTCTTCGTTCTCAGTTTTCAACTTCGCCCTCCCAATATTCTTCATTGATGTCTCTTCGTTCGTCTCCTAATTCTTACGGTGGTTCTTTCAAGATTCCTCTTCCGTTGTTATCATATCAATTCATTTGTTCTTTTCACAATCCTACCGGTGGTTCGTTGAATACTTATCCAAGCTTGTGCTAGATCTCTCTTTAATTCTTTCCAACGAGAATAAGTGGTATGCCAAATCCTTGGTTGTCATCAATTAAATTGGTAAAGGAGATGCATAACATAATTCTTATTCTTATCCCTTCTAAGTGTTTAATTCTTTTGTCTAGAGCTTGTTCATCATATCATATTCTCGGTTCTAAGTTGTTCATCTTGTTTTTCCGGAGCTTCAAGTTATTTCAATTATATCATTTCAAACCTCCAACTAATTCATCGCAGGCCTTGAATCTTATTCTTTTCATCTTTCACTTCTCATGATTTCTTTACCGGAGTTCTTCATGGTGGTTCATCATCATTTAATTCATCCTCGAAGTCTTCATCAAGATTCTTGTTGGAGCTCAAGCATTCTTCATCATGCTTCCAATTGCAATCCTTTCTACCTTATCTTTTCAGATGGTGTTATGTCATTTTGACAATTCCTTCATGTTTTACGATTCATGAGTTGTCACGAATGAGATATTTAAACCCATCATTTTTTTTCTTTGTTCAGGAGATCCTTTCAACCCCTCATTTGTATTTGTGGAGTTATCTTGGGTTGTATTTCACCTAAAGATTTCCCTGAGGATTGTTGCTAATTGTGGTGCTAATAAATGACCCAAGTTCTTCATTTATCATTCTGGTGAATAAGTTTTTCATCTCCTTGTTGATCTCAATCAAATCAATTGTTTAAGTTAGTGGCTGGTTGTCACCTCATAATTTTGAGATGTTTTCCATAAGCCCACATCGAGCTTATTCTTTCGTTGTTGATTTTACCAACAACTCTATTCAACCCTTCTTTGTAAGGATGCTCTTTCAAATTTCATTTTGAGAGAAGTTGTCTTTTTCTTCTCCGTTCTTTTCTTTCCAACGACCTATGCTATTCTTTCATTCCGGAGGCATTCTGATATTACTCTCTTTAAGCATCATCTCGTTTTTATCGAGATCATGTTCTTTCCTTTGTTTGTCCATTTAACCGGAGTGTTGTATTCTTCATTCTAGTTCTCTCATCTTATCAAGTTTTGCCTCACTCTTCAACCGGAGTGCTGTCTGAGTCTTTCTTAACCCTTGTGCCATTCTTTTATTTGTTCCGGAGGCTGTGTGTTCTTGTTTTCATCAAGTATCATTCCATCTCCTCAAGTTCTTGTTAATTTCTTCCATTTTCAGACGAAGTGCTGTCCAAATTCTGTCATTCTTATTCCTTGGCTATACCATTGCGGTTTCATATTCTTTGGTTCGTAAGCTCTTAATTCTTGTCTTCTAACCTTCAAGGTTCTCATAGTGCTCCTTGTTCCTCCTTTTAACGGAGTGCTCTTAACTTCGTTCATCTCAGTTGCTTTCTTTCTTTCAACTTGTTCAACCTCTCAAGGTTCTTTGGTTTTCACTCGTTTGTCGAAGAAGCAACTTTGTTTTACCTCTTCCTCTTCCGTTTTTACCCGGTGGTATCTCTAGGATCTCGGGTCGAGATCCTCTGTTAGTGTGGGAGAGTTGTGACGCCCGAGACCGACGTCCCAGAAGATTCCAGAAGAGGCCCGAAGATTCCAGATGTTCCGGGTTGCCCGTGTGTTCTTTTGTGCTTGTGTTATTTATTTTTGCATTGCATCATATCATCATGCCATCATGTCATTTTAATTTTTGCATCTCAACCTAAATATATCGTGTGGACCTTCGGCCCATTTAAATCGAGGGAAGAATGTCTTCTCTTTAAAACATATAAAAGTCTCTCAATATTTTAGGGAGCTATATTAAAAATATTCCAATTGTTTGGGATCACCGTAACACACTTGCAATTTTTTCGCCATGCATTTCTATCTCAATTCTTGCCTCAAACCTTGCCAATATTTCTTTTCCTATTTATCGAGGTTCCTCCGAAAATTCGAACATTTTTGGACACTTCAATAATCTCGTCTTAGTTCAAACCTATTTGAATTATATTCAAATATGTTTGAATTATTATTTTTTCCGTTCTAACCTTTTATATTTTCTCCGGTCGTGCTCATTTTTACGAGCCCGAGAAAATTATTTCCTTGTGCCCTTTTCCCTAACTCCCCTCCTTTTTTTCCTTCTTCTCTTTTATTTTTTCTGCTAAGAAAAACTTCAGCAGAGCAGCCAAGACCTTTCCTCTCCTCCTTCTCCCTTGGGAGCCCAGCCACTTCGGCCCAGGCCACCTCCCAGGCCCATCTGGCCTATTCTCTCTAGGCCCAACCAGCCTCAGGCGCCGAACCCTACCCTAACTCCCCCTCGCACTCCCTCTCCTTCCGCCCGACCGCCGCCACCCCGTTCTCTCGTTCGCTCGAACCCCTCGTGCCCCGTTTCCCTCTCCCTTCGCGGCCGTCGCCTCGCCCGAGCGCCCCTCCTCTCCTTCTCCAGGGCAGGAGCTCTGACTCCGTTCGCCAAGGCCTCCGGCTCCGTCCTCCCAGACGACCCCGCGTCCAAGGCCGCAGGAGCCTCCTCGCCTCGGCCTCCAGTACCGCGTCCGGCCTCTCGCGTCCTCCAGGCTCCCTCCTCGCCAAGCCTCCAGGTCCCCGGCCCCTGGCCCGAGCGCCCTCCCGACGCACCAGCAGCCGCCGGCCGCCCTTCTGCCCCGCCGCGGCCCTGCCCCGACGCCGTCCAGCGCCGGCTCCGCCGCGAGCAGGCCCGGGCCTCTTCCTCGCCGCGACTGCAACGTCCTCCGCCGGCACCTCGCGCCTCTCCGTCCCTCTCCTCGTCCTCCGCCCCGCATCCTTGCAGCGCCGTGCCAGGGCCCCGAGCGCCCAAGGACCTGCGGCTCCTTCCTCTGGAGCTCTGCCTCGTCCGCACAGCAGGCCGCGGCCCTCTTCTCCAGCCACCGCGCGAGCCCCGCGTCCGGCCACCGGATCCCGCGGCCGTCGCCTCGCCGTGCTGCTGCCGTGTCCTCGTCGTCCCTCCGTGCTGCTGTGTTCTGTGTTGTTGTTGTGTTGTTCTTTTGTGTGTTGCCGTGCTACTGTTTTGACAGAAGAAACGAGTACAACTACAAACGACGACCGAACATCTACGGGAAGACGAGCTCGAGAACGGCTACGGAACAAGTACCACTACATCCGTGAACGACTACATATACGAGAACGTCGACCCGTGTACACCTTCGAGTCGCCGACGACCCGTCAAGTACGACTACACGGCGACAAATGACATGTACAACTACCTTCGTCAAGTACGACTACACACGATGACCGTCGAGTTCGTCTACCGTCGCCGTGTACCCCTACCGTCGCCGAAGACCCGTGAACAACTACTTCCTCTCCGACCGCGAGTACCACTACTTCCTCTACGAGTTGCGAGAACGACTACTTCCCTCTACGGAACGGCTACTTCCTCGACGCTCTCGAACCGCTTCGAGAGAGAACGCTCCGAAGGTATAACCCCGAGACGTGACCCGTGGATGCATGCTTGTTGTGTTGTATGAAATGTTTCCCGTTTGAGCACCGTGTCCGTTTCGTCCCTTTTGTTGTTCCTCGGTTGCCTCATCGCCGACCCGTGGGAACCCGGCAACGGGATCACCCCATCATCTCGTTTGACTCGCTTCGTCACCTTTTGCACCGGTCTCTTAACGAGATACCGGGACCGATATGATGCGTTGCATCATTTTCGGATCGTTGCCGTGGCACCCTTTTCTTCCATCACGGTGACAATACTTCTTATCTCTTATTGTCAACCTTTTAATAAAATTGCATAAACTTGTTCATGTCATCCGCATCATTTTAACAACATTACATATGTTAAATTGTTGTTGCTTATAATTATTAAACATGCTCATGAGGATTTTCCGGACTTGTTGTTGTTATTCTCCGGCCTCATTTAAATTGCCTAGTTAGTGTAGTTTTATTATGCTTCACCTCTTGCCATGTTAAAAACATTTAATCTTGTCTTGTAAATAATGAGAGTCAACTAAATAATTAATTTGTGGTGTTTCGTCAATATGCAACTCGTTGCATATTGATCTCCACTTAACTTGTAGTATTTGTTTGTGCTCTTGTGTCATGCATATTTAAACCGGACATGCATCATACTTGTTTGTGCATCGTATGCCATGTTTATGCTTGCGTGTTTACCGTGTTGTTTCTTTCTTTCCGGTTTGCTTCTCTTGTTAGCTTCGGTTTCGTTCCGGAGTTGTGAGGATTCGCTCGTCTGTGTTGCTCCGTCTACTTCTTGGATCCGTTCTTCTCCCTTGTGGAATCCCAGGCAAGATGACCGAACCCGGATACCATTACTATCTTTGCCTATTGCTAGAAGTCACGATCTGTAGTTTTGCCTCGATGCCATGTTCTTCTTGTCAGCCTCCTACTTGTAACCATTTGCCATGTTTAACCACCCTACCTATGCAAACCTTTGCTTGGCTATACGTAGGCTTCGCTCAGCCCCTTCTTATAACATTGCTAGTTGCAGGTGAAGATTGAAGGTGCTTGCTTCATGTTGAAGTTTGGTTGGGTTATATCACACTATATAAATGCTTATAAATTAAATCATCTATATACTGGCAGGGTGGAAGGCTAAGCCTTTTGCTTGGTGTTTTGTTCCACTCATGCCGTTAGCAACCGTATAAACCGGTGTTATGTTCCTTGATTATGTGTTCCTAACACGGTTGGGGTGTATGGGACCCCCTTGATAAACCGCTAAGTGCTAAGTCTTTTCCAGCAAGTCCCAACATTTGGTACTATTTGCCTCATAATAACAACTTAATTAAATAATTAAATTTGCATAGAGGGTCGCTCCCTCGAGGATCCTTTATTTCTACATAGCAGGGGGGGCCAGTGCCGATGGTGTTGGTCCCAAACGGGGAGCCTGCGGGAACCACCACGGGGAAACTCGAGGTTTGGGTCCTGTAGCATCACCCATCCGGTCATGGCCTGAGACGAGATACGCGCGGCTACTATCAGGGTGTCGGCACGCCGGGAGGATTTGCTGGATTAGCCTTACCTTAGTTCGGTTTAACTTGAGCACGGGATTCCGAGAATACTCGGGTCTTCCCAACTATGGAGTTGCGACTCCGCGGATCGTGGGCTTGTAATGGGTCAAGTTGGAACACCCCTGCAGGGTTTGAACTTTCGAAAGCCGTGCCCGCGGTTATGTGGCAGATGGGAGCTTGTTAATTCCGGTTGTAGATAACTTGACACAATGTTTCAATACACTACCAGCGTGTGTACCGTGACTGTCAATTTCCGAATAGGGATTCGGGAGTTGAACACGGTGGGGTTATGTTTGACCGGCTTTAGCTAGGATCACTTCGTGATCATCTTTCGACCGATGCACTTCTCTTCTCGCTCTCTTTTACGTAAGTTAGTGCTAGTTGCTGCTGCAGACTCTTGTTTGTTCCTTCACCTCTCGTTCTTTCTTCAGCCTTGTCCATACCCAAGGCTTAAATAGTCGTGTTACCCGGGAACGGGATTGCTGAGTCCTCTGTGGCTCACAATTACTTCACCACACCAGATGCAGGTTCAGCCGAGTTCGATGCAGGAGTTGGTTCAGTTCTTCACCGGGAGCTCGATGAAGAGTTTGGCTGTTTGCTCGTGACGTTTCGATGTTCAGTAGTGGTTTCTACTAGGATTCGACCTTGACCTGTGGCTTTATGTTGTTTTGGTATCTTTCTTTTGGTTCTTCACCCGTAGTCGGGTTGTGATGTTTTGAATGATGTATTGCTTATGTAATGTATTGTGTGAAGTGGCGAGTGTAAGCCAACTATCTCCTTTTGCATTTTAATCCCTCTTTTACATGAGTCGTGCAAAGATACCAAACTTGAGATCATTCTAGGATGGGCTTATATCTTTAAGTCGTGCCTCGACACGTAGGAGATATAGTCCCATCCTGGGCATTACACTCCCCGGCAAGGACTCTTGACGGGGCGGCCTGCACACCACCCCGGCAAGGGCTCTTGCCGGGGCAATCCACTCAGACGCCTCCGTCACAGCCACCCTTGAAACATATCGGCTCCAATGATACCAACAAAATTAGAGCCAACGCTCGGAAAGCGCCCACGTGATGGCATGCAGATCTTTATGATGACAATGATCTATGACTCCCAAGGTAAGATCCAAAATACATGGCGATCGCGAGGTTCCTTGCCGAAGACGCCCGCGAGGCCCCGGCAAGGCTCCTTGCCGAAGACACCCTGAAGCCCCGGCAAGCCTCTTGCCGCAGGGCACTCACGGAGGCCCTGACAAGACCTTAGCCAGGAACAAAAGCAAGTCTGCGGCAACCTCTTACCCGCTGGCCCAGACAGGAACCCACATGGCGATACGTGGTTCATAGGCCAGCTAGCCAAGCACCTACGTGGTGGCATGTAGATCTTCATGAAGACCCTACCGCGTCGCCACCTCAGCTGCCTGCCTCGCTGGCCTGGACGCGTGTCGCGACCAGACAGAGCGGCCACGGACGGGACGGGCTTCTTTCCCATCCCCGATAAAGTAAATAGACACCTAAGCACTACATTGAATGTGCCTTGTCCTGTAATGGCGTGGGATAAGCCTAAACAATGTACACCTTTCCACCTCCTGTGTGCCACTGTGGCAGCCCTTTTAGACTATAAAAGGAGGCCCGCGGCGTACTGGAGGAGGATTTGGATCCTGAAAAGCTGGATAGGCACCGTAGCTAGCTGAAGAACTCAAGAACACTCAAATATACACCAAAGCAGGACTAGGGTGTTACGCATCCTCACGGCCCGAACCTGGGTAAACGATCGCTGTGTTGACTCTCAGACCTGCTCTTTGCACAACTCCGCGCCCGCCAACCGTAGAAGGGATTCCAGTGATCCCATAGGTGTCGTTTCGTATCAACATGTTTGGCGCGCCAGGTAGGGGGTGGTGTTGTGAAAATTTGGTCTAGTAGTTAGGGTAGCGGTTCATCATCTCCATGGCTCCTAAGAAGAAGACGATCGTGGCGGTCGGCTCGTCTGCAGCCGAACGGCCCGTGCCTGCACAGGCTGGCAACGGGGTGGTCGCAGATGGAAGCCGAGGCGCGATCCGCAAACACCCGCGTCGTTCCAACAGCCGAAGCCTGGCTAGCGGCGTCGTTCATGCGTGAAACCATGAGCCACACGCCACCAATTCCAAGGGTGGAGCCGGGCTCCCCGCAGGTGGTGCGGGGCCCTCCAAGAGTGGCGTCGTACCCCGCATGGGTGATGCGGCGACTTCCAAGACGCCCACGGCAGCGCCCACGGCGCGTTCCTCCCAGGTCGTGCGTGATGAGCATCATCGCCGCGCGGAGGACCCTGGGCGCCGCCGCGGGAAGAGCCCCGCGCATCATTCACGAGGTGCAGAAGATCGGCATGCTCGCCGAGGCGCTGGCGAGGATGGCATGCAGCTGCGAGACCGTGATAGAGCTCCTTCTAACAAGGTTAGAAGTCATAGCGTGTGTCAATCCGCGTAGCTCTCCCCGCCACCCACACCAATGGAAGCCTTAGCACGCGCATAGTTTTCTCCTCGAATTCCCTCCTGCCGCGAAGAAGCTCGACGAATGGAGAGCTACCGTTCGTAGCCTTGTCGCCATCGCCAACAAGGACGAACCTCGGCCGGCGGGGTGTTTGGGCCGATGCTGTCCTGAGCCACCACAAGCAAGTGGAGGAAGGACTCGAGGCGTCGCGGTCACGGTGCATTCTCCTCCTCCTCGCCAGCTATCACGCGTGCCGGCTCGTCGGGACGACACTTGCGACGACGTATCCATAGCATCGTCCGACCCATGGACCCACCGTGATCAGTGCCAAGTTCTTCAAGAGCGTGCTAAACGGGCGGGGCCTGCTATTGACAACCCTGCACTAGGAGGATCTAGGGGCTTACCTTACGAGGTAGGATGCCCAACCTTTACTCGTGAGCTGCGGCGTTTCCAGTGGCCCACCCGCCGCACCTTCAAGCCCAACGTTGGCGAGAAATACAATGGCAAGACTGATCCATCGGAGTTCCTCAGCATCTACACTATCGCGATGCAAGCTGCTAGGGCGTGCGACAATAAGGTGCTCGCCAATTATTTCCCGTTGGCGCTTAAACCCAACGTTATGTCATGGTTGATGCACTTGCAGGCGGATTCCATTTCTTCCTGGTCAGATTTGTGCCATGAGTTTGTTGTCGCTTTTATAGGAGGCCACCAGGCTCATCGCCAAGCAAGCGATTTGCATGTTATCCCCCAGAAGGAAGGTGAAAGCCTGCGCAAGTACATACAGAGGTTCAGCCGAGTGTTGTACAACATCCCAGAGGTTCATCCTTCCGCCATCATCAGCGCGTTCCACTAGCACGTGCACAACTGCAAGATGCGGGAGGAGCTGGCGATGAATAAACTCAAGGATGTGGCCGAACTTTACGTTCTAGCCGATAGATGCGCCCGGGCTGAAGAGGGAAGGAAGTACCCTGGCGAAGACGCCGGTGTGGAAACCAGTTCCTCAGATGAAGACGTCGTCGCCCCAACAAAAAAGAGACGACGCCGTAACAGAAAATGCAAGGGCAAGGCTGTGCTTGCCATTGTGATATCCGACGATGCTAGCGCCGCCAAGAAAACCAAGGCAGACGACCCCGTCAAGGAAATCGTCGGATGTGTCACCTGCCGGGCCTTGGCGGCCGCCCACAAGCCGGGAAGCTATGACAAGCAATACTGCAAGATCCACCATACCAAAGGCCATGACCTCCAGAACTGCCGACAAGTCGAGCAGCTCGCGGAGAAGCAAAAGGCTGAGTACGAGAGGCGAGACAAGGAGAAAGACTAGGATGGCACTGAAGGACCTGGCGAGAAATGTGGCAGCCAACCTGGCCACCACGGCATAGATAGCCAACAAGAATGGCCCGCCCGGGGCCGTGACAAAAAGTGAGAAGATGATGATCGCAAGGAGGATGACGAGTCCGGCGAGCAAGAGTTCCAGAAGGCCACAGAGGCCATGTGCGTCGACGGCGGCGCCTCTTTGCACTCCTCCCACAACCAACTTAAACAGTGGGCGCATGAGATCACAACCGTGGAGCCGTCGTTCGATGCCCAGAAGCCACTAAGGTGGTCCAGCGCTCCTATCATCTTTGACACCGAGGATCACCCTGACCGCACGACTATGGTCGGGTGATTGCCGCTGCTGATCTCACCAATGATACACAACCTCAAGGTGACGAAGATGCTGGTTGATGGCGGGGCCGGCCTGAACTTAATCTCGCCCGTCGTGGTTAGAAGGCTGCAAATCCCCGATGGGGACCTAGAGGATACAGGCTCGTTTCAAAGGGTCAACCCATGGAGAAGCCAGCCCAAGGGTAAAATCACGCTACTCGTGACGTTTGGGGGCGAGCTAAACTACGGGACGAAGAGGATTGTTTTTGATGTAGCCGAGATCCCCTTGTCTTACAACGGGATCCTCGGCCGCCCAGCGTTGGACAAGTTCATGGCGGCGTCACACTACGCCTACAACACGCTAAAGATGCCTTGGCCAATGTCCATCATTACCGTCCCCTCCGACAAGAAGGATGTGCTGATCTGGGCTGACCAGCTTTACCGGGAGGCAGTTGCAGCGACTGCCGCTAAGGTGCTTGCTCCTGCCACTGAAGCTCCGGGAGGAAATAAGACCGGGAAGACATCTCGCGCCTGCTCCGGCAAGAGCTCCTCTTCGGAGTGTGGCGTTCCCGTCGAGAACACGCCAGAGAGCTCCACAGGCAAGAGCAAGAAATCCAGAGCTGCTCCACCAGAAACCAAGCGGGTGTCCGTCGAGGAGGACGACACGGGAGGGGTTTTCACCATAAGCTCCGCCCTCTATAGTAAATAGGAAGACGTGCTAGTCAGCTTCCTGCGGGCAAATGTCGACGTATTTGCATGGCAAGCGTCCGACATCCCTGGCGTTCCCAGGGAGGTGATTGAGCACGATCTTGCTGTCTGCCCTCATGCGCGACCCGTCAAGCAGAAGGTCAGGAAGCAAGCTCTGGAGCGGCAAGAGTTCATCAGAGAGGAGACCAGGAAGTTAGAGGCAGCCGGCCTAGTGAGAGGAGTGCTCCATCCAACATGGTTGGCCAATCCGGTGGTAGTGGTTAAGGCAAATGGGATGTGGAGGCTGTGTATAGACTACACAGACATTAATAAGGCTTGTACAAAAGACCCTTTCCCATTAACACGCATCGACCAGATTGTGGACTCCACAGCTGGGTGTGACTTGTTATCATTCCTCGACGCTTATTCAGGCTACCACTAGATCGTCATGACAAGAGAAGATGAAGAAAAGACAGCATTCATCACCCCATGTGGTACGTATTGCTTTATGCGGATGCCTTTCGGATCGAAGAGTGCTGGCTCGACATTTGCGAGGGCGGTCCAGATTGGTTTTGAGCCTCAGCTACATAGAAATATGGAAGCTTATATGGATGATATTTTAATGCCCAGTATGAGATTATACCTCCCACATGTCAAGGCACGACATAAAGGCATAATATCATACTGGAATGATCTCAAGAATGGTATCTTTGCACAACTCATGTAAAAGAGGGATGAAACTGCAAAAGAGTAGTTGGCTTACACTCGCCACGTCACACAATGCATTACATAAACATTCATCATCCAAATACCATTAGAGTCCGACTACGGACGAAGATCCAAATGAAATATACCATAAATTAAATAACACAAGGTCCCGATCATCCTAGTAAGAGCCCTACTGATCCTCTGGATAAGACACGTAGTATCGCCCACGTTCCTCGTCGAACTCCCAATACAACTCTGAACCACCAGAAGTGTAGTTCTCCACGGTACCTGCATATGGTGTTGTGTAGAATCTGTGAGCCAGGGTGGACTCAGCAATCCCATTCCCGGGTAACAATACTATCAAAGCCTTGGGTGTGGAACAAGGCTGAAAACAAGGTTGCAGCTGCACTAGCACTAGCTTACGTGTTTAGAGCGAGAAGAGAAGTGCCACGAGCGTCAAAGTGATCACGAAGTGATCCTATCTAAGCACGTCAAACATAACCCCACCGTGTTCACTTCCCGAACCCCTTCGGAAAGTGACCGTCACGGTTACTCACGCTGGTAGTGTATTATGAACATGGTGTCAAGTTTTCTACAACCGGATATTAAAAAATTCCCATCTACCACATAACCGCGGGCACGGCTTTCGAAAGATCAAACCCTGCAGGGGTGTCCCAACTTAGCCCATCACAAGCTCACGATCTGCGGAGTCGCAACTCCAAGGTGGGAAGACCCGAGTATTCTCGGAATCCCGTGCTCAAGATATTCCGACATAGGTAAAACTAATCCAGCAAGACCTCCCGACATGCCGACACCCTGACAGTAGCTGCGCGTATCTAGTCTCAGGCCATGACCGGATGGATGATCATACTGGTAATACCAGATACCTCGGGTTTCCCCAAGGCGGCCCCGCATAACCCCCAGTTTGGACCAACACTCATGAGGAGCACTAGCCCGGGTTGTAAAGTTAAGTCATCGGGGTCCGGAAAGTCCCTATGCAAGTTATTTAGTTATGGAAAATGTAAAACCATTGTCAGGCCTTGCTGGAAAAGCTTTAGCGCTAAGCGGGTTATCGAGGGGGCCCATAAACCCCAACCGTGTTAGGGACACAATATCAAGGAACATAACACCGGTTTAACAGTTCCTAGGGCGGCATGAGTGGAACAAAACACCAAGCAAGAGGCTTAGCCTTCCACCCATAAGCAATATATAGATGATTTAGTTTAACAGTTTATATATTGTGCTATCCCAACAATAACTTCATCATGAAGCAAGAATCTTCGAATATTCTCCTGCAACTAACAATGCTATAAGAGGGGCCGAGCGAAGCTTACGTAGCCAATCAAAGGTTTGCTAGGTTGGGTGGTTAGAGAGGTTCATGGAGACAATAGGAGGCTGACAAACAGACATAGGCCTCGAGGCAATAAGCTAAAGAGCAAGACATCTAGCATAGGGAAAGATAGTAATGATATCTGGGTATGGTCATCTTGCATGTTGAGTCGTCGATGGGATCGTAACCTTGCTCCTCACACTCAATCTCGGTAGGGGCCTCATACTCGGTCTCAGCTTCCGGCTCTACTCAACACAAGAACACAACACGGCACAATATCAAACACGGTGCAATGCACAATCAACATGATGCAAGTATGATGTGCGCATGCATGTGGAAGCGCTTGAGCCTAAGGAGAAGATGATGGAGAAGGCCTCCTCTTGGAAAACCAAGCAAGTCACTGGAAAGAGGGGAAGATTTCGGTTGAAATCGATATAAAGATCACTGGAAACGGACACACGGTTTGCAAATGGCAAGCAAAACAATATTCACACAAAACTGCAGTTTACAGCCACATGGCATCTTTGGAGCAAGAAATAATTATGCTACAACACTCAAACATGGAGACAAAGGGCATGGATGTGAAGTATACATGATACTTAACAAGCAAGAACTTATAACACACCCAAAAACCTACTAGAACACAATTAACCAAGCATGGCAAGTTGCAATAAATTTATCCAGACTTAGCCAAAATCTGGGAAGGTAAAAACATCATCACGATGCTGCCATCGAAGGCACAAAACAACATGCATATCAACTCCACTAAGTATATAAAGATCATGGACATGTAGTAGACATATCATACATCAAACAACTTCATTGGAGCAACTCCATAGGAGGCATGGATCAATAGCAACAAGCTTCACCAAATTGATCATGCTGATAAAACCCTGACAGGTAAAATTTATAGCAACTTGAGAGCAAGAAATAAATAATCTACAACAGACCATATGTGCAAGTAAGGGCATGGATGGATAGAGCATAACATGGACAACAAGGAATGATCATTTTACATACTAAAACATGCATGGATTTGAGTGAGGCATCAAGAAAACATGGCATCAGGTTAACAGATTCTAGACTTAGCAGTTCTTTTCACCAAGTATAAAACAACAACATTAGCATGGCATGTTTACAAGCTTGTTTAAGTCACCTCAAGGCATATCATGGAAAGTGGATTGTACCACAGCAAAGACCATATGATTGTGCTTCTAAAACATATTGGCATGTGACATGAGGACAAACACATCAATAGCAAAGAACAAGTGAAATCAGCATCTCATAACAAGTTTCAGCACTTAACAACCACATGCACTTTTGCAATAGAGATTAACATGGCAATATGACCCCTAACATGAATGCTACAACAACCATCATGTAGAGCACTTCACAATGAACATTTTGACATATCATATGCTCCATTTGGACCAACCTGCACAAAGTTGTCACCTCTCAAAGATGGCAACAAAATTACAAATAATAGCAGTTTTAAACATATAGCACTTTTGTCACATTAATTAGGTCATCAAGATGAACTCAAACAAGCATGCCATAGTGGAAAAAAATGAAGAGCACAACTCAACGGACATTTTGACATAATAGACGCCCAAAACGGATCTATGAGCACGAAGTTATTGCATGTTGAAGGAGGCATAAAAATTACGAAATCTGGGGACTTAGCAGAAATTTACCTCCGCGAAAAGTCAACGCGGGATGAGGAGATGCGGGATGGTGGGATCCGGGACACGGTGGCGCGTTTGGTTCACGGGGTTGGTGGATCTGATCCACCCCCGGTGGATCCGGATCTGACCGGAGCTCCGCCGGAGACGTGCCGGCGGCTTGCCGAACTTGGCGGGGAGGTGACCGGAGGGAGCACCGTCGGCGGCGGACGGCACTAGGAGCACGAGGAGATGGCGGTGGTGGTGGAGCCGGCCGGCGGCGCGGCGTCAGGCCGGTCGGGCGGAGTGCGCCGGCGGTGCCGAAGGCGGCGGCTCGCCGGCGGCGAGGGCGCGGGTGCCGGCGGCTACCGCTGCCGGAGGCGATGAGATGACCGGCGGCGGCAGACCTCAGGGCAGAGGCGGCGGCGGATCCGCGGGTGAAGGCGGCGGCGCGAGGAGCAAACGGCGGTAGGGACGCGGCCCGGCGGCGCGGCGGCGGCGATGCGCGCCGGCGGCCGGAGCTGGAGGCGGGAGCCGGGGCGGCGGAGGCGGCGTCGCGGGCCGGGAGGACCTGATCTGGGCCGACGGGGCCCGGCGGCGTGGGGCGGAACCGGCGGGGCGGGGAGGACACGTGGCAGCCCACGATTGGGCGAGGCGGCCGGCGGACGTGTCCGGCGCGCGGACGAACGTATCCGGCGTCCGACAGAGGAAGAAGGCTATGGTTTTACCCAAAAATTTCGGGGGAGATGGTTATTTATAGATTATGGGAGCTAGGAAGGTCCAAATGGGGTGCGGTTTTCGCCCACACGTTCACGATCCGATGACCGAGAGGATGGGAGTGGTTGTGCTGGGTTAGTGGGCTGTTGTGAAGGGGGTCTTGGGCCAACAGGAAGAGGTGCTTTTAGCCCACTAGGTTAACCGTTGGAGTATCAAACGAACTCGAAACACGACGAAACTTGACAGGCGGCCTACACGTACCAAAACTACAACGCACGACAAGTATCGCCTCATTAAGAGAACGTTAAATGGCCACACACGAAAGAAGGACTCGGGGGTGCCACGGGCACATGTGTGAGTGTCGGAACTCGAAACGGACAACGGGAAGAGGCGAGCGGGACAGGGTGCAAGTGACAACACGAATGTAATGCAATGCACATGATAACATTACATGGATGAAATGCACACACGCACGCGACAAAACGAAGAAAGCCGAAATGAAAGAAGAGCCCAGAATGGAATTGATGAAGTTAACATTTCATATAATGCCATAAATGGAAGGTGTTACATCTGGGGTGTTACAGATAAAGTGGTCAAAACCAAGGACAAAGCAACGCTCGTGCAAGACTTAGAAGAGACATTCACAAATCTGCGCAAGATCAATCTTAAGCTGAACCCTGAAAAGTGTGTCTTCGACCTCCCATCCGACAAGCTTCTTGGTTTCATCGTGTCACAGCGTGGAATTGAAGCAAATCCCGACAAAATCAAGGCCATCGAGCAGATTGAAGCGTCCAGGCGAATCAAGGATGTGCGTCGGTTTGCTGGGTGCATTGCCGTCATGGCCAGGTTCTTCTCCAAATGTGCCGAGCCACTACAAGAAATATGTCAACTTATGACCTTTTGTTAGTGACCTTGGAAGAATTGGTCATAGATCTATGACCATTTCAGACCAATTGGTCAAAAGCTGTTCGGGGGGCTCCAAACCCTAAACTATAACGACCATTTTGGTCAGAAAGGTCATAATTTCCTTACACGAAATGGTCATAAAGCAGATAACACTGGTTCGCTGCCTTATTTCTAGCTGATCATGACCAATATAGATGGTCATAACCTTGTAAATTGTGGTGGGTTGCTACGACTAGGCGCCACCTCATCAGCTTTGCCTATGTGTCATGTCCATGTGGCAGTTTTTGCCCTAGGTTGTGAAGCAACCTATATTTCTGTCATTCCCAAAATTCCCCAAAAAATCTCATAAATTCTTTGGGTCATATCTTCGTCAAATATGTAAAAAAAACCTTCCTTGGCTAGTTCAAAAATAATTCAAAAATATTCATTTTCCTATTCTGTTCAAAAAAACACTTTGTGATGGAAGTACCACTTTGGCATGTCCAAATGGTATCCATTTTCTACAGTGCTTTCCTATGCCCAAATAACTATCATCCACCAAATGCCAGCCAATCCATTCATTATTTTGAGCCCATCTTCAACATTCGTATTTATGTCCAGTGTGGTACTTTGCAAAGCAAGTACCACCTAGACTCCTCCTTTTGAGCTGAAAATTTGTGAAGACGGTCTTCTTAGTAACTGATCATCCTCAACCAAAACTCACGCCCATTAGACATGTGCATTTCCCGTACCACTAATCAAACACTTGGCTGCTAATTCATGTTTGAGCATCGATTGGTCTCCTCGTGAGAATCTTATGTTGTAATTTTCTTCCTAGCACCTACCTGGGGAGTGGCCAACCCACTAGACATGCCTAGGCCGCCCAGAACACATGGCAACGCCACAGTCACGCGGTGACCACGCGGCGGGCATGCGAGTTTACGCGCTCTAGAGTTGGGGCCCTCGACCACCGCCCAAACTTCGACGTATCGCCACCAAACCATGTATTTATGATTAAATAGGTAATTATGTAACTAGAAATGATTTTTGGAAAAAATAAATAGCAAACTATGAGGCAGCCGCAGTTCAAATTTGACCCGCTTCCACCTGAATTGGCGGAAATTTGTCTTTTTCAGGAGAGGTGGATCAAAACTTTTTACACCCAACCATTTTTTCAATTGTGCATTAAATATGTCCTAGTATTTTAGAAAATTGATTTGGTCAAATTTTGCAACAATTATTTGGGAGGTCCTTCACAAAAAAACCTCCTTTTGGGCACTCGAAAAATGGAAAATGATTTTTTCGTCCAAAGAAAATGAAAACTTCCTTAAGCAATATTGTTTGCCATTCCAAGATGCACCCTTGTGCACAATATGAGATCATTTGAACAAACTATGCTATGAATGTGGCCATAGGATTGATCATTTGGCTTGAAAGCTGTCACACCCCAAATTTTTAACCACTTTTTCAGTAAATAAAATTTGGCTAGAAATAAAATTTTGAATTCTTAATAAAATTTTCAGAGCCTTTTCTATTCCTGCCTTAGAAAATCTTCTCTTCTTATAATAAATCTTTTTGGAAAATATTTTTGTGGGCTCTGGTTGTATCTTGGGTCATTTTATTATTTGTTTGATAACATTAGAAATTATTTTCATAATAAAATTTTGCCTTAGATTTCTTTTTTCTTTTAATAGCTTTTTGCAGTGCTTTAAATGCTTCTGTTGCACTACTTCTATTTTAAATAGTTCTCTAAAAATTCCACCATAATTCTGAGAGGTCATGTGATGCCTATATGTCACATTGGTGCAAAAACCCAACTTGGTGTTTTGCAAAATTTGAGTGAACCATCCTCTTTTTCAGTTCTGTCCATCTTCTAGGTTTCTACTACAACCCTATTATTTCTTGCTCCAAAAATTCTGAGCCTTGGCCATCTTCTTGTTCTTCCAACCAAAACCTTAAGTCCAGAATATCAGCTCCATTGGAATTTTCTAAGTCCATCAAATAACTATCTATAGTTTCTGTCCAGAAACTAAATTCTTCAAAACTTGCACTATCAAGTTTTTCTTTCTGCCAAAATAACTCCACCATCACCTATATCATCTAAGGAGACACTACCCTGCCAAGTATCACTTCCAACAAAGTTTCATAGATGGCTCTATCATTCTATCGAACACATTGAGTGCATGACCAAAACTTTCAACCATCCAAACCACCATATGACACCTGCTCTTTTTGCCAAAATAACTTGTCTAGCATCCTTTCCATATCAGATAATACCACTCTGCCAAAAACCAGTTCCTTAGGACCATCCTAGGGTAACCTGGCATTGGGTCGAGCACTTGGTGTGCATGCCCAGAGCATGGCCAGGGCACGCGTTTTACAGGCAGTGGCATCGCCCTGTACCGCCCTCCCTGCTGCTGCTCTTGCACGCCAACCTTCCCAGGAAGCTTCACGGGCAAACCACCACCTTCGCCGACATCTCCGTTTGTCCTCTAGCACCGTCCATGCCGACCGGAGCCGCCGCCCGACGAGTCCGGCATCGCCACGTCGCACCGACGTCAACGCCCTGGACGCGTGGCTCGCCCCCGAGCCAAACCGGACGCCCCGCCATCACTGCAAGCAGCCACGTCCTCACCAACCCGCCGCCCTCACCAAACCCTCACCGGCCTCGCCACCACCGCGTCTGCCATTTATGGACGCCGCGTCTGTCCGCCCGTGGACGGCGCCGTCCAGGCTACCTGGCGCCTCCCGGGGCAGCCAGCTCGCCTGGGGAGTAACTGCGGCCGGACCCCGCCCTCACCTAACCGCGCCGGCCACGCCTACTCGCCACCGTCCGCGTTTTCCATGAATGCACGCCGCCGCCGCGTCCGTTCTCTGGAAGCCACGGGAACTGCCTTCCCCGCCTATAAAACCCCTCCTCGAACTCGCTCCCATCGTCAGCAACTTCCCTCCCTCCTCATCAAGCCACCAAGAGCAACCCCACGGCCAAGGAAGGTCCCCTTCCTCCTCTCCGGCACCCACGGCCGCCGTCACACTTCGGCTGGTTTCGACGCCGTCCGGCCCTCCCCCTCCAAAATACCACCACCATGAGCCTCCCTGAGCATCCACCGACCCATCCCCACATTCAACTTAGCTCGGGGACCACCATGGGCGAAACACCCAAATCACCTCCGCCGGAGTTTCTCGGGTGAGCTCGTCGCCGGCAAGATAGGGCTCCCCGGCGACCGTGCCACACACCGGCCGAACCCCCTCTCTCCCCTGAGCACAACGGTGGGCTCAGATCCACGGGAGGTGCCGCTTATCTCCGGCGAACGCCGCCGGAGCTCGCCTCTGTCTCTGTTCGGGCGCGCGCGAGGAGGAGGACGAAGACCGGTCAAACCTGACCAGTGGGCCAGGCGGGCCCACTGTCAGTGACCACAGGCCGCGCCAGCTCGGCGTAAGTGGAGGCGGTTTCCTCCCGGAGCCGTTTCCGCTACGAAGAAGGCGTATTCCGTGGAATACGCCATCAACGTCAGCACCTCTCCCCACAGCCAGATGACTGGGCTCGGCCCAGTGGCGCCGTGGAGCTAAACAGCGCTCAGGGCGCGATTCTGTTCCTTCCTTTTATCATTCCAGCAGCTTTCAAATAAATTCCACAGCCACCAAACCTGATCCAAATTTGTTGATTCCAATTCCTGTAGGCTTCTAAAATCATGCTCTGTTTATTTAAATTAAGTGAACTTTTCTACTATGCATAGTTTCTGTTTAATGTTTTTAAATAGTACTTTTAATCATGTTTTCTATATTAGTAACTCCATAACTAATTCTTATGAACTCTAAATAAATTATTTCTTTTTCTGATATTCCTTAAATATCCTCTAGTTTATTTTAGTATTTGTTTCACAAACATTTGAAATACTTTTTAATGCTGTTTTTGAATTGTGTGGTAATTTAGATATTTTTTTGAAAATAGGATTTGGAGGGGAGATGATTCTTTGCAAAGTAACCAGCACTTTTCCATATCTAAGGCAAGCATTTTGAACACTTGATATGGCGTATGTTTTCATGCTATAATATTTTAGGGCATGTTTGATACTTTGATAGGCTTGGCATATGAGTAGAAATATTGCTTGCATGCATGGTCATAATTATACTTTCTCTTGCATGCATCCCCTTCAAATTTGCAACATGCATAAAGTTATGAAAATCCAGGAATGTGCTCCTGTTTTGGACGTGCCGGTGGGCACGGGCCATATTTGATACGGTGGTGTCATGAGATATATGTGGAAGCAGGCAAGGGTTGTAGCCCTGTCCTGGTGAAACTGTTGAGAGAATAAGTTCTGTTGTGATAACCCTGCAGGAAACATAAGCCTCCTGAGTCGACCGTAGATCGAGTCTTGTTCCAGTAACCCCCATACTTGTTTCGTGCTGCCACTTGTCTCTACCACGGGTAGGGTATGGTTTAGTAAGTTGTTAACCCCTTTCCGTGCACACACCGTACAGAGAGGCCATGGTGGAAGATACCGGGTGCATCCGGTAGGCATGCCACATGGTCCGGGGGCATGGGTGTTTCCGGTTGTAGCCGAGAGGGAGTGTACCCTTGTAATCCGCGCGTTTGAATAGTGATCCCATGCTATTGGAGGTTGTAGCCTTCCCACTTAGAGTTTTACTTAACTGTTGTTTTGGGTGACTCCTGGCAGCGGAAAAGTTAAGCTGGTGTGTGCTGGTTAGGTGTGTTTTCAACCCAAAGACCGTAATAGGAATTAGTCAGTGTCCCGATACTGATTAAAGAAATCCTATACTTGCGGGTAAAGAGTACACCCTCTGCAGAGTTTGAAACCTATTCGAATAGCCGTGTCCGCGGTTATGGATTACAGTCTGGGTTGGTCAAGTGTCGGTCTTAGAGTCGGTCTCCGGAGGAAATTTTTAAAAGTTGAGCATGGTTATTTTGCAGGATAATTATCGATGTTACTGGTATTACCATGAGTATATTTGGTGATATGATTATATTTATGAACTAACCCCTTGCTCTTATTTTACTTTCCAGAGTGTCTCAGGGGCTGGCTAGACTACCCCGGACACTCGCCTTTATTTTCAAGTCCTTTCTGTGGCGTCCCTCGAGTGTCAGGCGGTTTATCACGCCACTACTCTTGTGGACACCCGACTGGCATTTCTTTTCAAGTCCTTTCGTGGCGTCGCCTGAGTCCTCGGATGGTATCGTCCGACTTCTCTTTTAGACACCCGACTGGCATTTCTTTTCAAGACCGACCGTGGTGTCACTTGACACCCGATCGGCATTTCTTTTATATTTTATTGATGCTAATATTTATTTTCTGCACTGAATATTATTCATCATGCCATGTTTTGATTCCTGTCAGCATGCATTTAATATAAGTATACTATGAGCATGTGCATATAGTTTAATTCACCATCATCATATAATTGTTTGCTGCATTTGTTATATCTTTTGTCCATGATGTTTGCGAGTACATTCAAACGTACTCACAGGCTTGTCCCTGGCTATTTACTTGGCCAGGATAGGAGTTCTACGAGGATTAATACAGCGACATCCGTGCCAAGCCTAGGAGTGCAGCCACGCAGGATAGGAGTTATCCGGGTCAGCTGTTCCTGTTGGAGTGGAGTCCCATCGATGTTGAAGATCCTTAAGCATTTTCCCTTCATCCACCACCGGAGTCATTGTTATATCGGTAGACCTTTATGGTCTTGTATCAGATTCTTGTAAATGCTTGGTAACCTGTAACAAGGATGTGTCCACCAGTAACAGCAATCCTGGGCTGGTGATGACACTAGGGGTTAATTTCTGGAATATTACGTTCCCGAAATCCGGCCCCGACAGCCTTGGTATCAGAGCCAGGCTGACCATTGGCTAATCCTATCTTAGCCTGGTCACCATCCCTAGGTTTCCACACCATCCACATCTTTTCCTGTCCACGGTCAAGTCTATCCCATCCACAGTGGCAACCGACATCTTGTGATAGCCGGTGCCCAACCTATCAGTCTATCCATAGGCCGTGTGCCTGTGCCAACACCTGAGTTTTCCCATCCACAAGCGTGCGATGGAAGACTCTGCTGACTTATAAAGGAAGCCATACCCCAAACTCAGTACATCACAGCCTCATTCCCAGTTCAGTATCAAACCACCAAGATGACAGGCCCCCTCGTGCACAACGAGACCACCGCAGTCGAGCTTGAAGGCTTCGTAACCATCCTCGCCAATCTCACCCGTCGTGCTTTTAGCATCAACGAGCCACCGGAATATGTCGTGTACCAAGAGCACACGAGTAATTCCATCCATCACTTCTGGGCCACGGTGCACATCTACGGGAGGGGCACCACATCGGAGCGTCCCTACCGATTCACCGGGAGGACGACCTCCGACGAGCCCCAATCCATCCAACTTGCAGCCCGAGAGGCTGTAGTTCAACTCCGGCACCTGTCGCCGAGGGTTAACTGCCGCCCCTTCTACTACTACCCTAGTCGTGAAGGCTATGGTAGCCCGACCCAGGTCGCCACCGGAGACCATGAGTCGGATCCTGCCCTAGTGCATCTGGTGCGCTACCTGAGAGCGCAAGAGGCACTATTCGATCAGGTCACTCTTGACCTGATTGAGACCCGCAGGACGCTTGCTCTCCTGACCCCAGCAAGGAGTGAAGTCGCACCCGCCACCGACGCCCCGTTAGTGCTGCTTGGAAGGCCGGTTGAGCCCCCAAGCTCTGACCATGTCACCTACCCGGGCAATGCTTTCGCCTCACCCGGAAATCTCCGTCGTCTCTTGGAGGCCTACTCCAATGGGACGGTGACCTCGACACCCCGCGAAGGTCACCACCGCTACTCCAGCCCTGTAGCTCCCCATCCTACCCCGGCCAGCTCCGACGCGGAAGCGCACGGAGACGACTCGGCATCCGCAAGACGCGCCAAGATAGATATCAACCAGGTGGAATGAGTCCACCAGAATTGTTATCAACCCCTAGTGGCTCGGTTTTTCCTTTAGTTCCGCAGTAGCTGGTGTGTGGCGTAGTGAGTCTGTAGACCCCCTGTGGGTCACCATCTAATAGTATGTATGATCTATTGCTTGATGAGTGGTTGCAGAGTAAATTCTGGACGTGACCCTTAACCACACGCACAGTAACATGTCACTTTTCTTGTGGGGATTGAGACCTGAGGTTTTGACTCAGACAGCCCCGCGCCGGAGTCGGTGTCTCTGTCGTACCGGCACCATTTCATGTTTCATGACCCAGGCTCTCTATAAGAGGCCACGCTCAATTTTTCCACACCAGCAAACATCAGCATCGAGCACTGCCTTCTTTTCATGCATCCACCCATGTCTCACCCCGGAGCCTACCTGAGGAACCCCAATGCAAGACCTGGTAGTTTTGTTATGATATTGTGGGATTTTTCCCGCAATACTCTTGGCTCCACCCATCCACCCCTGTATGAGCTTTTCAAATCGAGAATCACTCCTGATCTCTCGAAATACTGGGCGGCTGTACATATTCCACCAGCAGATTTAAATCAAGGCCCTCCCTATGTGATTTTCATCGGGAGATCCATGCCAACGCCAGGCATGGCCATTGAGTCTGCTGCGTATGAAGCAGTCACCCGTCTTCGATTTGCGGTGCCCTGTGCCAACACAAGGGAATACTGCTATTTTCCAAGTCGCGCTGCTTTTGGAGCAGAAGCTACGTTCCGCTGTGGACGTGCGGAGAGCGATCTAGCCCTGGTCTATCTCATTCAGTATGTGATAGCCCAGGAGCGTTTCACCCAGCAAATACTGGAGTATCTCCACTACCTTGCTGTTCTAAATCCCCGGATCGCCATTGGCGGACCCCCTCTGCCAACTCAGGAGGGACACGTTCTTCGTTTGCTCCCTCCACTTCCTCCGCTCCCTCCGGAAGAAGAAGAATGTGTTCCAGCACCGGGAAGCTTTCCGCTTGACCCCGTAGATCCCGCTTTCGGACCGTAGACGGTCATGAATGCGTTTGCGTAGCTTGTACTGTTTGTTTGCATGATGTGATCTTGTTTTGTTTGTATGTCATGAATGTATTGCCCTGTCTGCATTTTTGCATATGAGTGCCTTGTTTGGGTGGTATGATTTTTGATTCTTCCGCCCTTAACAAATCTCGAGGACGAGATTTTCTTAAGGGGGTTAGAGTTTGTCACACCCCAAATTTTTAACCACTTTTTCAGTAAATAAAATTTGGCTAGAAATAAAATTTTGAATTCTTAATAAAATTTTCAGAGCCTTTTCTATTCCTGCCTTAGAAAATCTTCTCTTCTTATAATAAATCTTTTTGGGAAATATTTTTGTGGGCTCTGGTTGTATCTTGGGTCATTTTATTATTTGTTTGATAACATTAGAAATTATTTTCATAATAAATTTTTGCCTTAGATTTCTTTTTTCTTTTAATAGCTTTTTGCAGTGCTTTAAATGCTTCTATTGCACTACTTCTATTTTAAATAGTTCTCTAAAAATTCCACCATAATTCTGAGAGGTCATGTGATGCCTATATGTCACATTGGTGCAAAAACCCAACTTGGTGTTTTGCAAAATTTGAGTGAACCATCCTCTTTTTCAGTTCTGTCCATCTTCTAGGTTTCTACTACAACCCTATTATTTCTTGCTCCAAAAATTCTGAGCCTTGGCCATCTTCTTGTTCTTCCAACCAAAACCTTAAGTCCAGAATATCAGCTCCATTGGAATTTTCTAAGTCCATCAAATAACTATCTATAGTTTCTGTCCAGAAACTAAATTCTTCAAAACTTGCACTATCAAGTTTTTCTTTCTGCCAAAATAACTCCACCATCACCTATATCATCTAAGGAGACACTACCCTGCCAAGTATCACTTCCAACAAAGTTTCATAGATGGCTCTATCATTCTATCGAACACATTGAGTGCATGACCAAAACTTTCAACCATCCAAACCACCATATGACACCTGCTCTTTTTGCCAAAATAACTTGTCTAGCATCCTTTCCATATCAGATAATACCACTCTGCCAAAAACCAGTTCCTTAGGACCATCCTAGGGTAACCTGGCATTGGGTCGAGCACTTGGTGTGCATGCCCAGAGCATGGCCAGGGCACGCGTTTTACAGGCAGTGGCATCGCCCTGTACCGCCCTCCCTGCTGCTGCTCTTGCACGCCAACCTTCCCAGGAAGCTTCATGGGCAAACCACCACCTTCGCCGACATCTCCGTTTGTCCTCTAGCACCGTCCACGCCGACCGGAGCCGCCGCCCGACGAGTCCGGCATCGCCACGTCGCACCGACGTCAACGCCCTGGACGCGTGGCTCGCCCCCGAGCCAAACCGGACGCCCCGCCATCACTGCAAGCAGCCACGTCCTCACCAACCCGCCGCCCTCACCAAACCCTCACCGGCCTCGCCACCACCGCGTCTGCCATTTATGGACGCCGCGTCTGTCTGCCCGTGGACGGCGCCGTCCAGGCTACCTGGCGCCTCCCGGGGCAGCCAGCTCGCCTGGGGAGTAACTGCGGCCGGACCCCGCCCTCACCTAACCGCGCCGGCCACGCCTACTCGCCACCGTCCGCGTTTTCCATGAATGCACGCCGCCGCCGCGTCCGTTCTCTGGAAGCCACGGGAACTGCCTTCCCCGCCTATAAAACCCCTCCTCGAACTCGCTCCCATCGTCAGCAACTTCCCTCCCTCCTCATCAAGCCACCAAGAGCAACCCCACGGCCAAGGAAGGTCCCCTTCCTCCTCTCCGGCACCCACGGCCGCCGTCACACTTCGGCTGGTTTCGACGCCGTCCGGCCCTCCCCCTCCAAAATACCACCACCATGAGCCTCCCTGAGCATCCACCGACCCATCCCCACATTCAACTTAGCTCGGGGACCACCATGGGCGAAACGCCCAAATCACCTCCGCCGGAGTTTCTCGGGTGAGCTCGTCGCCTGCAAGATAGGGCTCCCCGGCGACCGTGCCACACACCGGCCGAACCCCCTCTCTCCCCTGAGCACAACGGTGGGCTCAGATCCACGGGAGGTGCCGCTTATCTCCGGCGAACGCCGCCGGAGCTCGCCTCTGTCTCTGTTCGGGCGCGCGCGAGGAGGAGGACGAAGACCGGTCAAACCTGACCAGTGGGCCAGGCGGGCCCACTGTCAGTGACCACAGGCCGCGCCAGCTCGGCGTAAGTGGAGGCGGTTTCCTCCCGGAGCCGTTTCCGCTACGAAGAAGGCGTATTCCGTGGAATACGCCATCAACGTCAGCACCTCTCCCCACAGCCAGATGACTGGGCTCGGCCCAGTGGCGCCGTGGAGCTAAACAGCGCTCAGGGCGCGATTCTGTTCCTTCCTTTTATCATTCCAGCAGCTTTCAAATAAATTCCACAGCCACCAAACCTGATCCAAATTTGTTGATTCCAATTCCTGTAGGCTTCTAAAATCATGCTCTGTTTATTTAAATTAAGTGAACTTTTCTACTATGCATAGTTTCTGTTTAATGTTTTTAAATAGTACTTTTAATCATGTTTTCTATATTAGTAACTCCATAACTAATTCATATGAACTCTAAATAAATTATTTCTTTTTCTGATATTCCTTAAATATCCTCTAGTTTATTTTAGTATTTGTTTCACAAACATTTGAAATACTTTTTAATGCTGTTTTTGAATTGTGTGGTAATTTAGATATTTTTTTGAAAATAGGATTTGGAGGGGAGATGATTCTTTGCAAAGTAACCAGCACTTTTCCATATCTAAGGCAAGCATTTTGAACACTTGATATGGCGTATGTTTTCATGCTATAATATTTTAGGGCATGTTTGATACTTTGATAGGCTTGGCATATGAGTAGAAATATTGCTTGCATGCATGGTCATAATTATACTTTCTCTTGCATGCATCCCCTTCAAATTTGCAACATGCATAAAGTTATGAAAATCCAGGAATGTGCTCCTGTTTTGGACGTGCCGGTGGGCACGGGCCATATTTGATACGGTGGTGTCATGAGATATATGTGGAAGCAGGCAAGGGTTGTAGCCCTGTCCTGGTGAAACTGTTGAGAGAATAAGTTCTGTTGTGATAACCCTGCAGGAAACATAAGCCTCCTGAGTCGACCGTAGATCGAGTCTTGTTCCAGTAACCCCCATACTTGTTTCGTGCTGCCACTTGTCTCTACCACGGGTAGGGTATGGTTTAGTAAGTTGTTAACCCCTTTCCGTGCACACACCGTACAGAGAGGCCATGGTGGAAGATACCGGGTGCATCCGGTAGGCATGCCACATGGTCCGGGGGCATGGGTGTTTCCGGTTGTAGCCGAGAGGGAGTGTACCCTTGTAATCCGCGCGTTTGAATAGTGATCCCATGCTATTGGAGGTTGTAGCCTTCCCACTTAGAGTTTTACTTAACTGTTGTTTTGGGTGACTCCTGGCAGCGGAAAAGTTAAGCTGGTGTGTGCTGGTTAGGTGTGTTTTCAACCCAAAGACCGTAATAGGAATTAGTCAGTGTCCCGATACTGATTAAAGAAATCCTATACTTGCGGGTAAAGAGTACACCCTCTGCAGAGTTTGAAACCTATTCGAATAGCCGTGTCCGCGGTTATGGATTACAGTCTGGGTTGGTCAAGTGTCGGTCTTAGAGTCGGTCTCCGGAGGAAATTTTTAAAAGTTGAGCATGGTTATTTTGCAGGATAATTATCGATGTTACTGGTATTACCATGAGTATATTTGGTGATATGATTATATTTATGAACTAACCCCTTGCTCTTATTTTACTTTCCAGAGTGTCTCAGGGGCTGGCTAGACTACCCCGGACACTCGCCTTTATTTTCAAGTCCTTTCTGTGGCGTCCCTCGAGTGTCAGGCGGTTTATCACGCCACTACTCTTGTGGACACCCGACTGGCATTTCTTTTCAAGTCCTTTCGTGGCGTCGCCTGAGTCCTCGGATGGTATCGTCCGACTTCTCTTTTAGACACCCGACTGGCATTTCTTTTCAAGACCGACCGTGGTGTCACTTGACACCCGATCGGCATTTCTTTTATATTTTATTGATGCTAATATTTATTTTCTGCACTGAATATTATTCATCATGCCATGTTTTGATTCCTGTCAGCATGCATTTAATATAAGTATACTATGAGCATGTGCATATAGTTTAATTCACCATCATCATATAATTGTTTGCTGCATTTGTTATATCTTTTGTCCATGATGTTTGCGAGTACATTCAAACGTACTCACAGGCTTGTTCCTGGCTATTTACTTGGCCAGGATAGGAGTTCTACGAGGATTAATACAGCGAGATCCGTGCCAAGCCTAGGAGTGCAGCCACGCAGGATAGGAGTTATCCGGGTCAGCTGTTCCTGTTGGAGTGGAGTCCCATCGATGTTGAAGATCCTTAAGCCTTTTCCCTTCATCCACCACCGGAGTCATTGTTATATCGGTAGACCTTTATGGTCTTGTATCAGATTCTTGTAAATGCTTGGTAACCTGTAACAAGGATGTGTCCACCAGTAACAGCAATCCTGGGCTGGTGATGACACTAGGGGTTAATTTCTGGAATATTACGTTCCCGAAATCCGGCCCCGACAAAAGCCATGAATCTTCACGCATGATAGCTCATTTCTGAGAACACTTTTTTAAAAGAATTGCCGTATTACAAGTTTATTATTTTTCCTGGTAACTTGGTCATATATAATGACACAATGCGAAGGTTTTCCAATTTTTTGATTTTTTTTGAATTTTTTATGCCCGTTTCAAAATGCGGACAAAACGGCGGGAATGACCGTTCCGAGCTAGTAGTTGAATCTTGGAATTTTTTGGTGTTTCTCTGATTAAATAGATACTTATGTACCTAGAAATGATTTTTGTAAAAAATAAAGAGCAAACTACAAGGCAGCTACAGTTCAAATTTGACCCGCTTCCAACTGAATCGACTGAAATTTGTCTTTTTCATGAGAGGTGGATCAAAACTTTTTACAACCAACCATTTGGTCAATTGTGCATTAAATATGTCCTAGTATTTTATAAAAATGATTTGTTTCAATTTTGCAACAATTATTTGGGAGGTCCTTCACAAAAAAACCTCCTTTTGGGCACTCGAAAAATGGGAAATGAATTTTTCGTCCAAAGAAAGTGAAAACTCCCTTAGGCAACATTGTTTGCCATTCCAATATGCACCCTTGTGCACAATATGAGATCATTTGAACAAACTATGCCATGAATGTGGCCATAGGATTGATCATTTGGCTTGAAAGCTATGAATCTTCATGCATGATAGCTCATTTCTGAGAACACTTTTTTAAAAGAATTGCCGTATTACAAGTTTATTATTTTTCCAGGTAACTTGGTCATATATAATGACACCATGCGAAGGTGTTCCAATTTTTTGATTTTTTTTGAATTTTTGATGCCGGTTTCAAAACGCGGTCAAAACGACGGAAATGACCGTTCCTAGCTAGTGGTTGAATCTTGGTATTATTTTGGTGTTTCTCTGATTAAATAGATACTTAAGTACCTAGAAATGATTTTTGTAAAAAATAAAGGGCAAACTACAAGGCATCTATAGTTCAAATTTGACCCACTTCGAGCTGAATCGGCAGAAATTTGTCATTTTCACGAGAGGTGGATCAATTTTTTTTACACCAAACAATTTGGTCAATCGTGCATTAAATATGTCCTAGTATTTTAGAAAATTGATTAGGTACAATTTTGCAACAAATATATGGTAGGTCCTTCACAAAAAACCACTTTTCGGGCACTCAAAAAATGGAAAATGAATTTTCCGTGCAAAGAAAATGAAAACTCCCTTAGGCAACATTGTTTGAAATTCCAAGATGCACCATTGTGCACAATATGAGATCATTTGAACAAACTATGCCATGAATGTGACCATAGGATTGATCATTTGGCTTGAAAGCTATGAATCTTCATGCATGATAGCTCATTTCTGTGAACACTTTTTTAAAAGAATTGCCGTATTACAAGTTTATTATTTTTCCTGGTAACTTCGTCATATATAATGACACCATGCGAAGGTGTTCCAATTTTTTGTTTTTTTTTTGAATTTTTTATGCCCGTTTCAAAATGTGGTCAAAATGGCGGAAATGACCGTTCCTAGCTAGTGGTTGAATCTTGGTATTTTTTTTGGTGTTTCTCTGATTAAATAGATACTTAAGTACCTAGAAATGATTTTTGTAAAAAATAAAGAGCAAACTACAAGGCAGCTACAGTTCAAATTTGACCCACTTCCAGCTGAATCGGCAGAAATTTGTCTTTTTTCACGAGAGGTGGATCAATTTTTTTTACACCCAACAATTTGGTCAATCGTGCATTAAATATGTCCTAGTATTTTAGAAAATTGATTTGGTACAATTTTGCAACAAATATATGGTAGGTCCTTCACAAAAAAACCACTTTTCGGGCACTCAAAAAATGGAAAATGAATTTTCCGTGCAAAGAAAATGAAAACTCCCTTAGGCAACATTGTTTGAAATTCCAAGATGCACCATTGTGCACAATATGAGATCATTTGAACAAATATTTGATAGGACTTTTACAAAAAAAAACTCATTTTGAGCACTGAAAAATGGAATGAAATTTTTTATCTTGAATCGATCATGACCAATTTATATGGTCATAAGGTCATCAAATGGTTTGCTGCGTTCTGATTGGACCATGAGCATATTACGCGGATCACGCATCAACCACCGTTGGATGCTTCCGGATCCAACGGCCCAAACCCACCCGAGCCGAAACCCTAAGTCTGTCCTCATGGACATTTTCCACCCACCCCCCGCCTCCATTCTTTCTCTCATTCC
>LR738713.1:46295539-46333400 GCA_902687465.1 Secale cereale | reverse complement strand
CTCCCCGATCCCTCTCGTCCCCGATACAGATCCGCCACCCCTCTCCCCAATCCCTCTCCCCGATCCCTCCCCCCGTCGCCGCCCCCTTCGTGCTGCAGCAGCGGGGCCGCCGCCCGTCCGCCTGGTTGAGCTACTCCGTCGGTCCTGGTTGAGCGCCACCCGGCCCGTCCCCCTCCCTCTCCGCGCCGCAGCCTCCTCCATCGACGCGCGCCTCCATCCCTATCCCAGAGACGGGGATATCACCGGGCTTCTCAGATGGCCAGAGGAGGCCCCACGCGGCGCCCCTCCAGGAGCGTCGAGGGCCCTGACCCGGGCGCGTCCCGGCCCGCCACGGCCGCCGCCGCGGCAGCGCGGCGCAATCAGCGCAGTTGGTGGCGTCAGCTCCCCGCAAGCCTCCGGATCCTGCTTCTCGTGGTGATTGCTCCCGCCTTCGTCAGTGACCCCACTTGGTGCGCCCCTGATGATGGATCTTCCTCAGGTGACGATACCTAGTTCCTGGCGTTAATTCCTATCAACACTTCCTATACTAGAAACATCCTAATTGCTCTGTTAGGTGTCGTTATATATAGGAGTAGGTTATTATAGTACTCCTGGAGTATTATTCATGATTTGCTAAGCAGTGCGTACTGGACTTTAGAAAAATAAGGGAATGAGCCACCACTATTCTACGTTTGAACAACAGATTGACATATCTGGTTTAGATGAACTGGGGCTAAAATTCGATTACGTTAGTGCAACAAACTGCAATTATATGCTTTCTCAGAGATCCAGCGAAGCAATTGTTAAGCGCTACTAAAATTTGCCCAGTTCTGGATGATTTATATGTGATGCCCAGTTCTAGTAAATCCTGATGATGACGTGGTAGTATAAACTGGACACCATGTTCCTGTTTAAATGCATAAGGAATAATTTGTTTCATCATGTCCTGGTTTACCCATGTCATATTTGTTGCTTCCGGAACTCTTGGTCCTTCATATCTAAAGCATACATGTACTGTAGAAGATCTACTTTATGCTAAAAACCTTCTAGAACTGCTAAAACAAAGATATTGAAGGGGCAAGTGTTGGGCATGTTGCCGAGACTGACTGTGTATCCTTAAAAGCAGTACTAGCTCTGTAAGTGCTGGACGCCGTGGCTGCAAGTGCTGGGCATGTTGCCGAGAAGACCAAAAAGCAGTACTAGCTCTGTAAGTTTGGCTTGATGCAAATCTTGTCAATTACTATGGCTTTTAGTTACTGGTGGTCAAGTTAATGCAAGTCCTAGTGGTGATGGAGAGGGAGATCTAAGTATGGCTGTGTATCCTTAAAATTTCAAGTATGAACAATCTGTGGTGGTTAAATGACAGACATGACTATGGTTGATCTGTTGCATAAATAAGGTGTTTTCTTGATGAATGAGTCCTGGTCTCTAAAGTGGCGATTATATTTTTTGTCTCTAGCTATTACATAAAATTGTTGTTTGCTGCCATTTTGTTAGTCTGCTTAGTATGTTTGCTCCCATTTTGTTAGTCTGTAGAAGCAGTACATGGAAGTTTGCTGCTGGCGGGGTACATCTTCATGTGGATCGGCGAGACCAAGCCCGAGTGCTTCAGGTACATCTTCTCGGCAGGGGAAGATGGACACCGTCTCCCGGATCAGGTGCAGCGGCGCGCTCTTCCTCTACAACTTCCACGCCAAGTACCTCTACGGGCCGTACCGCGCCAAGACGGTGCGCGCGCTGCTGGTGGGGCTCGGCGAGGACGACCACCGAGAGGGGCTACGCAGGACGCCCAAGCGCGTCACCAAGGCCTTCCGCAACGGCACCCGAGGTATAACCCGTGGATCCATTCCCTTCGTAATTGCGCATGCTCACGTTCGTTCCCTGGACTTAGCTCCCCCGTGCTGTCTAGAGTCGTCAAGCACCAGAGCAACGCTGTTTGTGAAATGTCAATACTTGTGTAATCTGACTAGATTATGATTTGGGTGGTTCTCTTTTGGTAGGACTTTTTAGATGTATTCTTTCTTTCGTAGCAAGTTGGTGGTATGTAAGTACTCGGTAGTATGTCTCTTTCATGTAGTGGAGCTTATAAAGTGATTCTTGCTTCCAATTACAATGATTTTCCCAGCATCAAATGTACTGGATCTCCGCTTATAAATGTACTGAAACTCTGCTTAGCTAGTGGCTAGTTCTCTATAATGATTGACAATTGCAATGGAGTGAAAGAAATAATGTCTTTTGACTTGACTTTTCTTTTCAGAAAGTAGCTAGTCAAGCAACCAAATGTGGTATCTTGTTCTAATTCCTGAGATATTATCGTAAATCAGGTTCTGAAGAATGGTGTGGAGGTGAAGTTGCAGAGGAGTGCCCTGAGTGTCTTGGAAGCTCCAGCTACTGTAAGGCCATGCTATCATTCCCAATGTGTGTAGCAAAAATGCTTTAAATTGTCAATAGCACAATCAGACTAAATGTGTTCTTCTTGTTTGTTTTCACTGCAATCTCAGTACATACTCCCTGTATTACAGTTTCTTTATCTACTGCAGGTAGAGTGCAGAGTAGCTTCTTAATTTTGCAGTTCCCTTGCTAGTCATGAATGTTCATTGCTTTGGCGAGGGAATTTCTGTAGTCGAACATGTTTATGTACTCCAGTCTTGTTCTGCATGCTTAAGCAGTCGAACATGTTTAGATATTCCAGTAGGAGTACTTGTATCTCAGCATTTACTCCAGTCTTGTTCTGAATTTGTTCACTTGCTTACCAGTCTTGTTAACTGAAAATAAAAAAGGGGCCAAACAAGTTAACTTGTCTTGTTAATTGCTTGAAACTCACTGTAAATTGGTCCTCTCCTCTCTCTGTGTAAATTTGTTGAGCATGTTGAGTATAAATTTTTTGTAGCTTTTGTTAAAAATAACTTATTCTCATGAAGCTTCCGTAGGAGGTTGAACTTTCAAGATGCACAACAATACATTTCGGAAATGAAAATGATCAAATGGAGTAGTACAACATTCTTGCATACTTTGTTTGCACTATTCTCTTGCTTGCACTGCTTGTTTAACATTAAATGATCAAATGGAAATGAAAATGATCTTGGAGTAGTTTCGTGTAGGACTTGGAGTAGTACATGGAACTTTTTGATTTGCTGCTGGTAATTACTAGTATTAGAGTGCCGCTGGTTTATTAGGATGTGACTGAAACCATTGGATGTCCTTCCTGGACATGTTATCCAAAATTGGTACTTGTTCCATTTTTTGTTTCCTTGCTGGACATGTTATCGTTCAAGTGTCGATGATGTCTAGTACTCCCTCCGTCCGAAAATACTTGTCATAAAAATGGACAAAAGAGGATGTATCTAGAACTAAAATACATCTAGATACATCCTCTTTTATTGATTTTGATGACAAGTATTTCCGGACGGAGGGAGTAGTAGTTTGCTAGCTATACACCTGCTGCTGATTGATGCTCTTGTGGTCTCCTGGAATCATATTATACTATGTGAAGATGCATCACAAACATATAGGTCTTTGAAGTTGGTTGAATCTGTTGCTTTATCATATATTTGGTCCATAAATCTACATTTCTATGAGATCTCTTTCAATATATAATTTTTCGATTGTCCAGGAATAATAGCGACTCTAATGCTGGTAGCCTATGTGTTCACTCTTTTACAGGAGCTCCAGGTCTACGAAATTTGAAGTTTGAAGTCGTATAGTGTAGCCCTACTCCGCAAGAGTTGTCTCTATGAAGTTTGAAGACGAGACTGTAAATATTGTAATATTGTAACAGTAGGCATATTGGGGTTGTAATAGACTGTACAGATTGTAGTAGACTTAGTGTTATTTGATGAACTACATTTGTACTGTTCGGTCTGAAATATTGATTATGTATGTGATTTGAAAACGCGTGGAATGGAAACCTGACTCGTGGGACCCACTTATGAAAATAATCTGAGCAGTTTTGAAATTTCTGTCAAGTGGGCCCAATGTGTTAGATGATGACAAGTGGGACCCATCTGATTGGTGGGTCCAGCTCCAAAATATAATAGCCCAAATAATGTTAAAAGGCCACGGCCCAGAAATAAATAAAAAGCTGAATTGTTGGTCAAGGCGCAAGTAGCTTACAAAAACTAGCAGGAAAAATATATATTAAAAAGGCCGAATTGTTGGGCTAGGCCCAAGTAGAAAACCGAATTGGACCGGGCTGAATCTTGTGCCACATCAGCTTGCCACGCTCGATGCCTACGTGGCCTGGGGAGGCTGCTAGTGACCAAAACGCGACAGTAGGCATATTTTGGTCAAAAACGTCTATGACCTTCTCACAGAGAAGGTCGCTATAGTCAGTTTATGACGGCCAGCTTTTGACCTTATGTTTTTGGTCACAAAAAGGTCACAAATGGAAATTTGTGACCATTCAGTGACCAATAGTGGTGGTCACAAGTTGACAAATTTTCTTGTAGTGAGCGCACCCTCCCCTTTTTCAAAATTTTAAAAAAGCCGGGCCCGATGGGGTGGACCCCAGAAGCCAAAGCGGCACTGCAAGATTTGAAGAAATACCTCTCCTCTACACCGGTACTGGTCGCGCCTAAACCACAAGAACCGTTGCTACTATATCTAGCGGCAACGAATCAAGTGGTCAGTGCCGCGCTAGTGGCCCAGAGGGAGGTCAATACCGAAGCGATAGCAGTGCACCTGATGCCACTGGGGCAGAAGAGACGTGACCGAATGGAGTGATGCAAAAGAAGAAGATGATGCATCACCCGGTTTACTTTGTCATCTACCTATTATAGGGGGCTAAGACAAGGTACTCGGGCGTGCAGAAATTGCTCTTCGGCCTCCTTTTGTCCTCGAGGAAGCTGCGTCATTACTTCTAAGCACATGAAATCACCGTCGTCACCCGCCTCCCGTTGCAACGAATATTGCATAACCCAGATGCGACTGGGAGGATTGTGGAGTGGGCCCTGGAGCTGTCAAGCTTCGGTTTGAAATTTGAAAGCACTTCGACGATTCAGAGTAGAGTCTTGGCATAGTTTGTTGCAGAATGGACCTCAACGCCCGACGAGGAGATCTAGGAGACTACTCTCCCTGGCAAGGGTGAGAGTCGCGACTGGATTATGTACTTTGATAAGGCTTTCTCACTGCAAGGCGCTGGTGCTGGTGTGCTGCTCATTGCACCCACCGGAGAGCACCTCAAGTACCTGATCCAGATGCACTTCCCCAGGGAGGTATCAACAAACAACACTGCCGAGTATGAGGTACTTCTCGCCGGTCTCAGGATCGCAGCGGACCTCGAGATCAAGAAGCTCATCGTCAGAGGAGATTCGCAGCTCGTCGTCAGGCAAGTAAACAAAGATTACTAGAGCCGTTGATGGAAGCCTACGTGGATGAAGTAAGGAAAATGGAGGAGCGTTTCGACGGTATACAAGCTGAGCACGTCCCCCGAGCGGAGAATGACATCGCGAACTACCTGTCGAAACGCGCCACTCTCAAACTACCTGTGGAACCAGGTACCTTTGTGCTCCGATTATTTTACCCATCTGTTGAACCATCGACTGAGCCGAAAAAGCGAAGGAAATCAAGCCCCGGCAAGTACTTACCTGCCGAACCCGCAGGGGTGGCCGGCAAAAGGGTTGCCGGAGACACGGAGCATGCCGTGGGGTAACAGACTCCGGTGGGGCGTCAATCCCTAGCCGTAGAGGCAATCGCTCCCATAGAAGAAGAAATGCCTTTGGTCCTTGCCATCGAGCCCCAGGCACCGGCATGGGCGCATCATACCATCCAGTTCCTCCAGACCGGGGAGCTTCCTGAAGAACAGGAAGAAGCGGAGAAAGTAGCCCGTCGGTCCGCCATGTACCAGTTCGTCGACGACGTCCTGTACAGGAAAAGACTGAACGACGTGAAATTGAAGTGTATCACCTGGGAGGAAGGAGATACATGGATGCTTATGTGGCTCCCGCATAAGGTCAAGAGCCCTTGCCGGCAAGGCATTCAGGCAGGGTTTCTTCTGGCTCACTGCCCTCCAGGATGCAACAATACTAGTAACCAAGTGTGAAGCATGTTAGTTCCATTCGAAGAAACTTCATCAACCATCTCAAGCTCTCCAAATAATCCCTCTCTCCTGGCCATTCTCGGTCTGGGGGCTCGACATATTGGACCCTTTTCCCCGTGCTGTCGGGGGCTTTGAGTACTTGTACGTAGCAATTGACAAGTTCATAAAGTGGCCAGAGGTAGAGGCATTGAGGAAGGTAATAGCACATTCGGCTGTGAAATTCTTCAAGGGCCTGGTCTGCCGTTTTGGTGTACCAAACAGGATTATCACTGACAATGGTACGCAGTTCACAAGCAACACCTTCATGCAATATATACAAGACCTCGGCGGCAAGGTCTGTTTTGCTTCCGTTGCACATCCACGAAGCAACGGCCAGGAAGAAAGGGCAAATGCTAAAGTACTACGGGGCCTCCAGACAAGGACTTTTCACAGTCTACACAAGTGTGGAAAGCGCTGGATCGATGAATTGCCGACGGTTCTTTGGTCAATCAGGACGACACCAAATCGATCCAGCAGCCGGACACCCTTCTCCCTTGTTTACGGGGCGGAGGCAATTCTCCCCACAGAACTCACATACGTGTCACCCCGAGTGCTTGCTTATGACGAGCTGGAGCAAGAGTGACCGCGGCAAGATGACGCAACGCTCCTCGCGGAAGATCGTCTTCGGGCGGTTGTACAAGCAGCGCGCTACTAGCAAGCCTTGCGCCGTGATACGTCTCCAACGTATCTATAATTTTTGATTGTTCCATGCTATTATTTATGATGTTTTGGATGTTTAATGGCCTTTGTCATACACTTTTATATTATTTTTGGGACTAACCTACTAACCCAAAGGCCCAGTCCATATTGTTGTTTTTTTGCATGTTTTAGGGTTTTGTAGAAAAGGAATATCAAACGGAGTCCAAACGGAATGAAACCTTCGGGAGAGATATTTTTGGAGAAAATCACGCACGGGAGACTTGAGAACCACGGAGTAGGGGCTGCGAGGTGCCCACGAGGGTGGGGGGCGCGCCCCCCTTCCCAGGGCGCGCCCCTGCCTTGTGGGTCCCTCGTGAGTCCCCCGATGTTCTCCTTCCTCCTATATAAGCCTACGTACCCCGAAACCATCAACAACAGAGAGAAAACCCTAGATCCACTGCCGTAACCTTCTGTTCCCGTGAGATCCCATCTTGGGGCCTGTTCCGGAGCTCCGCTGGAGGGGGGATCCATCACAGAGTGCTTCTACATCATCATCATCGCCCTCACCATGAGTTGTGAGTAGTTTACCACAGACCTTCGGGTCCACAGCTAGTATCTAGATGGCTTCTTCTCTCTCTGGATCTCAATACAAAGTTCTCCTCGGTCTTCGAGGAGATCTATTCGATGTAATCTCTTTTTGCGGTGTGTTTGTCAAGATCCGATGAATTGTGAGTTTAGGATCAAGATTATCTATGAGAAATATTTGGTTCATTTCTGAACTTTTTATGTGTGCTCATAATATCCTTGCAAGTCTCTTCGAATTATTGGTTTGGTTTGGCCTACTAGATCTATAGTTCTTGCAATGGGGGAAGTGCTTGGCTTTGGGTTCAATATTGCGGTTTCCTTTCCCAATGACAGTAGGGGCAGCATGGCACGTATTGTATTGTTGCCATCGAGGATAAAAATATGGGGTTTGTATCATATTGCTTGAGTTTATCCCTCTACATCATGTCATCTTGCTTAAGGCGTTACTCTGTTCTTATGAACTCAATACACTAGATGCATGCTGGATAGTGGTCGATGTGTGGAGTAATAGTAGTAGATGCAGGCAGGAGTCGGTCTACTTTTCTCGGTCATGATGCCTATATACAATGATCATGCCTAGATAGTCTTATAATTATTCGTTTTTCTATCAATTGCTCGGCAGTAATTTGTGTACCCGCCGTAAAATATCGCTATCATGAGAGAAGCCACTAGAGAACACTATGGCCCCCGGGTTTATTCTCAACATTTAAATCTACATCTACTTTACTTTTTTCTGCTTTTACTTTATGTTCTTATAAACAAAAATATCAAAAATATAAACTATCAACTCTATCAGATCTCACTTTCGTAAGTGACCGTAAAGGGATTGACAACCCCTTATCGCGTTGGCTACGAAGTTCTTATTTGTTTGTGCAGGTGCGAGGGACTCGCGCTTGGTCTCCTATTGGATTGATACCTTGGCTCTCAAAAGCTGAGGGAAATACTTACGCTACTATGCTGCATCTCCCTGTCCTCTTCGAGGGAATACAACGCAAGCTCGAGAAGTCGCACGCCGCTATCATAGCCGCAAGGTTCATGCCCGAAGCTTTGAGGTAGGCGACCTTGTTCTTCGGCGCATTCAGTCGGCCAAGAATTCCAACAAGTTGACGCCAAAGTGGTAAGGCCCTTACCGGATAATACAAGTCACTAGGACTGGCACAGTCCGCCTGGAGACCGAAGATGGGATCCCAGTGAGTAACTCCTGGAACATCGAACATCTTCGCAAGTTTTACCCATAAGGCGCGGTTGCCGGGCCTCCCAGCAAGCCACCCTTTTGTACAAGCCTTGCCAGCAAGGCATGTAACCCTTTGTACAAAGCCAGGCACATACCCTGAGCATAAATAAATGAAGCGCTGGCGCCCTAAGTTATAGCATGCATAATAGGTTGAGCTCTTTCCTCGGTTAGTGTTGATAGTGCTTGGCAGCGACTAACCCCTAGCCTAGAGGTCGGGTGTGCGTCTTTTCTACCTTCTTTGGTCCACAGTTCATTCCCGCTGAGCCACTTGGTAAAAGGAGAACGAACTGACGCCCCAACCCCGGCAAGGCAAGCCTGCCGAGGGCTGAAGATGAAAGGATCCAACCACAGCGAGCCAAGGTTGTTGGGGGCTGGAGATTCAGATAAGTTTTTCATCCCCCTTCTATACATTTTCGTATGGAACAGGGACATGTGAAGCCTCGTTTATGTCTTAAAACCACCATACTCCCTTTTTCCTTATGCCCGAGAATTACTTCCTGGGCCGGAATTTGGTAGTAGCTGCGGTGGCGAAGAAATGAACGAGGAGCCTAACTCTACTTCGCCCCTGCCTCCGCCAAAAGCGCGAGAACGGTCGGCCGAAGAAGAGAAACGGCAAGACCTGTTGCTGGGCGATTACATTTATTATGAAAATAACAAGGATTCATCCTTGGAATGGGCCTCGCTCATGCACGAAAAACCCGGCAAACACCCCTTTTCATTAAAAACATACCGTACAGGTATAGTTCGTACAGAAAGAAAAACATGAACACGGGGGATTACAAGCTTTAAATTCAACAAAGGCCCGTAGGCTTAAAAACTAAAAAGAGATAAGATGCCCGTGATCCCTTTCGTGTCCCTCTCCTCGGGAAATAGAGCAAAATGGCGAAGGGAGAAGAGCCGGTAGGTGGAGCAGCGGGTCGGCGATGCGCGGGTTGATGCCCGCATACTCCAACATGATGAACACCGCCCAACTTCTTCGCCTTCTCAGGCCTCCCAACGGCAGCCACCCAAGGAGGCGACCCCGAGAAGTTCAAGGGGCTGGCGCTGCAAATGATATGGTGCTGCCAGCACCGCCCAGGGACGATGTATCCACCGCCTAGTCGGACCCGTCATCCTCCTACCCGTCGCCCTCGTCGTCGCTACCGCTGTCCTCCCCATCGCTCTCGCTCGAGGAGTTTCCGTCTTTGGTTGATCTCTCCACATAGGACCCTAGTCTGTGTCCCGAGCGCCCAAAAACTTTGATGGAGAGCAGATCGCTCTCCGCTAGCCTGAAGCAGAGGACATGCCCATTCACCAAGAAGTGGGCGCGCGCGAAGGTCTTTCACCAAGAAGCATCACGTGAGGGATGGTAAACATGGTGTCCACCCACATGGCGCCATGGCAACATCCCTCCATGTGAAGCCTCAGCCTTGGTGGTTGATCGACCTCCAACGCCCTCGCGAACGCTCCAGGAAGGTGGAGGCGACTGCGCGGCGGCTCGCGCAACTATACGATGAATTCCAACACCGTGTCCTTGGCATGGATGTGTTGGGAGGCAGAAGGGGACGACGAAGGAGATGAAGACGGAGACGACGACGGCGCGAGTGTCCCCCGACCCCGTCTGCCTCTGCCTCGACCACCTCGCCGGCCGCGGCCCCGGCCGGCGCTTCTACCTCCAACATGCCCCCCATCTGAGGCATCCGGCTCCTCTTTGACCACCGCCGCCTTCTGACGGGAAGACGACCAGGTCGCATTCGTGGAGGAACGGCCACAACCACGCCCTCTCGACATACCTTGGGGAGGGAAGGAATCAAACAAGAAGAAGATGGGTGGAGAGGTGAGAAGTGTCGCTCCTCTCCTCCCCTCTTTATAGAAGGGCGGCCACCCGAATCAACCAGTCCAAACGCCGAAGGAATGAGGGAACAGGACCGACTCGCCGCTCCAATCAGCGGCGTCTGGCACCCTCCCGTCAGCATTAATGCCCACGCCCTCCGCATCCACCGCTTGCCCTCCCCGATGCATGAGGGATACGTGGCGAGTGGATTGGGAGTTGGGTGACGTGTGGTATGGCCGTTTCATACCCCCGTGATCGTGGGGCGACCCGAGTCCACTTAGTAAATAGGCCGCGCCCCCATGACTTCCTCTATTCTTTATGTGGAGGGGGCGCGAACCGCCTCTTTACTATTTTTTTAACCACAAGGTGATGCAAGCATGCTGCGGTCATCCCACGCACGACCCCCCTCCCCACGTCAGCGCAGATCATGGGGAAGCGCAACCATCGAAGGAGTTACTACGAAAAAGGAAATCCAACTTCACTGCCCCGGCAAGGATACCAACAAAATTATAGCTCGGGTAGCGCTGATACGTCTCCAACGTATCTATAATTTTTTATCATTCCATGCTATTATATTATCCTTCTAGGATGTCTTATGGGCTTTATTATACACTTTTATATGATTCTTGGGACTAACCTATTAACCCAGAGCCCAGTGCCAGTTTCCGTTTTTCTCCTATTTTAGGGTTTTACAGAAAAGGAAAATCGAACGGAGTCCAATTGACGAGCTAATTTTTTACAATTTTTTCTAGACCAAAAGAAGCCTCCGAAGCAAAAGAGTTGGGCCAGGAGAGCCACGGGCTGCCCTAGAGGGTGGGGCCCACACCCTGGGTAGGGTGGCGCGCCCCCTATCTTGACGACGGCCCGTAGCCCCCCTCTACTTGGCCCCGACTCAAAAAATCCTATAAATACTAAAACCTCCGGAAATTACCCTAGATCGGGAGTTCCGCCGTTGAAAGCCTCTGTAGCCACCAAAAACCAATCTAGACCCTGTTCCGGCACCCTTCCGGAGGGGGGAACCCTCACCGGTGGCTATCTTCATCATCCTGGCGCTCTCCATGACGAGGAGGGAGTAGTCCACCCTCGGGGCTGAGGGTATGTACCTGTAGCTATGTGTTTGATCTCTCTCTCTCTCTCTCTCTCTCGTTTTCTTGAGATGGAACGATCTTGATGTATGTCTTGTGCGTGTTTATCTGTGGTGACAATGGGATATCACGTGATCCACTTGATGTATGTTTTGGTGATCAACTTGCGGGTTCGTGACCTTGGGAACCTATGCATAGGGGTCGGCACACGTTTTCGTCTTGACTCTTCGGTAGAAACTCTAGGGCACTCTTTGAAGTTCTATGTGTTGGTTGAATAGATGTTTCTGAGATTGTGTGATGCATATCGTATAACCATGCCCACGGATACTTGAGGTGACAATTGAGTATCTAGGTGACATTAGGGTTTTGGTTGATTTGTGTCTTAACGTGTTATTCTTGTACGAACTCTATGATAGATTGAACGTTACTACGGACTCTTGAATAGATCGATCAGAAAGAATAACTTTGAGGTGGTTTTGTACCCTACCATAATCTCTTTGTTTGTTCTCCGCTATTAGTTACTTTGGAGTGACTCTTTGTTGCATTTGAGGGCTAGTAATATGATCCAATTATGTTATCCTTGTTGAGAGAACTTGCACTAGTGAAAGTATGAACCCTAGGCCTTCTCTACTATCATTGCAATACCGTTTATGCTCACTTTTGCCACTTGCTACCTTGCTGTTTTTATATTTTCAGTTTACAAAAACCTATATCTACCATCCATAATGCACCTGTATCACCATCTCTTCGCCGAACTAGTGCACCTATACAATTTGCCATTATATTGGGTGTGTTGGGGACACAAGAGACTCTTTGTTATTATGTTGCAGGATTGCTTGAAAGAGACCATCTTCATCCTACGCCTCCCACAGATTGATAAACCTCAGGTCATCCACTTGAGGGAAATTTGCTACTATCCTACAAACCTCTGCACTTGGAGGTCCAACAATGTCTACAAGAAGAAGGGTGCGTAGTAGGCATCAAGCTCTTTTCTGGCGCCGTTGCCGGGGAGGTTAGTGCTTGAAGGTATATCTTTTGATCTTGCAATCGAATCTTTTAGTTTCTTGTCTTATCACTAGTTTCGTTTATAAAAGAAAACTACAAAAAATGGAATTAAGGTTACCTCGTATGCTTCATCTTTTTAATATCTTTCGTGAAAATGATGGAAAGGAAAATTGTGCTCAAGTACTAGGAGAAGAATTACATATAATGCTTGGCACTAAAGACTTGAGTGATGAGCATGCTTGCAATGTTGTTAGTGTGAATCCTTTGAATATCCATGGTACTAATGATGATTGCACTAGTCATGATGAAAATATATCATATAAGCATGTTGATTTTTGTGGAGTGTATAGAGTTTGCAAGTACATACCAAAGAGGGAAGATAGATTATGCAAGAGGCATAAGTATTTAGAAACTAAATGGTTGCTACAGATGCTAGATGATTGTGATGAAAATTTAAAATATCTTAGCCGTACTTGTGAACTTTGCAATGAACGTGGTCATTTCATTACCCAATGCGAATTGTTTCATGAATGAATTGTGTCCAAAAATTGTGATGACTTGATTTCCCCTGCACATCATAATGAACTTATCTTGCTTTTGAGTTATGAAGAAATTAAACGTAGAACTAAGTTTCTTCCAGGATTTGCCATTGATAAACTTCTTGAGTTTGATATAGAGGAAATATATATGTATTGTGCGGTGAATTGCATTGAAAATCCTTATATTGCCAATTACCTTAAGTCAAGAAAACAAATAGGAGATGAAGAGAATACTAATGAAAGGGAAGAGATTTCCCAATATCCTCCTATTATTTCTTATGATGAATCAGGTAACGAGGAGGAGCCTCATATTCTACCAATCTCAGTAGTAAGGAGCTCCAAAAAGAATATTAAACCAACACATGATGAGAAGAATAAAAAGAAAAGAAGGAGAAGCAAAGACAAATAGGTTATCCCTTCCAAATGATGTTGCTTCTATTACTCATTGTGATGATGATAATTGCTATACTATCGGTGCTATCCATACTATTAATGATGAGATTGATTATGCTTATGATATGGAAAGGGCCAAGATTGGGGATGCTATGTTTGATGAGAATGATATATTTGAGAATTTATTTGCTGCAATGAATTTTTGTCCCAAGCTTGGGGATGCTACGCTTGATGAAGATGATATTTTTAGCCTCCCAAGTCTTGATATGGAAGTCTATTATGATGAAAGCATGCCTCCTATTTATGATGATTATTGTAATCCCACTTATGCTATAAAAAGTAGTGATGATTATACTGATCAAACTTGTCATGATTATGATTACCCTTTCTCTGATCATTACTCTTTTAATGTGGAAACAATCTATAGTATTCAAGTCTCTTATGATACTCCCATTATTCCGAATGAGAAGAAATTTGCTTATGTGGAGAGTAGTAAAATTTATATGCAAGTAGATCATGAAAATAATGCTTTATGTTCTGGTTATATTGTTGAATTCATTCATGATGCTACTGAAAATTATTATGAGAAAGGATCATATGCTTCTACATATTGCAATAATATCAAGTTTCCTCTCTATGTGCTTAAAATTTTGAAGCTATGCTTGTGTTGCTTTCCTATGCTAGTTGATTATTCTTCCCATAAGTTGTTTGCTCACAAAATTCCTATGCATAGGAAGTGGGTTAGACTTAAATGTTCTATTCATATGCTTCATGATGCTCCTGTTATGTTTCAATTCTTATCTCTTATGTGAGCATCATTATGCCTAGCTAGGGGCGTAAAACGATAGTGCTTGTTGGGAGGAAACCCAACTTTATATTTTTTGTTTTTGTTGCAGTTAGGGAATAAATATTTCATCTAGCCTCTGATTAGATGTGGTTTCAAGTTTTGTTTAGTGTTTGTGCCAAGTAGATCCTTCGGGAAGACTTGTGTGAAGTTTATGTGATCTTGCTGTGAAAAACAGAATTGTTAGCGCTCGCTAAAGTAGTCGTGAGATTTTACTGGAGCGTGATTTTTAGTTGAATCTTTTTGAGATTGATTGGTAGACAAATTCCGCAAATTTACCAATTTAGTTTGAATTTTTTGGAGTTCTATAAGTAGGCGAACCCTGCAGATTACTACAGACTGTTCTGTCTTTGACAGATTCTGTTTTTCGTGTGTTGTTTGCTTATTCCGATGCATCTATGAGTAGTATTGGGAAGTATGAACGATAGAGAAGTTGGAATAAAGTAGGTTTAACACCAATATAAACAAATAATGAATTCATTTCTGTACCTTTGAGTAGTGGTTTGCTTTCTTATACTAACGAAGCTCACGAGAATTTTTTTATAAGTTTTGTGTTGTGAAGTTTTCAAGTTTTGAGTATTGCTTTGATGGACTATGGAACAAGGAGTAGTAGAGGCCTAAGCTTGGGGATGCCCATGGCACCCCAAGTAAATTCAAGATAATCAAAAGCCTAAGCTTGGGGATGCCCCGGGAAGGCATCCCCTCTTTCGTCTTCATCCATCGGTAACTATACTTGGATCTATATTTTTATTCGCAACATGATATGTGTTTTGCTTGGAGCGTCAATTTAGTTTATTTTGTTTTTCTTGCTGTTTGAATAATATCCCAAGATCTGAAGTTCTCAAATGTTAGAGAGTCTTCACATAGTTACATAATTATTCAACTACTCATTGATCTGCACTTATATCTTTCGGAGTAGTTTATTATTGCTCTAGTGCTTCACTTATATCTTTTAGAGCACGGCGGTGGTTTTATTTTGAAGAAATAGATGAACTCTCATGCTTCACTTATATCCTTTTGAGATTCTATTAAAACAGCATGGTAATGTGTTTAGTCTAAAGAAACTAGTCTTCACATGATAGACATCCAATGTCAATGTAGTAAAACAAAATCACACTAAGTGCATTGAATAGAATGAGATGTTGGATGCTTGATAATTGTTTTGAGGCATGAGGATAGTGATATTAGAGTCATGCTAGTGGAGTAATTATGAAATTGAGAAATATTTGTGTTAAGGTTGGTGATTCCCGTAGCATGCACGTATGGTGAACCGTTGTGTGACTAAGTTAAAGCATGAGGTATTTGTAGAGTGTCAACCTTTGTGTGGAGGTCGGGGGTGCGCGATGGTTAACTCCTACCAAACTCCCCCCTAGGAGCATGCGTTGATTGCTTTGTTTTGATGACTCGTAGATTTTTGCAATAAGTATATGAGTTCTTATGACTAATGTTGAGTCCATTGATTATACGCACTCTCACCCTTCCACCATTGCTAGCCTCTCTTGTAACGCGCAACTTTCGCCGGTGCCATAAACCCACTATATATCCTTTCTCAAAACAGCCACCATATATATTCCTCAATACAGCCACCATACCTACCTATCATGGCATTTCCATAGCCATTCCGAGATATATTGCCATGCAACTTTCCACCGTTCCGTTTATATGACACACATCACATTATCATCTTGCCATTGCATGATCATGTAGTTGACATCGTATTTGTGGCAAAGCCACCATGCATAATTTTCATACATGTCACTCTTGATTCATTGCACATCCCGGTACACCGCCGGAGGCATTCATATAGGGTCATACTTTGTTCTAGTATCGAGTTGTAATATCGAGTTGTAAATCAATAAAAGTGTGATGATCATCATTATTAGAGCATTGTCCCGTGTGAGGAAACAAAAAAAAGATAAAGGCCAAATAAAAAAAGAGATGGTCCAAAAAAATAGAGAGGGGCTAAAAAAAAAGAGAAAGACCCTCCAAAAAATGAGAGAAAAGAGAGTAGGGACAATCGCTACTAATTTTTTCCACACTTGTGCTTCAAAGTAGCACCATGTTCTTCATGATAGAGAGTCTCATGTTTAGACACTTTCATATACTAGTGGGAATTTTCATTATAGAACTTGGCCTGTATATTCCAACGATGGGCTTCCTCAAATGCCCTAGGTCTTCGTGAGCAAGCAAGTTGGATGCACACCCACTAGTTTCTTTTGTTGAGCTTTCATTCATATTTAGCTCTAGTGTATCCGTTGCATGGCAATCCCTACTCACTCACATTGATATCTATTGATGGGCATCTCCATAGTCCGTTGATACGCCTAGTCGATGTGAGACTATCTCCCTCCTTTTTGTCTTCTCCACAACCACCTCTATTTCACCCATAGTGCTATATCCATGGCTCACGCTCATGTATTGCGTGAAAGTTGAAAGGTTTGAAAAGATAGAGTATGAAAACAAATGCTTGGCTGAAATCGGGGTTGTGCATGATATGAATATTTTGTGTGATGAAGAGGGAGCATAGCCAGACTATATGATTTTGTAGGGATAACTTTCTTTATCCATAGTATTTTGAGAAGACATGATTGCTTTGTCAGTATGCTTGAAGTATTGTTATTTCTTATGTCAATATAGACTTTTATCTTGAATCTTTCAGATCTGAACATTCATGCCACAATTAAGAGAATTACATTGAAACACTATATTGGTTAGCATTCCACATAAAAAATTATTTCTTTATCATTTACCTACTCGAGGACGAGCAGGAATTAAGCTTGGGGATGCTGATCGTCTCCAACGTATCTGTAACTTTTGATTGTTCCATGCTATTATATTATCCTTCTAGGATGTCTTATGGGCTTTATTATACACTTTTATATGATTTTTGGGACTAACCTATTAACCCAGAGCCCAGTGCCAGTTTCTGTTTTTCTCTTGTTTTAGGGTTTAACAGAAATGGAAAATCAAATGGAGTCCAATTGATGATCCAATTTTTGACAATTTTTTCTGGACCAAAAGAAGCCCTCGAAGCAAAAAAGTTGGGACAGGAGAGCCACGGGCTACCCTCAAGGGTGGGGCCCACGCCCTGGGCAGGGGGGTTCGCCCCCTTATCTCGAGGATGGCCCGTAGCTCCCCTTTACTTGGCCCCGACTCCAAAAAATCCTATAAATACTAAAACCTCCGGAAATTTACCTAGATCTGGAGTTCCGCCGCCGAAAGCCTCTGTAGCCATCAAAAACCAATCTAGACCTTGTTCCGGCACCCTGTCGGAGGGGGTAACCCTCACCGGTGGCTATCTTCATCATCCCGGCGCTCTCCATGACGAGGAGGGAGTAGTCCACCCTCGGGGCTGAGGGTATGTACTAGTAGCTATGTGTTTGATCTCCCTCTCGTGTTCTCGAGATGGAACGATCTTGATGTATGTCTTGCGCGTGTTTATCTGTGGTGACAATGGGATATCATGTGATCCACTTGATTATGTTTTGGTGATCAACTTGCGGCTTCGTGACCTTGGGAACCTATGCATAGGGGTTGACACATGTTTTCGTCTTGACTCTCCGATAGAAACTCTAGGGCACTCTTTGAAGTTCTATGTGTTGGTTGAATAGATGTTTCTGAGATTGTGTGATGCATATCGTATAACCTTGCCCATGGATACTTGAGGTGACAATGGAGTATCTAGGTGACATTAGGGTTTTGGTTGATTTGTGTCTTAAGGTGTTACTCTAGTATGAACTCTATGATAGATTGAACGTTACTACGGACTCTTGAATAGATCGATCAGAAAGAATAACTTTGAGGTGGTTTCCTACCCTACCATAATCTCTTCGTTTGTTCTCCGCTATTAGTTACTTTGGAGTGACTCTTTGTTGCATGTTGAGGGCTAGTAATATGATCCAATTATGTTATCCTTGTTGAGAGAACTTTCACTAGTGAAAGTATGAACCCTAGGACTTCTCTACTATCATTGCAATACCATTTATGCTCACGTTTACCACTTTCAACCTTGCTGTTTTTATATTTTCAGTTTACAAAACCTATATCTACCATCCATATTGCACTTGTATCACCATCTCTTTGCCGAACTAGTGCACCTATACAATTTACAATTGTATTGGGTGTGTTGGGGACACAAGAGACTCTTTGCTATTTGGTTGGAGGGTTGCTCAAGAGAGACCATCTTCATCCTATGCCTCCCACGGATTGATAAACCTTAGGTCATCCACTTGAGGGAAATTTGCTACTGTCCTACAAACCTCTGCAATTGGAGGCCCAACAATGTCTACAAGAAGAAGGTTGCATAGTAGACATCAAGCGCCCACATGATGGCATGCAGATCTTTATGAAGACAAAGATCTATGACTCCCAAGGTAAGATCTAGAGGACATGGCGATCGCGAGGTTCCTTGACGAGGACGCCCGCGAGGCCCCGGCAAGGCTCCTTGCCGAAGACACCCTGAAGCCCCGGCAAGCCTCTTGCCGTAGGGCACTCACGGAGGCCCCGGCATGACCCTTGCCGGGAACAAAAGCAAGTCTACGGCAAGCTCTTGCCGTCCCGTCGCCGCCCCAGCTCGGCGGCCAACCCGCTGGCCCAGACAGGCACCCACGTGGCGATACGTGGTTCCTGGGCTAGCTAGCCAAGCACCTACGTGGTGGCATGTAGTTCTTCGTGAAGACCCTACCGCGTCCCTACCTCAGCTGCCTGCCTCGCTGGCCTGGACGCGTGTCGCGACCAGGTAGAGCGGCCACAGACGAGACGGGCTTCTTTCCCGTCCACGATAAAGTAAATAGACACCTAAGCAGCGCATTGAATGCGCCTTGTCCCGTAATGGCGTGGGATAAAGCCTATACACTATACACCTTTCCACCTCCTGTGTGCCACTGTGGCAGCCCCTTTAGACTATAAAAGAAGGCCTGCGGTGTACTGGAGGAGGTTTCGGATCCTAAAAATATGGGTAGGCACCGTAGCTAGCTGAAGAACTCAAGAACACTCACATATATACCAAAGCAGGACTAGGGTATTACGCATCCTCGCGGCCCGAACCTGGGTAAACGATCGCTGTGCTGACTCTCAGACCTGCTCTTTGCACAAGTCCGTGCCCGCCAACCGTAGAAGGGATTCCAGTGATCCCATAGGTGTTGTTTTGTACCGACAATTTGGTACAAAGGGCCTTGCAATCCCCGGATCAGCATAGCCAAGGATCCATTAAGATGCAACCCCCTAGTGTAACAACGCCCATGATAACCTCTCCACTAGATGTTGAACCCCAACCTCATATCATGCACCCGTTGGAAGATTACCTAAGAGCTACTTGAATCCCACCTAATAATTCCCGAAGCATTCCGGTTATGCAATCTGGTGTTGAGGATACAGTGGAAGCACCCCATATCACTCAACTAATTAATCGTACATCCAACTATATCCATCCGTCAACACATAACCAGGCACCTTCGGAAACTGTTTACCTCGGACCTTCGGAACACATCCGCTATACTAGCTGTGGCAATACCCCCGAACTATCTCCCCAGTATGGGTGACATCGGGGTTATCTCACCACCAGACACGCATAGAAGAGATTTCAATGTCGGCTGCCTCAGGTATTCTAGAACGGCAACGATACAATTGTGACGACAACACCTCGGAGCTCAACTCCTCGGGACACTGCCACAACCCCTAAATGACAGGTGGCACCAAGAACAATGTTCTCGTCACAAAGATATCGGAACAATCTAAACAATACCTGCGTGATCCTAAACAAAATTGGTGAAATTTGAGGATAGTGTAGTTAAAACAACATCAGGAATCCTGACCAGAGCGATGAAGGGGATTAGGAGTAAAAAGAAATCCTACTCTTTGATATATATATAGGACTCAAAACATTTTGTGTGTGTGCCTAGACTCAACCGTTAGCGGTTCGATCAATCAGGGGGCTCCTAGGTCGGAGAAGTCTCTGAATACCAACTTGTAATGCCAGGATGCGACTATATCTCCTATGTGTTGAGGCACGAGTTAGAGACATAAGAGTATTCTGGAATGATCACAAGCGTGGTATCTTTGCACAACTCATGTAAAGAACAAGGATGAAAGAGTAAAATAGTTGGCTTACACTCGCCACATCACACAATTAATACAATAGCATACATTCATCCAAATAACACAGGGTCCGACTACGGACGAAATCAAACAAGAAAAGATACCACAACCACAAGTCATGATCGCCCCTAGTCGGAACAACGACTGATCGTCGGGATACGTCGCATAAAAATGACCACGCTCTTCATCGAACTCCCAGTGAAGTTATTATCCATCTCCTGCGTTGTTCTTAGTTGTACCTGCGTCTGGTGATTGTTGTAATATGTGAGTCACAAGGACTCAGCAATCCCATTCTCGGATATCAAAACTGACAAAGCCTTTAGGTGTGGAGAGGTAATAAAGTGTCTGCAACAAGCACTAAGCAACTAGCTTACGAATTCAGAGCGAGATGAGGATATGTGCCAACTGTCGCCAAAGATGATCAATAAGTAATCCTAGCTACTCACGTTCATGCATAACCCCACCGTGTTCACTTTTCGAAACCCCTTCGAAAAGAGACAGTCACGGTTACTCACACAGGTAGTGTATTCCTAAGGATATGGTGTCAAGCTATCTACAACCGGATATTAACAAATTCCTATCTGCCACATAACCATGGGCACGGCTTTCGAAAGTTCATAACCCTGCAGGGGTGTCCCAACTTAGCCCATCGCAAGCTCACGATACGAAAAGTCACAACTCCATATTGGGAAGACCCGAGTATTCTCGGAATCCTGTGCTCAAGATATTTCGACAAAGGCAAAACTAATCCAGCAAGACCTCCTAGTTTGCCGACACCCTCATAGTAGCTGCGCGTATGTCGTCTTAGTCCCCGATCGGACAGGTCAGCCTATAGGTATATACCAATCCAAGAGTTTCCTCGTGGTGGCCCAGTAGTCCGCCCAGTTTGGACCAACACTCATGAGGAGCACTGGCTCGAGTTGTTGATTAAGAACTCGGGTTTATAACTACTGATGCAAGTTTTAGTTGTTAGGCAAATGTAGTACCAAAGTTGGGTCTCGCTGGAAAAGCTTTAAGCAATGCGAATTATCAAGGGGGGTCCCATAAACCCCAACAGTGTTAGGAATGCAAAAACAAGGAACATAACACCGGTTTATCGGGTCCTAAGGTCGCATGAGTGGTACAAAACACCAAGCAGAAGGCCAAGCCTTCCACCCTTTACCAATATATATGTGTATTAATTTAATTAAGATTTATATTGTGTTATCCCAATAAAAAAGTCCAAACATGGAGCAATCTTCAACTTCACCTGCAACTAATAACGCTATAAGAGGGGCTGAGCAAAAGCGTACTTAGCCAATCAACGGTTTGCTAGGAAGGCGGTTAGAGTGTTTCATGGCAACATAGGATGCTGACAAGACAAGAATAACCATTGAGGCATAGCTAAATAGCAAGACAACTAGGAAGGCAAAGATAGAGGTGATATCGGGGAACGGTCAACTTGCCCATTTAGTCCTCGGTGGGATGGTAAGATAGCTCCTCAAACTCAGTCTCGACAAGATCCTCGAACAAGATATCGGCTCCCGGCTCTACCCATCACAAGAGCACAACAACGGTACAAGATCAATCACGACGCAATGCACAAACAACATATTGCAAGACATGTCATGTGATGCAAGTCACGATGTGCGTATGCATGCGGATGCTCTCGAGCCTAAAGGAGAAGATGATAGAAATGGCTTCATCTTGGGAAACCAAGCAAGCCACTAGATAGAGGGGAAGATTTCGGTCGAAAACGATATAAGGATCATTGGAAACGGATGCACTGTTTGCAAATGACAAGCAAAACTCTACACGATGCAATCTGCCCAAAAACAACAAGTTGCCCACTAAGTGAGCAAGTTTTAGTATGCTACAACACTCCAACAAGCTAGAAAAAGGCATGGCAATAACATACAAAACATGATATTCAAGAATGACCACATGGCTACTTCTACAACATACTAGAACATGTCACAAACAGCATGGAAAAAGTGCAAAAGTTTATCCAGACTTAAAAGAAATCTGGGCATGCTGACAGAAAACATTTTGAAGCAACTAGAGGGCCTCAAAAGAACAAGTTACAGCATGGCATCGTGGCAAACGAGAGCATGGATAGCTATAGGATAACATATACATCAAGGAACACCCACTGTACAACTCTAACCATGCACAACAATGACGGTAGCATCATGGAAACATGGCATAAAAATTAACAGATTCAGCCTTAGCAGAAACTTAACACCACGATAGCATGTTAACAAGCTTGATGCACTCATCTCAAGACATATCATGGCATAAAAATAAATCTATCATGTATAACACATTCCAATGAGCAAAACCCATGTTAACACCTAGCTCATATGACTCATGGATTAATTCACACGAAAAAGACAAATGAGCTAGTCATTACAAATGACAACAGTTTTAAACACTTAGCACTTTTGCAACGGTGACCAACTTGGAATAATGGAACCTATCGTGTATGCAAATGCATCCAACATGAAGATCATCACAAGAAGAACATTTTGACATATCATACACTCCATTTGGACCAACATGCACAAAGTTACGACCTCACGAACAAGCCAACATATTGTTAATAGACAACTAGTGCTGAAACAGTAACATCACGAAGCACTCTTGCAACAAACATTAACATGCACAAAATAGATGCCAACATGTAGAGCACTTAGAGATAAACATTTTGAGATATCATATATGCAAAACGGAGCACCGAGCACAAAGTTATGACATGGCAAATAGGACAACAAATTAACGCAGATTAGGGACTTAGTGGAAATTACCCCCACGAAAAAGTCAACGCGGGACGAGGAGAAGCGGGACGGAGGGATCCGGCGCAGGGATGGCGTTTGGATGGTGGGCTTGGTGGATCTGGTGCACCTGATCAGATATTGCCGGAGCTCACCGGAGCGGGGCGGCGGATCACCGGAGAGGACGGAGGCGGCGGCCGGGGCGGCGGACGACGGAGGCTTAGTGGCGCGGGGTCCCGGCGGCGGCGATCCATGGGGAGGCTGGCGGGGGAGCTCGAGGCACGGTGGGGCGGTAGCTTCTGAGCTCGCCGGCGGCGGCCGGTGCCGGAGGCAGCGGCGACGTGGAGAAGACGGCAGCGGATGTCGCGGCCGGGAGCGTGGGGCGCGGAGGAGGATGCTCGGGCGAGGCGGCGGTGAATCGGGCCGGCGGCTGAGGTGCGGGGCGGCGCCGGCAGAAAGAGTAGGTGGGAGAAGGTGGCAGTGGCGGCGCGTACCGGCGGCGGCGTTGCGCGAGGCGCCCGTGGTGGCGGATCGGGCGGCAGAGGCACCATGCCGGGCGCGGAGGCGGCGGCGCGACGTGCGGGACGGGCGGGCTCCGCCTGCGCCCGGCGGGCCGGCGGCGCGGGTGGAGGAACTGGCGGTGGGGGAAGGCCACGTGGTGTCGTCTGATTGGTTGAGGGGGGCGAAGCGGACGCGTCCGACCGGAATGAACGTGTTCGGGCTGGGAGGAGGAAGAAGCTAGGGTTTGCCTGAGAATTTCGGGGGTAGGGGTAGTTTTATAGGTAGAGGGAGCTAGGAAAGTCCAAATGAGGTGCGGTTTTCGCTTACACGATCACGATCCAACGAACGAGAGCATGGAGGTGGTTGCGCTGGGCTAGTGGGCTGTTTTGAAGGGGTGTTGGGCCAAAAGAGAGAGGGCTTCCGCGGGGAACGCGGTTAACTATTGGAGTATCAAACGACCTCCAAACGAGACAAAACTTGACAGGCGGTCTACACGCACCATAACAACAATGCATGACAACTTTCACCTTATTCCGAGAACGTTGTTCGGTCAATTACAAAATGAGGACTTAGAGGCACCACAGGCATGTGTCTGAGTGTGGGAACTCGAAACGGATACCGGGGAGAGACGAACATAACCGGGGGCAAGTGCCAACACGAATGCAATGCAATGCTCGTGATGACATGACATGGTGATCTACACACACGCTCAATGCAAAAACACAAAATACACGAAATTAAGGAAGAGCCCAGAATGGAATTGATTAAGTGAATGAAGAATATATTGCCATATAAGGAAGTTTTACATCTGGGGTGTTACACTGCTACCCTCCGACCGGTTAGCTTCTTGGCAGCGACGTGGAGTCGGAGAGCTATGTTGGAGAAGGACGCTGCTTCTACTTAACTGCTAGTGCAGTTGGCTGACTGACACGTGGGCCCAATAGGTGTCAGGACCGGAATTTCGGGGTATTAATTTCCCAAAATTTGACCCTTGTGCTCATCAGCCCCAGGATTACTGTTAGCTGATGAGGCACCTCTTGATACATAAAATTCCAAGAGAAGGTACAAATGTGTAGTACAAGACCACTTTGGCCTTAAAGTACAACACGTGTTTCTAGTGGATGATGGCGGAAGCGGTTGTGATACGTCGGCGTCTGTGGGACTCCATTTCCCACGGGAACAGCTGACCGGGATAACACCTATCTTCGCGGGACTGCTCACTCCAAAAGTGTAGGCTCCGGGGTGGCATCACGTCGTTCCTTCCCACGCAAGGAATCTGTCCAAGACAATAGCCAGGGACAAGCCAGTGAGTACTTTGAATGTACTCGCAAACATTTTTAGCATGGGTGAAATAAAATCATGCTCGCAATATTTTATGAACATGGTGTTAAATTTGATATAACCGTTTGTGATGCATACAATTCATTTGTATGAACATATAGGACTATGCATATGCATTTAGGGAGATATAAAAAAATAAAATAAGATAAAGGAGGACGAAATCATGCCGCAGTCGGCCGTCTGAGCAACACCGCGTCAAGGGCTTATAAAGAGAAGAAAACGATGAAATGCCACAGTCGGACGTCTGAGCGACATCATAGAAAGGGCTTTGTAAAATAAAAAGAATGCCACAGTCGGACGTCTGAGCGACATCACAGAGAGGGCTTGTAAAGAAGGGGAATGCCACAGTCGGACGTTTGAGCGACATCACAGAAAGGGCTTATGAAAGAAATGCCATAGTCGGACGTCTGACCGACATCACAGAAAGGGCTTATAAAAAGAAATGCCACAGTCGGACGTCTGAGCGACATCACAGAAAGGGCTTATAAAAAGAAATGCCATAGTCGGACGTCTGAGCGACATCACATAAAGGGCTTATAAAAAGAAGTTCAAGGGAAATGCCACAGTCGGACGTCTAACTCTTCTGGACTTAAGGGTTTTTTCAAGAGGGACTGTCAGTATGAGGAAGTTCAAGGGCATAGGAGCAAAATAAACTAGGGTTGTAGTGCAAATCACCAAACCGAACCAGAATGGAAAAGAGGTTGTTTCACTCAAAACTTCCAAGGGACCAAGATGGGTTTTTGCATAGAGATGAATAACATGCTTCTATGAACATCCCATAATTTTGGTGGAAGCATCAAAGGAATATTTAAAGGGGTTGTAGTGCAATTTGGCCTACTGAACCAGATTGGCAAACATGTTGTGGAGCTCAAAATATTAAATGAAATAATTATATTCTTGCACAAAAGTGATCTAGTAGCATCGCTAGGCATCTCCAATTTTTGGTTGAATTTATAATTAAATTTATCCAGAGGTTGCAGTACAAAAGGGGCCTCAAAACTAGGTTTAACCATTAATATAGAGAACTAAATTATGAAGACCAATATATAATTAATCCTGTTGATAGGAGGAGAGTTTTTTTTAAAGGATGCAGAAGAGAATCTAATATTAGTTGGAAAGTTTTCACTATGGGCAAAATTTCAACATAACATAACCAGAAAGGTTCTGAAAAACAAGGAACATATAGCAAAAGGCAAAAAATTTAATTTACTGGCAAAATTTTATTTAATAAAACATTGTTAAATTTTTGGGGTGTTACAACACTACCCCCCTTAAGAAAAATCTCGTCCTCGAGATTTGTTAAGGGTCCACTACTGCCTCAAAAGATACTACCAAAATTTTACTGCTTTAATTACGCAAATAAAAACTACTACAGTGTAAGAGCAAACAGTGGTGTAAACTGTAGTGTTAAACACTGGCGTGTCATGGGAAAAGAATGATCTACTGTCGTGGAAAAGGAGATATTTCTACTCCCGGACTTAGTAAATTTAGAAATGGTATTTTTCCTAAATTTACAAACACACCGGTTGCACCCGAGGGCACAGTGCTCTCACTGGCTGACAGGTGGGGCCTGGGCCCAGTGTTAGCCTCTTCTTCTTCCTCCGGCTCTCTCTTCTCCTCTCTCCCGCGCGCTTTCCCGCACTTTCTCCACCGGCGACAGCTAGCTCGTAGGGCATCTAGGCCGTACTGCCGTAGTGCGCGGCGTGCTAGCTGCCGGTGCAGCGTGCACTCACCTCGTGGGCCAGCGTGCTGTCAGCACTGCTTGCGGATTCGCCTCCGAACACCGGCGGTCGAGCGACGAGCAGCGCTGGTGGACTTCGCCCACCGTACACCGATCTCGAGCTATAAAACGGCCGAGGAGCTGATTCCCCTTCCTCTTACCTGGCCTCTCTTCTTCTCCTATCTTCCCTCTCCTCCATTTGCTTTTTGCAGGAGCTTGGGTCGAGGCTCTAATGGCGGAGGCGATGCGGGACTGGTGCATGGTTCTCATGAGCGTGGGGTTGGCGGCATTGCTGGGGGTATCGGTGCTCTTGTGTGCGATGATCCTCGACGATCGTCGTGATCCGGCGGCTCGAGTGCTAGCTCTCCGCGGCGGCGGAGATCACGAGGATTAGGTGAGGGTGGCAGAACTAATGGTGGTTAGCGGGTGGTAGGCACTTAGCGCTCGAATAAATTTCCAGAGTTTCTACTTGGGAAACTGTGGTGTGCGAGGAGGTGGCTGATGAAGCAGGTGTAGGCGGCCTAGCAACTAAGTGTACTGTGTGGAGTTGCCGGAGTTGTATCATCGTCGTTGTGATGCTGTGTGATGAAAGAAAAATCTATGCTAGGCAGATGGACAAGATGCAACAACACAAGAAAGAATTTATTTAACACACAAGGCGTTACACAGTTTTCATAAAAAGACACGGGTACACTCACATGGCAGTTACGTCTAAAATATAAACGGTAAATGAACATGGTCCTGGGAAAAGGTCTCTGGTGCTGGGGGACACTCTTCTTCTATCGGTGGTAGGGGGTTGACCAGTCGATGAATGTGCTTCTCCTGTGCGGGCCTCAATGGTCTGCCGATGGCGATCCGAGGATTTAAATCGGCGAGGCTCTGGAGATAACCCATTATCCGCTGGTTCAAACGTTCTTGCGCGATCACATACTGCAAAAGATTGGCTAGCACCGGGTCTCTGTTAATACGCCCACCAGGAAAAGATGCTGCTTCTCTGGGTGCTGCACGGCTTGGGAAGTAGTAATACCCTCGCTCACTGGCATAGGGCACCACAAATCGAAGGCGAGCAATCGCTTCGCAGGCGGCAGCCTCTATGGCCATCTATGGAGTTGGCATGGACTTCCCCATGAAGGAAACTTCTGTGGGGTCTTGGTTTATGTTGGAGGGCGGGATGTGTACCACTGCCCAATATTTTGAGGTGGACGGTGTGATCCTCGGTTTGAGCAGCTCATACTGGGGTGGACGGGTAGCACTCATGGTATTGAAGGTAAAATCCCACAATATCTTTATGAAACTACCCGGGGATGCCTCAGGGGTTCTCAGGTATATACTGGGGATCGGCATGGCAAAGGTAATGGCTGTGAGAGGGGAGCACTTGTGAGGGATGCTTGGCAAGTTTACGGTGTGGCCTATATATAGCAGCTTGGCTGGTTTATAGGGTTATGGTGAGGGCATCTGTATCGTCGGTTCCGCTTTACGGGGTCGGGGTCAAGGCTACAGATACTCACGTCTTGTAAAAAGACGTGTTCACTGTAGGGGTTGTCGGTGAGGTGCTCTGGAAGTCTTACCCGACAAAAATATGCATTCGTATACTAGATGCTATAAAGATAAGAGCGCGAAAGTAAACTGTACATACATATAGGCATACAGGATACATGACCACGGGCGTGGGCAAGATAAGGCTTGGTACTGCCCGGGTGATTTAATCAACCTCGTTTATATCCAAGCGGCCTTGCCTTGTGGGTGCTGAAGCTTCTCCGGGAGCTTCATCACTGGGGTTGGCTGGCGATGGCTGAAGAGGTCCAGGGTCGGGGCAGGGATGATGTCCCTCGCGAGGATTGTTGGCCACAATCCCGTTGGAGAATGCGCCAAACAAGCGACGCATCACTTCTGGAGATACCAAGGCATTCTGGTCGATGACCGCGGCAAGCCTTGGGGACTCGATTGGTTGCCCGAACAACACAACTGGGTTGTCGGTGCCGGACTCGCCTCATCCTCTAGCTGGGGCTCAGCGAAGCAGTTCTCCACGAGCTGCGATCAAATCAAGGGTGATTTGATCGAACAGTTCCTCGAGTATGCTAACATAGCGTACCAGATGCAATAATGCAGGATCCGTCTCGTGGTCTCCACTTGCAACTCGGGGAGGCCTACCATACCCGTTGCGACTAGGGTAGTAGTAGAATGAGCGACAGTTAACTCGGGGCGACAGGTGCCTGAGTTGAACTATAGCTTCTCGAGCAGCCAGTTGGATAGCTTGCAGCTTAAAGGAAGTTGTCCTTCCGGTGAACCTGTAGGGGCGCTTTGGTGTCAGACCTCTACCGTAGATGTGCACAGTAGCCAAGAATTGACGGCTTTCACCGCCCATGGAGTCTTGGTACACCACATATTCTGGGGGCTCTTCCATCGCAATGGCACGACGGGTGAGGTTTGTGAGCACGGTCACAAAACCTCCAAGGTTGGTTGCTGTGGTTTCATTGTGGACGATGGGTCCTGGCATTTTAGCTCGGTATGGGGGTAGAGGCTGTGTGGTGTTGGGTTTGGGGGCTAGCGTGCCCTATTTATAGGAAAGGACAGAGTCTTCCTGTGCACGCTTGAGGAGTCTTCCTCTGCACGCTTGCGGAGTCTTCCTCGGCACGCTTGCGGAGTCTTCCTCTACACGCTTGCGGAATCTTCCTCTGCACGCTTGCGGAAAGGAACTGTTTAGGTGTCGATTACTGGTGCGTGATCGACGAGCTAGGCTGATAGGTTGGGCACCGACTGCCAAAGGTGTCGGTCCACTGTGGGGGTATCTTACACGGGAAGCTTGGCTGGGGGTTGGAATATGTTCTGGTGGGGTGGTTAATCTAGGTTGTTGGACCTGGCTAAGATAGGGTTAGCCAACGGTCAGCCTGGCTCTGATACCAAGGTTGTCAGGACCAGAATTTCGGGGTATTAATTTCCCAAAATTTGGCCCTTGTGCTCATCAGCCCCAGGATTACTGTTAGCTGATGAGGCACCTCTTGATACAGAAAATTCCAAGCGAAGGTACAAATGTGTTGTACAAGACCATTCTGGCCTTAAAGTACAACACGGGTTTCTAGTGGATGATGGCGGAAGCGGTTGTGATACGTCGGCGTCTGTGGGACTCCATTTCCCACAGGAACAGCTGACCGGGATAACACCTATCTTCGCGGGACTGCTCACTCCAAAAGTGTAGGCTCCGGGGTGGCATCACGTCGTTCCTTCCCACGCAAGGTATCTGGCCAAGACAATAGCCAGGGACAAGCCAGTGAGTACTTTGAATGTACTCGCAAACATTTTTAGCATGGGTGAAATAAAATCATGCTCGCAAATATTTTATGAAAATGGTGTTAAATTTGATATAACCGTTTGTGATGCATACAATTCGTTTGTATGAACATATAAGACTATGCATATGCATTCAGGGAGATATAGAAAAAAATAAGATAAAGGAGGACGAAAACATGCCGCAGTCAGGCGTCTGAGCGACACCGCGTATAGGGCTTATAAAGAGAAGAAAACGATAAAATGCCATAGTCGGACGTCTGAGCGACATTACAGAAAGGGCATTGTAAAATAAAAAGAATGCCACAATCGGACGTCTGAGCGACATCACCGAGAGGGCTTGTAAAGAAGGGGAATGCCACAGTCGGACGTCTGAGCGACATCACAGAAAGGGCTTATGAAAGAAATGCCACAGTCGGACGTCTGAACGACATCATAGAAAGGGCTTATAAAAAGAAATGCCACAGTCAGACGTCTGAGCGACATCACAGAAAGGGCTTATAAAAAGAAATGCCACAGTCGGACGTCTGAGCGACATCACAGAAAGGGCCTATAAGGCAAAATAAATAATAGGGAATATCCTGGAGGTAGAACCGTCCCAAGGATACTCCTTGTCTCAAATAAGATGATAGGTTAGTCCATAATAATGATGAATCACAATCTTTACTTGTCAGAAGTCATAATTAATATTCTGGCTTAAATAGATTTCTCCTCCGAAGACCGACACTAAGACCGACACTCGAGCCATCCCAGACTATAGTCCTTAACCATTATAATGGCTATTCGAATCGGTTTTATCTCTCTGCAGAGGGTGTACTCTTTACCCACGAATAACGGATTTTCTATAGTCCCTCTGGACTAATTACATCTATGGCCTTTTAATTTGAAGACACACCTGACTGCACACACCAGCTTAACTTACCGGTGTCTGGAATCACCCACGGCACTAGTTAAGCCAACTCTAAGTGGGTAGGCTACAACCTCGACTAGCATGGGATCACAACAATTTATAACGCACGCGAGAAAACTGGGGATGTTATCCCCTTCGGCCACAACCGAAACACCCATGCCCCCGGACCAGGTGGCCTGCCTACCGGATGCAGCCGGTATCTTCCACCGTGGCCTCTCTGTACGGTGTGTGATAAAACAGGGATCGACAAATTTACTGAACCACACCCTACCTGTAGCAGGGACACGTGGTAGTACGAAAAAAGTATGGGGGTTACCGGAGCAAGACTCGATCTATGGTCGACTCAGGAAGTTCATGTGTTCTCTGCATGGTTAGTGACACAAAGTTCTCACGGTTCCCGGACAGGATCACACCCTTCATGCTACATGCTGCCTCACTGCACATCCTCGTCACAACGAGATGTCAGTCACGTGGTTTGTTCACCGAACCACATCCTTCCTTCGAACTCCATCCGAACTATCACCAGGCATATGTGGCATGAGGAGGGGTGGCTGTCACCAATAACACATACATGACTGATAACATAAATTGTTCACCACATGTTGATATCCAAAAGCACGATTTCCACATGAAATAATGATGCTCCACTTTGTCATATCAATGGAGTCCTTGGGTTATAGCAACACACAACATGTATCAAAAAGGGGTTCAAGATGCTTGCCTTCAAGTAGAGGGTAGGAGAAAAGCATTCCAAGAGTTTTGGAAGTTTTCTCCCTCTTCAAAAATCCTAAAAGAATTAAAAGGAAATCAATACATAAACTTAGAACACCCCCAAAAAGTTGTCTGGAAAATTTTCATATAAATATGAAAATAAACTAGACAATATTTGGGAAACAACAGAAAAAGAATCAAGTCATTTGGAGCTGTGGTTAAAAAGTTAAAGCCAGTCAAAGTTTTGGTCAAATTCTGATTTTTAAACTAAAACAGAAAAAGAAAACGATTCGGCTGAGAATACGCTTTCGAGCTAGGGGATACGTACTTCTTGTTTTACGCCTCCACTTAAAAACGCGCGATGGCGACGTTGGATCACTGACAGTGGGCCCAGGGGGTCCACTGGTCAGGTTTGACCAGTGTTTTCCCTCTCCTCTTCCTCTGCCCGAACGGGAGCGGGGCTCCGGCGATCGTCGCCGGCGGGCGGAGGCTCCTCGAGGGACACCGAGTGCGGGAATGGACCCGCGACTCCTTGGCGGTCCTTCCGGTAGTCGGCTGGTCGGAGGGGACGGAGGGAATCGTCGGCGGCGAGTTCCGCGGCGAAGGGAGCTTCGGGTGTAAATGGGGATTCGAGTAGCGGTGAGTTTTGATCGTGTTGGAGGGGTCTAGCAGCACCGCAAGGTCGAGGGGAAGGCGACGGTGGTGCGGTACGGGCAGGGGAGGCCCTGGTGGCGTCGGATTGCTCGGGGCAGAGACGCCGGCCGTGTTCGCCGGAGAAGAAGAAAGAGGCTTCTCGGGGGCAATTGGCTGCCACGGGGCTGCTCTGCGGGGTGCCTAGTGGTGGTTTGGTGCTGCGGAGGGGTGCGGGGCACCTTTATATAGGCGAGCCATGGCGGGTCAGCTGCGGTAGTGGATAAGCTCGCCGGCGACCGCCGTTATGGTTCTCAGGGCGACGTGGCGGCGACGTACGCTGGGGGACAAGCTTGCTGAAGCACTGGAGCTACTCCAGGGGGCAGGTGGCGAGTGCGGGTGGCTCGGGCGGCGCCGACCGTGGCAGAGAGCCACTGTGCTCGCCGGCGTGCCTTCAAAAGCGCTCTGACGGCAGCGCTGTGGCGACCCAGGGGCGGCTTGGCGTTTCCTTGAGCGCGGATAAGGCTGGGCGTGGCTCTGGGAGTGGGTTGGGGCCAGGGGCGCGACGCGGCGGCCCGAGCGCACGCACGTGCAAAACGCGCGCTCTGTGCACGCCCAGAGCACGCACGCAACGTGCTCGGCATTATGCCACGGCATGCTGATGAGCTCCAAGCTGCAAGGGGGTCACCAGGGTTAGGCTAAAGGTTGAGACAAACTCAAGGGACAAGTTGGTTTAGCCAGGGAGTCAAGTTCATAATATGAACCAGAAGCTAAGCCAAATATGATCATGCCCTCAGGGTGTTTGACAAAATGCTAGGGGCATCTGGCAAGCTCTTTGGGTGGCCAAACTTACCAGATGGTTGTCTCCTTAGATGAGTGAGGAGATGGTGAGGTTGGTTCAACAAAAGCAAAAACTTGTTAGAGCAAGTTTTGCAAGATTTCAGTTCTGGACTGGAAATGTAGAGCACTGTTCCATGAACCAAAACTATCCCAATAGGCCCGCTCTTCTGGACTTAAGGGTTTTGCAAATGGGACTGTCAGCATGAGGAAGTTCAAGGGCATAGGAGCAAAATATACTAGGGTTGCAGTGCAAATCACCAAACTGAACCAGAATGGAAAAGAGGTTGTTTCACTCATAACTTCCAAGGGACCATGATGGGTTTTTGCATAGAGATGAATAACATGCTGCTATGAACATCCCATAATTTTGGTGGAAGCATCAAAGGAATATTTAAAGGGGTTGTAGTGCAATATGGCCTACTGAACCAGATTGGCAAACATGCTGTGGAGCTCAAAATATTAAATGAAATAATTATATTCTTGCACAAAAGTGATCTAATAGCATCGCTAGGCATCTCCAATTTTTGGTTGAATTTATAATTAAATTTATCCAGAGGTTGCAGTACAAAAGGGGACTTAAAACTAGGTTTAACCATTAATATAGAGAAGTAAATTATGAAGACCAATATATAATTAATCCTGTTGATATGAGCAGAGTTTTTTTTAAAGGATGCAGAAGAGAATCTAATATTAGCTGGAAAGTTTTCTTTATGGGCAAAATTTCAACATAACATAACCAGAAAGGTTCTGAAAAACAAGGAACATATAGCAAAGGCAAAAAAATTAATTTACTGGCAAAATTTTATTTATTAAAACATTGCTAAATTTTTAGGGTGTTACAATAGGCATCTGGGCCACATGTCAGTTACGCAACTGCACCTGCAGTTAAGTCACCGAAGCTTCTGTTCGGCTCAGCCAGACACACGTGGGTAGCTTTGGTTAATTAATTATACCTCCAGCGCATCACTTTTTAGTTGAAGAATGTATGAAATGTAATGAAATCCAGCATGTTTATATGAAATCCTACCGTGTATGAATGAGTTTATTTCGATTAGTTCGAACTCTTGTATCACTGGCATTGGATGAACATTCAAAACAATACGTACTAGCATTATTCCCAGGGTGTTCACCTCGTTTGCAGCAGTTTCACATGTACTCAATCTGGTCCTTTCTAGTGTGCATACAAGTTTTGTCTACAGTCAAAGTATCTCTACTTTGACCAATCTTGTAGAAAAAAGTATGCACTTTCACAATGTGCGAAGTAAAAAGGAACAGAAGTAGTACAAAGAGTTTGAGCAGCTTTTTAGCGTTCCTGTACATTGCAATCAAGCACACAGGCCTGACAATTCATAGCGAACTTTCAAAACAATCGATGATTATGCATCTCAGCGATTCACTTATCAGAGCCAATATTTACTTCACAACTAAAGAATAAAGAAAAAATGGATCGACGCTGCTGACTGCAAAGGGCGTCCCATTCGAAAATATCAAATGCATGTCTTCTTGATAAAATCAATGAGCAAAATTTGTCAAGGTTTTCCCACTCCAAAATATCAAATGCCTACGGTTGTGGAATGGGCAGGGTTTGACATATGTTTGGACATTGACATGGATGCTCGTCCTTAATAAACCAGCTATTGTTTTTTGTGCAGTTCCAGCAAAATCAACCAAATTCACGCGTAGCTTATATGATTTCCCCCTCATATGTTGCAACGCCTTGAACTTATCGGCACCTCCTTTCTTATGGTGGAAATGAATGATTCGATGTATTCATGAACATATTGTGCAATTCCCATTGAAATCAAGCTGAGCACCCCTGTTTGCACAAATACAAAAAAGTGATTAGTATAAAGCAAACTGTACTATGAATTAATAGTTTAAATAGGCACCTACATGGTCCATGTAGAGCACACTTTTAGAAAAATGGAACTCACTAGAAAGAATCCTAGAACAACATTGTACTCGCGCATCACAGCAAGAAAATGGAGATTTGTCAGTCCTTCTGAGCTGAAGTTAGTTTGGGGTTGTCGGTGGTAATGTAACCATCCTTCAACTACTCCTTCTAATGAGAAGATAGACAGGGCTTCTTCATCCTGGCATAATCGGAACTAGTCACTTCACACACTCCATATACTTCTTCAGGCCTTGTTCGTTTAATCCTCCTCCCAAGGGGATTGGAGTGGATTGGAGAGGATTTTGGCTTGTAGGGGATCTAACCCCCCTCAAACCCTGCCATTCCCCTTCAAAAACCACCTCAATCGAACAAGGCCTCAGAGGAGGATGATCCTGTTGTGCAAAGACAAGAGGATAATTAAATGCTTGCATCCCTGTTTGCTCGAAAAAAGGAAAGGACATATTTAAAACAACACAGAGGAAGCACTTCCCAAGGTCAATACCACTTTTTGATGACATTATCTAAACAGTAGCATAACACCAATAAAGATGACAAAGGTCAATCGTATGGATGAAATCAGTGGGCGAGTACCAACCTTTGTCAGGAGGCTTATTGTGTAGAGCATGCAGATGAAGCACTTCTCCAAAACCATCTATTGCTATCTACTGTGGTGGTCATGCTTACTATATACTCATCGATTAGATTGTTTCCAACATCTTCTTGTGTAGTTCCACTAAAATATATGGTATCTTCAAAGCAATCAAGCAACGTTGTCGGTGTGATATTTTGGTTGAACTGCACAAAACACTCTTAAAACAAAAGTGTTGTGTGGAGTGCAACAAAAGGTCACAATGGACTAGTTACAACATGCATATGTTACTAGTCTATGTTACTACTACGTGAAGTTTGCCGACAGAAGCGAGCCAATCTGGCTCTCCTGAGCTAACAAGGTTTTTCTAGGCCACCCAAGCTAGCTGGCCCACAAAAGCTAAAATATTTTAACAGTTCCAAATGCATAACCTTGCCCGGCTATGCTATAAGTTGTTCTTGCTAAGGATCCAAACACCCCCTAAGTAACAACGCTCGCTAGCAACGAGCCCAGGAGGGGATTGAGATGCGAAGTTAATGGAAGACGCCTAAACATTTTGGGATTATCATATTTCCGTAGGAAGACTTAACACATAGACTGGGGGAGTACTACTCCTCAGTCCAGGTTTGATGGAATATTCGTCACCTATTCTCTTCTTGTACGTACTCCATTTGTATCTCACTTCCTATGGCTTCGCAACGCACGATTTTCCTATTCTATGAACCTGTGTGTGCGTGTGTGTGTGTGTGTGTGCGCGTGTGTGTGTTTAACAACATGTGTGTGTTAGAGAGCGACAAATCGACCTACTCCTACAGAGAGATGGTGTGTAGTGTACGATTTTAGCTGGAGAGTCGGTGCATCCTCTCATTTCCGGGCATCTGGTAGGGATAGGCGGACAGCTGCCACACCCGCTCCTGACCAGCCTGGCCCACCCAGAGCCCCTCCATCGCCCACGTGCGCTTCCCGCCCAAAACGGTCAGCGGTGTTGCAAAGAATCGGTACCGCATTCATGCCCGGGCAGAGTGGACGCGACATGTCACTAGCGCCTACGTTGAAGGGAGAAGCGTATTCAAGAGTGGTGGTTGCTTTGTCCGTCCAACTTATTGCTGGGTCTATGTGATTTGACGGCTCATTGGTCATTATTACTGAGGGAGTAGGACTGTTGGATGTCCCACACTTTCGGCGAAAGGATGTACTACTAGATTTCAATTTTCTCCATTCTTATGGCGGAGGAGTGTAAGAGCAGTGAAAACTTGCAGCCTGCAGTGATTACATGGCCCACCTCACACTATCACCATATTTTGTGGACACCGTGCGACACCTAACTCTTTACATAGTACTCCCTCCGTTCCTAAATATAAGTCTTTGTAGAGATTCCACTAGGTGGACTACATACGGAACAAAATGAATGAATCTACACTTAGAATGCATCTATATGCATCCATATGTGGTTAATGATGAAATCTCTACAAAGACTTATATTTAGGAATGGAGGAACTACTTGTATAATACGTACTGTAATCTATCACCGAGATAGTACAATGCTATGAAGCTTCCAGCTTCTGTTACATGTATCTTGCGTCCAAGGTTGCCCGTTGCAACATTTCATCAAATACAAAGGAGACTAGCATGCATGCTATTACATCTCAATGATTGACAGATCAGAGCAAATATGTACTCCCTCCGTTCCAAAATAATTGTTCAACTTTATGCTACATACAGAGCAAAATGAGTGAATCTACACTCTAAAATACGTCTATATACATCAGTGTTTGGAGTATGTACTAGTAGTTCATACTGAAACCTAATAAATGACATATATATTCCAAACAATATGATAATCTCTCTAACCAAGGTAGAAGGGACGAGGAGTAAACGAAGGGAGTAGTAAAAATTTCTCCTCGCCCTGCGAGCCACCGCGCGCGTGGGCGAGGGAACGGGCGTAAGGCGTAGTAAGCAAGCTTAACCTCATCCTGCGAGCCACCGTGCCCGTGGGCGGGGGAGACGGCTTACTTAGAAAGCTTCTCCTCGTTCTGCGAGTTGACGGGACACATCAAAACTACTCCAGTGTATAGAGCCTTGCCTCTAAGGTAGGCCCCACATGGTTTTCCTCCTTTTTAACATAACACGTCCAGTCACAATTTGTTTGTTCACCCATGGTAGACGATCCTCCCTCCATCTAGTGGACAACCAATACACGTGTAAAGTTTCCACGTGGGCTGCCTTTTTGTACATAAATTAGCTCCACCGTGTACCCGCGTGGGTGTGGTTGGGAAAGAGACGGGAGTACGTGCGTCGTGCGTGCACCTCTTCTCTTCGTGCACGTCCCCCACCTACGTGGGTGTGTGTGAGAGATACAAAGCTAGAAAAATGGCTTGTGCGTTCGTGAGTGTTTTTTG
>LR738713.1:46227506-46292005 GCA_902687465.1 Secale cereale | reverse complement strand
AGGGATGGCCGGGGTGGCGGCGGACCCGTGGTGGGGAGTGTTTTCGGGGCGGGCGGGACGGCGCACCGCGGGCGGCGGGTGGCTGCTTTTTGGCCGGTGTTGTCTAGCGGCTCAGGGGGGTGGAGGTTGAAGATGAACTGCATGCCCTTGATTTCGTGTCCAACGGCTGCAAAATCGACTGACCAGAGATGAAAAAGTCAGTCGATTGACTTGTAGCCTCACCTCTAGTGCGTTCAGTTTCGACAGTAAAATTCAGTTTCGATAGCAAAATTCAGTTTCGACAGTTAAGTTCAGTTTTGACAATTAAATTCAGTTTTGATAGTTATGTTCAGAGATGAGCGGCTGATGTATACATCTAGCACTTTGTGGTTATGTATTTTACGTCATCTATTGGAGATGCTATTAGAATTCCACTCACTTTAACGTTGTCTCTCTTGTCCTGCTTCAGCCTCGGCGTATTACAACTCACCGGAGCTGCTCCAACAACGAAACCCTCCATCAAAGCGGAGCAGTATCTCGGGCTCCATCTCCAGACGCCTAAGATCTTCTTCCCCTCCTCTGATAGCCAAGTCAACCGGAGCATCCTCACCGGCCAACCCAATCACGCTGAGATCGACATGGCTTCGCCAAAGACGTTGTACACTTTTTGTGGTTTGACTTAATCTCACCATGCTTCTTTGCATCCTATGATCTTCCAATTCTTGTGAACCAAACACCTAGATTGGCAGAAATCTTGTGTTTTTAAATTCTCTGTTTTGCACGTGCATTCCTATCCTACTCCTGCCTATTTCCTATCCCTGCATTGTTAGAATCCTCAAATTCAAACAAGCCCTTACACAATTACTTCTGTTACAGATATGTGTTAAAGAAAACCTTGTGTGGTTTGTCCCGCTCCTGCGGTGTTGTATTCCGCCCCAGCTCAGCTGCTCCAATGACGGAAGGGTTCACCACAGCAGGGATCCGCTCTCCAGACTGTCTTTCACCGCCTCAGATCTTCTTCCCCGCTGACGGTAGCCACGACAACTACATTACCATCATCAACTGAGCAGATGACCTTGAGGACTACATGGGTCTGCAAGAGAGGTCGCACTCTTCCGTGTCTGCTTACGTTATGCATTGCTTAATATGATGACATGCTACTTTATCGTCGTGTTCACCTATTAGACTAATCAAGTTCAAACTTATGCTGAAACTTGATTTCTTAAATGGTTGTGGGGTACATATTGGGGTAGCAATTAGTACTATCTGCCTACTATCTGGTTAATCTCGAGTGTCTACTATGAGTTTCATGTTGGGTGCAAACAAACATTAAAGGAGCCATTATCTGTATTTTTTAACTAAATCTATTATCTGCCTGCTATCATTGGTTTTGGGTCTATCCATAGTTTGCTACCTTCACTCTGTATTTGTGCATGCACTCCTTACATAATCTCACTCTGTTTTATTCCTATGCATGTCAGTTATTGTACACAATGGAACTGAACATGTAGAGCAAAAGAGACGAGCCTTGCATGGCAATAAAATTTCATGCAGACGTCGCTCCATGGTGGGCGCGAAGGCAGCCACCCTCCACCCATTTCGGATCGTAATCAAGAGGAAGATAACTGTTTTGAGGAGGATTCAGAAGCAGACGACCACTCCTATTTACCCCATGAGGTCTTCACTCTAACTTGGCATGCTGATGTTGGTAATATCATGCATATGGTGCCTTGCATTGCAGTGCCCAAAGAGCACCCAAACACGAGCTGTTAGTAGGGCAACTACAGTGCCCAAAGCACGAGAACCACCACTCCGAACCCCAAGTCAACGCCTAAAGCAGAAGAAGAATTGTTCTCAGGTCAGGTTTCGTAGCTATGGTTCATACTACTTTGCTCTTGCATCACTGTATTTACTCATACCAACTAATTTCAAATTTGAAGGATGCAATGGAAACTCCAATTGCGCATGAGGTATGTTTTAAACCTATTTCTTTAATGTGTTTGCTGTTGTAACTTGCTCTATGTTTAGTTCAGTTTCAATTGAATAAACATTTATGTTCTCATGCCATGCACATTACAAGTGGTGTTATTGTTGTGTCGTTTCCCACACTTATATTCTGTCTATGCTGCTTTGTCTTAAATAGATATGATTCGAACTGCATCTATCTTGATTTGGCAACATAAACTAGAATGATATATATGTTTGTTTCATGTTGTTATCCTGTCCACCTTACTACTGAACTGGTTTACCAAAATGAGTTTCATATACTACATTGTAAACCTGTGATGTGTTTGTTTGTTTCTCCTTTAGAACGCAGATAAAATATTGGAGAAGAGTACCCCATTATGCAATGGTAAAGGAAGTAATGCAGATCAGGTTCAAGATAGTGAGACATCCCTGTTTTTATCCAAGAAAGCTGATGAAAACTATATTGAAGACACTGAGACAACCCCAAAGTCCTGTCTTGATGTAGTGTTCGAGTTACTGGCTACTACTGCTGGCACCAGCTCTTCGAACTCGCTGCCTGAATCAGTTCGGCTTCTTGAGTGTCAACTTCAAGTTGAAAGACATCGATCAGATGTTATGCGATAGGAAGCCGAAGGACTGAGGAAGTCCCTACTGATTTCAGATGCATACTTTCTAGTGCAATAGCAAGTGCTGGAGGATTTAAGCGCCAAACAAGAGAAAGTTAATAAGCTTGCTAAGCATCTTGCCAGCATTATGGGTACCCAGGATACTGTTTCTTGAGCTCTTATGAAGTGGTTTCAGTTCTGTACTTGTTTTGCTGCGGCGTTTATATGTTGGTTTGTTCCCTTTGCACTTGTGACGAACTTTGATGCCCAGTGGATGTAATATGTGTAATAGACGTGATAGCCTACAGTAAGTTGCTTCCTTATTTATTTCCGTTGTCTTGTTTATTTGTTTTCTTGTAGTCAGTGCAGTTCTTTTTCCGCGGTTTGCTAGTGGCCAGAATAACCTATTTTGTAAAACTAGGCCACATTAACAATGGGCTACATATTTAGTGTAGTTAACATGGGCCTCCTACGGGCCGTAGAACAATGGGCCTTCTACGGGGCATAGACACAATGGGCCTTCTACGGTCTGTATCATCAATGGGCCTTCTACGGGCCGTAGAAACAATGTGCCTTCTAACGGGCGTAAACACAATGGGCCTTCTACGGGCCGTATCATCAATGGGCCTTCTACGGGCCGTATGATCGGTTGGCCAAACATGGGCCAATAACAGACCACATTATGGCCGTAAATGGGCTAGAGTTGAAATCTTCTGTTCATGGGCCGACCATGACGGTCCGTCGTTCATAGGCCATATTTGACGATGCTATGAAAACGGCCCAATATATTAACGGGCCACAAACGGGCCGACTATAACCACGAGCTGTATTTGGCCCACAAGCAGAAAATGACAGTAATGGGCCGAAATCAAATGAATGCTGGAAATGAGCCTAAGAATAAATGGGCCTTCAGAAGGCCGAAAGATAGCATGGTCTGGAAACGGCCCAACGGAATAATGGGCCGTTAATGGGTATAACGTGATACACTATTCATTACGGGCCAATTTTACCACGGGTCGTTAATGGGCTGAGGGTTACTAAGGGCCTCATATGGGTCAAAAGAAGTCATGGGCCATACATGGGCCGGAAGTTAAAACGGGCTGGAATTATATTGGACGGCCCAGATGACGCTACTAGGCCTAATTCGGATAGGCTGTAAACGGGCCGTGGGTTAGCGGGCTGTAAATGGGCTATATGCGAACAGGTTGTTAACAGGCTTGCCGTGGGCTGGCGCGCCACCTTTTGACCAAGTCAAACTTGCCGGCCATTTCACAAGAATGGGCCTCTGTTGGGCCGTGCCAAGTGTCGACGTATCACAGGCGCTTTGGGTCGAATGAGTGGATGACATCTGTCCCAAGGGTAAGCCAACACGTGTTTCCTCCAGCCAATGATGATTTTACACGTGGAAAATCCCCATTGGTCAGGGCTGTTAATGGGTTATGGGGTCCAAAACCGGACCCGATAGCTTAACTATGTTCCGTTACGGTGGATGCCACGTGTCGGTCACCCTTGATGAAAGCACTTCTGTGACGCGCGATTTATCGTTATGGAAGTGGACACTTCCGTGATGATAATTTTGGTAATGTCATGGAACACTTCTACGACAACACATGTATGACTATCTTGATCCTGTCATAAATTTGTCAGGGATGTACATGCATGACAGAAAACGTGACCTACTATGACAAACACGTATCATCACGAAAGTGTTTTTTTGTAGTGCTTCGGGTCCATAGTTATTAGCTAGATGGCTTCTTCTCTCTCTTTGGATCTCAATACAAAGTTCTCCTCGATCTTCGAGGAGATCTATTCGATGTAATCTTTTTGCGGTGTGTTTGTCGAGATTTGATGAATTGTGGGTTTATGATCAAGATTATCTTTGAACAATATTGGATTCTTTTCTGAAATCTTTTATGTATGATTATAATATCCTTGCAAGTATCTTCGAATTATCAGTTTGGTGTGGCCTACTAGATTGGTAGTTCTTGCAATGGGAGAAGTGCTTAGCTTTGGGTTCAATTTTGTGATGTCCTTTCCCAGTGATAGCAGGGCCAACAAGGCACGTATTGTATTATTGCAATCGAGGATAAAAAGATGGGGTTTATATCATATTGCTTGAGTTTATCCCTCTACATCATGTCATCTTGCTTAAGGCATTACTCTATTCTTATGAACTTAATACTCTAGATCCATGCTAGATAGCGGTCAATGTGTGGAGTAATAGTAGTAGATGCAGAATCGTTTCGGTCTACTTGTCACCGATTTGATGCCTATATACAATGATCATGCCTAGATATTCTCATAACTATGCGCTTTTCTATAAATTGCTCAACAGTAATTTTTTCACCCACCATAGAATTCTGCTATCATGAGAGAAGCCACTAGTGAAACCTATGGCCCCCGGGTCTATCTTTATCATATTAATTTCCCGTCAACTTGCCAATTTCTGTCACCGTTGTTTATTTGCTTTATTTACCTTTTCTCTATACCAAAAATACCAAAAATATTATCTTATCATATCTATCAGATCTCACTCTCGTAAGTGACCGAGAAGCGATTCACAACCCCTTTTATCGCGTTGGCTGTTTGGTTCTTATTTATTTTTGCAGGTGCAAGGGACTCGCGTGTGGTCTCCTACTGGATTGATACCTTGGTTCTCAAAAACTGAGGCAATACTTATGCTACTATGCTGCATCACCCTTTCCTCTTCGAGGGAATACAAAGCAAGCTCGAGAAGTACAACTACATCATCAACATATGTCTCCACTGTTTTGCCAATTTGTTTTTCTAAGAATGTTTGAATCATGCGTTGATATGTGGCGCCATCATTTTTATGTCCAAAGGGCATAGTGTCGAAACATAAAGGACCGTACACGGTGATAAATGTCGTTGCGCCCTTGTCGGATTCCATCATCTTTATCTGATGGTATCCGGAGTAAGCATCAAGGAAGCACAACGAGTCGTGTCCGGCCGTTGCATCGATGATTTGATCAATGCGGGGCAAAGGAAGGGATCCTTGGGGTAGGCCTTACTGAGGTTTGTGAATCGACGCAGGGGCTCAAGGATTTATCCTTCTTCGGTACCATGACTAGGTTGGCTAGCCAACACGGGTGTTTAATTTCTCTCATGAATCCATCTTCCAAGAGCTTGGCTAGCTCTTCTCCCATTGCTTGTCTTTTGGGTTCAGAGAACCGTCGCAGTGACTGCTTGACTAGTTTGAACCCTTTGATAATATTGAGGCTGTGTTCGGCCATCCTGCGTGGGATTCCCGACATATCTGAAGGGTGCCACGCGAATATATACCAATTTTCCTAATGGAAGGTGCGTAACGCGCTGTCTGCCGCCAGATCCAGTTGTGCCCCGATAGACGCTGTCTTATTAGGGTCAATTGGGTGCACATGGAATTTGATGATTTCATCTACTGGCTTGAAGGAAGTAGACTTCGTTCTTGTCGCGAGGATTACATATTCCTTCTCCACCTTTGATCGTAGGGTAGTTAATTCTTTGGACGCGAGGGCTTCGGATAATGCTTCTAAGGCTAAGGATGTCGTCTTGTTTTCGGCACGGAGTGCTCTATCTGGGTCACTTGTTAATGTGATCACTCCATTGGTCCCTGGCATTTTATGTTTCATGTACCCGTAATGGGGTATAGCTTGAAAGAGTGAGAAAGTGTCCCGTCCTAGAAGGGCCTGGTATCCGCTATGAAAGGGAACAATGTGGAAGAGTAGTTCCTCTGATCTGTAGTTCACGGATGTGCCTACTACATCGAGATTAATGCTTTCCGAACACCGGGCTTCGTGGCTGGGTAAAATTCCTCTATGGGTTGTGTTGGTGTGCTCAATGCGGGATTTTTAGACCTGCATTTTTGCAAGCGTTTCCTCATATATGAGGTTCAGTCTGCTTCCTCATATATGAGGTTCAGTCTGCTTCCTCATATATAAGTACCTTAGTGAGGCGGAAGCCGTCCACTATTGGATCTAGTACAAGAGCTACTGATGCTCGAATCCGCCAGACTCGAGTCTTCGGCAGAAAAACTAATTGCCATGTCGCTCCATGTGCTTGCAGAGCTAATTTGGTAGACCTCGGCAAGTTTACGATTCGCTCTCTTGCGGAGGTTATTTGAGTATAACATCTCAAAGATAGTGAAGACACCGACGTCTTTCTCCCTTGATACGACTGTGGCAAGAATTGATGCACCGCTCTTTGATACCTACCGGAGTACCCAACATGCTCTAAGGCAATGGTTTGGGACATTGTCCGGGGCTGCGTGTATTTGTCAAGGTTTATCGAGCAGTTCGTCTAGTACGGACCTCTGCCTTAAAAAGGGCTTGTTCTTCTTGCCAGTAGGCATATTGTTGGATGACTTACTAGGGTATGTTCGTTTAGCCTTGATAGTGTACTGTCCGGACTGTTCGAGAGGTGTATTCTGGGCTTTCCAAGTGTTTTCCATTGCGCAGTACTTTTGTACTAAATGTGACAGTTCTGTGAAACTCGGAACACGACATCGGTTGAGGGCGTTCAAGACTCCCTCGTCCATGCAGTTGCAGTAAAATAGATAGACCGCATTGTCGTCGCGGCAGTCCCTGATCTTGTTTTTAACAAGTAGGAATCTGGCCCGGAAGTGGTTGACCATTTCCTCAGGTTGCTAATGTATGTTCACGAGATCATCTATGTCCGGATTTACTTGGAGAGATTTTCCCAGGGTGGGTGGGTGTGGGTAATTTTGGATCCCAACCCAAGGTTGTATTCGGGGTTTTGATAACCTCCGAAGTAGGTGATCCGAATTCGATAGGGTCTAATCGTTCCCTGGTCCCGGCGTCAATCCCATAGCTTAAGGAACATAACGTACGTCCCATCAGGGACATGTTTGGCTCGATGGGTTCGGAGATCCGAACTGTGACGGTCTCCGTCTCGAGAGAAGGAGTCTCTTCAGCTCTATCCTCAACTCCTGTCACTAGATGAGTGATCGTGAAGGTATCGATCTCATCATGACCGGATTTCAGTCTGATTTGATCTCCTGGCGATGAAAGCCCCAGGGCGGCGATGCAATCCATCAGCTCATGTAAGGCCGAGAGTTCTGCCGAGGCCGCATCATCGGAGTGGTTAGAGTCAACATAGCGGTGGTGCTCAATGACCACAGGGAGTGTGGCCGGCCATGAAGCCACGCGGGCGCATACATCGAATCTGCCGAGCTGGAGAACCTGGCCAATGGCCAAGTTGTTTCCGAGGGTGATATCATTGCTGATGACGAGACGGACCGTCGACCGCTCATCGCGAGCGCACAGCAGAGCTCTCAATGAAAGCACCATTGTCAAAACCGACAGATCTCGGGTAGGGGGCCTAAGCTATGCGTTTAGAGGATCGATGGTAACAGGAGGCTGGGGATACGATGTTTACCCAGGTTCAGGCCCTCTCGATCGAGGTAATACCCTAGTTCCTGCTATATTAGTATGGATGAATATCAATACAAGAGTTTATCTACCTCGAGATCGTAATGGCTAAAGCCTAAAGCCTAGCCTATGAGGTTATTGTGATATCGATGATCCCCTCTACAGACTAAACCCCTAGCTTATATACACACCAGAGGGGACCTAGGGTTACAAGGGTGACTTGGGGAGGAAGGATTTGATATATCCGGACTCTACGCTTGCCGTTCTACGTACATAGGAGTCCAACCGAATACGGGGGAGAGTCATCATTTTCTTCTTTTCATGGCCCACTAATACGGCCCAGCTTCATCGACCCGGATGCCTGAGTACCCCTGAATAGAGGACCCCCTTAGTGCACTTTCCGAAGAAACCATTCCAAGTGAATGGTCTTAATGTTATCGAGAAATCTCCGACTATCAATATTGGAAGTTTTCAAATACATCTATCTACTGTTGAAAAGAAATTTTAAATGCTTATTGTTGGGGATTTTCATATCCCCGTTGAGGTAACTTAGTGATTTACGAAAGTTCTTCGGTTTCATGCCAACCGAAAGTGGTTGTTAATAAGACTTGATCAACCTTATTAATGAATCATTTTTTAGCAGTATGAAGTTGATGAATTTAGTAAGCACTACCTACTGTCCTTACTTTTTATTTTATGTTATTACTAATAAAATAAAATAAAATGCCATGTTTAGTCTGTTTTCTGAATTTCCCTTGCAATAAAAAATGGCCCAAAAATAAAATTCTCAGAATGCCCTGAAAATTTTAATCGATTTTGTTCTGAATTTCTGGTGCAAATAATACCAGAGGGAGGTGCACCAGGTGGGCACAACCCACCTTGGCACGCCAGGACCCCCAGGCGTGCCCTGGTGGGTTGTGGTCCCCACGTGGCCCCCCTTACTTATCTCTTTAGCCGACATCATCCCTTACCTCCAGAAAAAAATCCCCATTGCTCTCTCTCTCTCATGTTCTTGCTCTCAAACCCATGGATTTCGATCTCTTTACTCGAAGCTCCATTTCCGAAACTGTTTTGGGGGATTGTTGATTGGTATGTGACTCCACCATTTGTCCAATTAGTTTTTGTTTCAGTGGTTTATACTTTGAATAATTAGCTAGTCTGGTTGCTGCCGTAGATTTGCTTGCATGTTGAATTCATAGTGTTCTAAGTAGTTTGAATGATTGCTATGGCTTCTATGTATCCCTATGAGTAGCTGCTATCAATTTTATAAAATTTTGTTGACAAATTTCTGTCGCCCCAAAATTTTTTCTTTTCAGAAGATTATACGCGAACATGAATATCTTTACGAAGTTTGGCTCAAATAAGAACTCCAAGTGTGTTATTTGGGAATCTTCTGACAGTGATCTCCACCCTCGGAGGTTAGCGGAAGTACGACTGTGTGAATGGCCGCACATCCCGTTCCTGCAAGAGGCTGGAATTCTTGAGGAGTTCATGCAATATATCGCTAATGCTAGCCTCACTAATTTCAACGCAGATGAGTGTGACCAACATCAAATCCTCACAAACATCTTTGTTCAAAGTTTTACTTTCCTGCCTACAAATAATCCCCCTGAAGTAAGCTTTGATTTATATGCTGAAAACCATCAGATACCACTTACTGAGTTTTATGACATATGCATGATCCTGTCTGATGGGAGCTTGGCTGAGCCTAGGCCGACCGAGTTTGAGGCCTTTTGTCGCACTTTGATAGTGGGTGATGAGAGAGGAGTGTCAGCCATCACTTCCGCTGGTGTACATTTTCCTGTAGTTCGTTATTTTGCACTTTTTTTATTACCAAACGCTTGCTTGCTAGGGAGAAGGTGGGTGCACTTAGTTCACCATACCTTCCTGTTTTGCATCGTGCACTGGAGGGCGACAACACGCATAGCTTGGGAGCTATCATGGCTCGTCGCCTGCATCTTAATAGATCCCATGGCAAAATAGATGGTGGGATTTTTGCCACTCGTTTGGCAGATCATTTTGGGGTTGTGAGACGCCCTCATGATTACCCTCTGACTAAGGTTTACCTAGACCATGCAGCCATGGATCACCATCACTTTCTTGCACATGATCGTCCATATATTGTCATTCATTACAACCTGGTCTATAGCGTTAACACTCATGGTGTTATTCGATTACATGCGCCTGCTTTGTTTGATTCAGCTGTCATGGGCGGATACCGGATTATGCCTACAGACATCATCGCCTACTGGAATTCCCACGCTGCTGTAGAAGCTGTGGAGGAGCCTCATTAGTGGGATGAGTGGATGCCTGCTCCTCAGGATCCCTACTATCCTCCAGGCTACTAATCGACTGCCAAGCTTGGCCAAAATCCTAAGCTCGGGGGAGTACGTGTTTCTCACCGACATTACATTTATGTTTACATATCATTCTATTTGTCGATGCTCACACTTTTTCATTGTATCGTCCATGCTTAGATTTATTTTCTTGCTTTCTTCTTGTGTGTTTGAAAAACTTTAGAAAAACCAAACAAATATTCGTAGTAATTTACTTTCTATGCATGCTTAGTAGTAGGATTAAATAGAAAATCCAAAAAGATTTCCGCATTTTTCTTTTGCTTCTTGGGAGCTTACCCGTGTAAATAGTTTTCCCCGTTTTTCTTTTCCCTTTTATTTGCTTCATTTAGAAAACCAAAAACTATAAAGTATTTCAGTGTGTTTCTCTGAATTTCTTCTCCTTTTATTTGAGTTTCATCGAGGAGAAGACCACGATGAAATTGTTGAGTGGCTCTCATATGAATAAATGTTAATCTAATAAAGTGCCCATTTTACCTTGTCTTCTCTTGTTGAATAAAATGTTTTGCAGATTCCAGCTTAGTTCACAATACTTTTGCATTATTATTATTTTCACATCATTCGGTCGTGCAAGTGAAAGGCAATAATGATGATATTCGATGAACTCGCCGTGGGAGAGAGAAACTGGTATGAATTCGACTTGTTATTCTTGTATAAATATATTTAACCTAGTGTCCATGATTCAGCCTATTATGATTAAACATGTTTTCAATGACAATTAGAGATTATAGTTTCTCATGCCATGCATAAGTAGCTAGGAGTTGATAATGACTTATATTGGACATCAACATAGCGTTAACATGATTGTGATGTAGTATGATGATATGGTATCCTCCTCTGAATGTTCGAGTGGCTTGACTTGGCACATGTTTATGCATGTAGTTGAATCAAAACAAACATAGCCTCTATGATATTTATATTCATGGTGTCCATATCCTACTCATGCGGGTGTCCAATATTTATTATGCATGTTAATGCCCATTGTTGCTCTCTAGCTGGCCGCTTCATAGCCTATTTTGCTAGCCTCCACCTGTACTAAGCAGGAATAATGCTTGTGCATCAAATTCAAAAACTCAAAGTTATTCTAGATGAGCCCACCATACCTACCTATATGCGGTATTACCTTGCCGTTCCAAGTAAATTTGCATGTGCCACCTCTAAAAACTTCAAATAAATATCCCTTGTGTGTGCCTGGATCGTACATGGAACTATAAGAGGTGGTCGGTATTTTCCATGCTAAGCTGATTATTCTAAGGTTGAGTGTTTATTCAGTCGCCATTGCATGACAAAAGGGCAGTAATAGGGATTCCCAGTCCGAAACTGCAAAAAGAAAAAGCTTACAAATAAACAAACAAAAACTCCCAATGGAGTTCAAACATTTACTTTTCTGCTTGGGAACCGCCACTAGCTCGTTTAGCATGGTAATGTCGATAGCTGATAGTCGTGAAGTGAATGAGAAGGGTGCACCTCTCAAAATATTATTTACCTATGTTTTAAAATTTTGAGCTCTAGCACCTCTGCAAATCGCTGCTTCCCTCTGCGAAGGGACTTTCTTTTTACTTTTATGTTGTGTCACCACCTTCTCTAATAAGCGCCAGATCTGGGAGCACTGTTGTCATGCCTATGCATTGTGTGTAGTGAATGTTGGGTTTTATCATGACTGGAACCTTTCTACCATGAATTACAATCTTTAGTCGCTGCTTGAACTTTGGAGGTGCTCTGCATTTATGTTTTGCGGTCTCAGAAAGGGCTAGCGAGATACCAATATTTTCATATTATATCATGGTTGTTTTGACAACATATTGTTGTTTGAGATGTCTTATTATTGCTCGCTAGCTGATTATGTCATTGATATGAGTTAATATAATCTTTAAGTGTTATTGTCGGCATGGTTCGTTATAATGCTGGCTGAAAACCTGGGTGCTGTTTAAGCCGATTTATGCAAACAAGAGCAAAAGAGTTCGTAAAAGTTTTTCTTTCTCACTTTCAGTTTATCAAGTGAATTGCTTGAGGACAAGCAAAGGTTTAAGCCTGGGAGATTTGATACGTCTCCAACGTATCTGCTTTTCCTCACACTTTTCCTCTTGTTTTTGACTCTAATTTGCATGATTTGAATGTAACTAAAACCAGAATGACGTTGTTTTCAGCAGAACTACCATGGTGTTGTTTTGTGCAGAAATAAAAGTTCTCGGAATGAAACGAAACTTTGCGAGGATTTTTTATGGAATAAAAGAAAAAAATTGAAGCCAAGACCCACCAGAGAGGGGCCCTGATACTTCTCGAGCTTGCGTTTTATTCCCTCGAAGAGGAAAGGGTGATGCAGTATAGTAGCGTAAGTATTTCCCTTAGATTTTGAGAACCAAGGTATCAATCCAATAAAAGACCACACGCGAGTCCCTCGTACCTGCACAAACAAATAAGAGCATTGCAGTCAACATGATAAAAGGGGTTTTGAATCCCTTCTCGGTCACTTACAAAAGTCAGATCTGATAGAGATGATAAGATAATATTTTTGGTATTTTTGATATAGAGAAAAAGAAAAAATTGCAGAACAAAAGTAAAGTAAAGATAAATATTTGATGGAAGATTAGTATGATGAAGATAGTCCTGGGGGGCATAGGTTTCACTAGTGGCCTCTCTCATGATAGCAGATTTCTATGGTGGGTGAACGAATTACTGTTGAGCAATTGATAGAAAAGCGCATAGTTATGAGAATATCTAGGCGTGATAATTGTATATAGGCATCACGTCTGTGACAAGTAGACCGAACCGATTCTACATCTACTACTATTACTCCACAAATGGACAGCTATCCAGCATGCATCTAGAGTATTATGTTCATAAGAACAGAGTAACGCCTTAAGCAATATGACATGATGTAGAGGGATAAACTCAAGCAATATGATCTAAACCCCATCTTTTCATCATCAATGGCAACAATACAATACGTGCCTTGCTGCCCGTGCTGTCACTGGGAAAGGACACTTCAAGATTGAACCCAAAGCCAAGCACTTCTCCCGATGTAGGAACTATAGATCTAGTAGGTCAAACCAAACCGATAATTCGAAGAGACTTGCAAGGATATTTAAATCATGCATAAAAGATTTCAGAAAAGAATCCAATATTGTTCATAGATAATCTTGATTATAAACCCACAATTCATCGGATCTCGACAAGCACACCGCAAAAAGATTACATGGAATAGATCTCCTCGAAGATGGAGGAGAACTTTGTATTGAGATCCAAAGAGAGAGAAGAAGCCATCTAGTTAATAACAATGGACCCAAAGGTCTATGGTAGACTACTCACAACTCATCAGAGAGGCTAGGGTGTTGATGTAGAAGCCCTCCGTGATGAATGCCTCCTCTGGTGGAGCTCCGGAACAGGGTTTCGTGGTGCTCTTCGATAGTTTCAGGGTACATAGGTATATATTGGAGGAAGAGGGACGTCATGGGAGCAACAGGGGTCCCACGAGGGTGGGAGCCGCGCCTACCCCCCCTGGGCGCGCCCCAGCCCTCATGGCCGCCTCTCTCGCTTCCTGGCATGTACTCCAAGTCTTCTGTGTTGATATTCTTCCAAAAATAACTCTCCCGAAGGTTTCATTCCATTTGGACTCCGTTTGATATTCCTTTTCTTCGAAACACTGAAATAGGCAAAAAAACAGCAGTTTGCACTAGGCCTAGGGTTAGTAGGTTAGTCCCAAAAATAATATAAAACTATATAATAAATCCCATTAAACATCCAAAACAGAATATATAATAGCATGGAACAATAAAAACTAATAGATACATTGGAGATGTATCAGGCCCCTGGGTGGGCACAACTCACCAGGGCGCGCCCCCCTCTCCTGGCGCGCCCAGGTGGGTTGTACCCACCTGGTGGCCCCACAGACGCCAACCCTGATACTAGAAATTCCTATTTTCGGAGAAAAAAATTAGGGAGAAAGAACTATCGTAATCCACAAGACGGAGTCGCTGTCACCTCCTGTTCTTCCTCGGTAGGCCAGATCTAGAGTCCGTTTGGGGCTCCGGAGAGGGGGATCTTCGTTCTTCGTCATCACGAACCCTTCTCCATCACCAATTCCATGATGCTCCCCAGTGGGAGTGAGTAATTCCTTCGTAGGCTTGCTGGTCGATGAGGAGTTGGATGAGATTCATCATGTAATCGAGTTAGTTTTGTTAGGGCCCGATCCCTAGTATCCACTATGTTCTTAGATTGATTTTGCTATGACTTTGCTATGCTTAATGCTTGCCACTTTGGGCCCGGGTGCCATGAACTCAGATATGAACCGTCTATGAATTCATCATTATATTCATGTTTTAGATCTGATCTTGCAAGTTATAGTCACCTACTACGTGTTATGACCCGGCAACCCCGGAGTGACAATAACCGAAACCACTCACGATGATGACCGTAGTTTGAGGAGTTCATGTATTCACTATGTGGTAATGCTTTGTTCCAGTTCTGTATTAAAAGGAGGCCTTAATATCCCTTAGTTTCCAATATGGACCCCGCTGCCACGGGAGGGTAGGACAAAAGACGTCATGCAAGTTCTTTTAATAAAGCACATATGACTATTTACGGAATACATGCCTACATTAAATTGATGAACTGGAGCTAGTGTCGTATCGCCCTAAGTTATAACTGTCACATGATGAATATCATCCAACAAGTCACCGGTCCAATGCCTACGATTCTTTACATATTGATCTTGCTGCATTACTATTGCTATCGTCACTGTTACTGTTACTATTGCTGTTGTCACTACTATCAAAACTATCATATTACTGTGCTACTGATCACTTGCTGCAGATAATTAATCTCCAGGTGTGGTTGAATTGACAACTCAGCTGCTAATACCTTCAAATATTCTTTGGCTCCCCTTGTGTCATTTGGGTTGAATACTCTACCCTCGAAAACTGTTGCGATCCCCTATACTTGTGGGTTATCACTGTTTTGTCCCCTCCTTTGGCGCATAAGGCCCATATCTTACGGGGGGGGTACCCGGAACCCCTTCCGGTGACCAGATCCCTTCCCGGTACATCCCGAAACACTTCCGGTGTCCAAATACCATCATCCTATATATTAATCTTTACCTCTCGACCATTTAGAGACTCCTCGGCATGGCCGTGATCTCATCCGGGACTCCAAACAATATTCGGTCACCAAAACATATAAATCATATAATACTATATCATCAACGAACGTTAAGCGTGCGGACCCTACGGGTTCGAGAACTATGTAGACATGACCAAGACACCTCTTCGGTCAATAACCAATAGCGGAACTTGGATGCCCATATTGGCTCCTACTTATTGTACGAAGATCTTTATCGATTTAACCTTATGAAAACATACACAATTCCCTTTGTCCGTCGGTATGTTACTTGCCCGAGATTCGATCGTCGGTATATTCATACCTAGTTAATTTTCGTTATCGGCAAGTATCTTTCTAGTTCCCTAATGCATCATCCCGTGACTAACTTATTAGTCATTTTCTTGCAAGGCTTATTATGATGTGCATTACCGAGAGGGCCTAGAAATACCTCTCCTATACTCAGAGTGACTAATCCTAATCTCGATTCACGCCAACCCAACAAAACTCCTCCGAAGATACATGTAGAGCATCTTTATAATCACCTAGTTTTGTTCTAATGTTAGATAGCACACAACGTATTCCTCCGGTAACCGGGAGTTGCATGATCTCATTGTCAAAGGAATATGTATTTCACATACATGAAAGCAGTAGCAATAAACTGTACGATCAAATGCTAAGCTAACGGATGGGTCTTGTCCATCACATCATTCTCATAATGATGTGATCCCGTTATCAAATAACAACTCATGTCCATGGATAGGAAACCTTAACCATCTTTGATTAAGGACCTAGTCTAGTAGAGGCTTACTAGGGACACAATATTTGTGTAACATCCCAAAATTATAAATTTTGGAATGTTATATTAAATAAATAGATTTGATTCCTTGTTTGATGTGCTGTGTGAAATTCAGTGAAATTTGAAACTTTTGAAAGTTAAATGAGAGGGAATGAAATGAATTTCCCAAACTTTTTGTCGGAGAAATTGACCACGGGTGTCTTCATCGACCACCCATGGCATTTCAAGACAAGTAGGGGCCGCCTATGTATCGGGCCGCCTCCTAGGGCTGCAACACCTAGGAGCCGGCTGCTAGCAGGCGACGGAGCCCTGGCGGGAGGCAGCCTGGCGGCCGGCATATAGAAGACGACCCCGTGCCTCCCCCTCGGGACGTGTGCTGGGAAGCCGCGACAAGACTAAGGCATGGCTACAGTTAAGCGTGTCCTTAAAGAATCCACAGAAGCGTGGCTACAATGAAAGTGTACCTTACGGACACTCCCTAAGCGGCGTATCATTGTAGCCATGTTACCTATGACCTAGCCCTGGTCAGAGGAAGCCATGATTCCACTACCCGAAGGCGGAGTGGCCAGCAGGCGGCTGGCTCCACCCGTCGATGAGCCACCCAGAAGCAAGCGACCTTTGGCAGGCGGCCTAGGGTACGGGCCGCCCTATAGCAGGCGGCTGACCGTGCCCTGGGAGTCTGAGCCACATTAAGATGACAAGACAGGGCGTGGTGGCAGTGTACGACCAGGAGGCAGCAGCATTGTAGCCACTCCCCCCTGACGATGCTCGCGTCAGGAGAAGGACGCCAACAGTAAAAGACAATCACGCGGGCCCACAGACGGCGGGCCCCAGCAGACGGCGGAGAGGCCGTCACCTAGAGACGCTGACGGCCGGGGGCCACTCCGCGCAGATTATCATTGTACCCCTGGCGGGTAGGCCTATATAAACCCTCCAGGGTCCTCCATGTGGAGGGGGACCCTAAGAGACACAGAGAGAAAGAGAGAGACATCGATAGGAAGAAACCCTAGCGATCACTCACGTTCCCTAGAGAGAAGGTAGAGAGCTAGCCTTGCCCTTATTCCTCCTGTGGACAACACAGCTCAAGGAGAAATCTTGTAGCCACCATATTGTCATTAGTCATGACGCGGAGCCCCCGCAGACCAGGACTAGGTGTGTTATCTCCATGGAGAGCCCCGGACATGGGTAAGATTCGTAGGCGTCCTAAGTATCACCTTATCCCACTTCCAGGGCCCGGCGGACGTTCTCTTGTCCCCATGCATGATAAGCCATCCTTTGGCATATGTGATGGCTTCTCGCCCCTCAATGTTGGAGTTATCTTGGGTTGTATTTCACCTAAAAGCTTTCCCTAAGGGTTGTTGCTAATTATGGTGCTTATAAATGACCCAAGTTCTTCACTTATCATTCCGGTGAAATAAGTTTTTCGTCTCCTTGTTGATCTCAATCCAATCATTTGTTCTCGTCAGTGGCTGGTTGTCACCTCATAATTTTGAGATGTTTTCCATAAGCCCACATCAAGCTTATTCTTCTCATTGTTGAATTCCCAACAACTCTATTCAACCCTTCTTCGTAAAGATGCTCTTTCAATTCATTCGTGGGAGAAGTTGTCATTTTCTTCACCGTTCTTTTCTTTCCAACGATCTATATTCTATTCTTTCATTCCGGAGGCATTGTGATATTGCTCTCTTTAACCATCATCTCGTTTTTATCAAGATCATATTCTCTCTTGCTTGTCTATTTAACTGGAATGTTGTCACCTACATTCTAGTTCCGTCATCTTATCTAGTTTTGCCTCTCTTTTCAACCGGAGTGCTATCTGAATCTTTCTTACCCCTTGTGTCATTCTTTTAATTGTTCCGGAGGCTGTGTGTTGTTGTTTTCATCAAGTATCACTCCATCTCCTTAAGTTCATGTTAATTCCTTCCATTTTCAGACGGAGTGCTGCCCAAATTCTGTCATTCTTATTCCTTGGCTATACCATTGCGGTTTCATATTCTTTCCGTCCGTGTGCTCTTGTTTCATGTCTTTCAACCTACAAGGTTCTAATTGTGTTCCTTGTTCCTCTTTTCTAACGGAGTTTTCATATTCATTATTCTCCGTTGTTTTTCTTCTTTCAGTTGTTCAACCTCCCAAGGTTCTTTGGTTTCACTCGTCTGTCAAAGAAGCAACTTTGTTTTACCTCTTCTTTTCCGTTTTTACCTGGTGCTATCTCTAGGATCTCGGGTCAAGATCCTCTGTTAGTGTGGGAGAGTTGTGACGCCCGAAGACCGACGTCCCAGAAGATTCCAGAAGATTCCAGATGTTCCGGGTCTTCCGTGTGTTTGTTTGTGCTTGTGTTATTTATTTTTTGCATTTGCATCATGTCATCATGCCATCATGTCATCTTTAATTTTGCATCTCAACCTAAATAAATCGTGTGGACCTTCGGTCCATTTAAATCGAGGGAAGGTTGACTTCCCTTTATAACATATACTTCCAATATTTAGGGAGCTATATAAATATTCCGTTCGTTGGAATTAACCCAACACACTTGCATTTATTCTCCAGACTTCTTTTGCTTCAAGTTTCATCGCCAAACCTTGTCAATATTTCTTTTCTCGTCTATCGAGGGTCCTCCAAAAATCCTCATCATTTTTGGACACTTCTATAATCAAGTCTTAGTTCAAACCCATTTGAATTAAACTCAAATGTGTTTGAATTATTTCTTTCGATCTTGCCTTTTCTACTTTTCTCGGACCGTGCTCATTTTATGATGCCCGAGAAAAATACTCCCATGTGCTAACTTTTGCCCTAACCCCCTCCTCATTTTTTATCCTCTTCTCTCTTTTTGGTTTCTGTTAAAAAAACCAGATAAGGGAGAGCCCAGCCGCAGCCTTCTCCAGCAGCACACCGGCCCATCCCTCCTTTTGGCCCAAGCCTCCTCAGCCTCCCCTCCCAGCCTCCAGGCCTCAAGGCCCATCTCCCTCTTGGCCCAACTCCAGGCTGCCAAACCCTAGCGCTCAGCCCCGCATCCCGTCGCTCCTCCCTCTCTTTCCAGCGCCGCCGCACCCCCCTCGTTCGTTTCCCTCGTTCGCTTCGACCAACTCCCCGTCGCCCGAGCGCCCTTCCCCTCGAGCAGCCACCGCTGCTCCTCCCTGCACAGCTCCCTCGTCCGCCGCGCCTCTGCCACGCTGCCTGGGCCTCGCCGGCCAGAGCGCCCCGCCTCGCTAGGTGATGTGTGCCCCGGGCCTCTTCCTCCATCTCCTCGAGCCGCACCAGGGCCGTCCAGGCCGCAACGCCCTTCGCCTCCCTCCGCCTACCGCACTCCAGCCGCTGCCTTCCCTCTTCTCCGCGAGCCGGCCGCCTCGGCCCCGCTTCCTCTGTCGACCGGCAAGGCCCGTGGCCTCCCTTCCTCGCCTGGCCCGAGCCAGGACGACAGCCGCGCCATGGCCCCGAGCGTCCAGCGCCGCCTCGCCATGGGAGCCGCGTCTCCAGCAACACCAGGACCTCCGTGGCCTCTCCAGCGCCGCGGCCAGGCCCCGCCTCGCCGTCGTCCAGCACCGGATCCCGCGGTCCCTGCCTTTGCCGTGTTGTCTCCTTGCTGCTGCTCCAAGACCGTGACCGTGCCGCGCCTCTTTTGCTTGCTGCCGTGATGCCGAGTTCTTTGAACGAGGCACCCCAAGACCGCCAAGTACCCCTTCGTCGCCAAGACCGGACCGATGCCAAGTACCACGACCAAGTACCCCGACGACCGCGGTCTTCGGAATCGTCAAATACCCCTACGACAATTACCTCTCCGAACGGGGTGTGAACGACTACACGTGTACCTCTACGGAACGTGCGTGTACGACTACATCCGATGTTGTTTGGGGCAAGTACCATGAGACCCCCCAAGTACCACGACGACCGCCGGCGAGTACCTCTCTGATGAACGAGAACAACTACTTCCCTCTACGGCATGTACCACTACCGTCGCCCGGAGACGATGGATGCGGCAAGTACATCTATGAACTCGACGCCCGAACGAGTACAACTACCGTCGCAAGTACGAGGACCCCGACAAGTACCACGACACCGACCCGAACATCTACGGGAAAAACGAGCTCCAAGTTCGACTACCGTCGCCCCGTGAACAACTACTTCCCTCTACGGAACGACTACTCATTGGCGACCTCGTGAACGGCTACTTCCTCTCCGAACGTGAACGCCTTCTTCCTCTACGACCTTGAACCGCCCCGTGAACGTTTTGTTCCGAAGGTATAACCCCGAGACGTGACCCGTGGATGCTTGCTTGTGTTGTATGAGATATTCCCCTTGTGCTCCGTGCCCGTTTCGTCCTTTTGTCATGTTCCTCGATTGCCTCGTCGCCGACCCGTGGGAACCCGGTGACGGGATCAACCCACTTTCATCTTGTTCGACTTGCTCACGTCGATTCTTCTTTTGCACCGGACTCTCAGCGAGTACCGGAACCGAGATGTTTCGTTGCCTCATTTTCGGATCGTTGCCGTGGCACCCTTTCCTTTCACCACTGTGACAATACTTCATATCATCTTCTTGTCAACCTTTAATAAAATTGCATAAACTTGATCATGTCATCCGCATCATATTAACAACATTTAAATGAGTGAATTGTTGTTTGCTTCAAATCACTAAACATGCTCATGGGGATTTTCCGGATTTGTTGTTGTTATTTTTCCGGCCTCATTTTAATTGTCTAAATAGGTAGTTTACTTATGCTTCACCTCTTGCCATGTTAACAAACATTTAATCTTGTCTTGTAAATAAACGAGAGTCAACTAAATAAATAACATGTGGTGTTTCGTCAATATGCAACTCATTGCATATTGAGCTCCACTTAACTTGTAGTCTTGTTTGTGCACTTTGCCATGCCATGCATAATTAAACCGGACATGCATCATACTTGGATGTGCATCGTATGCCATGTTTATGATATGTGTGTTTACCGTGTTGTTTGCCTCTTTCCGGTTGCTTCTCTTGTTAGCTTCGGTTTCGTTCTGGAGTTGTGAGGATTCGCTCGACTATGTTGCTCCGTCTTCTTCATGGATCCGTTCTTCTCCCTTGTAGAATCCCAGGCAAGATGATCATACCCTTGGATACCTTTACTACCATTGCCATGCTTAGTTGTCTCGATGCTATCGTTACATGTCGCGCTACCCATCTTTATGTCAGCCTCTCCTTGTTTCCATGAAACCTCTAACCTTTGACACCTTCCTAGCAAAACCACTGTTTGGCTATGTTACCCGCTGCTCAGCCCCAATTATAGCGTTGTTAGTTGCAGGTGAAGATGAAGATCGTTCCAGGTGGGAACTAGTTGTTGGAATATCACAATATCTATAATTATTATTAACACACCTATATACTTGGCATGGGTGGAAGGCTTGGCCTTTTGCTCGGTGTTTTGTTCCACTCATGCCACCTTAGGCGCCGATAAACCGGCATTATGTTCCTTGATTTTGCGTTCCTTACACGATGGGTGGATGGGGACCCCTTGACAGTTCGACTTTGAATAAAACTCCTCCAGCAAGGCCCAACATTGGTTTTAATTTGCCTCATAATAACAACTTAATTAATTAATTAAAATTGCATAGGGGGTCGCGTCCCCGAGGATTCTTTTTACATAGCAGGGGGGGCCCAGTGCTGATGGTGTTGGTCCCAAACGGGGAGACTGCGGGGCCGCCTTGGGGAAACCCGAGGTATCTTGTATAACCTGTAGGATCACCCATCCGGTTGTGGCCTGAGACGAGATACGCGCGGCTACTATCAGGGTGTCGGCACGCCGGGAGGTCTTGCTGGACTTGTTTTACCATTGTCGAAATGACTTGTGCTACCGGGATGCCGAGCCTGATCGGTTTTCCCTAAGATAAGGGGTGATGATATTATATTTATCACTTCAGCTAATCGTGAGAGCTTGTGATGGGCTAAGTTGGGACACCCCTGCATGGTTATAATCTTTCGAAAGCCGTGCCCATGGTTATGTGGCAGATTGGAATTTGTTAATGTCCGGTTGTAGAAAACTTGACAGATGATCCGAAGTAAAACACACAACTGTGTGAGTAACCATGACTGTCTCTTTTCACTTTGAGAAGAGAACATGGTGGGGTTATGTTTGATTCGTATGTAGTTCAGGATCTTTAGCGATCATTACTTTTACGACCGTTTGCGTAGATGCTCATCTTATTCTGGTACTCGTAAGTTAGCCACCATATTTTGCTTAGCCGCTGCTGCAACCTCACCACTTTACCTCTTCCTACCCATAAAGCTTTGCTAGTCTTGTTACCCATGGTTATGGGATTGCTGAGTCCTCGTGGCTCACAGATACTACAACACCAGATGCAGGTTCAGCCGAGTAAGATGCAGAAGATGGCTCAAGTTCTTCACTGGGAGCTCGATGAAGAGAGTGGCCGTATGTTTTTGACGTTTCGACGATCAGTAGTGGTTTCTACTTGGATTCGATCCAGGCCTGTGGCGTTATGTTGTTTGGTATCTTGTCTTTTGGATCTTACCCTTAGATGGGCTGTGATGTTTTGAATGATGTTTGACTTATGTAATGTATTGTGTGAAGTGGCGAGTGTAAGCCAACTATCTCCTTTTGCAATTTAATCCCTCTTTTACATGAGTCGTGCAAAGATACCAAACTTGCGATCATTCCAGAATGGGCTTATATCTTTAAGTCGTGCGTCGACACATAGGAGATATAGTCCCATCCTCGGCATTACAAGTTGGTATTCAGAGCCTTCTCCGACCTAGAAGCCCCCACTGTTTGATCGAATCGTTGATGGTTGAGTCTAGACACACACTGAAAATGTTTTGAGTCCTATATTTATATCGGAGAGTAGAATTCTTTGCTTCTCATCCCCTTTCACTCTGGTAAGGACTCCTGACGACTACTCTTGCCTCTCCTACTTTCAAAAATTGCACCAATTTTTTTTAGGATCTCGCGAGTATTGTTTGGATTGTTTCGATGTCTTTGTGATGAGAACATTGTTGTCGATGCCTCTTGTCATTAGGGGTTGTGGCAGTGTCCCGGAGAGTTGAGCTCCGAGGTGTTGTCGTCACAAATCCATCGCGGCAGTACTAGAATACTTAAGACGGCCGACATCGAAAACTCTCCTATGCGGTTAGTGGCAAGATAACCCCGACATCACCCAGTACTGGGGAGGTAGTTTGGGAGTATTGCCATAGCTTGTATAGTGGATGCGTTTCGAAGGTCCGAGGTAAACGATTTCCGAGAAAGACTGGTTATGTGTTGAAGGACGGATACAGCTGGATGTAGGTTTAGAGTTGAGTGCGCGGTGCTTCCCCTGTATCCCCAACACCTGATTGCATAACTGGAAACTTTCGGAAATTAATAGGTGGGTTCATCCAGTACTTCTAGGCATTCTTCCAACGGATGCACGATATGAAGTTTGGGGTTCTACATTGAGTGAAGTGGTTTTATGGACTTGTTCTGATCGGGAGCTGCATCTTAAAGGGTCCTTGGCTATGCTGATCCGGGGATTGCAAAACCCTTTTGTAACATGTTCCATGAGCTTTCAGCACGAATATGTCGGAACGAAGCTTCTATCTTGTATTTGTTCTATCTGATCCTTGTTCCTTTTTATTTTATCTTTTGTTCTCCAAGTGGCTTCTCGACAAGTTGATGTACCTGCGGAATTCATTCGTTCAATTCTCTGTTCGGATAGATATGTTGCAACATAATCTTGTTCATAAACATATCTATCCTTTGTTTCGTCTTGATTCTGGTATTCGAGTTGCTTCGGTGTCAAATGTTGATTCCATACCTTTCCTAATCGTTGTTCTCATATTTCCATGGGAGTGCTAATTCTTCTTGATCATCGATATCTTCATGTTAATCCTTTTCAACCGGTGTGCCTTCTATTCAAGTTATTCCATACAGACGCCGTTGAGAAATCTGACGATTGTCTGTTTCATTCATCCCAAGTTGTCTTTGTTTTCCCCACCCTCCCTCCCATTTTCTTCTTGGAGCCAGAGTCCCTAATGAAGTATACATTTTATTCATGTGATATTTCTTCATTCTTTTCCTTTGATGTTCTTATCCGGTGATTTATCGTGAAGATGCTCAAGAGCTTCAAGTTCATCATTCTTTTGTTCTCAAATTCTACCGGTGGATGTAATTCAAGATTTTGGTGTTGATCTTATCCTTTTCCTCATTTCACAATGCTTTCTTATTCCGGTGCACCAATTAATCATTCTCCTCTTGTTATTCATATCCGGAGTGCTGAATATTCATAATTCCATTCTTAATCCGTTCAAATTATTTTGAGGATTGTTATCTTACTCAAGCCATTTTAATTCAACCGGTGCAATATCTCTTAAGCAATCTTTTTCAACGGGGATTTCTTTTGAGTGGGCCCTAACCCACAGGTCTTTTCCCAGGATTTTACCTGACTCTTCTTTTTCCGGAGAATTCTTTTTAAAGTGTGACGTAAGAATGATTTCCATCAGTCACATGCCTTCTCCAAGATCGCTTTCAAATTGTTTTTCATCATTGGTTCAACCTTTTAATTCTTCATTCCGAAGTGCTCAACAATTCTTATGGCATTTCTCGTCTTCATTCTCAACATTTGAAGATAGGAGAAGTATTTCTCTTAAATCTTGGCCCGTCTTCTTGAAGATTCGTGGTTCTAGCTTCATGCCATCCTCATTATTGTTCCGTTTGTGAGGAATTCTTTTATACCCATCCGAAGCATTTCATGAATTATTTTCTTTCTGTTCCTCCGAAGGCCATCATCTCAGAAGATTTCTTTGTTCTCAGTTTTCAACTTCGTCTTCCAAATATTCTTCATTGATGCCTCTTCGTTCGTCTCCATATTTTTTTTACGGTGGTTCATTCAAGTTTTCTCTTCCGTTGTTATCGTTTTAGTTCATTTCTTCTTGTCATAATCCTACCGGTGCTTCGTTGAAGAATTACCCAAGCTTGTGCTAGATCTCTCTTTAATCCTTCCAACGAGAATAAGTAGTATGCCAAATCCATTGCTTGCCGTCAATTTAAATTGATGAAGGATATGCATGACATAATTCTTATTCTTATTCCTTCAAGGTGATTTAATCTTTGTTTTCCGGAGCTTGTTCGTCATATCATATTCTTGGTTCTAAGTTGTTCATCTTGTTTTCCGGAGCTCCATGTTGTTTCAATTATATCATTTTCAAGCTCCATCTAATTCATCGCAGGCCTTGAATCTTATTCTTTTCATCTTTCACTTCTCATGTTTTCATTACCGGAGTTCTTCATGGTGGTTCATCATCAATTAGTTCATCCTCGAAGTCTTCATCAAGATTCTTGTTGGAGGAGCTCAAATATTCTTCTTCTTGCATTTTGAAGTGCAATTCTTTCTACCTTATCTTTTCAGATGGTGTTATGTCATTCTTGACAATTCCTTCATGTTTCATGATTCACGAGTTATCAAGAGTGAGATATTTAAACCATCATTTTTCCTTGTTCAGGAGATGTTCTCAACCCTTCAATTATTTGTTGGAGTTATCTTGGGTTGTATTTCACCTTAGAGCTTTCGCTAAGGGTTGTTGCTAATTATGGTGCTTATAAATGACCCAAGTTCTTCACTTATCATTCCGGTGAAATAAGTTTTTCGTCTCCTTGTTGATCTCAATCCAATCATTTGTTCTCGTCAGTGGCTGGTTGTCACCTCATAATTTTGAGATGTTTTCCATAAGCCCACATCAAGCTTATTCTTCTCGTTGTTGAATTCCCAACAACTCTATTCAACCCTTCTTCGTAAAGATGCTCTTTCAATTCATTCGTGGGAGAAGTTGTCATTTTCTTCTCCGTTCTTTTCTTTCCAACGATATATATTCTATTCTTTCATTCCGGAGGCATTGTGATATTGCTCTCTTTAACCATCATCTCGTTTTTATCAAGATTATATTCTCTCTTGCTTGTCTATTTAACCGGAATGTTGTCACCTACATTCTAGTTCCGTCATCTTATCTAGTTTTGCCTCTCTTTTCAACCGGAGTGCTATCTGAATCTTTCTTACCACTTGTGTCATTCTTTTAACTGTTCCGGAGGCTGTGTGTTGTTGTTTTCATCAAGTATCACTCCATCTCCTTAAGTTCATTTTAATTCCTTCCATTTTCAGACGGAGTGCTGCCCAAATTCTGTCATTCTTATTCCTTGGCTATACCATTGCGGTTTCATATTCTTTCCGTCCGTGAGCTCTTGTTTCATGTCTTTCAACCTACAAGGTTCTAATTGTGTTCCTTGTTCCTCTTTTCTAACGGAGTTTTCATATTCATTATTCTCCGTTGTATTTCTTCTTTCAGTTGTTCAACCTCCCAAGGTTCTTTGGTTTCACTCGTCTGTCAAAGAAGCAACTTTGTTTTACCTCTTCTTTTCCGTTTTTACCCGGTGCTATCTCTAGGATCTCGGGTTGAGATCCTCCGTTAGTGTGGGAGAGTTGTGACGCCCGAAGACCGACGTCCCAGAAGATTCCAGAAGATTCCAGATGTTCCGGGTCTTCCGTGTGTTTCTTCGTGCTTGTGTTATTTATTTTTTGCATTTGCATCATGTCATCATGCCATCATGTCATCTTTAATTTTGCATCTCAACCTAAATAAATCGTGTGGACCTTCGGTCCATTTAAATCGAGGGAAGGTTGACTTCTCTTTATAACATATACTTCCAATATTTAGGGAGCTATTTAAATATTATATTCGTTGGAATTAACCCAACACACTTGCATTTATTCTCCAGACTTCTTTTGCTTCAAGTTTCATCGCCAAACCTTGTCAATATTTCTTTTCTCGTTTATCGAGGGTCCTCCAAAAATCCTCATCATTTTTGGACACTTCTATAATCAAGTCTTAGTTCAAACCCATTTGAATTAAACTCAAATGTGTTTGAATTATTTCTTTCGATCTTGCCTTTTCTATTTTTCTCGGACCGTGCTCATTTTATGATGCCCGACAAAAATACTCCCATGTGCTAACTTTTGCCCTAACCACCTCCTCATTTTTTATTCTCTTCTCTCTTTTTGGTTTCTGTTAAAAAAAACCAGATAAGGGAGAGCCCAGCCGCAGCCTTCTCCAGCAGCGCACAGGCCCATCCCTCATTTTGGCCCAAGCCTCCTCAGCCTCCCCTCCCAGCCTCCAGGCCTCAAGGCCCATCTCCCTCTTGGCCCAACTCCAGGCTGCCAAACCCTAGCAATCAGCCCCGCATCCCGTCGCTCCTCCCTCTCTTTCCAGCGCCGCCGCACCCCCCTCGTTCGTTTCCCTCGTTCGCTTCGACCAACTCCCCGTCGCCCGAGCGCCCTTCCCCTCGAGCAGCCACCGCTGCTCCTCCCTGCGCAACTCCCTCGTCCGCCGTGCCTCTGCCACGCTGCCTAGGCCTCGCCGGCCAGAGCGCCCCGCCTCGCTAGGTGATGTGTGCCCCGGGCCTCTTCCTCCATCTCCTCGAGCCGCACCAGGGCCGGCCAGGCCGCAGCGCCCTTCGCCTCCCTCCGCCTACCGCACTCCAGCCGCCGCCTTCTCTCTTCTCCGCGAGCCGGCCGCCTCGGCCCTGCTTCCTCCCTCGACCGGCAAGGCCCGTGGCCTCCCTTCCTCAACTGGCCCGAGCCAGGACGACAGCCGCGCCATGGCCCCGAGCGTCCAGCGCCGCCTCGCCATGGGAGCCGCGTCTCCAGCAACACCAGGACCTCCGTGGCCTCTCCAGCGCCGCGGCCAGGCCCCGCCTTGCCGTCGTCCAGCACCGGATCCCACGGCCCCTGCCTCTGCCGTGTTGTCTCCTTGCTGCTGCTCCAAGACCCTGACCGTGCCGCGCCTCTTTTGCTTGCTGCCGTGATGCCAAGTTCTTCGAACGAGGGACCCCGAGACCGCCAAGTACCCCTTCGTCGCCAAGACCGGACCGACGCCAAGTACCACGACCAACTACCCCGACGACCGCGGTCTTCGGAATCGTCAAATACACCTACGACAAGTACCTCTCCGAACGGGATGTGAACGACTACACGTGTACCTCTACGGAACGTGCGTGTACGACTACATCCGATGTTGTTTGGGGCAAGTACCACGAGAACCCCCAAGTACCACGACGACCGCCGGCGAGTACCTCTCCGATGAACGAGAACAACTACTTCCCTCTACGGCATGTACCACTACCGTCGCCCGGAGACGATGGATGCGCCAAGTACATCTACGAACTTGACGCCCGAACGAGTACAACTACCGTCGCAAGTACGAGGACCCCGACAAGTACCACGACATCGACCCGAACATCTACGGGAAAAACGAGCTCCAAGTTCGACTACCGTCGCCCCGTGAACAACTACTTCCCTCTACGGAACGACTACTCGTTGGCGACCTCATGAACGGCTACTTCCTCTCCAAACGTGAACGCCTTCTTCCTCTACGACCTTGAACCGCCCCGTGAACGTTTTGTTCCGAAGGTATAACCCCGAGACGTGACCCGTGGATGCTTGCTTGTGTTGTATGAGATATTCCCCTTGTGCTCCGTGCTCGTTTCGTCCTTTTGTCATGTTCCTCGGTTGCCTCGTCGCCGACCCGTGGGAACCCGGTGACGGGATCAACCCACTTTCATCTTGTTCGACTTGCTCACGTTGATTCTTCTTTTGCACCGGACTCTCAGCGAGTACCGGAACCGAGATGTTGCGTTGCATCATTTTCGGATCGTTGCCGTGGCACCCTTTCCTTTCACCACGGTGACAATACTTCATATCATCTTCTTGTCAACCTTTAATAAAATTGCATAAACTTGATCATGTCATCCGCATCATATTAACAACATTTAAATGAGTGAATTGTTGTTTGCTTCAAATCACTAAACATGCTCATGGGGATTTTCTGGATTTGTTGTTGTTATTTTTCTGGCCTCATTTTAATTGTCTAAATAGGTAGTTTACTTATGCTTCACCTCTTGCCATGTTAACAAACATTTAATCTTGTCTTGTAAATAAACGAGAGTCAACTAAATAAATAACATGTGGTGTTTCGTCAATATGCAATATTGAGCTCCACTTAACTTGTAGTCTTGTTTGTGCACTTTGCCATGCCATGCATAATTAAACCGGACATGCATCATACTTGAATGTGCATCGTATGCCATGTTTATGATATGTGTGTTTACTGTGTTGTTTGCCTCTTTCCGGTTGCTTCTCTTGTTAGCTTCGGTTTCGTTCCGGAGTTGTGAGGATACGCTCGACTATGTTGCTCCGTCTTCTTCATGGATCCGTTCTTCTCCCTTGTGGAATCCCAGGCAAGATGATCATACCCTTGGATACCTTTACTACCATTGCCATGCTTAGTTGTCTTGATGCTATCGTTACATGTCGCGCTACCCTTCTTTATGTCAGCCTCTCCTTGTTGCCATGAAACCTCTAACCTTTGACACCTTCCTAGCAAAACCACTGTTTGGCTATGTTACCCGCTTGCTCAGCCCCTCTTATAGCGTTGTTAGTTGCAGGTGAAGATGAAGATCGTTCCAGGTGGGAACTTGTTGTTGGAATATCACAATATCTATAATTATTATTAACACACCTATATACTGGGCATGGGTGGAAGGCTTGGCCTTTTGCTAGCTGTTTTGTTCCACTCATGCCACCTTAGGCGCCGATAAACAGACATTATGTTCCTTGATTTTGCGTTCCTTACACGATGGGTGGATGGGGACCCCTTGACAGTTCGACTTTGAATAAAACTCCTCCAGCAAGGCCCAACATTGGTTTTAATTTGCCTCATAATAACAACTTAATTAATTAATTAAAATTGCATAGGGGGTCGCGTCCCCGAGGATTCTTTCTACATAGCAGGGGGGGCCAGTGCTGATGGTGTTGGTCCCAAACGAGGAGACTGCGGGGCCGCCTTGGGGAAACCCGAGGTATCTGGTGTAACATGTAGGATCACCCATCCGGTTGTGGCCTGAGACGAGATACGCGCGGCTACTATCAGGGTGTCGGCACGCCGGGAGGTCTTGCTGGACTTGTTTTACCATTGTCGAAATGACTTGTGCTACCGGGATGCCGAGCCTGATCGGTTTTCCCTAAGATAATGGGTGATGATATTATATTTATCACTTCAGCTAATCGTGAGAGCTTGTGATGGGCTAAGTTGGGACACCCCTGCAGGATTATAATCTTTCGAAAGCTGTGCCCGCGGTTATGTGGCAGATTGGAATTTGTTAATGTCCGGTTGTAGAAAACTTGACAGATGATCCGAAGTAAAAGACACAACTGTGTGAGTAACCGTGACTGTCTCTTTTCACTTTGAGAAGAGAACACGGTGGGGTTATGTTTGATTCGTATGTAGTTCAGGATCTTTAGCGATCACTACTTTTATGACCGTTTGCGTAGATGCTCATCTTATTCTGGTACTCGTAAGTTAGCCACCATATTTTGCTTAGCCGCTGCTGCAACCTCACCACGTTACCTCTTCCTACCCATAAAGCTTTGCTAGTCTTGTTACCCATGGTTATGGGATTGCTGAGTCCTCGTGGCTCACAGATACTACAACACCAGATGCAGGTTCAGCCGAGTAAGATGCAGAAGATGGCTCATGTTCTTCACTGGGAGCTCGATGAAGAAAGTGGCCGTATGTTTTTGATGTTTCGACGATCAGTAGTGGTTTCTACTAGGATTCGATCGAGGCCTGTGGCGTTATGTTGTTTGGTATCTTGTCTTTTGCATCTTACCCTTAGATGGGTTGTGATGTTTTGAATGATGTTTGACTTATGTAATGTATTGTGTGAAGTGGCGAGTGTAAGCCAACTATCTCCTTTTGCAATTTAATCCCTCTTTTACATGAGTCGTCCAAAGATACCAAACTTGCGATCATTCCAGAATGGGCTTATATCTTTAAGTCGTGCCTCGACACGTAGGAGATATAGTCCCATCCTGGGCATTACAGTACTCCTACATGGCCTTTCATCGATACCTTTTCCAAACATGGTCCACACTTCCTTCTCTTTACCGGTATGATCATTTCACTCTGATCCATCACCCAGATGAATCAGACCTGACACAACTCTAAGCATAGCAGGCAACATAAACAAATAGCATGGTGGATCACACATCACATGGCTCCATCGACTCCTACACATGCTAGTGGGTTTCAACTATTTACTATGGCAAAGACAGGGCATGCAAGGAATAGGATTCAACTACCACAGCAAGTAGCAGTTCACATGCTGTTGCCTTAATGCAGTAAAAGAGAGCAGGAGCGAGAAGATGGGTTTGTATCGTTATGATCAATGATTGCTTGCCTGACAGAGTAGTTGTCGGGTACTGCTCTTTATCTGGATACGCAGAAGTATCCTCGGGAACAGGGCCTAACACGGAGAATATCGGCGATACAATCAATAAGCAAACAAATGCAACAATATGATGCATGCTCATGATATGGCAAGATGCATGTGTTTTGGGCTAATGCAACTATAACCAGAAGGGTTTGAGCCCATTTGAATCAAAGATTCAAATTGAAACTCAAACTATTATTTATTTAAGTGCATTAACATGTTTTAATGTATACAGCAAGGTTAACTTGCTCAAACATGCATGAAACCAGTGCCATTGGAAAGATTGGATTTTTCTGATCATTTTTCGTATATAAATCTTTTCCATCTGAGCTACTGTTGAATTTATATGATTTTTTTGAAGTTTAAAGCATTTTCTGGAATTTCCTGAATTGTTTTTAAATCAAATAATCCCAGAAAATCCTTTACTGCGTCAGCATGACATCATGCTGACGTCAGCAAGTCAACAAACCTGATCCAGGTCAAACCTGACTGGTGGGTCCCTCATGTCAGTGTCTCTGGAGCTAATTCCGGTCAAAACTGGAGTTGACTGGGTTTGACTAAGTGATGGGGCCCACTGTCAGTGACAGTGGTGGTTAATCTAATTACTGTTAGCTCCTAATTAACAGGCCACGTCAGCCCTCCGGAGTTTGGCCGGCGGCGACCATTTCGCACGGCGGTGACTCGTAGGAATCCTTGTTCCGGCGACCATTTGTCGCGCGGATGGGCTCTAAGTACTCCTGGTGATGCACCGCATCAAACGGTGCCAATTGTTGGTCGAAAGGTCGCCGGAGTCGACGACGACGAGCTCGTCCGCGGCGGCGCTCGCATGGAGTAGGCCGGGACGGTGTTGTGGTGCACGGTAGGAGAAGTTAGAGCTGGCATTAGCTTGCTGGTGATTTACTGATCCTAATGGCATGCTCAGCTGCGAGGCACGGTGCCTGTGGCCACGGCGGCGAGGTTGCCGGCGGCGGTGAGCTACGGTCAGCAAGGGGGCGGTGGCTACAAGGCGTAATCGAGCCCGTGGAGAGAGGGGTTCGAAGCGTGAGCTCACAGCGGTCGCAGAGGGCGTCGAAGCGAGCTCGGGGAAGGTCGGACGGCGGCGTACGGTCGGCGGCGATCTCCGGTGCCGAAGGTTGAAGACGACGGCGGGGAGGGCGTTGTAGAGCTTCTGGCGTCGTGTGCGTCGGTGGGGAGCTTCGGGGCGATGCGGCGGAGCTAAAGGTGTGTCGGTGATGCGAGGGAGTGGCGTAGGGCGTGGTGGTAGCGATCGACGGCGACGAGCTCGCTCGGTGGAGCTCGGTGGAGGGGAGAGAGGAGGGGAGAGGCACGGGGGAGAGGGGGAAACGGTCGAGGGGGTCTGCGTGGCGTCGTCCGGTTCCATCCAGAGGGTCGAGGAGGAGAGGCAGGCACGCAGGAGGTGGCCGGCGCATCGGCGGCGCTCGCCACCGAGCTGCTTCGTGCGCTGGCACGGCGAAGAAGACGGGGATGCCCCTGGTGGGCTGGGCCGGCTGGGCCAGGCAGGTAGGTGAGCTTAGGTAAGTCTGCCTTTTTCTATATTTTTTCTATTTACTTTCTGTTTCATTTCTTTTGCAACTTTGTTGAATTAAATATAATGCCAGAACATTTTTGTAACTCATGAAACTAGTCATGCTCAATGTATATTATATGAACAGTATGGAACATTTTAGTTTATGATTATTTGGGCACATAAAATATTTTATAGCATTTAAATGCCCAAATGCAAATACCACATGAATTAATCCAGAGACCTTGGGTGTCCTAGAAAATTGTGCACCATTTTTGGCAGAAGTTTAAGACCAAGGCAGAAATGATGAACATTTTTGAAGGGCATTTTGGGTACATTGGAAAAGATTTTATTAAACCCTAGTTGTTAGAAGAGGGGTGCTGGGGTTTCTGTCATTCCCATTTCAAGTTTGTTTGGAAAGTAAACATGATGCACACTCTAGCAAGTCCTAACGCAAGCACTGACTAGGGATGTGACAACTCACCCCCACTCAAAAGGATCGCGTCCCGAGATTCGGGTTCCTCCGGGAAGAGAGTGGGGTACTCACGTCGAAGACGATCCTCCCTTTCCCAAGTAGCTTCACTCTCGGAATGATGTGACCATTGAACCTTGAGAAACTTGATATTGTGGTGTCGAGTGGTACGCTCGGTTTGATCAAGAATACGAACGGGGTATTCTCGATATGTGAGATTGTCCTGGAGATCAAGCGTTTGGTGGTCCACTCCACGGACAGGATCCGAGAAGCAACTCCTGAGTTGAGAAACGTGGAAGTCATCATGAACTCTTGAAAGGTGCGGAGGTAGTTCCAATTGGTAGGCAACTTCTCCTCATTTGGCAAGAATGCGAACAGGACCGATGTAACGTGGGGCCAATTTGCCTTTGATACCGAAGCGATGGGTTCCCTTAAGAGGAGTAACCCGAAGGGAAGCCTTATCGCCGACTTCAAAAGTCACAGCCTTATGATGACTATCATATTGGCTCTTCTGGCGAGACTGGGCTGTTTTCAATTTCTCACGAACGATGCGAACTTGCTCTTCTGCTTCCTGGATCATATCCAGACCAAAGAATTGTCTTTCCCCGGTTTCTGACCAGTTAAGATGTGTTCGACATCTTCGTCCATATAAAACTTCGAAGGGAGCCTTGCCCAAGCTGGCTTGATAACTATTGTTATAAGCGAATTCGGCAAATGGAAGACACTTCTCCCAATCCATACCGAAAGAGATGACAGAGGCTCGAAGCATATCTTCTAGAATTTGATTGACTCGTTCCACTTGACCACTTGACTGAGGATGGAAGGAGGTGCTGAAAGAGAAATTAGTTCCCATAGCATTCTGGAAACTTTCCCAAAATCGTGAAGTGAAAAGACTTCCACGGTCTGAGTAAATCTCCAATGTCACACCATGAAGTGATACTATCCGAGAGATATACAAATCTGCTAGCTGGCTAGCGGTTATACTCTCTCGAACAGGTAGGAAGTGGGCTACTTTAGGGAGGCGGTCGATAACGACGAAGATAACATTACTCCGTTTCCTGGTCCTGGGAAACCCGGTAATGAAGTCCATACCGATCTTGTCCCATTTCCATTCAGGAATAGCAAAAGGTTGGAGGGTGCCAGCAGGCCGTTGATGCTCTGCTTTGACTCGACGACAAACGTCGCAGTTAGCAATGAATTGAGCGATTTCTCTCTTCATCCTAGTCCACCAGAACCTCTGGCGTAGGTCCTGATACATTTTGGTACTACCGGGATGAATCGTGAGAGGAGATTCATGAGCCTCCTTAAGGATTAACTGCCGTAGATGTTGGTTCTTGGGAACCACTAAACGGTTCTCGAAGAAGACAACACCTCGATCATCCGTAGAGAAACTTCTAGCGAGTCCGCTAGCAATGCTCTCCTGGAGTCGGGATATACCCTTATCACGCTTCTGGGCAGCTATGATCTGATCCATAAGGGTAGGTTTCTCCGCCAAGGTGGAAAGGAATCCTGGAGGAACAATGTGAAGGTTAAGCTTACGAAATTCCTCATGAAGAAGTGGTTGCCCTTGTTGTAACATCAAGTTGTTACAATAAGACTTACGACTTAGTGCGTCAGCCATGACATTGGCCTTCCCAGGGGTGTAACTGATTCCTAAGTCGTAATCTGTGAGCAACTCAACCCAGCGTCTTTGCCTGAGATTTAGATCCGGTTAGGTGAAGATGTATTTCAGATTTTGATGATCGGTGAAGATTTCACAGTGATTACCAAGAAGGTAATGTCGCCATGTTTTGAGTGTGTGGACTACAGCTGCAAGCTCTTGATCATGTGTAGGATAGTTATCCTCATGTGGACGCAACTGTCGGGATGCGTAAGCAATCACTTGACGATCTTGCATGAGTATGCAACCTAGTCCTTGTCGCGAGGCGTCGCAGTAGATAATAAAATCCTTGGAAAAGTCTGGTGGTACCAGTACGGGTGCAGATGTCAGACGTCTTTTCACTTCCTGAAAGCTGGACACGCACTGTGGGGTCCATTCAAACTTTTTATCTTTCTTGAGGAGTTCAGTTAGAGGTTTAGCAACCTTGGAGAAGTTCTCGACGAAGCGTCGGCAATAGCTCGCTAAGCCAAGGAAACTCCTAACTTGCTTGACCGATTTAGGGGGAGTCCAATCAAGGATGGCTTGAACTCGCTCGAGATTTACAGCAATACCCTTGCCAGAGATCACATGACCTAGATAGGTCACTTTCGGCAACCAGAATTCACATTTAGAGAATTTGGCATAAAGGCGGTGTTCTCGAAGTTTCGTCAATACCAGCCTTAGATGCTCGGCATGATCTTTCTTGTTCTTGGAGTAGATGAGTATATCATCGAGGTATACCACGACGAATTTATCCAAATGCTCCATGAATATAGAATTCATTAGCCGGGAGAAGGTGGCTGGGGCATTGGTTAATCCGAAGGACATGACGTTGTACTCATATTGGCCATAACGAGTAACAAACCCGTTTTAGGAATGTCCCCGTTCTTGATCTTGATTTGATGGTAGCCCAACCTCAAATCCATTTTAGAGAAGACTGAGGATCCAGTGAGCTGGTCATACAGGTCGTTGATCACGGGAGCGGATACTTGTTCTTTATGGTGACCAGATTGACAGGTCGGTAATCTACAACCATCAGTTCCGTTCCATCCTTCTTCTTGACGAAGAGGACGGGACAAGCCCAAGGGGAAGAACTAGGACGGATGAAACCCTTTTTCAAGGACTCATCAAGTTGTTTCTTAAGCTCAGCTAATTCTAGGGGTGCCATCTTATAAGGTCTCCTAGAGATCGGGACAGTTCCTGGAATAAGATCTATCTCGAACTCGACATCTCTGTCAGGTGGAACACCTGGCTGTTCTTCTGGGAAAACATCCGGAAAGTCATGGAGTACCGGGATATTTTTGAGTTCACGTAGATGGCTGGCATTAAGAGAGTAGAGCTGACGCTCAGCCATTCGGGTCAAGACATTGACTGTCTTGCCGGATGGATGTGTAAGTTGAACGGTCCTAGTGTAGCAATCAATTTTGGCGTAATGAGTTGTCATCCAATCCATACCCAAGATGATGTATATGTCCGAGGACTTGAGAGCGATTAGTGATGCAAGGAAAACAAGTCTATCGATAAGAATTTCATTTCCATGGCTTACCCTAGAGGTTTGCCACTTTGAACCAGGAGTTTGAATAACCATGGAAGTAGGCATGTCACAAAAAGTCATGTTGTGCATTCGAGCATAGCTCTCAGATCTGAACGAATGGGATGCTCCAGTATCGAAAAGAACAGATGCCGGATGGCAATTAATGAGAAGCGTACCAAGGACGACGTTAGGATCCTCATAAGCTTCCTCAGCAGAGACATAGTTGACATGACCACGAGCAGTGGGAATTGGCTTGACATAATTCACCTTGCCGGTTGGCTTACCACGCCCAACGGGTTTTCCTGGCTGGTTCTGGGGACACTCACGCATGTAGTGCCCCGGTTCCCCACACTTGAAGCATGTCACAGTGCCAGTGCGTGGAGCAAAGTTGGTCGGTGGTCCTCCATAAGTCTTGGCAGGTGCAAACAGTTGAGTTGGGCGAGGCGCCTCATAGGATGGCCTCGGTGTGTACTTGGGTGGCAGAGCAGTGTTAGGAACCCACACACGACGCTTGTGAGAGCCAGAGCCGGATGAGGAACCAAAGTCACGAGGGTGCTTGCGTGTGGCTTCGAAATCAGTCTGGCCCGTCTCAGCACTGATGGCTTTGTTCACCAACTTCTGGAAGGAAGTGCACTCGTGCAGACGTAGATCTCGGCGGAGTTTAGGGCTGAGTCCCATGCGGAACCTCGCCTGCTTCTTGGCATCGGTGGATACTTCCTCAGGTGCATAGCGTGCCAAGTTGCCAAACTCGCGACTATAGCCATCCACGGTTAACCGGCCCTGGGTGAAATTGCAGAATTCCTCCCGCTTGCGATCCATGAGACCTTCCGGAATGTGATGTTCACGGAATGACTCACTGAACTCAGCCCAAGTAGTGATTTGGCCAGCAGGACGCATAGCCTCAAAGTTCTCCCACCAGAGACTGGCAGGGCCCTCAAGATGGTAGGCGACGTAAGTAACCTTGTCAGCTTCGGCCACACGGGCAGAGTGTAGCTTGTGGGTGATACTACGAAGCCAGTCATCCGCATCCAGAGGTTCAGTGGAATGATGGAACTTAGGTGGGCACATCTTGATAAAGTCATTGATTGACACCACGTAATTCCTCTGACGGAACCCATTGTTCTGCTCTATGCGTTCCAGCAGACGGTTGGTCTCTCTCTTGTTCCGTTCTGCTTCGAGCATAACTTCAGCCAAGGAGGGTGGCTGGGGCAGATTCTCATCTCTAGCCCAACTAGGCTCACCCTGCTCCTGAGCAGCAGGAGTGCTGCGAGTGTTGACCATCCTAGGAAAACAAAAAACCGGTTTAGACAAGGATGGCAAAAACTTGACATAGGAGTGTAGAATATAATGGATGACACGGAATTCAGAGATGTTCATCCGTACAACATGGTAATATAGAAACTGCCATATATACACCAGTGGTCATACACACCATACATAGTTTAGTACAAGCCAAGGCAAAAGTACAACTGTGGTGAAAGACGATACATCCCATCAGAGGCATTCCAAGCTCCTATACATTATTTAACTACACCTCCGGAACTCAGTAATAGCTAAGTCATATTCCACAAGACGCAAAGGACTATGGAAATACAACTACTACGATACTACTACTGCCACGATCTAGCTCAGACATTCCCGTAGTAATCTTCGTAGAGATTACCACCGTAGCCTGGGAGTGGAACAGATGGATCTTGAAACTCTCGAGCACTCGAAGGCTGTGGACCATAGGGACATGGATGTGGCCTCGGTCCCGATGCTGGTGGTAACCGACGCCGACGTGGAGGTGTAATGCCCGCAACGTCACGCCAATCCATACGATCAGGCAGACGAGTCTGCACGTGGTACAAATCCCGCATATCCAGATATCCGGCATGCACAGCAGGTGCAAGCCGTGTCAAAGTAATCCAGTGGGCGGCTCGAGTGTTATACAGCTCCATTCGGAGGGCACGGACCTCACGGTCCCTATCCTCCAGCATATGAACAGTAGTCTGAAGCAGTGGCTCCTCATGAGCGGCATCAGTATACAGTCCAGTGTAGTAGCCTTCCTCTCCGGGAAGTGAGGCTGGCATGTAACAGAACTCAGTGTTCAGCAACAGGGCATGCCTTGCCCGGAGGATGGTCATCATCGAATAAGCGGCATCCTGCACTGCCATCTCGATAGTAACCCTGAGTCCATAAGACCAATGGATGGGGTCGTTAGCTCCGGGATATGAGGGGTATATCCGGACTGTGCAGAAATACTGACTCTGATTGAAATCTCGGTACTGTTCCTCCACGATGTACTCAGGATACCAGCGGTAACCGGTCTCAGTCAACACACGGACTAGCATGGCCTTCTGACCGAGCAAATTAATGCACCGAGTCAAACGAACCACTTGGTGAGGTGTGCGGCCAGACATCTGAAACACGAAGTAATGCAAAGGCATTAGTGTTTCTGGAAGAAATCGGGCAGCATAACAACTGTAAATGCTCAAAAAAGATTTTGAGACATCATACAAATGATAGCATAGCCACTCAACAATATCATATCAAGGTTCCGGGTCCAACAAATCATCATACTAAAAGGGTAGAAACTGAACTGAGGCTTGAAACCAGCAATCCTAAGAGTCTATGAATTAGTAACACGTGAACCTAGTAAGGAGAAGAGGCCTAGTCCTAAATCCCCGTGGAAATAATAGACTGACTCAGATCAGAAGGGCATAAGGTAAAGGAGTAAAAGAGCCTTACGTTCCCTTCCACAATCAATTCCCCTACATATAACTAAGAATTTTTCTAGACTCAACATCGACCAGTTTGGCTTGAGAAATCTACATGCAGTCCGGCTCTGATGCCAACGCTGTCAGGACCCCGGTCCTAAGTCACACCGATCTAGCTGTAGCACGTCATATCGCTTTGCGGCCTCACGCACGGTATCCCCACGTGTGCCACCTTACCTGGCCCGGGACCGTTTGCGCATTTTGGCACACATATATGACAGTGTCGCTAGCATCCATATGACAGAGAACCCGGGCCGACATGGCTAGTTATAAACCAAAAGTGGCACTAAATTACAGAGACAGGCATCCATGACCCAGCAACGAACGTGTCGGTCATCAACGTATGAACCCAAGTCGTAGCAAGCTACATGGACTTAAAGGAACAACGCGTGACATTTCCCCTAAGGGACAGACACAGGAACGAAGAAGGACACATGCCGGCCAGCCTACGTGTTCCGAGCAGTAGCAAGCTACCAAAGCTCATTGGAAGCACTAGGAGGCATTTCCCTGTAAGATAGGCTACCAAAGGAAAACAACTAGGTGTCGGATCCCACACATACCAAGCATTTCAATCATACACACAATATGCTCAATATGTGCAAATACAACATTGCATCACAACAGAACTCTATGACTCAAAGTACTTTATTTAAGAGGCTCCAAGAGCCATACATAACATATCCATATAGGTAGGGGTCACATGTCCCAACACTCAAGTCATACAGTCATACAAACACAAGTGGAAGCTAACATGTCTGAGTACAGACAACTTGGAAAATAAAATAGGCTTGGTGTAGCCTGACTATCTACAACGCCCTTCACAAGCTCCAGATCTCCGTCTGGGTAGCAAGCTACTCGTCGACGTCAACGTCTATGTAGAACCCATCAGAAGGGGCAGGGTTCTCCTCTGCAACAGTTCTTAAGCAAACATGAGTACAAAGGTACTCAGCAAGTCTTACACCAGAACCTATCATACATGCAACATTATCAATGGGGGCAGTGGAGTTCATAGCAGAAAGCCACCTTTGACTCTTGGCTAACCTATACTACAACTCTCATCAGATTGCAAGATATTACTACGTACACGAGTCCTCTACTCACCACAACAATACACCACCGAGGATCCTCTACCGTCATCCTACGGAAGGGCCATCCACGGCACTCACACTTGTCTTGAGGCTTTTAGTAGTATCCATCAACTTGTCTATGAACTGTAAGAGTAATCAAGTAGTCCGTACCGCGAACAACGTCTATTCGAATAGATTGATAACCCTGCAGGGGTGTAGTTCTTCGCACATGTTTTCACCAATTAGCGTCTGCACACGACATGTGCTCGGCAGACTTCAAGCGAAAGCCGACGTGGGTGTAGACCACGACCTAACCAACCACTCAAGTCTCTCGTCCAGGTTTATCGCCTATTTGGGTTCCATCCGTGGGGAGATCCGGCCGGGGTGTGGCTCACGGCCCCAAATGATGTGTACAGGGTTCCCGAGTCACCAAACGGGCAACCGGTACACTGTGCCACGTACCTGTCACATCACAGCCCACCCAGAGGGTCAGCGCTGTGGACGACCACCGGTAAACTAAAAACACCAGAAACTAGTTGCAACTCCTGGACAGAGAACATGGGCAGTCAATAAGTCGAGCGGGGTCATATTTCAGGGCCCAATGTGTGGTAGTAGCTGTAACTTGAACCACACATACAGATCTCAGGTCCTATGGACGATTCCAGTGAAACAACCCACCACGTACTCCTACATGGCCTTTCATCGATACCTTTACCAAACATGTTCCACACTTCCTTCTCTTTACCGGTATCATCATTTCACTCTGATCCATCACCCAGATGAATCAGACCTGACACAACTCTAAGCATAGCAGGCAACATAAACAAATAGCATGGTGGATCACACATCACATGGCTCAATCAACTCCTACACATGCTAGTGGGTTTCAACTATTTACTGTGGCAATGACAGGTCATGCAAGGAATAGGGTTCAACTACCGCAGCAAGTAGCAGTTCACACGCTGTTGCCTTAATGCAGTAAAAGAGAGCAGGAGCGAGAAGATGGGTTTGTATCGGAATGATCAATGATTGCTTGCCTGACAGAGTGGTTGTCGGGTACTGCTCTTCAGCTGGATACGCAGAAGTATCCTCGGGAGCAGGACCTAACACGGAGAATATCGGCGATACAATCAATAAGCAAACAAATGCAACAATATGATGCAAGCTCATGATATGGCAAGATGCATGTGTTTTGGGCTAATGCAACTATAACCAGAAGGGTTTGAGCCCATATGAATCAAAGATTCAAATTGTAACTCAAACTATTATTTATTTAAGTGCATTAACATGTTTTAATGTATACAACAAGGTTAACTTGCTCAAACATGCATGAAACCAGTGCCATTGGAAAGATTGGATTTTTCTGATCAATTTTCATATATAAATCTTTTCCATCTGAGCTACTGTTGAATTTATATGATTTTTTAAAGTTTAAAGCATTTTCTGGAATTTCCTGAATTGTTTTTAAATCAAATAATCCCAGAAAATCCTTTACTACGTCAGCATGACATCATGCTGATGTCAGCAAGTCAACATACCTGATCCAGGTCAAACCTGACTGGTGGGTCCCTCATGTCAGTGTCTTTGGAGCTAATTCCGGTCAAAACTGGAGTTGACTGGGTTTGACTAAGCGATGGGGCCCACTGTCAGTCACTGTGGTGGTTAATCTAATTACTGTTAGCTCCTAATTAACACGCCACGTCAGCCCGCCGGAGTTTGGCCGGCAGCGACCATTTCGCACGGCGGTGACTTGTCGGAATCCTTGTTCCGACAACCATTTGTCGCGCGGATGGGCTCTAAGTGCTCCTGGTGATGCACCACATCCAACGGTGCCATTGGTTGGTCGAAAGGTCACCGGAGTCGACGACGACGAGCTCGTCCGCGGCGGTGCTCGTACGGAGTTGGCCGGGACGGCGTTGTGGTGCACGGTAGGAGAAGTTAGAGCTCGCATTAGCTTGCTGGTGATCTACTGATCCTAATGGCGTGCTCAGCTGCGAGGCACGGTGCCTGTGGCCACGGCGGTGAGCTACGGTCAGCATGGGGGCGGCGGCTACAAGGCGTAATCGAGCCCGTGGAGAGAGGGGTTCGAAGCGTGAGCTCACAGCGATCGCAGAGGGTGTCGAAGCGAGCTCGGGGAAGGTCGGACGGCGGCGTACGGGCGGCGGCGATCTCCGGTGCCGAAGGTTGAAGACGACGGCGGGGAGGGTGTTGCAGAGCTTCTGGCATCGTGTGCGTCGGTGGGGAGCTTCGGGGCGATGCGGCGGAGCTAAAGGTGCGTCGGGGAGGCGAGGGAGTGGCGTAGGGCGCGGTGGCAGTGATCGACGGCGACGAGCTCGCTCGGTGGAGCTCGGCGGAGGGGAGAGAGGAGGGGAGAGGCACGGGGGAGAGGGGGAAACGGTCGAGGGGGTCTGCGTGGCGTCGTCTAGTTCCATCCAGAGGGTCGAGGAGGCCAGGCAGGCAGGCAGGAGGTGGCCGGCGCGTCGGCGGCACTCGCCACCGAGCTGCTTCGTGCGCTGGCACGGCGAAGAAGACGGGGATGCCCCTGGTTTGCTGGGCCGACTGGGCCAGGCAGGTAGGTGGGCTCAGGTAAGTCTGCCTTTTTCTATTTTTTCTGTTTACTTTTTGTTTCATTTCTTTTGCAACTTTGTTGAATTAAATAAAATGCCAGAACATTTTTGTAACTCATGAAACTAGTCATGCCCACTGTATATAATATGAACGGTATGGAACATTTTAGTTTATGATTATTTGGGCACATAAAATATTTTATAGCATTTAAATGCCCAAATGCAAATACCATATGAATTAATCGAGAGACCTTGGGTGTCCTAGAAAATTGTGCACCATTTTTGGCAGAGGTTTAAGACCAAGGCAGAAATGATGAACATTTTTGAAGGGCATTTTGGGTACATTGGAAAAGATTTTATTAAACCCTAGTTGTTAGAAGAGGGGTGCTGGGGTTTTTGTCATTCCCATTTCAAGTTTCTTTGGAAAGTAAACAGGATGCACACTCTAGCTAGTCCTAATGCAAGCACTGACTAGGGATCTGACACCGAGTCGCTTGTCATAGCTGAAGAGAAGAGCCGCCTTGATCGGTTGGTGGCAATGGCTGGCGAGCATCCGGCTATACCATCCGATCCCAAGGAGGCAAAACCGCAAGGCTCATTCCAGCCGCCCAAGGAAACCAAGAAGATTGCTTTGGACCCGTCACACCCGGAGCGATTTGCTGTCATAGGGTCAAACCTAGACATCAAATAGGAAAGCAAGCTCGTCGATTTCCTCCGTGAGAATTGGGACATCTTTGCATGGTCCCCCAAAGACATGCCGGGTGTCCCGACGTATTTCGCCGGGCACAAGATACATGTGAGAGAAGACGTGAAGCCGGTCATGCAGCCACTCTCCCGCCTTTCAGAAGAAAAAAGAAGAATTGTTGGAGAAGAAGTTGCCCGCCTGCTAGCAGCCGGCTTCATTATGTAAGTGTTCTACCGAGAGTGGCTCTCCAACCATGTCCTAGTGCTGAAGAAGAACGACAAATGACGCATGTGCATTGACTACACCAGCCTCAACAAAGCTTGCCCTAAAGATCAGCTTGCTCTGCCGCGAATAGATCAAGTGATTGACTCCACAGCCAGATGTGTGCTGCTGTCATTCCTTCATGCCTATTCCGGATACCACCAGATCAAACTGGATCCGCTCGACCACCTGAAGACCGCCTTCCTCACGCCATTTGGGGCCTTCTACTACCTGACTCTAACGTTCGGCTTGAGAAATGCCAGCGCCACCTTTCAGCGTTGCATGCTGAAGTGTCTCCTCAAGCAACTTGGCAGAAATGCCCATGTTTACATGGATGATATCATGGTGAAGACGGAGAAGAGGGGAACTCTCTTGGAGGACCTCCAAGAGACCTTCGAAAACCAGCGCTGCTTTTAGATCAAGCTAAACCTGGAGAAATGCGTCTTTGGGGTACCAGCAGGCTAGCTCCTTGGCTTCCTGGTGTCTGAACGCGACATCGAGTGCAACCCCGCAAAGATCAAGGCCATTGAGAGGATGGAGAGGCCAACTCGCATACGAGACATCCAGAAGTTCAATAGGTGCCTGGCATTGCTCAACCGATTCATCAGCCGGCTGGGCGAGAAGGCACTCCCTCTGTACAAATTGATGAAGAAGACCACCTGCTTCAAGTGGAATGACAAGGCGGACGAAGACTTCCACCAGCTCAAGAAAGTGTTGTCCATGCCGCCTGTCCTGGCGGCGCCAACAGACAAGGAACCCATGTCCCTTTACACAGTCGCCACCAGCCGGGTGGTCAGCACTGTGATTGTGGTCAAACGCCCAGAAGACGGCAGAGCCTTGCCTGTCCAGAGGCCGTTCTATTACTTGAGCGATGTGCTGTCACTTTCCAAGCACAACTATCCCCATTACTAGAAGATATGCTATGGTGTGTAATTTTTCGCCAAGAAACTCAAGTAGTACTTCCAAGATCATCCGATCACGGTCATATGCACGGCTCCGCTTGCTGAGATCATGGGCAATAGAGATGCTTCAGGCCGAGAGGCAAAGTGGGCCATTGATCTGGCCCCCTTCACCATCTTCTACCAGTCCCGTACCACCATCAAGTCACAAGCGCTGGCCGACTTCCTCGGCGACTGGGCCAAGACCCAGTACCTGCCGCCTGCTCCAGATTCAACCCATTGGCGAATGCACTTTGATGGATCAACGATGCGCACTGGCCTGGGAGCCGGCGTCGTCCTCACCTCTCCCAAAGGTGACAAGCTCAAGTACACCTTGGAAATCCACTTTGCCGCATCCAACAACGTGGCCGTGTATGAGGCACTAATTCACGGGCTACGGATTGCCAAAGAGATTGGAATCCGCTGAGTGTTGTGCTATGGTGACTCGGACTTGGTGGTCCAACAGTCGTCTGGTGATTGGGACACCAAAGATGCAAACATGACAAGTTACCGCTTCATGGTCCAGCAAACAGTGGGCATTTTGACGGTTGCGAGTTCCTCCACATACCACGAGCTAACAATGTTCAGGCCGACGCATTGGCACGAATTAGCTCCACACAGCAAGGAATACCAGCCGGCGTGTGTAACACCCCAAAAGTTTAAACATGATTTGTTTATCAAAATTTTGCCAGGAAATTAAATTTTTCATCTTCTGGGTTTTCTTTGATTTCAGCACCACTCCTTTCTTTGATATTATGGAGTTTTTACCCAAAGTGAGAACTTTTCAAATATATTATTGGACTTGTTTACCCCCTCAAGAAAAACATTTCTATTATCAGTGGAATTATTTGCATAATTATTTCTCTCTGAGCTTTATTCCTTAAAGTGATTTATCATCAGTTTTAGAGATCTATTTGGACTACAACCCTTTGAGAAATTTATTTAAAAATTCCACCAAAATTTGGGGATGTCATGTGAAGTTCCTACATCACTTTTATGCAAAAACCCATTGGTGTTCTTTGAAAAATTTGAGCAAATCATCCTCATCTTCATTCTGGCCCAGCTTGGCATTTTCTATTGGAACCCTAATCATTTTTGCTCTAGTGACCCCTAGGGTTTCCTGCTTGTAGTACACCCTACCAAACTCTTAAGTCCAGGAGATTGGACCCATTGGAATATTTTTTGTCCATGCAACAATGTCTTTTAGTTTCTGTCCAGATTTGTTTTTCTCAAAAACTTACACTTGCAAGTTTCTGGTCTTGACCAACTAACCTTGCCACCATCTCCTACACCTAAAGAGACATTGGTTTGGAGATTTTGGCCACCCCAAGAGTAGCCTAGATGCCCTTGGCATTCTGTCAAACACCTTATGAGCATAGCCAGATTGGGCATGATTGTTAGTTTGTGTTGTGAACTTGATCCACTGACACAGCAACCCTGTCCACTAAACTCCTCGATGCCTCTAACCTAGACCTGTTAATCCCCAACCCCACCCAAGCCTCCTAGCATGCCTTGCCATTTTGCCGAGCAGTTGCCGTGCGTGCCCGAAGAGCGAGCTGAGCGCGCGTTTTGCACGTGCGTGCGCACGCGTCGCCGCGTCCCACAACCAACACGCCACCGACCCATTCCTCAGCGTAGGGCCACCCTGACGCCCTTCAGCGCCATCGTCAGGTCGGCGTTGGCCGCACGCCGGCGACCACAGTACGCCCCTGCCATGGACGGTGTCGCCCGAGCCACTCCAGTGCGCCAGCTGCCCCCTGGAGCAGCTCAAGCTTATCCACGAGCCCGTCCGCTAGCGCCCGCCGCCTCCACGTCGCCCTGCTGCAACAGAACGGCGGTTCGCCGTTGATCTTATCCCCGGCCGCCGCGGAACCGACCTCGAACGCTATAAATAGGAGCCCCCGAGCTCGTCCAAGCACTCAGGCGACCTCAAGACACCTCCCTAGAACTCCCGTGGCCAGCAATCGATGGGGGAAGAGCTGTCTTCCTCGTCTCCAGCTAGTTCGGCAGCCACCACACCCCAGCTCCGTTCGCCGCAAGCAGTCCCTCCCCCGTCCATCCAGCACCACCACCCGACTCCCCTTGATCGTGTGGAGCTAACCAAACCCTCAACTTCGACCAGGAGCCACCGTAGCCAAGACCCCCAAATCCACCCGAAGCCACCGCCGCCGCGGAGCTTGCCGCCGGCGATTCCCTCCACCCCCACCAACCTAGCAACCACCGGGAGGACCGCCCCAGACTGGCGGATCCATCCCCGCCCTCAGAACCCCGCGAGGAGCCGTGGCTCGTCGATGGCGATAACCAGAACCCCCGCACCGCTCGGACAGAGGAGGAAGGAGGCGGGCGACTGGTCAAACCTGACCAGTGGGCCCGAGGGACCCACTGTCAGTGACCCGAGCTGGCCCGCGCTGGTTTAAGTGGAAGCGTAAATCCCTGAAGTACGTTTCCCCTGCCTCGAAAGCGTATTCTCCCCGAAATGTTTTCTTTTTCTGATTTTATTTAAAAATAGAATATTGACTAAACTTTGACTGGCTGTAACTTTTTAAATATAAGTCGAAATGACTTGATTCTTTTTCTGTTGTTCCTCAAATTTGGTCTAGTTTATTTTCATATTTATTGGAAAATTTTCCAAACAATTTTTTGTACCGTTTTGAATATATGTGTTGATTTCAAATCTTCTTTAATAGGATTTTTGAAGAGGGGAGAAACTTTCTAAAAGTTTTGGGAATGCACCCTGCTTCTCCACAACTTGAAGGCAAGCATTCTGAACCCTGGTCTAATAGCTGTTGTGTGTTGTTTGATACGCTTACAACGCCACCTTGACACAGAGTTTCGTTAGATTTATGTGATGATGTGATCATGCTCATTGGTGCATGATGAAGTTTCCTTGCTGTTGGAAATTAATATACTTGGGATAGTGATCACCCTCATCTACCTTTCATGCCTATTGGAAGAAATCCGGGAGAGTCTTTGTCTTGGGTAGACACGAACTCGTTACTGATATTTCGTTGAGACGAGTATAGTCAGTAAGGCATGATAAGATATGGTGAATGGTGATTCTGTCTGTTGGTGTGGATCATATTTATTATGCTAATCATGCAGGTGATGCTTTAACCTCCTGAGTCGACCATAGATCGAGTCTTGTTCCAGTAACCCCCATGCTTGTTTCGTACTACCACTTGTCCCTGCCATAAGTAGGGTACGGTTCAGTAAGTTGTCAACCCCATTCTAGCACACACCGTACTGAGAGGCCATGGAGGAAGATATCGGCTGCATCCGGTAGGCATGCCACCTGGTCCGGGGGCATGGGTGTTTCCGGTTGGGACCGAGAGGGGGGCACCCCTTAGTAGCGCGCGGTATAAATTCGATCCCATGCTAATCGTGGTTGTAGCCTCCCCACTTAAAGTTTTGCTTAACGGGTGTCGTGGGTGATTCCAGACATCGACAAGTTAGGCTGGTGTGTGCAGTCAGGTGTGTTTCCAATTAAAAGACTATAGACGGAATTAGTCCCGACGGACTAAGGGAATCCGTTATTCATGGGTAAAGAGTACACCCTCTGCAGAGTTTAAATCTATTCGAATAGCCATGTCCATGGGTAAGGACTACAGTCTGGGATGGGTCAAGAGTCAGTCTTAGTGTCTATCTTCGGAGGAAAGATTGCTAAACCAAAACATGGATCATGACTTGTGACGTATGATGACTATCATCATTATTATTATTATTATGGACTAACCATTTATATTATTTGAGTTATTGAGTATCACTGGGACGGTCCTACCTCCTGGATATTCACCATAATTATCTTTCATTTATAAGCCCTATATATGGTGTCGCTCAGACGCCCGACTGTGGCATGCTTGTTATTTCTTTTATTCATAAGCCCTTTATGTGGTGTCGCTGAGACGCCTGTGAAGGAAATATGCCCTAGAGGCAATAATAAAGTTGTTATTTATATTTCCTTATATCATGATAAATGTTTATTATTCATGCTAGAATTGTATTAACCGGAAACTTAGTACATGTGTGAATACATAGACAAAACAGTATGTCCCTAGTATGCCTCTACTAGACTAGCTCATTGATCAAAGATGGTTATGTTTCCTAGCCATAGACATGAGTTGTCATTTGATCAACGGGATCACATCATTAGGAGAATGATGTGATGGACAAGACCCATCCGTTAGCATAGCACTATGATCGTTTAGTTTTACTGCTATTGCTTTCTTCATGACTTATACATGTTCCTATGACTATGAGATTATGCAACTCCCGAATACCGTAGGAACACCTTGTGTGCTATCGAACGTCACAACGTAACTGGGTGATCATAAAGATGCTCTACAGGTGTCTCCGAAAGTATTCGTGGTGTTGGCATAGATCAAGATTAGGATTTGTCACTCCGAGTGTCGGAGAGGTATCTCTGGGCCCTCTCGGTAACACACATCACAATAAGCCTGGCAAGCAAAAGACTAATGAGTTAGTCACAAGATGATGTGTTGCGGAACGAGTAAAGAGACTTGCCGGTAACGAGATTGAACTAGGTATAGAGATACCGACGATCGAATCTCGGGCAAGTAACATACCGTTTGACAAAAGGAACAACGTATGTTATTATGCGGTTCTGACCGATAAAAGATCTTCGTAGAATATGTAGGAGCCAATATGAACATCCAGGTTCCGCTATTGGTTATTGACCGGAGATGAGTCTCGGTCATGTCTACATAGTTCTCGAACCCGTCGGACGATCAGTATTATGAGTTTATGAGTATTGATGTACCGAAGGTAGTTCGGAGTCCCGGATGAGATCACGGACATGACGAGGAGTCTCGGAATGTCTGAGACATAAAGATTGATATATTGGACGACTATATTCGGACACCGGAAGTGTTCCGGAAAAGTTTCGGATTTATCGGGAATGCCAGAGGGGGTTACCGGAACCCCCTACGAGAGGGGATGGTCGATAGTGGGCCTAAAGGGAAAGAGAGAGGCAGCCCATAGGGCTGGCCGGCGCCCCCACCTAGGGTTCCTAGTTGGACTAGGATTGGGGGGGCGCCACCTCTCCTATTCCTTTCCCTCTTCCTTCTTCTGGTGAATCCTACTAGGAATAGGATTGCAATCCTATTCCTAGTAGGAGTCCACTCCCTAGCCGCACCAGGAAGGGCCGGCCGGCCTCCCTCCCTTGCTCCTTTATATACGGGGGCAGTGGGGCACCCAAAGACACACAAGTTGAATTGTTTTAGCCGTGTGCGGTGCCCCCCTCCACAGAATCACACCTCGGTCATACCGTCGCGGAGCTTAGGCGAAGCCCTGCGCCGGTGAACACATCATATCCGTCACCACGCCGTCGTGGTGACGAAACTCTCCCGTGAAGCTCAACTGGATCAAGAGCTCGTGGGACGTCATCAAGCTGAACGTGTGCTGAACGCGGAGGTGTCGTACGTTCGGTGCTTGATCGCTTGGATCGCGAAGAAGTTCGACAACATCAACCGCGTCACTTGACGCTTCCGCTCCCGGTCTACGAGGGTACGTAGACACACTATTCCCTCTCGTTGCTATGCATCTGGTAGATAGATCTTGCGTGATCGTAGGAAAATTTTAAAATACTACGTTCCCCAACAGTGGTATCAGAGCCAGGTCTATGCGTAGATGATATGCACGAATAGAACACAATGAGTTGTGGGCGATACTAGTCATACTGCTTACCAGCATGTCATACTTTGCTTCGGCGGTATTGTGAGATGAAGCGGCCCGGACCGACATTACGCGTACGCTTACGCGAGACTGGTTTCACTATTACGAGCACTCGTTGCTTAAAGGTGACTGGCGGGTGTCTGTCTCTCTCACTTTAGCTGAATCAAGTGTGTCTATGCCCGGTCCTTGTGAAGGTTAAAACAGCACATACTTGACGAAACATCGTTGTGGTTTTGTATGCGTAGGTAAGAACTGTTCTTGCTAAGCCCGTAGCAGCCACGTAAAACTTGCAACAACAAAGTAGAGGACGTCTAACTTGTTTTTTCAGGGCATGTTGGGATGTGATATGGTCAAGACATGATGAGTTATACGGTTTTGTATGAGATGATCATGTTTTGTAATGTTATCGGCAACTGGCAGGAGCCATATGGTTGTCGCTTTATTGTATGAAATGCAATCGCCATGTAATTGCTTTACTTTATCACTAAACGGTAGCGATAGTCGTAGAAGCAATAGTTGGCGAGATGACAATGATGCTACGATGGAGATCAAGGTGTCACGCCGGTGACGAAGGTGATCATGAAGGTGCTTTGGAGATGGAGATCAAAAGCACAAGATGATGATGGCCATATCATGTCACATATTTTGATTGCATGTGATGTTTATCTTATTATGCTTCTTATTTTGCTTAGAACGATGGTAGCATTATAAGATGATCCCTTACTAAATTTCAAGGTATAAGTGTTCTCCCTGAGTATGCACCGTTGCAAAAGTTCGTCGTGCCGAGACACCACGTGATGATCGGGTGTGATAAGCTCTACGTTCAAAAACAACGGGTGTAAGCCAGTTTTGCACACGCAGAATACTCGGGTTAAACTTGACAAGCCTACAATATGCAGATATGGCCTCGGAACACTGGAGACCGAAAGGTCGAGCGTGAATCATATAGTAGATATGATCAACATAAGATGTTCACCATTGAAACTACTCCATCTCACGTGATGATCGGACATGGTTTAGTTGATTTGGATCACGTGATCATTTAGATGACCGGAGGGATGTCTATCTAAGTGGGAGTTCTTAAGTAATATGATTAATTGAACTTTAATTTATCATGAACTTAGTCCTGGTAGTATTAGCATATCTATGTTGTAGATCAATAGCTCGCGATGTTGCTCCACGTTTATTTTTTTATATGTTCCTAGAGAAAACCAAGTCGAAAGATGTTAGTAGCAATGATGCGGAATTGTTCCGTGATCTGAGGATTATCCTCATTGCTGCACAGAAGAATTATGTCCTTGATGCACCACTAGGTGACAGACCTATTGCAGGAGCAGATGTAGACATTATGAACGTTTTGACAAAAGCTCGATATGATGACTACTTGATAGTTTAGTGCACCATGCTTTACGGCTTATAACCGGGACTTCAAAAACGTTTTGAACGCCACGGAGCATATAAGATGTTCCAAGAGTTGAAATTAGTATTTCATACTCATGCCCGTGTCGAGAGGTATAAGACCTCTGACAGTACTTTGCCTACAAGATGGAGGAGAATAGCTCAACCAGAGAGCATGTGCTCAGATTGTCTGGGTACTGCAATTGCTTGAATCAAGTGGGAGTTAATCTTCCCGATAAGATAGTAATTGACAAAGTTCTCTAGTCACTATCACCAAGTTAGTGAACTTCGTGATGAACTGTAATATGCAAGGGATGACGAAAGTAATTCCCGAGCTCTTCGCGATGCTAAAATCGGCGAAGGTAGAAATCAAGAAAGAGCATCAAGTGTTGATGGTTAACAAGACCACTTGTTTCAAGTAAAGGGCAAAGGGATAGAAGGGGAACTTCAAGAAGAATGACAAGCAAGTTGTCACTCCCATGAACAAACCCAAAGCTAAACTCAAGCCTGAAACTAAGTGCTTCTACTGCAAAGGAAATGGTCACTGGAAGTGGAACTGCCCTAGATACTTGGCGGATAAGAAGGATGGCAAAGTGAACAAAGGTATATTTGATATACAGATTATTGATGTGTATTTTACTAGTGTTCATAGCAACCCCTCGGTATTTGATACTGGTTTAGTTGCTAAAGAGTAGTAACTCGAAATAGGAGTTGCATAATGAACAGAAACTAGTTAAAGGATGAAGTGACGATGTGTATTGGAAGTAGTTCCAAGATTGATATGATCATCATCGTACAGTCCCTATACTTTCGGGATTAGTGTTGAACCTAAATAAGTGTTATTTGGTGTTTGTGTTGAGCATGAATGTGATTTGATCATGTTCATTGCAATACGGTTATTCATGTAAGTTAGAGAATAATTGTTGTTCTGTTTACATGAATAAAACCTTCTATGGTCATACACCCAATGAAAATAGTTTGTTGGATCTCGATCGTGTGATACACATATTCATAATATTGAAGCCAAAAGATGCAAGGTTAATAATGATAGTGCAACATATTTGTGGCACTGCCGTTTAGGTCATATTGGTGTAAAACGCATGAAGAAACTCCATAATGATGGACTTTTGGAATCACTTGATTATGAATCACTTGGTGCTTGCGAACCATGCCTCATGGGCAAGATGACTAAAACTCCGTTCTCTGGAACTGTGGAGCGAGCAACAGATTTGTTGGAGATCATACATACAGATGTATGTGGACCAATAAGTGTTGAAGCTCGTGGCGGGTATCGTTATTTTCTGACCTTCACTGATGATTTGAGCAGATATGGGTATATCTACTTAATGAAGCACAAGTCTGAAACATTTGAAAAGTTCAAAGAATTTCAGAGAGAAGTGGAGAATCATCGTAACAAGAAAATAAGAGTTTCTACGATATGATCGTAGAGGTAAAATATTTGAGTTAGCGAGTTTGGCCTTCAGTAAAAACAATGTGAAATAGTTTCACTACTCACGCCACCTGGAACACCACAGTGTAATGGTGTGTCTGAACGTCGTAACCGTACTTTATTGGATATGGTACGATCAATGATGTCTCTTACCGATTTACCACTATCGTTTTGGGGTTATGCATTAGAGACAGCTACATTCACGTTAAATAGGGCACCATCTAAATCCGTTGATACGACACCTTATGAACTATGGTTTGGCAAGAAACCAAAGTTGTCGTTTCTTAAAGTTTGGGGCTGCGATGCTTATGTGAAAACACTTCAACCTGATAAGCTCGAACCCAAGTCGGAAAAATGTGTCTTCATAGGATACCCAAAAGAGACTGTTGGGTACACCTTCTATCACAGATCCGAAGGCAAAATATTCATTGTTAAGAACGGATCCTTTCTAGAAAAAGAGTTTCTCTCCAAAGAAGTGAGTGGGAGGAAAGTAGAACTTGATGAGGTAATTGTACCTTCTCCCAGATTGGAAAGTAGTACATCACAGGAAATTGTTCCAGTGATTCCTACACCAATTAGTGAGGAAGTTAATGATAATGATCATGAATCTTCGGATAAAGTTTCTACTGAACGTCGTAGATCAACCAGAGTACGTTCCGCACCAGAGTGGTACAGCAACCCAGTTCTGGAAATCATGTTACTAGACCATGATGAACCTACGAACTATGAGGAAGCGATGATGAGCCCAGATTCCGCAAAGTGGCTTGAAGCCATGAAATCTGAGATGGGATCCATGTATGATAACAAAGTGTGGACTTTGGTTGACTTGCCCGATGATCGGCAAGCCATCGAAAACAAATGGATCTTCAAGAGGAAGACCGACGCAGACGGTAATATTACTGTTTACAAAGCTCGACTTGTTGCGAAAGGTTTTCGACAAGTTCAAGGAGTTGACTACGATGAGACTTTCTCACCTGTAGCGATGCTTAAGTCTGTCTGAATCATGTTAGCAATTGCCGCATTTTATGATTATGAAATCTGGCAAATGGATGTCAAAACTGCATTCCTGAATGGATATCTCAAAGAAGAGTTGTATATGATGCAACCAGAAGGTTTTGTCGATCCAAAAGGTGCTAACAAAGTATGCAAACTCCAGCGATCCATCTATGGACTGGTACAAGCATCTCGGAGTTGGAATATACGCTTTGATGAGGTGATCAAAGCATATGTTTTTATACAGACTTTTGGAGAAGCCTGTATTTACAAGAAAGTGAGTGGGAGCTCTGTAGCATTTCTAATATTATATGTAGATGACATATTGTTGATTGGAAATGATATAGAATTTCTGGATAGCATAAAAGGATACTGGAATAAAAGTTTTTTGATGAAAGACCTCGGAGAAGCTACTTACATATTAGGCATCAAAAAATTTATAGAGATAGATCAAGACGCTTAATTGGACTTTCACAAAGCACATAACTTGATAAGATTTTGAAGAAGTTCAAAATGGATCAGTCAAAGAAAGGGTTCTTGCCTGTTTTACAAGGTATGAAGTTGAGTAAGACTCAATGCCCGACCACTGCAGAAAAATATAGAGAGAATGAAAGTCATTCCCTATGCCTCAGCCATAGGTTCTATGAAGTATGCCATGCTGTGTACAAAACACGTTGTGTACCTTGCCAAAAGTTTGACAGGGAGGTACAATAGTGATCCAGGAGTAGATCACTGTACAGCGGTCAAAATTATCCTTAGTAATTGGATGACTAAGGAAATATTTCTCGATTATGGAGGTGATAAAGAGTTCTTCGTAAAGAGTTACGCCGATGCAAGCTTTGACACTAAATCCAGATGACTCTAAGTACCAATCCGGATGCGTATTGAAAGTGGGAGCAATTAGCTAGAGTAGCTCCATGTAGAGCATTGTAGACATAGAAATTTGCGAAATACATAGGGATCTGTATATGACAGACCCGTTGACTAAACTTCTCTCACAAGCAAAACATGATCACACCTTATTACTCTAGGGTATTAATCACATAGCGATGTGAACTAGATTATTGACTCTAGTAAACCCTTTGGGTGTTGGTCACATGGTGATGTGAACTATGGGTGTTATTCACATAACGATGTGAACTATCGGTATTAAATCACATGGCGATGTGAGCTAGATTATTGACTCTAGTGCAAGTGGGAGACTGAAGGAAATATGCCCTAGAGGCAATAATAAAGTTATTATTTATATTTCCTTATATCATGATAAATGTTTATTATTCATGCTAGAATTGTATTAACCGGAAACTTAGTACATGTGTGAATACATAGACAAAACAGTATGTCCCTAGTATGCCTCTACTAGACTACCTCATTGATCAAAGATGGTTATGTTTCCTAGCCATAGACATGAGTTGTCATTTGATCAACGGGATCACATCATTAGGAGAATGATGTGATGGACAAGACCCATCCGTTAGCATAGCACTATGATCGTTTAGTTTTACTGCTATTGCTTTCTTCATGACTTATACATGTTCCTATGACTATGAGATTATGCAACTCCCGAATACCGTAGGAACACCTTGTGTGCTATCAAACGTCACAACGTAACTGGGTGATCATAAACATGCTCTACAGGTGTCTCCGAAAGTATTCGTGGTGTTGGCATAGATCAAGATTAGGATTTGTCACTCCGAGTGTCGGAGAGGTATCTCTGGGCCCTCTTGGTAACACACATCACAATAAGCCTTGCAAGCAAAAGACTAATGAGTTAGTCACAAGATAATGTGTTGCGGAACGAGTAAAGAGACTTGCCGGTAACGAGGTTGAACTAGGTATAGAGATACCGACGATCGAATCTCGGGCAAGTAACATACCGTTTGACAAAAGGAACAACGTATGTTGTTATGCGGTTCTGACCGATAAAAGATCTTCGTAGAATATGTAGGAGCGAATATGAACATCCAGGTTCCACTATTGGTTATTGACCGGAGATGAGTCTCGGTCATGTCTACATAGTTCTCGAACCCGTAGGGTCCGCACGCTTACACTAGTAGAAAACAGGGCATTGGTCCAGCCCATTAGCCCCGGTTCAATCTAGAACCGGGACCAATGGGGGTACTGGACCCGGTTCGTTAGCCCAGGGGGCCGGCCGGGCCACGTGGGCCATTGGTCCCGGTTCGTCTGGACCTATTGGTCCCGGTTGGAGCTAAAAACCTGGACCAATGGCTCTTGCTCCTGGCCCACCACTATTAGTCCCGGTTTGTTTTATGAACCGGGACCAAAGGCACCCCTTTAGCCCCGGTTTGTAGCACCAACCGGGACCAGTGAGTTGCCTATATAAACCCCCTCACTCAAGAGCAGAGCTCACTGCTCTGTTTTTTTTTCTGGCCGAGGGGGAGAGGGGTTAGTGGTGCTCTAGCTCACCTCCTATGCACACAACATGTTCGGTGGAATGCCCGAGCCACACTAGTTAAGCTTTTCTCCTCTCGAAGCTCTATTTTCTCCGAGATTTGTCTAGGTTTAGCGGTCCGTCACGTCCCGTCCCCGTCTTCGCCGCCGTCGATCGCCCCCGCCGATCTCGTCACCGGCACCACCGTGGTGAGCCTCTTGTTATGTCCATGCTTTTCTTACTTTTATTATTGCTTTAGATAGATATTTGTCTAATTTTCTTACGTTTATTATTGCTTGTTATTATATTGTGCGATGGTTTTGATATCCGCCCACGTGGGCCCTCGTCCGGTCTACGATTCGGATGTGGTATATTATCTTTAATTTATAACTATTTGTTTTAGTGCTTATGATAGTTATGCCGACCAACCTGACATGCATAGATGTTTTATTATGTCTAGGAGGTAGTTGAACCGGAAATTCCAACCGACCCTCTTGTGGAGAGGTTAAATTTAGTTGAAGAGGAAAACATTTCGTTAAAGAAAAAATTGGAAAAAATGGAGGAGGAGAAGATGGAATTGGAGTTGCATGTTGCGGAAGTTATCGATGATCACAAGATCAAGATGGACCCTATTGTCGAGAGGTTAAATTTAGTTGAAGAAGAAAACAAATTCTTGAAGGAAAAAATAAAAAAAATTGTGGACGAGAAGATGATATTGGAGTTGCATGTTGCGGATGTCGTCGATGATCACAAGATCAAGATGGATGCAATGCGGTTGAAGATTAAAAAGATTAGAAAATATGCCATTAATACCGAGGCTTGGTATCATTATGCCGTTGGATCAATTGTTACCTTGGCTGCGATTATGATAGCATTTGTTTTCGCGTTGAAATGTTTTACATAGTTTCGATGTGTATGGAGAGCTATATGTTGTTAGATGAGAACTATATATGTATGTACTTTGGTTTTAATGTGATGATGAACTTTTATCCATTTGGTCACTTAATTATCTATTTATGATGTTCTGTAATGGTTTTTGACACACTTAATTATATATAAATGCACGTAGATGAACCGCCAATGGATGTACGGTGACAGACACACCTCCGAGTACATTAAGGGCGTGCGTGAGTTTCTAAATGCGGCAGAGGCAAACAAGCATAATGGTTTTATGTGTTGTCCATGCACTAAATGTGTGAATACGATGTCTTACTCTAACCGAAAAATCCTTCACTCCCACCTGCTTTACAAGGGTTTCATGCCACACTATAATGTTTGGACGAGGCACGGAGAAATAGGGGTTATGATGGAAGACGGCGAAGAAGAAGAGTACGATGACAACTATGTGCCCCCTGAATACGGTGATGCTGCAATGGGGGGAGCTGGTGAAGATCAAGAGGAACCAGACGATGTGCCCAATGATGCTGCAACGGGTGAAGCTGCTGAAGATCAAGAGGAACCAAATGATGATCTTCGCCGGGTCATTGTCGATGCAAGGACACAATGCGAAAGTCAAAAGGAGAAGCTGAAGTTCGATCGCATGTTAGAGGATCACAAAAAAGGGTTGTACCCCAATTGCGAAGATGGCAACACAAAGCTCGGTACCGTACTGGAATTGCTGCAGTGGAAGGCAGAGAATGCTGTGGCTGACAAAGGATTTGAGAAGCTACTGAAAATATTGAAGAAGAAGCTTCCGAAGGATAACGAATTGCCCGACAGTACATACGCAGCAAAGAAGGTCGTATGCCCTCTAGGATTGGAGGTGCAGAAGATACATGCATGCCCTTGGATGTGCATGAAGCGGAAGTTCATTATGATGCCAGTTCTCATCCAAGGCCCTAAGCAACCCGGCAACGACATTGATGTGTACCTAAGGCCATTAGTTGAAGAACTTTTACAGCTGTGGAATGGAAACGGTGTACGTGCGTGGGATGAGCACAAACAGGAGGAATTTGACCTAAAGGCGTTGCTGTTCGTGACCATCAACGATTGGCCCGCTCTCAGTAACCTTTCAGGACAGACAAACAAAGGATACCACGCATGCACGCACTGTTTAGATGACACTGAAAGTATATACCTGGACAAGTGCAGGAAGAATGTGTACCTGGGCCATCGTCGATTTCTTCCGACCAACCATCAATGTCGAAAGAAAGGCAAGCATTTCAAAGGCGAGGCAGATCACCGGAAGAAGCCCGCCATGCGTACCGGTGATCACGTACTTGCTATGGTCAATGATTTACACGTAATCTTCGGAAAGGGCCCCGGCGCACTAGCTGTTCCGAATGACGATGAGGGACACGCACCCATGTGGAAGAAGAAATCTATATTTTGGGACCTACCCTACTGGAAAGACCTAGAGGTCCGCTCTTCAATCGACGTGATGCACGTGACGAAGAACCTTTGCGTGAACCTGCTAGGCTTCTTGGGCATGTATGGAAAGACAAAAGATACAGCTGAGGCACGGGAGCACCTGCAACGTTTGCACGAAAAAGACGGCATCCCTCCGAAGCAGTATGAAGGTCCTGCCAGCTATGCTCTTACGAAAGAAGAGAAAGAAATCTTCTTTGAATGCCTTCTCAGTATGAAGGTCCCGACTGGCTTCTCGTCGAATATAAAGGGAATAATAAATATGGCAGAGAAAAAGTTCCAGAACCTAAAGTCTCATGACTGCCATGTGATTATGACGCAACTGCTTCCGGTTGCATTGAGGGGGCTTCTACCGGAAAACGTCCGATTAGCCATTGTGAAACTATGTGCATTCCTCAATGCAATCTCTCAGAAGGTGATCGATCCAGAAATCGTACCAAGGCTAAGGAGTGATGTGGCGCAATGTCTTGTCAGTTTCGAGCTTGTGTTCCCACCATCCTTCTTCAATATCATGACACACGTCCTAGTTCATCTAGTCGACGAGATTGTCATTCTGGGGCCCGTATTTCTACACAATATGTTCCCCATTGAGAGGTTCATGGGAGTCCTAAAGAAATATGTCCGTAACCGCGCCAGACCAGAAGGAAGCATCTCCATGGGCCATCAAACAGAGGATGTCATCGGGTTTTGTGTTGACTTCATTCCTGGCCTTAATAAGATAGGTCTCCCTAAATCGCGGTACGAGGGCAGACTGACTGGAAAAGGCACGCTTGGAAGGGACTCAATAATATGCAGGGACGATTATTCTTGGTCTCAAGCACACTACACAGTTCTACAGAACTCTACATTGGTGACCCCGTATGTCGATGAACACAAGAACAGTCTGCGCTCCAAACACCCGGAGCAGTGCGACGACTGGATTACACGTGAACACATCAGGAGTTTCAGCAGTTGGTTGGAAACACGTCTCAGAGGTGACAACACTGTTTGTGATGAGTTGTACTTGTTGTCCAGGGGACCATCTTCGACTGTATTGATTTACAAAGGATACGAGATAAATGGAAATACATTTTACACGATTGTCCAAGATCAAAAGAGCACCAACCAAAACAGCGGTGTCCGCTTTGATGCAACAACCGAGAGGGGAAAGGACACATATTATGGTTACATAGTGGACATATGGGAACTTGACTACGGACATGATTTTAAGGTCCCTTTGTTTAAGTGTAAATGGGTCAATCTGTCAGGAGGCGGGGTACAGGTAGACCCACAGTATGGAATGACAACAGTGGATCTGAAAAATCTTGGATACAATGACGAACCGTTCGTCCTAGCCAATGATGTGGCACAGGTTATCTATGTGAAGGACATGTCTACCCGACCGAGAAAAAGAAAAGATAAGGAAGCGAATACATCATACGATGAGCCAAAGCGCCACATAGTTCTTTCAGGAAAAAAGGGACATCCTGGGAGTGGAGGGCAAGACAGACATGTCTGAAGATTATGAAAAGTTTCATGAAATTCCTCCCTTCAAAGTCAAGGCTGACCCAAGCATCCTGATAAACGATGAAGATTATCCATGGTTACGGCGCAATAAGCAAATGACACAAGCGAAGAAAAAGTGAAGAGTTATTTCCGCAACTATTATGATGATACCATGCCAACTTTGTAACAAACGAGTATGATACCATTGTCCGTTTGTACTATTCAAATTTCAATACTACTTGCACTAACAAAACAAAACAAAACAAAACAAACTTGAAAAATAAATAGCAACAATAAGTATTTTGTTGTAAGTATAAACAAAATAAAATAAATAAAGCAAAAAAGAAAATAAATAAAGAAAGTAAAATAAATAAAGCAACTCTAAATACAGCAAAAAACAACTTAGAAATAAACAAAGAAAATAAAATAAATAAAGCAACTCTAAATACAGCAAAAAACAACTTAGAAATAAATAGCAACAATAAGTATTTTGTTGTAATTAAGTATAAACAAAATAAAATAAATAAAGCAACAAAGAAAATAAATAAAGGAAGTAAAATAAATAAAGCAACTCTAAATACAGCAAAAAACAACTAAGAAATAAACAAAGAAAATAAAATAAATAAAGCAACTCTAAATACAGCAAAAAACAACTTAGAAATAAATAAAGCAAAAAAGGAAAAAAAAAATTGGGCGCTGCCCAGTGAGCCTGCAAGGCCTATAGCACAGGATCCACCTGTAATATAAGGCCCAGCAAGCTCACAGGGCAGCGCGCAGAGTTAGGCCCAGAAGCCTGCATTTGAGAGGAGCTCGAGATGGAGGGAGCAGCAGCCCTTATAAACCACTCTCGAGCTCCCTCAGCTAGCGAGGTGGGACTAAACATCCCACCGCACCCGCGCCAGCACAGGGCCTTTGGTCCCGGTTGGTGGCACCAACCGGGACTAAAGGGTGGCATTAGTCCCGGTTAGTGGCTGAAACCGGGACTAATGCACCCCTTTAGCCCCGGTTGCTGCCACCAACCGGGACTAAAGGCCCCACCTTCCCGCCCTTTGGGCTGCTGAAAAGGGACCTTTAGTCCCGGTTGGTGGCAGCAACCGGGACTAAAGGGGGGCATTAGTCCCGGTTTCAGCCACCAACCGGGACTAATGCCCCTCCTATATAACCAGGACTTGCGAAATTTTCGTCAGTTTCCTTCTTCTCCCCGCCCCGACGCCTCCCTCGATCTGCTCCGTCCCCGTCGCCGTCGCCGTCGCCCCGTCGCCGTCGCCCCCGACGCCGCCTCGTCGCTCCGCCCCGCGCCGTCGCCGCGCCCCGCGCCGTCGCTCCGCCCCGCGCCGTCGCCGCGCCCCGGCCGGCCCGTCGCCCCGCGCCGCCGCGCGCCCCGCCCCGCCGCCGTCGCGCCGCCACGCCCCGACGCCGCCTCGTCGCCGCCCCGCCCCGCCGCCGTCGCGCCGCCCAGCCCTGCCGATGTGAGGGCCGGCTCCCTTTTTTTATATGTTTAATATTGCTGTATATATATATATATAGTTGCTGTGTATATATATGTATATATGTGTATATTTTTTTTATGTTTATATAAATTGCAGTATATATAGTTGCTGTATATATAGTTGCTGTATTTATATGTATGTGTATATCTTTTTTTTTCTTAGGATTTTGCTAAATATATATGTTAAATATATATTTATGTGTATATAAATATATTTTTTCTTAGGAAGTTGCTGTATATATGTGATGTGTGTATATGTGATGTATATATATGTGTATGTGGCTATATAGTTTTTTGTTTATATATGCTAAATATATATAGAAAGTTTTATATATATATGCAAAAGTTACAAATTTAGAAAAAGAAGGATAGGAAAGAAGAAAATAAGAAAGAGGAAAGAAAGAAGAAGAGGAGAGGAAGAAGAGAAGAAATAAATAAGAAGAAGAAAAAAAAGAAAAAGAAGGATAGGAAAGAAGAAAATAAGAAAGAGGAAAGAAAGAAGAAGAAGGAGAGGAAGAAGAGGAGAAATAAATAAGAAGAAGAAAAAAAGAAAAAAAGAGGAGAAGAAGAAAGGAATAGAGGAGAAGAAGAGAAATTTTCTCTTCTTCTCCTCTATTCCTTTCTTCTTCTCCTTTTTTTTTTCTTTTTTTTTTCTTCGATCTTCTCCTCTAGCGGTTCCTTTTTTCTTCTTCTTCCTCTTTTTTTATCGGATATGTATACACCCTCTCCCCGATAACTTCGACATTAGGGGGGGGCGGGGTCGAGGGTCGTCGAGGGACCGAGGCCGAAGGTCGAGGGGTCGAGGGTCGTCGAGGGACCGATCGAGAGGCCGAAGGGCGAGGGGTCGAGAGTTTGCCTAGCAGTCGGGGGTCTAGGGTTGTGGATCGCCGAGCAGTCGGGGGTCAAAGTATTGAAGAATTCCATGACTTCATCATTAGCCAGAAGTAACCGGGGCATGTTGGTACGAAGTTATGCAAAGATGTTTTGGAACGGAGTTCCTGATAGGTTAATCCGTCTTTTGTTACGGATTATCTTATCTGGGACTCCGTTCCAAAACAACTTTGGAGAGCTTCGTACCATCATTCTACTGTTACTTTTGCCTAATGATGAAGTATTGGTTTTGTTGAATCCTTTGACACTAGCTAGACAAAATGTGACATGAGGGGGTCTAGGGTTTGTGGATCGCCGAGCAGTCGAGGGTTGAAGCTAGTTCTACGTTTGCCATTAATATATCCATCTGTCATGTTTGAATAATAATTGGCATGTTGTAAATATTTGTAGAAACAATGGACGACAACACCCGAGACCTAGCACAAGAAGCGATGTTGATGGACATAATCGCAGACGGACAAAATGCCGTCAGGTCGTTTCTCAACGACACCGATGAGCAGGTCGAACAAGAGCTGCGGCTGGAAGATCTAGGCTATGATATTGATGAATTCGGTGACCCAATGCACATGGAAGTAGACCGTGAGGACGGCTCCGGTGACCCAATGCCGGTGCAAGAAGGAGACCGTGATGCTGGCTCCGGTGACCGAACCGAGTCCGGCCAGGAGGTATATATGTTAGTTAAGCATGTGCTGACTAGTCAATTGATTCATTCATTAACTCTCGTCTTTGTTCCTTTTCTAGCCCTCCGGATCGAGAAAATCTTCGGTAAAGAGACGAGGAGCGAAGAAAAAGTTGAGGCCGGATGAAAAGTTTGAGATCTCAGAAATCTCGCGCTCCGGCGAGCCGATTGCACCCATCCGCACAAAGAACGCATTTGTTAATCAGTGCGGGGTTCTGGTTAGGGACAAGATCCCGATTAGCATCCATCAATGGTTAAAGCCGGCTGCAAAAGACGCTCAGGTGACTTATGTCACTGATATGCAGAAAGAAGATCTTTGGACTGAGCTGAAGTCAAACTTCGTCCTACCGCGAGAGGTTGATCCGGCGAAGCCAGTTATAGAGGACTTAATCAAGTCTGCTGCACTTTCGAAGATGGCAGACCAATTCAGGGCATGGAAGAAAAAACTGAATACGTTTGTCAAAGAGAAAACGACTCCAGAATTCGTGGGCATATATGAGAAGATCAAAGATGACTGGCCCGCATTTGTGGCCCATAAGAAGTCGGAAAAGAGTCAGAAGATGTCGGAGACAAACCGGATAAATGCTGCAAAGAAGATGCATCACCATCGCACGGGGTCGGGCGGCTACCTCGTAGCCCGGCCTAAGTGGGCCAGAGCTGAGAATGATCTGCTTCAGAAAGGGATCGAACCAGAGACAATGCACTGGCCAGAACGTTGCCGGACTTGGTTCTTCGGGGCTGGCGG
>LR738713.1:45984725-46226425 GCA_902687465.1 Secale cereale | reverse complement strand
CTTCCGTGGCGTGCTGGGTTTCCGGACGCAGGAGGCTACAAATGCCACGACAGGAGGAAGAAAATGGAGATGACCGAAATCCAGGCGCTGCGGGCCAGAATACAAGCGATAGAGGAACGGGAAGCAGATCGGGAAAGAATTGCCGAAGCTTCCCCCGAAGCTACCCCGCCATCTCAGCGGAGAAGCAGCGTGGCTTCCACCGAGCTGCTTCAGCCAGAGCTTGCCTTGACGGCTACTGCCAGGAATCCTGTGGATGCTATCACGGAGGCACAAAATTGCCACCTTATGGCACAGTGGATGAATCTGAAGGTCAAGGCGGCTGCTGGCTCTGTTTATCCTTCTGGACCAGACGACACTTTTCACTGCCGGCCGATTCCAGAAGGATATGCTAGGGTGATGGTCGACGAAATAACGGAGGGATTTGAGGAGCTCCAGCTTGACCACCCTACCGATGAAGGGGAGACTCAGCTGGGTTCTTCACTGAAGACTCCATGCCTATGGCGGAAGGACCTAATCAACATTCTGAACTGGACGCCTCCGCCTCCTCCTCCTCCTCCGACGAGTCAGGGCACTCCGCCTCCTGCACCGCCTCCTCCTCCGGCGAGTGACCATCAGGGCACTCCGGCTCCTTCTCCGGCGAGTGACCATCAGGGCACTCCGGCTCCTTCTCCGGCGCGTGGCGGCACACCGCCTCCTTCGCCGCCGGCGCGTGGCGGCACTCCGCCTCCTTCGCCGCCGGCGCGCCCGAGCAGACAGCCAGCTCCTCCTTCGCCTAATCAGCAAGGGCGAAAGAGACCTGCCGCCGCTCCGGCTGCTCCTGCTCCGGCGCCTAAGCAAGTAAAAAAGACAGCCGCTTCGTCTGGTCCGGCGACGTCTACCAGTACAGCCAGAGGCGGGAGGCGATGCAGATTCGGTCCTTCTCTCACGCCTCTAGAGAAGTTACCGTACGAGAGGTCCGACGAGGGAAACACGAAGATCGCTGAAGGCAAAGTGAAGGACTTTTTTGAAGGGTTGAAAGCACAGAGACATCCACCTCCAGAGGAGAAGATAGATGCGGTGAAAGCAAAGCGCACTCTTGCTGCCCTGAAGCAACCAGCGAAAAGTAAGCCGAAGGGCAACTATGACCGCATTATTCAAAAGACATTTCAAGATGCCAAGCGGTCCGGAAGTACAAAAAGTGATCAGAGGTTAGAAGAAGGGCGAGTTGGGAAACAAATTGCCCAGCTCGGCGAACAAGCGAACCAATCGTGCCCCCCGCTCAAGGTGTCTAGCGACATGGTCGCTAATGATCCGAGGATGGTGCCCGGTTATACCAATCTTGCAGATTACGCGTCCGACGATGTACACTATGATTTCATGGACGTGCAGATAGAAAGATACGAGTACAAAAAGCCTCTCGTCAAAAATGAAAGATCTCTATCAACGAATATGCGAAGATTGCATGATTGGTACATGAAAATCTGCAGAGAGTCTGGGGGGAGGAATAACTTGTATTTGAGAGTTAAACCGGAGCATCACCTCGTTGGAATTGACCTGTTGCCTGTTCCATTTGAGGAGTTCTATCAATTTTTCAATCAATTGGCCCTCGATAAAACAACGATCACCTGCAACTGTCTGTAAGTAGTACTACTTCTGTCATTAAGTCTCTCTATATAGCTGATCTTCATTGCATGTATTTATAATTATCCTCACTATATTATGCAGATTGAAGATCGTCGAATTGAAGAAAAGACAAGTAGGTGATATTGGGTTTATTAACACATACCTCATAGATGCAACCGAGGTTAAATTGCGTCCCGGCGATACCGAGACCAACTTGCTACGATCGTTGGTGGTAAATGAAAACAAAGATATAATACTCTTTCCTTACAACTTCAAGTGAGTGTTAATGTCTTGTGCATATTTGGTTTCCCTTATATATATCAGTCAAGTTTATAGTGATGTAATGATCTCATGCATTCGTGCGCAGCTTCCACTATATTCTCTTAGAGATTAAGCTTGAGAAGGGAATAGTAACTGTCTTCGACTCTAAACATAAAGATCCCGAGGAGTATGCGGACATGACTCAAATGCTAGCCAGGTAAGTTAAATCGATCAATATTATCCACCATGCATATATATCAGCAACTTCATTTCTGATATCAACTAATTGTTTCCTTTGTCTGGCAGGGCTTGGAAAACATTCATCAAAAAAGCTCCGGGACTGCCGAAGAAGCTACAATTTAGATACCCGAAAGTAAGTACTATATAGTAGCATGTTCCGCGCGCGCATCTCCTATATCTTGATTCAAGCGCTAGCTAGTTTCATCAATACCAATTTGGCATTCTTGCTTATCAGTTTGATTGAGCTCTATTTCTTGTAAAGTGGTTGTGGCAGGAACCCGGGAATGATTATTGTGGATACTACATTTGCGAGTCCATCCGCCACACGACCTGTGAGCGGGGCTACACTGATGAACAATTTAAAGTGCGTAAGCAATCAATAATATTCACAAATTTATAGCATCATTTCATGTATTGACCCCCTACTTCAAATTAGAACTCCTAACACCAGATCGTCTGCGAGCAATTCAAGAGGAATTGGCGGCATTCTTCCTTGAACACGTGATCGTTGAAGACGGAGAATACTATGTGGACCCTGCATCCATGTGTTAGGAGATTATTTTTGTAAGAGATAATTATTGTATATATGTGCCCGGTAGTGTCGGATAGATATACGAGAACTTGTTGTTCGACCAATCTCTCGGAGAAGGAGAGGTGGTCGATCTTATTACTTCTCTCTGTATGCATATATATATATATGTTGATTATATATACGAGATCTTCTGTTCCTTCGTTTGCTTAGTAGCTAGCAGCTAGCTAGCTAGCTAGCGTGACTCTAGTCCATATATATACGTATGTGTAGTATGTAGCGTCGACCAAAAGCACGGACATAAGAGAGAACACTTCTCTCTATTAATTAGCTAGCTAACACAATATATCAAACACCTAAATTTACCCCCAAAACCTAAAACCCCCCCTCCCCTTTCAAAAAAAAACAAAAACCACAGCCACAGAAATGCTGACACGTGGATGCCTTTTGGTCCCGGTTGGTACCACCAACCGGGACTAAAGCCCCTCCTGCCTGGACTCGGTGCACAGGCCACGTGGACACCCTTTTGCCCCGGTTCTGGATTGAACCGGGACTAAAGGGTCAGAGCATTAGTACCGACCCTCTTGTCCCAGTTCCAGAACCGGGGCTAAAGGCCCAGATGAACCGGGTCTGATCCCCCTTTATCTACTAGTGTTAACGTTTGATGACGATCGGTATTATGAGTTTATGAGTATTGATGTACCGAAGGTAGTTCGGAGTCCCGGATGAGATCACGGACATGACGAGGAGTCTCGGAATGTCCGAGACATAAAGATTGATATATTGGACGACTATATTCGGACACCGGAAGTGTTCCGGAAAAGTTTTGGATTTATCGGGAATGCCGGAGGGGGTTACCGGAACCCCCTACGATTGGGGATGGTCCATAGTGGGCCTATAGGGAAAGAGAGAGGCAGCCCATAGGGCTGGCCGGCGCCCCCACCTAGGGTTCCTAGTTGGACTAGGATTGGGGGGGGGGCGCCACCTCTCCTATTCCTTTCCCTCTTCCTTCTTCTGGTGAATCCTACTAGGAATAGGATTGCAATCCTATTCCTAGTAGGAGTCCACTCCCTAGCCGCACCAGGAAGGGCCGGCCGGCCTCCCTCCCTTGCTCCTTTATATACGGGGGCAGGGGGGCACCCAAAGACACACAAGTTTAATTGTTTTAGCCGTGTGCGGTGCCCCCCTCCACAGAATCACACCTCGGTCATACCGTCGCGGAGCTTAGGCGAAGCCCTGAGCCGGTGAACACATCATATCCGTCACCACGCCGTCGTGGTGACGAAACTCTCCCGTGAAGCTCAACTGGATCAAGAGCTCGTGGGACGTCATCAAGCTGAACGTGTGCTGAACGCGGATGTGCCATACGTTCGGTGCTTGATCGCTTGGATCGCGAAGAAGTTCGACAACATCAACCGCGTCACTTGACGCTTCCGCTCCCGGTCTACGAGGGTACGTAGACACACTCTTCCCTCTCGTTGCTATGCATCTGGTAGATAGATATTGCGTGATCGTAGGAAAATTTTAAAATACTACGTTCCCCAACAGCCTGACTGTGGCATGCTTGTTATTTATTTACTCTATAAGCCCTTTATGTGGTGTCGCTCAGACGCCCGACTGTGATATGCTTGTTATTTCCTTTATTCATAAGCCCTTTATGTGGTGTCGTTGAGACGCCCGACTGTGGCATGCTTGTTATTTATTTACTCTATAAGCCCTTTATGTGGTGTCGCTCAGACGCCCGACTGTGGCATGTTTGTTATGATATTCTTTCTGAGCCCTTTATGTGACGTCGCTCAGACGTCCGACTGAGGCATGCTCTATTGTATTTTCACTCCCTGATTACATATACTTGTTTTATATGAATAACCTGCTTGCATCGTGGATTTTTATTTCGTGACTGACGTAGTGATTATCGAATATTTCCGGGCATGATTTTCTTTTGTTATATTGTATCTGTGTTCAAGGTGTTTGCGAGTACATTCAAAGTACTCATTGGCTTGTCCCTGGCTATTGTCTTCGCCAGATTTCTTGCGTGGAAAGGAGCGTTGCGATGACAGCCTCGGAACCTACACAATGGTGATAGCAGCCTCGTGAAGATAGGAGTTATCCAGGTCAGCTGTTCCTGTGGGAAATGGAGTCCCATAGACGCTGAAGAACCACAATTCGCTTTCGCGATCAACCACTAGAAGCAAATTGTTGTACTCATAGGCCAGAATGGTCTTGTACTACATATTTTGTATTTTTGCTTGGTATTTCGGTATCAAGTGGTGCCTCATCAGCTAACAGTAATCCTGGGGCTGGTGAGCACAAGGGCCACTTTTGGGGATTTAATACCCCAAAAATCCGGTCCTAACAGCGTGTCCCTCCAATGCTTGCGCAAGCCGTCTATCCAGCCGTCACCAGAGTCAGAATCAATCTTCATGCCAGCCAATCCTGGAGCAGGCGGACCAAAGACCCCAGTAACTGGCTCGGGGACTTCTGCACCAACACCCGGCCCGGGGAATTCAGAACCCGGCCCGGGGACTGCTGCGGCCGGTTCAGGAGCTCCAACATGTGGCCAAGAAATTGCAGCGCCAATAGGCGGCCAAGGAACTACAGCGCCAACAGGCGGCCAAGAGACTGCTGCACCAGCACCTGGCCTGGGAACTTCAGAACCCGGCCCGGGGACTGCTACAGTCGGCCCGGGGACTTCAGAAACACAGCAAGCGGCTAACTCCAACCCTCCACCTCCCGGCCCAACCACCCTGGTTTCTGTGGCAGAAGTAATAGGAGTAACAACACCATCATGGGCACAACCAATCCTCTAATTTCTGCTCAGAAGAGAGTTGCCATCAGATGAGATCTTGGCACGTCAAGTTCAGCGCATAGCTTCATCATATACAATAGTAAACAGAGAGCTTGTGAGACGCAGTGCAACCGGCGTCTTCCAGCGCTGCGTGGAAGCAGAAAAGGGTCTGGCCATTTTGAGAGATATTCATCAAGGCGAATGTGGACACAATGCGGCCTCAAGATCCCTCGTCGCCAAAGCATTCCGCCACGGTTTCTTTTGGCCGACTGCTTTGGACGACACCAAAGATTTAGTCAAGAAATGCAGTGGTTGTCAGCGCTTCAGCTCCAAGCAACATCTACCGGCTTCTGCACTCAAGACCATTCCGATCACTTGGCTGTTTGCAGTTTGGGGACTGGACATGGTGGGTCCTTTCAAGACAGCACGCGGCGGCTTGACTCATTTGATTGTGGCTGTGGACAAGTTCACCAAGTGGATCGAGGCGAAGCCAATCAAGAAACTCAACGGCCTGACTGCCGTGACCTTCATCGCTGATATCACAGTCCGGCATGGCATACAACACAGCATCATCACCGACAACGGCACAAACTTTGCCAAAGGAGCATTGGCCCGTTTCTGTGCAACACAGGGCATCCGACTGGACTTAGCGTCTGTTGCCCACCCGCAGTCAAACGGCCAAGTTGAGGGTGCAAACGGCCTCATCTTGTCCAGCATCAAGCCACGGCTGGTCGAGCCCTTGGAACAATCGGCCGGCTGCTGGATCGAGGATTTGTCGTCTGTCCTCTGGAGCCTCAGAACGAATCCAAACAAATCAACCGGCTTCACTCCCATCTTCCTCGTCTATGGGGCCGAAGCCGTGATCCCAATAGATGTTGAGTTTGACCTGCCTCGTGTCACCATGTACACAGAAGCCGAAGCAAGAGAAGCACAAGAAGACGACATGGACATGCTGGAGGAGGCCCGGCTGGTAGCACTCCGCCGATCCGCCATCTACCAGTAGGGTCTCCGTCGCTACCACAGCCAGCGAGTCAGGCATCGATCCTTCCGCGAGAGGGATCTTGTGCTCCGGGTGATCCAGCGAACAGCCGGCCAGCACAAGCTCTCAGCCCCTTGGGAAGGACCATTCATCATCAGCAAGGTACTAGGCAACGAAGCCTACTACCTTATCGACGCGCATAAGCCAAGAGCAAGCAAAAGAGACGACTCAGGCAAGGAGTCAGAGCGCCCGTGGAACGCAAACCTCCTTCATCGCTGTTACAGCTAAAGGCAGTATGTATCGTAATATCTACTGTATTTTGAGAAACAACGGGACCCCCGAGGAGCTCTCGGGAACTACCCCTCCCTTTATCTATATGATAAGTTTTATGCCTGTGAATGTGTTATTTCCATTCCTTCGCCCGGCACCGGGATCGAACAGAGGGCCCGGGGGCTTGCCGCCTGGTCCTATGTTTAAAACATTTCTCCAATAGTCAGACAAGTAATGTGCCAGCATCCATGCCCTCTCCCACCTAAAGGTCACAGACTCACAGAACGCGGCTGTCTGACTGGCGGGAGTCAAAGGCAGGAAGTGGTGCCCACATGAAAATTGGCTAAAGAAAAATAAAAATATGACAAGATGGCCCTTGAGACAAGTTGGCTGGCTGCCAAGCAGCCGGCCAGCCGGCTTCAAGCTTAGCCAAACCGTGTTCCAGAGGGCGGGATGCTTGCCTGTCCGAAAAACAGCAAAGTACCTGACCCAGCCACAGACCACTGAGTGGCTGTCTGGCTGGCAGGACGGCAGTTAAAGGAGACGACAAAAGAAAAAAATGCCCGAAGGAACAAAGGACGGTGCTAACTCTATAACCCGGTAAATAGCATAAACATATGTAGGATTAAAAGAATATTTAGATAACAAAAGGCCTCCGCGGCCGCCTTCCAGCAAATGTTTGCGAATACACCAAGTGGGTGGAACTGTTCGAGACTAACTCTACCAAGTCTTAAAAGAAACGGGAAATGAAAGATAGCACAGCCACCTAGGCCAGAGGTGCAGCAGGCGGGGCAGATGGCTCCACGGGATATGCTGGGCCGGCTGCTGAGGGGGGCGCCTGGTGGGTCTCAGCCTAGTCGCCTTCTGTCGTAGACGGCGCAGACTCGCAGGATCTGCTCGTCGAGGCCTGCTCGGGTTGATGACGAGCAGGGGGCTCCTCCTCCGGAAAGCCGCCTTCCTCGTCGTCGTCATCCTCGTCCTCACCCTCGTCGGTCGAGGCGATATCCTCATCCAGCTCGTCCGGCGCCGCTAGGTCCAGCCCAAAGTTGTCAGGCGGCAGCACATGACCGTTTTCATCCAACTCCGGGATGAAGACGGTAATGTCGGCATATTCAGCAACCACGGCGGCACGCTTGAGGAGGTCTCCTCGTACCACCGCCAGCTCAGGCTCGGCCTCTAGGTGGAAGGTCGCCAGCTGAGCGAAATCCAGATCAGGGTACCAGCCCTTGGCAAAGTCCAGGGCGGTCCGCGTGCTGGCTCTCGCTGCAGCGCCCTTCCAAGCCTGGAAGCGGCATACGGCCGCCTTGATACGTCTCCAACGTATCTACTTTTCCAAACACTTTTGCCCTTGTTTTGGACTCTAACTTGCATGATTTGAATGAAACTAACCCGGACTGACGCTGTTTTCAGCAGAACTGCCATGGTGTTGTTTTTGCGCAGAAATAAAAAGGTCTCAGAATCGCCTGAAAATGAACGGAGATTTATTTCAGAAAATATAGAAAATACCTACAAGAAGATCCACACCTGGGGGCCCACGGACCGTCCTCGAGGGTGGGGGGGCGCCCCCCTTCCCAGGGCACGCCCCCCTCCCTCGAGGGCAGCCCGGTGCCCCATCGACTTATCCCCAGGTCCTATATATTCCGTTTCGTGGAGAAAAAAATCAGTAGAAAAATAATTATCGCATTTTACAAGATGGAGCCGCTGCCAATCCCTAATATCTCTCGGGATAGCTGATCTGGAGTCCGTTCGGGGCTCCGGTGAGTGGAGATCATCGCCATCGTCATCATCAACCTTCCTCCATCACCAATTCCATGATGCTCACCGTCGTGTGTGAGTAATTCCATTGTAGGCTTGGTGGACGGTGATGGGTTGGATGGGATCTATCATGTAATCAAGTTAGTTTTGTTAGGGTTTGATCCCTAGTATCCACTATGTTCTGAGATTGATGTTGCTATGACTTTGCTATGCTTAATGCTTGTCACGAGGGCCCGAGTGCCATGATTTCAGATCTAAACCTATTATGTTTCCATGAATATATGTGTGTTCTTAATCCTATCTTGCATGTCTATAGTCTCCTACTATGTGTTATGATCCAGCAACCCCGAAGTGACAATAATCGGGACCAATCCCGGTGATGACCTTAGTTTGAGGAGTTCATGTATTCACTTTGTGTTAATGCTTTGTTCTGGTACTCTATTAAAAGGAGGCCTTAATATCCCTTAGTTTCCAATAGGAACCGCTGCCACGGGAGGGTAGGACAAAAGATGTCATGCAAGTTCTTTTCCATAAGCACGTATGACTATATTCGGAATACATGCCTACATTGCATTGATGAACTTGAGCTAGTTCTGTGTCATCCTAGGTTATAACTTCTACATGATGAATTGCTTCCGACTTAATTTCCCGTCACCGATCCAATTCCTACGAGCTTTACCTATATTGCTAGCCGCTTATTTACTTTTCCGTTGCTACTATCACAAAAACTACAAAAACATTATCTTTACTTTTATTGCTGCTACCACCACTATCATATTACTGTGCTACTAAACTATCTTGCTGCAGATACTAAGTTTCCAGGTGTGGCTGAATTGACAACTCAGTTGCTAATACTTAAGAGTATTCTTTGGCTCCCCTTGTGTCGAATCAACAAATTTAGGTTTAATACTTTACCCTCGAAAACTTTTGCGATCACCTACACTTGTGGGTTATCAAGACTATTTTCTGGTGCCGTTGCCGGGGAGCATAGCTCTATTCTTTAAGTCATTTGGGATTTATATCTGTTTATCACTATGAAGAAACTGAAGGACTCAAAAACCAAGATCTTACCCTCAACTACGAGGGGAGGTAAGGAACTGCCATCTAGCTCTGCGCTTGATTCTCCTTCTGTTATGAGTAACTTGTGACACCTACTCCAGCTATTAAATCTGGTATGTCGTATGTTCTTGATGATGCTACTTATGCTATGTATGATGAAACTATCTCTATGCCTGATACTATGCCACTAGCTGAATTTCTAGATGAACAAATTGCTAAGGTTAGGGAGAGTGCAAATGTTGATGATATTTATGAAAGTGATGATGAAGCTACTCCCAATAGATATCAATTGCCTGTTGTGCCTGAGGGTTATGTTATGGATGAAGAAACTGCTAGAGACTTTCTTGCTCGCAATGATAGATATGATCTTAAGAAGTTATTAGCTAAGTTGAAACAAAAGTCCTTGAATGCTAGAATGAAACATGACCCTGATTTTGCTACTTCACCTATATGTGTCACTGATAAGGATTGTGAATTCTCTGTTGATCCTGAGTTGATTACTTTGGTTGAATCTGATCCTTTCCATGGCTATGAGTCTGAAACTGTTGTGGCACATCATACCAAGTTGAATGATATAGCCACCATGTTTACTAATGATGAAAAGATTCGTTACAATTATATCCTTAAGCTATTTCAGTTCTCGTTAAAGGGTGATGCTAAGACTTGGTTTAATTCTCTTGATCCTGGTTGTGTGCGTAGTCCCCGGGATATGATGTATTACTTTTCTGCTAAATATTTTCCCGCTCATAAGAAACAAGCTGCCTTACGAGAAATATATAACTTTGCTCAAAATGAAGAAGAGAGTCTCCCACAAGCTTGGGGGAGGCTTCTCCAGTTACTAAATGCTTTGCCTGATCATCCTCTTGAGATGCATGATATGACTGATGTCTTTTATAATGGACTAACCGATGCTTCCAGAGACAACCTGGATAGTTGTGTTGGTTGTGTTTTCAGGGAAAGAACAATGGAACAAGCTGAATTACTATTGAATAATATGCTGGCCAATGAAAATAATTGGACACTTCCTGAACCAGCCCCTAATCCAACTCCTAAGAAAAGAGGTGTTCTATTTCTCAGTCCTGAAGACATGCAAGAGGCATAGAAATCTATGAAAGAAAAATGTATTAAAGCTGAAGATGTTAAGAATTTACCGCCTATTGAAGAAATACATGGTCTTGACAACCCGACACAGGTAGTAAAGGTAAATTCTCTTTATAGATTTGATGAAGGTGATATTCCTCGTTATAAGTGTGCTAGCCAATGCTTAGATGAGTTTGACAATTTTATTGTGAAACAAGAAAACTTCAATGCTTATGTTGGTAGACAACTACAACACAATGCTTATATGATTGAACGCTTGAGTGATTATCTGTCTAGTGCCAAAGATGAACTGAAACTTATTAGTATACATGCTTCCATGGTCACCACTCAAGTAGAACAAGTACTTAAAGCTCAAAATGATTTGCTCAATGAACTAAATAGTAAAAATAATGATAATGCCATTAGAGTTGTGACTAGAGGTGGTAGAATGACTCAGGAACCTCTGTATCCTGAAGGCCCCCTAAGGGAATTGAGCAAGATTCTCAGAGAGCTAATATAGATGAACCTAGTTCTTCTAATTAAAAGGAAGAAAAAGAAAAATGATAAGACTTTGCATGCTTCTAGTAAACCTGTAGCTCACCCACCTGAGAATTCCAATGCTATATCTATTTCTGATGCTGAGACACTATCTGGTAATGAACATGGACCTACTGATAATATTAATAATGATGTTCATGATGATGCTCAACCTAGCAATGATAATGATGTAGAGATTGAACCTGTTGTTGATCTTGATAACCCACAATCAAAGAATCAATGTTATGATAAGAGAGACTTTGTTGCTAGGAAGCACGGTAGGGAAAGTGAACCATGGGTTCAGAAACCCATGCCCTTTCCTCCTAAACCATCCAAGAAAAAGGATGATGAGGATTTTGAGCGCTTCGCTGAAATGATTAGACCTTTCCTTTTCTGATGCTGAGACACTATCTGGTAATGAACATGAACCTAGTGATAATATTAATAATGATGTTCATGATGATGCTCAACCTAGCAATGATAATGATTAGACCTGCCAAGTATATGAATGATATTATTACCAACAAAAGAAAGATACCTGAAGTAGAAATCTCCACCATGCTTGCCAATTACACTTTTGAGGGTGGAATGCCTAAGAATTTAGGAGATCCAGGAGTACCTACTATACCTTGCTCCATTAAGAGAAACTATGTTAAAACTGCTTTGTGTGATCTTGGAGCCGGTGCTAGTGTTATGGCTCTCTCTTTATATCGTAGACTTGACTTGAGTAAGTTGACACCTACTGAAATATCTTTGCAAATGGCTGATAAATCAACTGCTATACCTATCGGTATTTGTGAGGATGTGCCTGTTGTAGTTGCAAATGTTACTATTCTAATGGACTTTGTCATACTTGACATTCCCAAGGATGATAGTATGTCTATTATTCTTGGAAGACCTTTTTTGAATACTGCAGGGGCTGTTATTGATTGCAAAAAAGGCAATGTCACTTTTCCTCTCAATGGTAATGAGCATACGGTACACTTTCCGAGGAAACAACCTCAGGTCTTCAGTATCAATTTTATTGGAAAAACTTCAACTATTACTATTGGAGGTTTTGAGTTTCCTATTCCTACTATCAAGAAGGCATATGACATACTTATTGTTGGGGACATACATATCCCGTTGAGGTAACATAGTGTTATTCGAAAATTCTCAGGTTTCATGTTACTCAGAAAGATTTTATTAGCAAGACCTGATCAACCTTATTAATGGATTCCTTTTGATGAACATGGGATAGGTGAATCTAAATAGCACAAACCTTCTGTACCCTCCTTTTACTTTCTGTTAATTAAGTTAAATAAAATAAAAATAGCATTATCCATCTGTTTCCAGACTTATCCGTGCAATAAAAAATATCCCGAAAATAAAATTTCTCCAAATGCCATGAAAATGAAATATGATTTTTTCTATAATGTTTAAGAAAATATGGCACTGAACACACAGCAAGGGGAGCCAGCACGTGCCCTCGAGGGCACAGGGCGTGCCCCCCTTCACAGGGCGCGCCCCCTACCTCGAGGGCCACACGTGGCCCCCCTCCACTTATCCTTTCACCCATTCCCTTCTTCTTCCTCCCAAGGAAATCCCCAACCAGCTCAAACCCGAGTTCTAGCTCGTTTTGCTGCCATTTTCTATCTCCTTGCTCAAAGCACCAGTCACCAAACTGTTTGGGTAGATTGTTCCTTGGTATGTGACTCCTCCACTGGTCCAATTAGTTTTTGTTCTAGTGCTTTATTTGTTGAAATTTGTGCTGCTGTGGTGACCTTGTTCTTGAGCTTGCATGTCAAATTTTCTTGGTCCCAAGTAGTTCTAATGCATGATATAGCTTCTAGGCACTTATAGGAGTTGTTGCTATCATTCTTGTTGAGTTTGGTTAACTTTTGTTTGTGAGTTACTAAAAATTTCAGAAATTTTAAGAAAAGGAAAATGTTAAAAAGAATATTGAGGGGCTCCTCCAGCAAGACCTCAGAGGAGAAGAAGAAAGAAGAAAACAAGAAGCCCAAGTATCATCTTCCTCGCATGGCGGAAGTTTGACCGTGCGAATGGCCTTGTAATAATTTCATGACGTCCGCCAGTATTTACGAAGGCTTGTATTGGATGGCTAATAATGCAAGCCTCACCGACTTCATCAACGACCAAAAAGAACAATATCTCTTACTCACCAATATTTTTACGCAAAGCTTTCATTTTAATTCTAGGAAAACAGCACCTACGGTGGAGTTTCGCTTATATGATGTGGTTAAGGAGATATCACTGTTAGATTTTTGTGAAATAGGCAAAGTACCCTTTGAAGGTAGGATAGATGAATCACGTCATGAAGACGTCAAAGGGTTTATTGATATGATAGCTGTCGTGGAATTAGCACGACAGATGTCCGGTTTAGAGGACTTAGGTGTGAGGCCATCGTGCGGGTTAGCTTGAAGAGGTTAAAAGCACGCAAAGTACAACGAGGGTTTATACTAGTTCGTCCCCTTCGATGAAGGTAAAAGCCTACGTCTAGTTTGGTGTGGTATTGCTTGTGCGTCGATGAACAGGGAGCGGATCGCTTGCCTGTGTCTCGAGCTGTTATTTCTTGTCCCTGAACCGTCGCCGGGTCGTCCCTTTATATAGGAGGCGACGCCCGGTCCAGTTTATAGAGTCCCGAGGCCGGTTCATAATCGTGTCCGCCTCGGTCTCTACTCTTTCTATCTTACACCTCAAGTTACATGATATGACGGTTTATAAACCGTAAGCTTTACACATGGGCCCTAAGCCTCTATGGGCCGTAACCTCTGGTTCATATTCTACTGGGCTTGTGATAATACAACTATGTCAGTGTAATCCAGATCTTCCTGGCCGGTTTATATCTGCTAGTAATATCCCTGACATTAGGCCCCAGATTGATTTGAACTTGTTCATGTCAGTCTTCTAAGTCTTTGCATAAATTTCTTCTCTGCAGTTTATCTGCTTCATAAACCGGCCATGACGTCATCTCCGGGAATCACCTTAATCCGTCGTGACATCACCTCCGCATTTATTGCTCACCTCTGTTTGTTACCTTTGTTAAATGCCATCCCGAAAATCGAGGCGAAAGCACAATCTTTATCCAATCTCTGACCTCCTGGATTCCCGCGCTTACCGTTTCACCTCTTCAGCTTATAAATACCGCTGGGGTCTACCTGTTTTTCCCCTTCTGCCTTTGTCTTCTCCATCTCCATTGCTCGAAGCTCCGCCGTCGCTCTTCGAGCTCGTCGTTGTCCTTGAGCCAGGCCGCTACATCACCCTGATCGTGACCAGAGCACTTCACCGCCGCCCTCTTCTTCGTCAGGTACTCCTTCTTCCTCACTGTAGATCTCAAAATAGGGTTCCTTCTATATATTCCGCCATGAAACCTTGAAGCTTCTATTGTTCGTCCCCATAGGCCAACCTTGCTGTAAGCTCAGATAGATTTAGCTTTGACCTGAATCCATTCGTTTCCGCTCTGCCATTATAACCCTAGTTCTTAGAACTTTATCAGTTTAGATTAGATCTATAGAGAGACCTCCGCAACCCTTGCTGTATATTACTTGCGTTTTATTCCATATTTTCCTTGTGCCTTAGATCTAGATTTACCTCAGCTATTTGTAGGAGCTGTTTCTTCATACTATAGATCTGTAGCTTGTCTTCTCAGGTTTAGTAAATCATACGCTTTCTTTGACGGGTTAGAAGTAAGCCCGTATCTATAATTGACGGTTTAGCTTCCTATTTTCCTGTTATCATAGACCGGTAGCTGTTCGCCTCGCATCTGCTTCCGGGTTGTCAATGCCAATAGTCCCTTGTCTAAACCGTCGGTTAGGTCCATAATTTTATACCATGCTCCGGTTTTATGCTTCAGCAATTGGTAAACCGGATTTTTTACTATACTTTTCAGCATTTCCTTATTCCGAACGATGGCCAAGCAGTTCGTCGCTTGCAACTAGGCTCCTTCCCGCATTACTGAGGATGACCTAACGAACGCCGCTTCAATCGGTATTCTGGGTCCTAAAGAGGTTCTGCACTTGCGGGCCCCAGGAGATGAATGTCCCCCTACTCCTAAAGAAGGAGAGGTCATTGTGTTCTTTGATCACTTGGCCCGGGGTTTTAGCCCTCCCGGTTCAAAATTCTTTCGGGATGTATTAGCCGCTTTTCAGCTCCATCCTCAGGACGTAGGTCCGAATTCTATATCACATATCTTCAATTTTCAATTCTTCTCAGACGCATATCTTCAAGAAGAACCATCGGTGGATCTGCTCAGAGACTTTTTCCATTTAAATCGGCGGACAGAGTTTATTGACGGGCCGCATCAATAGTTGGGCGGCGTCAACATTCAAAAGAGAAAGGATGTGAGCTTCCCTCACGCTGCCCTTCACACGCACCTGATAACCCTCAACCGTAAGGGATCGAGATAGTCTTCGCGGGTAAGAGTAACCCAATTTATTGATTCGACACACGGGGAGCCAAAGAGTATTTATAAGCTTTGACAGTTGAGTTGTCAATTCAACCGCACCTGAAATATACTTACTTGCAACAAAAGATAAGTGGTAATAGTGATATGATAGTGATAATAGTGATAGTAAAAGTAAACAGCAAAGTAAATAGTGAAGGTAAATGGCAAAAGTAGCAACTAGTGACAAGCAGGGTTTAAAACACTGTAGGCTAGGGAGATGGATGGTTGGGCGCTGCATGGATGAGATAGATTCTAACTTGGGGCACGACACACGGAAAAGTAATGATCATCTAGGCAAATATCAAACATTAGGCATGTATCCCGTAGGTAGTTGTACGTGCTTGCAATAAGAACTTGCACAACATCTTTTGTCCTACCATCCCGCTACGAACGGGGCCAAAAGGAACTTATGGAGACTAAGGTGCTCCTGTCAAAGAGCACCGGAACAAAGCAATGAACTCAATGGATACATGTAATCCTCAAACTACGGAACATCCCCTTTGGTGTCCCAAGCTGTCACTTTTGGGATCGCCGGTTCCGAACCGTAATAGGTGCAAACAACTCATAGATAGGATCACGAACACAAATATATTCATGCAAACACATATGGTTCAGATCTGAGATCATGGCACTCGGGCCCTAAGTGTCAAGCATTAAGAATAACAAGTTCAAGCAAAGATGATAAACACCATAGTAGATGATAGGCAACATGCCCCCAACGATCTGACAAACTATTACATGATCTAACTCATCCAATCCCTACCATCCCCTTTGCCTACAGCAGGGGAATTACTCACACATGGAGGGAGAAGTCATGGAGGGATGATGGAGTGGTGATGATGATGACGATGGCGACGATCTCCCCTCTCCGGAGGCCAATTCAGCCTCCAGATTAGCCCTCCCGAGGAAGAACAGAGGGTGGCGGCGGCTCCGCGACGGAAAACTGCGAAAAGAACTTCTGATCTGGGGTTTCCGCGTCGTGAGTAAAAATACGAGGCAAAGTAGGGCACCAGGGGGTGTGGGCCCCACCCAGGCGACTCCCCGGCGCGGCCCAGGGGGGGGGCGCCCACAGGGCGCCTGGGCACCCCCTGGCCCCCCTCTGGCCCCTCTTCTGGCCCCTGGTTCCTTCGGGTGCGTCGGTTTTCTGTGATTTTTCGTGGATTTTTCTGAGATACCTAAAAATTCGTTTTCCTGCACACAATAAAACCATACAGGCAGCTCTGCTGAAAACAGCGTCAGTCAGGGTTAGTTTAGTTCAAATCATGCAAGAATGAGGTCAAAACAATATCAAAAGTGTTTGGAAAAGTAGATACGTTTGAGACGTATCAACTCCCCCAAGCTTAGCATATTGCTTGTCCTCAAGCAATTCAGTTCAACGAACTGGACGCGACAAAGAAAACTTTGACAAACTCTTTTGCTTCATTAGATGTATATAAGCATGTACTACGAAAAGAGTCTAGCAAGTATTAAAACAGTACTATGAGGACAATGCAAGGAGCAATCCTTCTTTCAAGTGACTAGTCACAAATACTTAAAAGTAAATAATATACTACTGAAAATCAAGACAAGATTACATTGCACATAGCTTGAGCATACTAGGGTGGTATCTCGCTAGTCTCCATGAGTGAAGCAAAACATAAATGCAGAAACTCCTCCAGAGTTTTAAATGAGACTAGAACTAAGAATTTCAGAATAAATCATATCACAAGTATGCAGAAGACAATGTAATACTTTGGGACAATGCACATTACACTCAGAATGACAATTATGCTCTCCCAGTTAGTGCTTTGAAGAAAGAAGGTGAAGACTCTCGAACCGTGGCTTTTGTTGGCAAAGTTGAAAACCCGTGATCGGAAACAAAAACTAAACATGTACCAGAGCTCTTGGTTTTTAGAAACAGAGGTAAAAACGTTTTTGAGAGGTGCATATTTCGTCAACGAATGCTAGTAGATAACTCAATCACTTTTTGAGTGGACAAGTCTCGAGGAACGGCTCCCGCATGAGGACGATCACATCCTCTTAATCTCCTTTGTTTATCACTGCCAAAGTTTTCTGATTTCTCATGAACAAAGCGTGAAGGAGGGTTTGTTTGTTATATTATCTATTTGAGCCGGGCGCACTCGATGCCAGTTCCTTCTCATATTAAGGGTTTGCACATTAGACATGCAATCCAGGGGTGAAACTTGTCCAACTTAAAAAGATCATGAATTAACTACTACTTCCTCATGAGCTAAAACATAGGCACAAAAAGAGAAATGCTTTTGATTAATTTCGAGATGGTACACGAAAGTCTTCGTTAGGAATGGCAGTTAAATACCATGTATAGGAAGGTATAGTGGACTCATATGGCATAACTGGTTTTAAGGATTTTGGATGCACAAGCAGTCAGTCCGCTTAGTACAGGTGGAAGTTTAGCAAAAGACTGGGAAGCGACGAACTAGAGAGCAATAACGGTCATAATCATGCAGAGCGACAAAGCAACATTGAATCGGGAATGAAAGTGATATAACTATTCTGAAACTCAAAGATCATCAAGGCAGAGTAGACTTTTTAGTCTTAACATGTGTAAGCATGTGCCAAGTCAATCCAAAATTCTCTAAAGGGAAATACCACCTTAGTATACCAGACTATGAACAGTGCAATGCATGTAGATCATTTCAATAACACATTATATACTCTAATTATTCGAGACTAGCCACAAGGAAAGCATGAACCACTGAAAGAGAATTGTAAACATAGCACTATGTCGCTACAAGCTGGTCTCTAGATCATAAGTACAGGCATATGTACAAAAGTAGAAACAAAAAGAGTTCATACCGGTCTTCCTTGTTGCTTCCCTTCAGTCGATCTTCGTCATTACTGCTTGTCACTTGCACGATCGAACGTAGGAAATATAATTAAATGCCATCACGGACTCGAGCTGAACTCTGAAAACAAAGCAAACTAAAGAGAGAAAGGAAATCTTTTTGGATTTTTCAAAGGTTGAATAAAAGCAAAAGAAAGAGAAAATCTTTTTGTTGTTTTTGCAAAGAGAGAAATAAAGAAGAACGGGCAAAAACTTTGAAAAGATCAAAGTGAATAAAACGGATAATACAATGGAAAAGTGAGAGTGGCACGTACTCCCCCAAGCTTAGGCTTTTGGCCTAACTTGGTAGCAGCTACTGCCCCCAGGAGCCTCCTGCTCCGGGGGTATGGTGGTGAGTCCAAGGGTCGTAGAAGGATGCTGGCGCGTACACCGAACTCCACGGAGTCTCCCATGAGGAAGGTTCCGAGCGCCAAACAAAGGAAGAACCTTCACCAAACTCGGTGGCGGTCTCTTCCTGAAAATGTGGTAACTCACCGTGCCTCTCCTCGTCGGGCACAACCCCCTCCATGGGGTTATGAAACTGATGCTGGACCATGAAATCATCGAACTGGACAACATCAAAGGACCATCCATTCCTGAGGTGAGGAAATAAGATGCTGGAGATCTTCGACCGATGAATATCCCTCGTACCCATGCTGCAGAGAGAGTTGATGACGGTTTTCAGCTCGGAGGGCTGAGTGGCCATCCTAGCCGTCCTCCCAACGTTCGGCATGCCTATTATTTCACAAAAATTTCCCAAAGTCATGGTGATAAGATCATTGTAAATTTTAAACTCAATAGCACCTGAATCAGGATTATATCTAAAACTGTTAATGAAACTGGAGGTGAGTTTTTTATACTGGGTAACACGGCTCGTGACGAGTCGTGTCAAACCTGCATTAGCACAAAGATTATAAAACTCATCCTTGATTCCCGCAGCTTCAAGCAATTCATCACATGGAAATGTCATCGCATGTGCTGGACTTGTGTCTTCCAACAACTCCAGGGGCACATGATCTTCATTATAGCTCACCCTAGCAGTCGATGGTGAAGATGCGGCTCTAGTAACTCGATCGGAGTGTGCGGGCCTCCTCTTCTCAAGCCACCCTTTTGCCCTTCCTAACAAACTCATTTCTGAATTTTTTTTTGCAATTTACAAAAATGAGGATTAAAACAAGATGAGTTAAGTCAGACTACTCAACTCACTTGCCCAAGGCATAAACTTGCATCAAAACTTGGAAAATAACTTTCTACACATGCATGCAAGCTCATATCTACAGCACCAAGAACTACTAAATACTCACAAATGAGGCCACCAATGAAAAATCTAATTGGAGGGGTGGAGGAGTCACATACCAGGGAGTATTTGCTCAAAATTTCAGCTCAAATGAGGGGCTGTAGAGAGAGATCGAAGAATCGCCTCCAAGAACAGCAAGAACACAAGAACAAGTGCAGAACTCGCGTTTTTGGAGAAAGAGAGAAAGAGAGGAAGAAGACATACCTGGAGGGGGGTCCTGTGGGCCCCAGGCGCCCTGTGGGCGCGGCCAGGGGCTGGGCCGCGCTAGCTGGCCGCCTGGGCCACTGGTGGGTCCCCCTGGCTGGCCCCAGGACTTTCTGGGTCTCTCCCGACGTGGAAATTTTTATTATAATTTTTCTGGAATTTTTCTGAAAACTTCACTGTTTGAAAATTTTTCGAAGTTCAAAAAGCTGCGAAACTCTCTGAAAACTTGAAGCAGTTAGTAGTATTGTGAAGCTTCAAAACATAAATACTTGGTACAACAAGTAGGACAAAAACTAAAAACAAATGAAAACATAACAAGCTCAACTTTTTTTATCTATATAAGCATGTTCACTAGTAAGGTTGATCAAGTCTTACCAACAAACAGGCGATATATAGAGCAAAAAGTCTCACCTCCTACGAAGTAGTTACTAAACCTTTAATTTGATGGACATTGTCCCCACCATGATAGTTTTATATTTGTGAGGCACATGTAGTGGACAGTCCCATTCTCCAATTTTCATGGTCTTGATATTCTCTATAGAGTTGAGGGCATGCCTCCTGTCGATCTTCTTCGGAAAATATACCGTGTGTTCTTTATCATTCACATGGAAGGTAACCTTCCCTTTATTGCAATCAATAATAACACCTGCGGTGTTAAGGAAAGGTCTACCAAGAATAATGGACATGCTCCCATCCTCGGGCATGTCAAGCACAACAAAATCAGTAAGAATTAAACAATTAGCAACCTCTACGGGAACATCCTCACAAATACCTATCGGAACAGCGGTTGACTTGTCAGCCATCTGAAGGGAGATATCTGTAGGAATTAGTTTCTCTAAACAAAGCCTCTCGTAAAGAGAGAGAGGCATAACACTCACTCCTGCTCCAAGATCACTTAAAGCAGTTTTGACATAATTATTCATTATGGAGCAAGGAATGGTGGGTATACCTGGATCACCGAGCTTCTCAGGAATCTTGCCACTGAAAGAGTAGTTAGCAAGCATAGTAGATATTGCATCATTAGGAACTTTTCTTTTATTAGTGACAATATCTTTCATATATTTTGAATAAGGAAGTAACTTAATAGCATCAGTCAAAGGGATTTGAAGAAAAAGAGGTTTAATCCACTCACAAAACTTATTGTAATGCTCTTCTTCTTTAGATTTGATGGACTTACCTGGAAAGGGCATGGGTTTCTGTACCCATGGTTCTCTTTCTTTCCCATGTTTTCCTGCGATGAAGTCTTCTTTAGTGTACCTCGTACGTTTGTCAGGTGCTTCTTCCTCTCGAACTTCAGGCGGATCATTCTTCTCACTATCCTTACCTTCAGGTCCAGTACCGTCTTCAGTCTCAGCATTGGATATAGATACACTGTTGGGATCAACAGCTGGCTCTTCATCTGCAATAGGATCATTAGAATTGTCAGTCTCCTTATGTTTCTTCTTTTTCTTTGGAGAGCCAACAATTTCTTCTTCCTGCATTTGAGAATCCTGCTCGATTCTCTTCGGATGTCCCTCTGGATAGAGAGGATCTTGAGTGCTAGTTCCTCCTCGGGTCTTAATCCCGAAAGCCTGCAAATTATCTTGTTTGGCATTGTTAGCAAGCAGATCTCTTTGCACATTAGAAATTTGGTCAAGCTGAGTTTGAACCATATGAAAATGTTTCACAAGACATTGAACATCATTAGCTGTTCTATCTAAAACATCAAGCAGTTTTTTATAGCAAGAGAATTATCATGCAATTGACTTTGTATCCTCTCATTAAAATGGTTTTGTTTCATAATAAAATTATCAAACTCATCTAAACATTGATCAGGAGGCTTACCATGAGGGATGTCACTTGCGTTGAAATCTAAAAGAGAGTGTACCTCTACCATAGGAGGGTGAGTAGTAGGCTCACACAGCTTCTCAATAGGGGGTAGATTCTTCACGTCTTCAGCTTTAATACCTTTCTCTTTAATAGACTTCTTTGCTTCTCGCATATCTTCGGGGCTTAGAACAAATATGCCCCTCTTCTTTGGTGGTGGAGGTGGTTTAGGGACAGACCAATCTTCATGGTTTTTGGTAATCCTGCCCATCAAATCCTCCGCATCGTCCGGTGTTCTTTTCCTGAAAACACAACAAGCACAACTGTCCAAATAGGACCTGGATTCATCAGTTAGACCAGCATAGAATATATCGATTAATTCATTCTTAGGAATTTCATGTCCTGGTCTAGCGCGAATCAGACCGCAGTACCTCCCCCAAGCTTTAGAGAGGGATTCATCCTGCAACTGTTTAAAGTTATAAATTCTTTGTAAAGCAGCATGTTGCATGTGAGCAGGAAAGTACTTATCAACAAAAGAGTGAGCTAAGTCTTGAGGACTCTTCATGGAACCGCATGGGAGTGAATCATACCATGCTTTAGCACCTTCCTTCAAGGAGAAAGGAAGAAGCTTGGTGATATAAAAGTATCGTATCTTCTCATCTGTGGTAAACAGGCCACCTAACTCACCGAGTTTAGTCAGGTGTGCAATAGCATCATCATTTTCTCTGCCATAAAAGGGGTCAGCTTCAACCATAGGTATAAGTGAAAGATCAACAGAGAAATCATAATCAGGATCATCAATGCATATAGGAGATGTAGCAAATTCAGTATCAGGAACGGTTTTGTTCTTCAAAGAGTGTTTTTCAAATAGTTTCTTAATAACTTCAGGGTCAGAGCCAGAAAACTCTGTCAGTTCCCTGCATAAATCTTCATCAAGCATATAGTAATCATCATCAAGGAGCCTCTCTTTGAGTTTACTCAAATCAGGATAATCATAAGTTACACCAATAGGGTAGCGAGTAACAGGAAGTTCAATTCCAGACTTTTTAGCAGCAGCAGCAATTTGTTTCTCAAGAGCATAACCAAGCGAACTAATATCATCAAAAGTAGTAGAAGCATCATCAAGAGTATCGGACATAGTAACAGATTCAGTAGGAGCATCATGTGGTGGTGGTGAGGCAAACTTACTCATAACAGAAGGTGAATCAAGTGTAGCACTAGTGCTCAGAGCAGTACCTCTTCTTGTAGTGGATAGTAAGATCGGAACCTTGGGGTCTCCTTTCTTACCCATAGTGGATGAAGTGCAGCAGGTAGGATACCTCAAGTAGACTTGTAAATATTGCTATGCTCCCCAGCCACGGCGCCAGAAAACGGTACTTGATAACCCTCAACCGTAAGGGATCGAGATAGTCTTCGCGGGTAAGAATAACCCAATTTATTGATTCGACACACAGGGAGCCAAAGAGTATTTATAATCTTTGACAGTTGAGTTGTCAATTCAACCGCACCTGAAATATACTTACTTGCAACAAAAGATAAGTGGTAATAGTGATATGATAGTGATAATAGTGATAGTAAAAGTAAACAGCAAAGTAAATAGTGAAGGTAAATGGCAAAAGTAGCAACTAGTGACAAGCAGGGTTTAAAACACTGTAGGCTAGGGAGATGGATGGTTGGGCGCTGCATGGACGAGATAGATTCTAACTTGGGGCACGGCACACGGAAAAGTAATGATCATCTAGGCAAATATCAAACATTAGGCATGTATCCCGTAGGTAGTTGTACGTGCTTGCAATAAGAACTTGCACAACATCTTTTGTCCTACCATCTCGCTACGAACGGGGCCAAAAGGAACTTATGGAGATTAAGGTGCTCCTGTCAAAGAGCACCAGAACAAAGCAATGAACTCAATGGATACATGTAATCCTCAATCTACGGACCATCCCCTTTGGTGTCCCAAGCTGTCACTTTTGGGATCGCCGGTTCCGAACCGTAATAGGTGCAAACAACTCATAGATAGGATCACGAACACAAATATATTCATGCAAACACATATGATTCAGATCTGAGATCATGGCACTCGGGCCCTAAGTGTCAAGCATTAAGAATAACAAGTTGAAGCAAAGATGATAAACACCATAGTAGATGATAGGCAACATGCCCCCAACGATCTGAGAAACTATTACATGATCTAACTCATCCAATCCCTACCATCCCCTTCGCCTACAGCAAGGGAATTACTCAGACATGGAGGGAGAAGTCAAGGAGGGATGATGGAGTGGTGATGATGATGACGATGGCGACGATCTCCCCTCTCCGAAGGCCAATTCAGCCTCCAGATTAGCCCTCCCGAGGAAGAACAGAGGGTGGCGGCGGCTCCGCGACGGAAAACTGCGAAAAGAACTTCTGATCTAGGGTTTCCGCGTCGTGAGTAAAAATACGAGGCAAAGTAGGGCACCACGGGGTGTGGGCCCCACCCAGGAGACCCCTCGGCGCGGCCCAGGGGGGCGCGCCCATAGGGCGCCTGGGCACCCCCTGGCCCCCCTCTGGCCCCTCTTCTGGCCTCTGGTTCCTTCGGGTGCGTGGATTTTCTCTGATTTTTCGTGGATTTTTCTGAGATACCTAAAAATCCGTTTTCCTGCACACAATAAAACCATACAGGCAGCTCTGCTGAAAACAGCGTCAGTCCGGGTTAGTTTAGTTCAAATCATGCAAGAATGAGGTCAAAACAATATCAAAAGTGTTTGGAAAAGTAGATACGTTTGAGACGTATCAGCACCCCAAGGAATGGAACCAAACGTGGTTCTATTGTATAGATACTTCGCCTGAAGGAGAAAACCCACTGCCGTGTTACCGCACATATCTCCTACTTGAGGATCATCCCCTTCCGCAGCGCCTCAGTGCCCCGTACCGTGCCCGGTTTGCCCCTCAACTTTCTAAGCATAGGGCCTTTGTGGCCAACGGCTTAACCGGAGTAGACTTTGTTCGCTGTTGGCTTGCCTGGAGCATTCTTCCACTAAGCCAGCGCTCAGGGCTGATGTGCGAGTATACTGGTAAACCGGATGATCCTGAAAAAGAAGTCGCTGAATCCGCAAAGAAAATGCTCAACATCTCTCTGGAAGAGTGCAGCCGGACCGGATTAGCTCCATTCTGCGAAAACAATAAACCGCCAGCAGTAAGTTCTTTCTGATCTTTTCTGTTTGTTCTGATCCGGCCATATCAAATGTCTTCCATTTATTTCCTATCTTCTGCACAGGCCACCGACCCCTTTTGGAAAAGGAAATCTCAAGATAAAGCAGCCAAGCAACCACGCCGGAAAACTTATGTTGTTAAGAAAAAGAAGGCTGTTGCCGCCTCCGGTTCACACCCCGAGGAAGATGATCCGGACTCAGCGGTATGAATCAAACCTTGTACGCTTTATCCTCCCTTTGTCTAAATTTATGTTTAACAGTGTCTTTCCACAGGATTTGGCGGAAGGAAGTAAAGCGGCGGAAGTTGATGTAATTTCTCTCTCTTCAGACTCAGAACCGCTGCCCCCCAAAATCCGCCGGGTGTCCCGGAAATACCCTTTTTCTCATCCTTACGCTCAATTGGACCCCAAATTTCTTTTGAAGAAGCAGCAGCATGAAGCACACCGGACCACGCGCCATAGTGGCCACGTGGTGGAATCATCCGGAATACCTCTTACTCCGTCTCGCAGGCACCGCTCCGAGTTTTTACTTTCTCCAACTCTTCTTCATCCAAAAGCTGGGCTCATACGTAAACCACTTAAACCGTCTGATCCTAACTATCAGGAGGCTCCTTTGTCCTCTTCCGGCGAGTCGACTGCTACACAGGTCCCTGTGCTGAAGACCGTGCCTGGGTAAGTCCTTTTCAACATCCGGTTTATCTTCATGTTTTTGACTTCATGATTCTTATTGTTCCTTTAATCTCATCAGAAAGCCGAAGCCTAGCAAGAAGGCAAAGGCAAATAAAGCGGCTGCTGAAACTACTGCCGCTGAACCGACTGATGATCTTGAAGCGGCCATCCTTCCAGAAGACATCCCTGATGCTTAGTTTAATGATTCTCTCCCTATGGATCATGACGATGTCGCTACTCCAGAAGGTGACAATACAGAGAATGTAGATGAACCAGCGAGTCCTATCCGGGTTAGCCCTCTTCGGGCTATCCCGGCTCCTGTCAGCCCGGCGCCTACCACTGCCCCTCTCTGACCAACTGCCACTTCGTCCCCGGACGTTGAGATAACCGGATTAGGTTTCACTGTCCCCACTAAGCCTGTCATCTTGGCCAAGCACACTGCCAAGGAGGAAAATCTTCAACAAGACAAAGGCAAGTGGAGCACAGACTTATCCAGTTATGCCGAGTTGAGTGCCCAGGAGCTTCATTCCGGGTATCGGAACCGGCTCTTTACCAGCCGCGAGTATGAAGCCGGGATGGTTAATATGATGAAGGACTAGTATGAGGTAATTTACTCTTTTTACTTGTTTCTGTTTTGTATTCTTTGCAATCCTGTCTTAAGGCCATAGTAGCCCCCAAGTGCCGGTTTAGCTTCATTGTAGGTGAACCGGGACTTCCAGTGTATAACTTGTCTGAAAATCTCTTTCATGACTTCGATTGCACATTAGCCCCCAAGTGTCAAGTGTATAACTTGTTATATGCTTGAGACTTGATTAATCTGCCTTCTTAATCCGTTTGGTTTCCTTGTAGGCTGACTTGACCCGGAGGGCTGCAGAGGTAACTGAACTCCGGAATAGCTTGGCTATTAATGAAACTGCCTCTGCCAAAGCCAAGGAAGAACTTGTGCTTACCTTAACCAGCATGGAGAAACTGAAAAAGGACTTTGAAGCGGAGCGGTCCACATGGGAAGTGCAGAGGAATGCTCTTGAGAAAAGAGCAAAGGACGCTGAGGCTGCACTTAATCCGGTCACACAGGAGATGACCTGTTTAAGACAGCAAATAGAACTTATGACTTCTGCTATCTTCGGTGAGCACTCGTCTGCATATATTTTTCATCTTTGCAATCTTTGTTCCGCTTCGGTTTAACTCTGACAAACATATGTAGGGCGGCGCATAACTCATCTTGGAGATGATGTCCGGAAGAAGCTCAAGGCCTCTTATACCCTGGTATAGCAGCTGTATTCCGGCGGTCAAAGGGTTATAAGTGCAATGTCCCATCATAAACCGGCCCCAACTACCATCCAAGGTACTTTGGAGAAGCTGTCTGTCCTGCCTGTGCGCTTGGTGGAAATGAAGAAATCTGCTGCACGGGCCGGTTCTCTTATAGCACTGACCCGGGCCAAGGCATGGGTTCCGGACTTTGTTCCGGAGGAGGCTATGAACGGATATCCCAGCAATAAAGAGGATGGATCTACATTCTCTGCCGAAGACCTCCGTGTCTTAACAAAAGAGATGCGCCCACTCGCCAGCAAACTTGCTGATGAAGCTGATCTGACAAGGTATCATCCGGCCTATGACTTAGAAAATGAACGGGTGGAGCGGCCGGTTTACGACACTAAGAATCTGATCCCACCGGTTCGTGGCCATACTTTCGCTCCAGATGTTGATCCGTCAGATCTTATTAACGAGGAAATGTACTTCCGTGCCCTCTCCAAGATTGATTGGTGCGTTCCTGATTTCCAGCCACTACCTGAAGATGAAGAAGATCCGCAACAAGCCGACCCTCGGCCTTCGCAGCGTGAAGAGGAATCATAAACCGTCTGGTTTAATTTGAAGTGGTTGAACACTTTGCCCAAAACTTTAAATTTTTCGGGCCTGCAGGTGCCTTGTAATAGGATAATTAAACATTGTCTTTGTTCCAATGCGGATGTGACAGCTTGACTTAGCGTCTGCCAATTTAATCCTTTGTTTTGCCATGGTTTATCCGTTTATGTTATCTATGCCTGCATAAATGAGGCTAAAAAAGATGTCCTGGTGGTTTACCACCGGACCTATTATACTGCTCCAATAAATATAGATATATCAAAGGAATGTCTGGTTGTATACCAAAAATACCTCATACCTCTGATTAAGTGTGCCTGACGTCCTTAATCCAGTAGGCATAATTAAAAGTGTAGATGCTGATGAGGCTCTTCGCTCTCTTGGCGTTTGCCCTCATGACTGTTCCGGGTTATGATAAACGCCGGTTTAACTCATGCTGGTGTTCATGACCCAGACTTTAAACTCATGCTGGTGTTCATGACCCAGACTTTTAACTTTGCAGATATATGGTCAACTTTGAAGTTGCCCAATTCCAGATCAATAGACTTGGCTAACAACAAAAACTTGTAAAATCGCAGAAACAAAACATTTTTTGGCAAATAAGACCATGTAGTCGAGGCTTTTTACGAGCTGCCAGGCTCCAAATTTGAGGCTTTTTGCGAGCTGCCTGGCTCCAGGCTTTTTGTGAGCGGCCTTTAAGCTCTAGGCATTTTTTTAAGAGCGGCCTTTAAGCTCTTGGCTTTTCGCGAGCTGCCAGGCTCCATATTTAAGGCTTCTGATTCGAATACCGTCAGTAAACCGGACCAAAGGGATTAAGCTAGGATTCGAATACGATCATGTAGCCCCCAGTGGCCTTGAGAAATTTTTATGAGGCTTCTGATTCGAATACGGTCAGTAAACCAGACCAAAGGGGTTAAGCTAGGATTCGAATATGATCATGTAGCCCCCAGTGGTTTTGACATTGCACCGATCAGTGGATTCGAATACGATCCAAGTCGGACCCAAAAGGGGTTAAGCTATGATTCAAATACGATAAAGAAGCCCCCTAGTGAGTTTGACTATGTTCTCTTTGGTTTGAATATGACCTATGTTTAAACAGGAAGCCCCCTAGCGACCGTAGAGGCAGGGTACCTATATGGGAGTTGCGCTTGTGTGGCAAACCCTCTTTGGTCCCTTATATAATTGTCCTACATATCAAAATAGACAGATCAAAGCATCTTGTTTTCTTGATGAAAATGATATATATCAAGAGAAATAAACTTTCGATGGATATCACCTGAGCGAATTCCCATAAGACACTTATATTTGAAGAAGATGGCGGATCCCCAGGTTTACCGGGGGTGCCGGTTTATTTATTAATCATAATATATACATGATACATGAAGCGGAGCCCATGGCTCATGTATAGTAAGGCCGCAGAAGAGCAATGTTCCACGGCCTCTTCGTCTCTTCCTCTGCTGTCCGTGAGTCTTTATGTTCTCGAACGTCCACCAGGTAGTATGAACCGTTGTGTAGGTTCTTTCTGACCACAAAGGGTCCTTCCCAAGGTGGGGATAATTTGTGCATATCTGTCTGGTCTTGGATGAGCCGGAGCACCAGGTTCCCCTCCTGGAACGTCCTGGTCTTAACCCGGCGGCTGTGATATCGGCGCAGGTCTTGCTGATAAATTGCTGATCGTGCCGCTGTTGTGTCCCGTTTCTCATCCAGTCGGTCTAAGCTGTCTTACCTTGCTTGCTTATTGTCCGCTTCAACATAAGCTGCCACCCGTGGTGAGTCGTGTCGGATATCACTAGGGAGAACCGCTTCAGCACCATATACCATGAAGAAGGTCGTATAGCCTGTAGACCTGTTAGGCGTAGTGTTGATGCTCCAGAGGACAGAAGGTAACTCCTCAACCCAACAACCGGGTGTTCTTTGCAAGGGAGTCATAAGCCGGGGCTTGATGCCTCGCAAGATCTCTTGGTTGGCCCTCTCAGCTTGACCATTGGATTGAGGCTGAGCTACTAAAGACACATCCAGGCGAATATGTTCCCTTTGGCAAAACTCTTCCATCTCTCCTTTAGATAGATTGGTGCCATTATCAGTAATGATGCTGTGTGGAAAGCCAAACCGGAAAATTACCTTTTTGATGAATTTAACCGCTGTTGCCGCATCACACTTACTGACAGGCTCTGCCTCAAGTAAACTTGTCCACTGCCACCAACAGGTGGGTTTTCTGATCTTGGGATCGTTTAAAAGGTCCAGCCATATCAAGCCCCCAAGTTGCAAATGGCCAAGTAATTGGAATCATCAGCAGCTCCTGCGCCGGAACAAGAGCACGCCGTGAAAATTTCTGACAAGCGTCGCATCTCCGGACTAGATCCTCCGCATCAGCATGGGCCGTTAACCAGTAGAACCCGTGACGAAAAGCCTTGGCTACCAATGATTTTGAACCGGCGTGATGACCACAATCTCCTTCGTGTATCTCTCGAAGAATATCAATGCCTTCTTTCGATGATACACAACGCTGAAATGCCCCAGAAACGTTGCGGTGATGAAGTTCTCCGTTGACGATAGTCATAGATTTGGATCACCAGATTATCTGCCTAGCTTCAACCTCATCATCCGGCAACTCTCCTTGGCTCAGGTACGCTAAGTAAGGGAGTGTACAATCTGGAATAACATGAAGCGCTGCAACTAGCTGTGCTTCCGGATCAGGAACAGCCAAATCCTCCGCAGATGGTACCTGAACCGATGGACTGTGTAATTCATCCAATAAGGTATTTAGTGAAACCGATTTACGCTGAGAGCCCAGCCTGCTTAATGCATCAGCCGCTTCATTTTTCCGCCGGTCTATGTGATCCACCTGATATCCCTTGAAATATCCTGCAACCGCTTCAACTTCTCGCGTGTAAGCTGCCATGAGCGGATCTTTAGAGTCCCACTTGCCAGACACTTGTTGCGCCACTAGATCCGAATCACCAAAACACTTGACCCGGCTCAAGTTCATCTCCTTAGCCATCCGTAGGCCTTGAAGGAGGGCTTCATATTCGGCAACATTGTTAGTGCAATGGAACATTAGTCGGAGGACATAACAAAATTTGTCACCTCGTGGGGAGGTTCACACGACTCCAGCCCCCGAGCCTTCTAATTGCCTTGAACCGTCAAAGTGGATAGTCTAGTATGATTGATCCGGCTTCTCCTCTGGTGCTTGCAATTCTGTCCAATCATTGATAAAATCTTCCAATGCTTGGGATTTAATAGAACTACGGGGTACATACTTCAATCCGTGTGGGCTAAGCTCAATGGCCCACTTTGCTACTCTGCCAGTAGCTTCTCTGTTCTGGATTATATCCCCCAATGGAGCTGAGCTGACAACAGTAATTGGGTGGCCCTGGAAATAGTGCTTCAACTTCCGGTTTGCCATGAACACGCCATATACCAGCTTCTGCCAGTGTGGATACCTTTGCTTTGATTCAATTAGAACCTCACTGACGTAGTAAACCGGGCGCTGAACCGGATATTCCTTGCTTGCTTCCTTACGTTCCACTACAATTGCCACGCTAACTGCATGGGCATTGGTGGCCACATATAACAGCAGCGGCTCGTTATCAATAGGGGCAGCAAGAACTGGCGACTCTGCTAGTTGCCGCTTCAAATCCTCGAATGCAGCGTTTGCAGCATCGCTCCATATAAATCGGTCTATCTTTTTCAACATCTGATAAAGTGGGATCGCCTTTTCTCCCAAACGGCTGATGAATCGGCTCAACGCTGTAATCCGGCCTGCTATGCGGTGGACATCATTGATACAAGCCGGTTTAGTCAAGGATGTGATCGCCTTGATCTTCTCCGTGTTGGCCTCTATTCCTCTGTTTGATACTAAGAATCCAAGGAGCTTTCCTGCCGGAACACCAAAAACGCACTTCTCCGGATTAAGCATCATCTTATAAACCCAGAAGTTGTCAAAGGTTTCCTTTAGGTCTTCTATCAGCGTCTCCTTCTTCCTTGACTTCACCACAATGTCAGCAACATAGGCATGGACAGTTTTTTCGATCCACCCTTTGAGACAGTTCTGTACGCAATGCTGGTAAGTTGATTGGGCACTCTTGAGCTCAAAGGGCATAGACACATAGCAGAAGGCTCCGAAGGGAGTTATGAAAGTTGTCTTCTCCTGGTCCTTAACTGCCATCTTGAATTGATGATACCCTGAATATGCATCCAAAAAACTTAGCCACTCACATCCTGCCGTAGCATCAATAATCTGATCAATACGGGGGAGAGCAAAAGGATTAGTTGGACAAGCCTTGTTTAAGTCTGTGTAATCCACACACATCCTCCACGTTCCATTTTTCTTTAACACCAGTACCGGATTAGCCAACCACTCCGGATGGAACACCTCAACTATGAACCCTGCGGCCAAAAGCCTGGCCACTTCCTCACCTATGGCCTTGCGCCTCTCCTCATTGAAGCAGCGCAGGTACTGCTTGACCGGTTTAAACTTCGGATCAATATTAAGACTGTGCTCAGCGAGTTCCCTCGGTATACCTGGCATGTCAGAAGGTTTCCATGCAAAGATATCCTGATTCTCATGGATGAACTCGATGAGCGCGCTTTCCTATTTGGGGTCTAGGTTAGCGCTGATAGTGAACTGCTTGGATGAATCGCCCGGTACAAAGTCAACTTGCTTGGTTTCCTCTGCCGATTTAAACTTCAACGCCGGATCATGCTCTGTAGTTGGCTTTTTTAACGGGGACATATCTGCCGGATCGACGTTGTCCTTGTAGAATTTCAACCCCTCCGTAGCACAGACTGCCTCATCATTGGCTGCATCTCCTTCCTCGCATTCCAATGCAATCTTGCGACTTTCGTGAACCGTGATGGTTCCCTTGTGACCCAGCATCTTGAGCTGTAGATAAACATAGCACGGTCTAGCCATGAACTTGGCATAAACCGGTCTCCGGATCTTTACGAACTCAAAGGTCACTGTCTCTGACCTAGAATCTTGCTCATCCCCAAAGGTGACTACTAGATCAATTTTCCCAACTGGGTAGCCGATTTACTTGGCACCACTCCATGGAATACCGTGTTGGATTGTCTCAACTTCTTGTCTGTCAACCCCATACGCCGGAAAGTCTCATAATATAAGATGTTGATACTGTTGCCGCTGTCCATGAGTATCTTTGTGAATTTGTATCCACCCACCTGTGGTGCAACCACTAGGGCCAACTGGCCCGGATTATCAACCCGTGGCGGGTGATCCTCCCTGATCCATACAATAGGTTGTTCCGACCAACATAGAAAACGTGGCGTTGCCGGTTCAACTGCGTGCACTGCCCGCTTCAAAACCTTTTGATCTCGTTTGCACAAACTCATGGTAAAAATATGGTACTGTCCACTAATTAGCTCCTTCGGATTATTCTGATATCCGGATTGCTGCTGCTGCTGGCGCTGCTGATTGCCTTGGTTGTTGTAACCACCCTGACCATGCTGCTGGTTGCCTTGGTTGATGTAACCACCCTGACCGTGCTGCTGATTACCTTGGTTGTTGTAACCGCCATGATATCCTGATCCGGAACCATTACCCTGGTAACCCGGACCCTGAAAACCGGAACCCGAGCCGCCGCCGGGGGGTCCGTGGTTATATCTGGCTTGCTTCATGGCCTCTATCATGATCTTGCCGTCCATCCATAAATGCTTAGACGGGTGTCCCTCCATACTGTGTTTAGGGCAAGGCTCATTTAGCTGTTGATCTAGATTGATGGATACCCCCTCGCTATGTGGAGGTGGCCTACACTTGCGGCGCTGAAAGTTTCCTTGAACATTGGTATTGGCCACAAAATCAGAGCCGCCCTCTGCTTTTCGCTTGCCATTGTAACATGTCCCTACCAGATTAGCTTTCCCGGACTTGTCTCCATCTGCATCTGGGTACTTAGTGTTATCAGAATCTCCATATTTCACCAGAGCGCTCATGAGTGTTCCCATGTCATTACAATCACGCTTGAGCCGTCCAAACTTCAGTTTCAGAGACTCAAACCGGCAATTGTTTTCCAATGTCACTATCGCCGTACTAGGATTGATGCTATTGGAAGAATGTAGGATTTCTGATACTCGTCGCACCCAGGTGCTCGTGGGCTCCTGCTCTCCTTGAACACATGCTGCTAAGTCTACCACTGACATTGGTTGCTTGCACGTGTCTTTGAAATTTTTGATAAACTGGCGACGCAGCTCACCCCATGATCCGACGGAGTTGGGTGGTAGGCCCTTTAACCATGTCCGGGCTGTGCCCTCAAGAATCATGGTGAAGTACTTGGCGCATGCCTCTTCATCCACATCAAGCATCTCCATAGCCATCTCATAGCTATCAACCCACGCCTCTAGAGCCAGGTCTGCCGTATAGTTTGGTACTTTGCATGGACCTTTGAAGTCTTTGGGCAATTTTACGCTTCATAAAGCGGGGACGAGACACTGTACTCCAAAGGAACTTGCCATGACTCCCGTTTCTGCTGTGGTTGGGTGAACCGGCGTCGTTTGACGGGTGTCCTCGCGGGCAGTATGCCTGGCCCGGTTTACCGCCTCTTGGGCGGGAGCCTCTGCTCCTGCCGGATTATCCTGCCTGTGACGGTGACGTCTCCGCTCGCTGCTAGACACGACCGGTTCATCCTAGTGCCTAGTGTAACTCCGGCTTTGGCGGGGGGTTGAATGAATCCTCTCCCTGCTGTAAGAGTACGCCTGCTGCTATGTCAGCGCCGTGTCCAGCAATTCCTTAGCCCGGCGTGCTTCCATCGCCACGGCGGATGTCCCCTCAATGGGTAAAGCGGACAGTCGTGAAGCGGCGGCGACAATGTTGTCCAACGGGTTAGAATAATGGCCGGGAGGGGTGGGTATGTGTCACATCCCTAGCTTCTGTTACTGCCTTCTGCTAGCATCTGGTGTTGCATCGTGTTTACTTTTCATAGAAATCTGAAATGGGGATGACCAAACCCTAGCACCAGATGAAACCAACTAGGTTCAAATTAAAATATTTTTCAATGAACCCAAAATGCCTTTGAAGATGTTCATGATTTTTGATAAAGGTGAAAACCTCTGCCAAAAATGGTGCAACTATTTCTAGGCCATTCTGGATTTTTGAATTAATGTATATTGTATTTGAATTGGAGCAAATAAAATCTATAAATAATTTTATAGCTCCAAATGTTTTGAAAATTATTGTGGGTCTCTGGAATAACTCAGTTAACATCCACAATAATTTTCAGCATTTAAAAAAATGATTTAGTGCCTAAACTAAATCAAAACACAGAAAGAAAATAGAAAACAGAAAGAAAAGAGAGAGAAAGAAGAGTTACCTGGCCCACCTACCTGTAGCCGGCCCAGCTCGCTGGCCCAGCCCACCACCGCAGCCCCCTCTCTGTCTTCTTCCTGGCGCGAGTAGGCAGCGCGCGTGGCCACTGCGCGCCGGCACGCGCTCGGCCATCTCCTGCTTTCCGCCGCTGCCCAAAGCGCCTGGTTGCCTTTGGACGACGCCACGCACCCCCCTAGACCTCTCACACTCTCCCTCGACCTCTCTCCCCTCTCCTGGTTCTCTCCCTCGCACAGCCCGAGCGGAGCTCGTCGCCGCCGCTCGCTGCCGCCGCGCCCACCGAGTCCCCCTCGCCTCTCTGACGAACCCTCGAGCTCCGCCTCGCTGCCGTGCTTCTCTACGCCGAACCGCAGGACCCCGGGTGCCTTGAGGCTTCGTCCTCGAGCTCGTCTTCTCGGCACGGCTGCCGGACACCATCGACAAAATTCGTCGGACCCCGTGCCTCCCCTGCCTCGCCAGCAGTACCAGAAGAACCGCGGTGAGCCCCGGTTTCGTTTCCCCCATGCCCCGTCGCCTATCGTCTCCCCTAACCGCATCAGCCACTAGAGCCGAGCGCTCCTCGCCGCCGGCCATGGCGCCGCCGCGGCCACAGCGGCTGCCACCCGCGTCCGAGTGCATCACCGCACTCAGCGCATCAACACGGGCCCGTAGAAACCAACCGCCGCTCTTGCCGTGCCATGCGGCGTCGAATCCGTCGACGCCCGAACCACGGCCGCCGCAAACCTCGTCGTCGGCGTCGATTCCAACGACCCCCGCGTCCAGCTTCACCGTCGCTCGATGCGGGCGAGAAAGGACTATGCCCTGGTACCCTCAGCAAGCCAAACCACCGCCCGTATCGCCGTTTCGTTCGTCACCCGAACGCCGGCCGCCGCGTCTGAGGTCGCCACCGTCACTTTAGGCCACCTCCAGCGAAGCCGAGGGCACCAATCGACGCGCGCGAGCTCCAGCTACTCGTAGATGGGCCCAACCATTGATTTGGTCGCCGGAGGGCAATTTCCGATCACCTCCAGCATCTCGGACCTCGCCGGCGGCTAAACGCCGGCGGGTTTGACCCGTTGACCGGCGTGGGTTGACCCCACTGCCTGGTTTAACACCCCCCCTCTCTCACTGACTTGCGGGCCCTCTCTGTTAATTAACCTAGTTTAGTGCTAATTATTTGGTTAGTTAGTTACTCACTGACGTGTGGGCCCTGCCCTGTCTAATTATAGCTTAGGATTAACTAGTGCTAATTAACCTTGTTAATTAGCAGTGTCACTGACCAGTGGGCCCCACTTGTCAGGTTTGACTAGAACATCCCCTGTTGACTTGCTGATGTCAGCATGACCTAGAACTGACGCAGTAAATATTTTCTGAGATTTAAAATAATCCGAAATGATTTATTTATTTCAGAAAATAGCCAAAACTTATAAAAATCACAAAAATAATCTATAACTCCAATGAAAATAATTTATATATGAAAAATGATCAGAAAAATTCAAGGAATCTATTTATGGCATTTTCATGCAAGTTAGAACAACTTATGGCTGCTGTTTAGGCCAAATCATATAAATGGCATTTGAATATCCACATATGGAGTTTGAATTTGAATCTTGGATTCAAACCAACTTCATTTAACCTGTTGCTAGTTGCATTAGCTCAAATCACAGCATAATGCCATGTCATGATCATGCATCATATTGTGCATTGCATTGACTGTGTTTCTTTCTCTGTTGCCGGTGTTTGTTCCCTTTCAGTAGACGTGTTCCAACGATGTGATCGACGACACCGATGAAGACCCAATGTTATCTTCAGAAGTGCCAGGCAAGCAAAACCCCATTGAGCATTCCGATACAATCCCTCTCTCTCGCTCTTGCTCTCTTTTACTACGGTAGTTGAACCCCTTTCCACTGCATGACCTGTCATTGCCACAGTAAATAGTTGAAACCCACTAGTATGAGTAGGAGTTGTTTGAGCCATGTTGTGCCTACTCATTCATGCTTTCAGGTTATGCCTGCTATTGGTTAGAGTTGTGTCAGGTCTGATTCATCGGGGATGAATTGGAATTCGGTGAACATGTCCTACTGTTGAGAGCTAAGTGTGTGAACCCGATTTGGTAAAGTTAGCGATGAGAGGCCATGTAGGAGTACATGGTGGGTTGTCTCATTGTAGCCGTCCTCAGGAACTGAGTTCTGTGTTGGTTGGTCCTTGAAACAGCTACTACCACACATTGGGATCCTTAATTGACTCTCTCGACTTATTAATCAACATGATCTCTGTCCAGGAGTTGCAGTTAGTTTCTGGTGTTTGTAGTTTACTGGAGGTCGTGCGCAGCGCTGACCCTCGGGGTGGGCTGTGACGCGGCAGGTACGTGGCACGGTGTACCGGTCACCCGTTTGGTGATGTGGGAACCCTGTACACATCGTTTGGGGCCGTGAGCGACACCCCGGCCGGATCTCCCCACGGATGGAACCCAAATAGGCGATAAACCTGGACGAGAGACTTGTGTGGTTAGTCAGGTTGTAACACCCCAAAAATTTAGCAATGTTTTATTAAATAAAATTTTGCCAGTAAATTAAAGTTTTGCCTTTTGCTATAGGTTCCTTGGTTTTCAGAACCTTTCTTGTTCTGTGAATTGAAGATTTGCCCCTAGTGACAACTTTCCAGCTAGTACTAGATTCTCTTCTGCATCCTTTAAAAAAAACCTTTGCTCATACCAACAGTATTAATTATATATTGGTCTCCATAATTTACTTCTCTATATAAATGGTCAAACCTAGTTTTAAGGCCCCTTTTGAACTGCAACCTCTGGATAAATTTAATTATAAATTTAACCAAAAATAGGATAGGCCCAGTGATGCTACTAGATCACTTTTGTGCAAGAATATAATGTTTTCATTTAATATTTTGAGCTCCACAGCATGTTTGCCAATCAGGTTCAGTAGGCCATATTGCACTACAACCCCTTTAAATATTCCTTTGATGCTTCCACCAAAATTATGGGATGTTCATAGCAGCATGTTATTCAACTTTATGCAAAAACCCATCTTGGTCTTTTGGAAGTTTTGAGTGAAACAGCCTCTTTTCCATTCTGGTTCAGTTTAGTGATTTGCACTGCAACCCTAGTCTATTTTGCTCTAGTGCCTTTGAGCTTCCTCATACTTGTAGTCGCTCTTGCAAAACCCTTAAGTCCAGAAGAGTGGGCCTATTGGGATAGTTTTGGTTCATGGAACAGTGCTCTGCATTTTCTGTCCAGAATTGAATTCTTGCAAACCTTACACTAACAAGTTTTTGCTTTTGTTGAACTAACCTCACCACCCTCCTACTCATCCAAGGAGACATCCATCTGGTAAATTTGGCCACCCCAAGAGTTGGCTAGATGCCACTGGCATTTTGTCAAACGCCATGAGTGCATGGCCATATTTGGCTTAGCTTCCGGTTCATTTTATGAACTTGATCTCCTGCCCAAACCAGCATGTCTCATAGCTTTGCCCTAACCTTTAGCCTAACCCTGCTGACCCCCTTGCAGTTTGAAGCTCATTATCATGCCATGGCATAACGCCGAGCACGTTGCATGCGTGCTCTGGGCGCGCCCAGAGCGCGCGTTTTGCACGTGCGTGCGCTCGGGCCGCCGCGTCGCACCCCTGGCCCCAACCAGCTCCCAGAGCCACTCCTAGCCTTATCCGCACTCGAGGAAACACCAAGCCGCCCCTGGGTCGCCATAGCGCCGCCGTCAGAGAACTTTTGGTGGCACGCCGGCGAGCACAGTGGCTCTCTGCCACGGTCGGCGCCGCCCAAGCCACCCGCACTCGCCACCTGCCTCCTGGAGCAGCTCCAGTGCGTCAGCAAGCTTGTCCCCTAGCGTGCGTCGCTGCCACGTCGCCCTGAGAAACAGAACGGCGGTCGCCGGCGAGCTTATCCACTGCCGCCGCTGAACCGCCATGGCTCGCCTATTTAAAGGTGCCCCGAGCCTCTCCACAGCAGCATTCCAGCCCTAGGCACCCCCAACGCAGCCCCGTGGCAGCCAATCGCCCCCGAGAAGCCTCCTTCTTCGTCTCCAGCGAACACAGCCGCCGGCGCTGCCTCGAGCAATCCGTCGTCACCAGAGCCTCCCCCACCCGACCAGCGCCACCGTCGCCTTCCTCTCGACCTTGCGAAGCCGCCCGAAGCTCCCTCCGCCGCGGAGCTCGCCGCCGGCAAATCCCTCCGTCCCCTCCGACCAGCCGACTACTAGGAGGACCGCCAAAGAGTGGCGGATCCATTCCTGCACTCAGTGGCCCTCGAGGAGCCCTGGCTCGCCAGCGATGATCGCCGGAGCCCCGCTCCCGTTCGGGCAGAGGAAGAAGAGGAGGGAAGACTAGTCAAACCTGACTGGTGGATCCCCTGGACCCACTGTCAGTGATCCAACCCCACACCCACGCACGCATAAGTGGAGGCGCATTCTCCGAAGTACGTAACCCCTAGCTCGAAGGCGTATTCTCAGCCAAATCGTTTTCTTTTTCTGTTTTAGTTTAAAAAACCAGTTTTGACCGAACTTTGACTAGCTTTAACTTTTTAAACACAGCTCCAAATGATTTGATTCTTTTTCTGTTATTTCCCAAATATTGTCTAGTTTATTTTCATATTTATATGAGAATTTTCCAGACAACTTTTTGGGGATGTTCTAAGTCTATGTATTGATTCCCTTTTAATTCTTTTAGGATTTTTGAAGAGGGAGAAAACTTCCAAAACTCTTGGAATGCTTTTCTCCTCCCCTCTACTTAAAGGCAAGCATCTCAAACCCCTTTTTGACACATGTTGGGTGTTGCTATAACCCAAGGACTCCATTGATATGACAAAGTGAAGCATCATCATTTCATGTGGAAATCATGCAATTGCATATCATCATGTGGTGAACAATTTATTTTATCAGTCATGTATGTGTTATAGGTGACAGCCACCCCTCCTCATGCCACATATGCCTGGTGATAATTCGGATGGAGTCCGAAGGAAGGATGTGGTTCGGTGAACCGACCACGTGACCGACATCTCGTTAAGACGAGGATGTGCAGTGAGGCAGCATGTAGCATGAGGGGTGTGGCCCTGTCCGGGAACCGTGAGAGCTTTGTGGCACTAACCATGCAGATAATGCAAAAACCTCCTGAGTCGACCATAGATCGAGTCTTGCTTCGGTAACCCCCATACTTGTTTCGTACTACCACGGGTCCCTGCTACAGGTAGGGTGCGGTTCAGTAAATTTGTCGATCCCTGTTTTATCACACACCGTACAGAGAGGCCACTGTGGAAGATACCGGCTGCATCCGGTAGGAAGGCCAGCTGGTCCGGGGGCATGGGTGTTTTGGTTGTAGCCGAAGGGGGTAGCTTCCCCAGTTTTCGCGCGCGTTATAAATTGTGGTGATCCCATGCTAGTCGAGGTTGTAGCCTCCCCACTTAGAGTTTAGTTTAACTAGTGTCGTGGGTGATTCCAGACACCGGTAAGTTGAGCTGGTGTGTGCAGCCAGGTGCGTCCTCAAATTAAAAGACCGTAGGCAGAATTAGTCCAGAGGGGCTATAGAGAATCCGTCATCCGTGGGTAAAGAGTACACCCTCTGCAGAGATATAAAACCTATTCGAATAGCGGTGTCCATGGTTAAGGACTACAGTCTGGGATGGGTCGAGTGTCGGTCTTAGCATCGGTCTTCGGAGGAGAAATTCTTTTATTTAGTCCGGAATATTAATTATGACCTGTGACAGGTAAAGATTGTGATTCATCATTATTATGGTCTAACCTATCATCTTATGTGAGACAACGAGTATCCTTGGGACGGTTCTACCTCCTGGATATTCACTATTATTTATCTTGCCTTATAAGCCCTTTCTGTGATGTCGCTCAGACGTCCGACTATGGCATTTCTTTTTATAAGCCCTTTCTGTGATGTCGCTCAGACGTCCGACTGTGGCATTTCTTTTTTATAAGCCCTTTCTGTGATGTCGCTCAGACGTCCGACTGTGGCATTTCTTTTTTGAGCCCTTTTTGTGATGTCGCTCAGACGTCCGACTGAGGTATTACTCTTATTTACTAAGCCCTTTCTATGATGTCGCTCAGACGTCCGACTATGGCATTTCTTTTTATGAGCCCTATCATTGCTTTCTTCTCTTTATAAGCCCTTTACGCGGTGTCGCTCAGACGCCCGACTGCGGCATGTTTTCGTACTCCCTTATTTTATTTTATTTTATTTATTTATATCCCCCTGAATGCAGATGCATAGTTTTATATGTTCATACCAACAAATTGCATGCATCACAAACGGTTATATCAAATTTAACAGCGTGACCACTAAATATTGCAAGCATGATTTTAATTCACCCATGCTGAAAATGTTTGCGAGTACATTCAAAGTACTCACTGGCTTGTCCCTGGCTATTTTCTTGGCCAGATTCCTTGCGAGGGAAGGAACGACGTGATGCTAGCCCAGAGCCTACACTATTGGGATAGCAGCCCCGCGAAGATAGGAGTTATCCCGGTCAGCTGTTCCCGTGGGAAATGGAGTCCCATAAGCGCCAACGTACCTCAAGCGCTTCCGCGATCATCTACCAGAAAACCCGTGTTGTACTTATAGGCCAGAATGGTCTTGTACTACATATTTGTACCTTTGCTTGGAATTTTCTGTATCAAGAGGTGTCTCATCAGCTAACAGTAATCCTGGGGCTGATGAGCACCAGGTCCATTTTGGGGAAATTAATATCCCAAAATTCCGGTCTTGACAACCTTGGTATCAGAGCCAGGCTAACCGTTGGCTAATCCTATCTTAGCCAGATCCAACAACCTAGATTAACCACCCCACCAGACCATTTTCCAACCCCAGCCAAGCTTCTCGCGTAAGATACCTCCCATAGTGGACCGAGGCCTTTGGCAGTCGGTGCCCAACCTACCAGCCTAACTTGTCGATCGCGCGCCAGTAACCGACACCTAAAACAGTTCCACTCCTCAAGCGTGCAAAGCAAGCCTCCGCAAGCGCGCAGAGGAAGACTCGGCAATCGTGCAGAGGAAGACTCCGCAAGCGTGCAGAGGAAGACTCCGCAAGCGTACACAGGAAGACTCTGTCCTTTCCTATAAATAGAGCATGCTAGCCCCCAAACCCATCACCACGCAGCCTCTACCCCCATACCAAGCTAAATACCAGGACCCATCGTCCACAATGAGACCACAGCGACCAACCTTGGAGGTTTTGTGACCGTGCTCGCAAACCTCACCCGTCGTGCCTTTGCGATGGAAGAGCCCCCAGAATATGTGGTGTACCAAGACACCATGGGCGGTGAAAGCCGTCAATTCTGGGCCACTGTGCACATCTACGGTAGAGGTCTGACGCCAGAGCGCCCCTACCGGTTCACCGGGAGAACAACTTCCTTTGAGCCGCAAGCTATCCAACTGGCTGCTCGAGAAGCTATAGTTCAACTCAGGCACCTGTCGCCCCGAGTTAACTGTCGCTCATTCTACTACTACCCTAGTCGTAACGGGTATGGTAGGCCTCCCCGAGTTGCAAGCGGAGACCACGAGACGGATCCTGCATTACTGCATCTAGTACGCTACGTTAGTGTACTCGAGGAACTGTTCGATCAAATCACTCTTGATCTGATCGCTGCTCGTGGAGAACTGCTTCGCCGAGCCCCAGCCAGAGGACGAGGCGAGTCCGGGACCGACAACCCAGTCGTGTTGTTCGGACAACCAATCGAGTCCCCAAGGCCTACCGCGGTCATTGACCAGAATGCCTTGGTATCTCCAGAAGTGATGCGTCGCTTGTTTGGCGCACGCTCCAACGGGATTGTGGCCAACAATCCTCGCGAGGGACATCATCCCTGCCCCGACCCTGCACCTCTTCAACCACCGCCAGCCAACCCCAATAATGAAGCCCCCAGAGAAGCTTTAGCACCCACAAGGCAAGGCCGCTTGGATATAAACGAGGTTTATTAAATCACCCAGGCAGTACCAAGCCTTATTTTGCCCTCACCCGTGGTCATGTAACCTGTATGCCCATACGTATGTACAGTTTACTTTCGCGCTCTTATCTTTATAGCATCTAGTGTGCGAGTGTCTATTTTAATCGGGTATGACTTCCAAAGCGCCTCGCCGACAACCCTACAGTAATCACGTCTTTTCGCAAGACGTGTGTACCTGTAGCTTTGACCTCGACCCCGTGAAGCGAAATCGACGATATAGAAGCCCTCACCATAACCCTATAAGCCAGCCAAGCTGCTATATATAGGCCACACCGTAAATTTGCCAAGCATCCCTCACCCGGTGTTCTGCTCTTACAGCCATTGCCTTCGCTATGCCGATCCCTAGCATTTATCTAAGGACCCCTGAGGCATCCCCGGGTAGTTTCGTGAAGATATTGTGGGATTTTACCTGCAGTACCATGAGTGCTACCCGTCCACCCCAGTACGAGCTGCTCAAAGCGAGGATCACACCATCCACCTCAAAATATTGGGCAGTGGTGCACATCCCACCCTCCAACCCAAACCAAGACCCCACAGAGGTTTCCTTCATGGGAAAATCCATGCCAACTCCGCAGATGGCCATAGAGGCGGCCGGCTACGAAGCGATTGCCCGCCTTCGATTCGCGGTGCCCTATGCCAGTGAGCGAGGATATTACTACTTTCCAAGCCACACAGCACCCGGAGAAGCAGCATCTTTTCCTGGTGGGCGTATTGAGAGAGATCCGGTGCTAGCCAATCTTTCGCAGTATGTGATCGCGCAAGAGCGTCTGAACCAGCGGATAATGGGTTATTGATGTCTACACACGCTTCTACTCTTGTAGACTATGTTGGGCCTCCAAGCGCAGAGGTTTGTAGGACAGCAGCAATTTCCCTCAAGTGGATGACCTAAGGTTTATCGAACTCAGGGAAGTAGAGGTTGAAGATGGTCTCTCTCAAGCAACCCTGCAACTAAGATACAAGAAGTCTCTTGTGTCCCCAACACACCTAATACACTTGTTAGATGTATAGGTGCACTAGTTCGGCGAAGAGATGTTAAATGGCAAGTGATATGGATGGCAAAACAAAGTAATATAAATCTGTAATAAAAAGTGCAGCAAGCAAACAAGTGGTAAACGTGAGCACAAATGGTATTGCAATGGTGGAAACAAGGCCTAGGGATCATACTTTCACTAGTGGCAACTCCCAACAACATTAACATAATCGAATCACATGATATTTCCCATAAAACATGCAAAGGGGACGCACTCGGAGGTCATTCCTTCATGGTCAAGAGAGGACGGGAATTATGTAGGGCTACAAAAGCACACCTCAAAGTTCGTAGTTCTCAATGTAAGGATTTCCCATTGTCACCGCGGCCATCCAAAGAGAGTCCCACAATCACCACAACATATCTAAAGGATAGTCAAAGACAAGCACCAAGAGATTCTCAATCTTCAATCAACACACAAGAGAGGAAATCACTCATGAAAATATTGTTCTAATCCATGTCCAATAGACCGCTGTCACCTTGGTCTCGGGGATTATACTAGATAAAGATAAGTGAGTACATCAATCCAATACATAGAGGAAGGGGAAATATCATGGGATCACCCTAGATTAACATAGCCTATGATCTCAACGAATATCACATCATGGGAGAGAGAATTGACCACATAGCTACTGGTAAGAACCTCAGCCCCGAGGAGGAACTACTCCCGCATCATGGAGGGAGGAAGCAACATCGATGGAGATGAATCCGGGGGCACTTCCCCGTCCCGGCAGGGTGCCGGCGCAGGAATTCTGGTCCCCCGAAGCTTGATGGCGATGGCGGCGGAGATCGGAATCGCGTCTGGAGAAAATGGGTCTGGAATCAGGGTTTCCGCGACACTGTGTAAATATATGCCAAAGGGGGGCATCAGAGGGGGTCAGGGGTGCCCAGGCGCCCCCCGGCGCGGCCAGGGGGGCCGCGTGGGCAGGCCGCCTGAAGCCCCTGTGGGTCCCCTCCGGCCCTACTTTGACCGCATGGAAGCTTCCGGAACGCTGATTTTTTATATAATTTTTCCGGATTTTTTCTCGCAGTTCTCGTAATGTGAAAACCTAAAATACAAAAACAGCCGAAAACAGAAACTGGCACTGGGGTGCACTGAGTTAATAGGTTAGTCCAAATATGATCAAAAGTGTATGGAAGTGTATAAATAACATAGCAATATCACCCAAAAGAGGCATGGAGCAAGCAGAAATTATAGATACGTTTTGGACGTATCAACATCCCCAAGCTTAATTCCTGCTCGTCCTCGAGTAGGTAAACGATAATAAGAATAATTTCTGTGGTGACATGCTATTAACCATATAGGACTTTTTCATAGTCATATGACAAAAGCTTACTGAGACAATGAATCTATAGTAATTAAGTTGCCTCATGAGAAAATCACAAAGAACTGAAAGTTTTACAATATGATATTGAAACATCAAATAGATTCGTAATGAACATGATGTGCAAATATGATAAAGTGATATCTAGCTTGCCCCCTTTAGTGAAGCAAAACATAAATGCAGGGGCACCTCCAAGGTTTAAGTGATGACTAGATACAATGATTTCAAAATAAACGATATCACAATCATGCAAAAGACAATGCTACTTTGGAACAATGCACATTACACTCAGAATGACAATCATGCTCTCAGTAGTAGGTGCTTTTAAAAGAAGGTGGAGACTCTCGAACCGTGGCTTTTGTTGGCAAGGTTGAAAACCCGTAGTCGGAAACAAAGACAAAACATGTACCAGAGCTCTTGGTTTTAAAACAGAGGTAATAATTTTTTTAGATCATGCATGTTTCGTCAACGAATGCTAGCAGACAACTCAATCACTTCTTGAGATGGACAAGTTTCGAGGAGCGGCTCCCGAATGAGGACGATCACATCCTCTTAATCTCCTTTGTTTATCACTGCCAAAGTTTTCTGATTTCTCATGAACAAAGCGTGAAGGAGGGTTTGTTTGTTATATTATCTTTTTGAGCCGGGCGCACTCAATGCCAGTTCCTTCTCGTATTATGGGTTTGCACATTATACATGCAATCCCGGGGTGAAGCTTGTCCAACTTAAAAAGATCATGAATTAACTACTACTTCCTCATGAACTTAAAACAGAGGCACAAAATAGGAATGCTTTTTCTTTGAATAATTTCGAGATGGTACATGCAAGTCTCCGTTAGGAATGGCAGGTAAATACCATGTAAGAAGATATGGTGGACTCATATGGCATAACTGGATTAAAAGGATGTGGATGCACAAGTAGTCAGTCCGCTTAGTACAGGCAAAGGTTAGCAAAAGACGGGGAGCGACCAACTAAGAGAGCAATGACGGTCATAATCATGCAGAGCGACAAAGAAACATTGAATCAGGCATGGAAGTTATATCGCTACTCAGAAACAAAAGATCATCAAGGCTTGACAGACTTTCTTTACAGTCTTAAATATGCGTGAGCATACGCCAAGTCAATCAAAATAAATTCTTTGAAGGAAGATATTACTAAACCATACCACATCATAGGCAAACAAATCATGTTGGTACTCCAATAACACATTGGGAACCCCCCAGCTATTTGAGACTAACCATAAGAAAACATGAACTACTAAGCGCCATTATGCACGTAGCATCTTTATCATAGACATATCAACCAATGCAACGGAAGCAAACTCTCTTAATAAGATAAACATGATAACTAAAGAGAGTTCAAGCAACCAACTAAACAAAAGCTCTTTAAAAAGATAAGCATGAAAGTTAAGAGCTAAGCATGATAGTAGCTATTAAAAGACAAAGAACACACACATCAAAGATAGACATGCAAATTCTATGTTATGTTCTAGGTAGAAGTGGAGCGTGTTTCTCTCCCACATAAAGAAAGCTGATTTCCAACTCGTTATGAAAAGCTAAAGAAAACTAAAAGGAAAACTAAAACAAGACGCTCCAAGCATAGCACATAACACATGAAGTGATTAAAATATAGTGGAACGAAGGACGAACTGATAATGTTGATGGAGAAGGGGATTCACGGGGGCCATCCCCAAGCTTAGACGCTTGAGTCTCCTTGAATATTTCTTGGGGGTGCATGGGGGCATCCCCAAGCTTGAGCGTTTGACACTCCTGAATATTTTTATCATCTTCCCTCGCACACTTGAAAACTCCCTTCATACATAACTCATCATAATCTGATTAGCGAGGTTAGTACCCATAATAAAATAATTGTTACTTGCTGGAAATAAAGATATTCTTGAAGTTCTACTATTTCTCAAGATTGCCAAAAGGTTTTTGCAAAGAAAAAGCAAGCTCTAGGTTTGCAAAATGAAGGAAAGGCAAAACAGGACAGAATCTGTGAAAAACAGAACAGCAGGTAGTAAATGATTTTTCCGGGGCACTTCTGCAACTCTAATAAAAAAAACTCAAAACAGACACATGAAAGACAATTATATAGAGCACGCTGTAGAAAAAATTCAGACCAAAAAGATGATATGGTGATTTCATACGAATTTTTCTATCCAAGGACAGAATCTGTTTCCTGGACAACACGTCACAACTTTTGAACTTTCTTGCAATCAGAGGCTAAACTTGGCACAAAGCTGAAAAATAAAGATACAATGATGTTGCTACAGTAGTAACAAACATCAAGACCACTAAAACTGAAAGTAAACATAACAAGGGTTGTCTCCCTAGAGCTCTTTCTTTATAGCCGTAAAGATAGGCTTAAGACTTTAATGATGCTCTTGTAGGAATAAGAGCTGAAGAACAAAAGAGAGCATCAAGAAGCAAATACCAAACACATTTATGCCTAACATGCTTCCTATGCATAGGAATATTGCAATAGAATAATTCATTGAAGCACAAAGCAACTAGCATAGGAAGGAAAAACAAGCATAACTTCAAAATATTCACCATAAAGAGAGGAAACTTCTTATTATTAAGATATTTAGAACCAAGTCTCCATCTCTCATTATAAATTTCAGTGGCCTCATGGATAAACTCAACAATATAAGCATCACGTAAAGCATTGTTACCATGATCCATATGCAAAAAGGTACTCTTACTCTCCACATAAGCATAATCTTTCTCATTGGTAATAGTGGGAGTAGGACTATCATAAACAACTTGAACACTATAGATTACTTGTGTATTAGGAGGGTGGTGTTCAACAAGGGAGTAATTCCCTCCATGATTATGACAAGTTTCATAAGGATAATTTCTCCTTATGTCATAGGTACCTTTATAATCACTATAGGTTGGAGTTATGACATCATCATAGTAGAGAAGAGCATTATCATTGCTAGCAACTATATTTGTAATCCTGTTGTCTTTATTCTTACTAGCAAAAGAATATCAATTATCACATCACTAGTGGGTAAAGGGTTTGCAATCCTATCATCCCCAAGCTTAGAGCTTCCCATATCATCACTTTCAGAGTTGGTACCAAAAAGATTTTCAAGATCATAAGTAGCATTATCATCATTTTCCCAATCACAATAAGTAACATGCATATCATAATCAAAATCATCTTCAATAGTACCTACGGACGTATCATCAAGATGATAATTAAGGCAATAAACTTCACCTTCTTCTTTAAACTTACAATCGTTAGGATAAAAGTTGATGGGAGGAATATGCTCAGGCCAGGTTTATACCCATTCTTCTTCTTTCTTGCTCCTCTTCCTCCTCCTCTTCTTTTTCTTCTTCTTAACCTTAGGAGGGAGTGGTTGGAGATGAAGCTTCTCCACATATCCTGGTTTATCATTAGAAACAATAGGGGAAACTTGGGAGAAACTCTCCTTTTTATTAGCAGAAATATAAGAGACATTTTTATACTTTGGTAAAGTTCCCTCCTTTATAATCTTACCTATGTAATCATTTTCATGGCAATTAAAAACACAATAGAGATGGCAATTTTGCAAAGTGTTTTTTATTCCTATGGCATTAACATCTAGCCATGAAGTCTTTTCTGATAACTCTTCACACATCAAAAATAACATAAGCTCATCATAAAGATCAGAGGTGATCATGTTATCACACAACCGGTTAACAGTTATGTTTTGAAAGCTCATGCATTGAAAATTAAAGTGACCCTCTATACGGCAAAGTTCACAAGTAAAAGGATAAAGGTCACACAGTTCTCTAGCAATTTCATTTAAATCTCTGACCCAAGTGATTGTTCTTTCATGCTTATGTTGCTTACAATACTTCTCTTCTTCAATCACAGGCCATTCACAAGGTCTATCCACTCCACAAAAATTAACATGCTTATATAAAACTTCATTTTTAGGAATTGGATCATGCATGTTGCAATCATCATGAACAATTTCATTTTCTTTGCAAGTCTCTTTAACAGGTTTATGATACTTGATCCAATCATCCTTAGGCATATTAAGATGTGAAGCAAAAGATTTGAGGAAATCAACAAGGAGTTGAGAATCAAGCCCAAACTTAGCACTAAACTTATTAAAACTTGTAGTTTCAACAAAGGACTTTATGCAATCATACTCATAAATTATACCTGACTCTTTACCTTTGTCGATCTCCCAATCTTCAGTGTTGCGTTGAATTCTTTCAAGGAGTTCCCATTTAGCATCAATCTTTTTGTTCGTGAAAGAACACATAGAGGAAGCGTCGAGCAAATCTTTATCATGTCGAGAAAGCCTCGCATAGAAATTAGTAATAATCCTATCTTTGGGGAGCCCATGGTTAGGACATTTTAGCATTAACGTTTTCGGTCTCCCCCAAGCTTGAGCTATGCTCTCTCCGTCATGAGGATAAAAATTATAAACATAATTCCTATTCTCAGTGACAAGGCAAATAATTTCCTCATGACAAACTCCCTTGATACACCTGCAAGCTTAAATAATGAACATAGTTGTGACAGATATAGCAAGTATTTTATAGGGCAGCCAAAACATAATCGATAATACCAGCTGGTATTTTATAGGGCACAATTTCAGTAGGGGGAGGAGCAACCACCACAGGTGTGGGGCGTCTTCCCGCAAGCAACGATCCAATAGCAAGGTTGTCCATAAGCCTAACTAGTGAAATGAAAACAAGAAACAAAAAGATTTAATTGCAAGATCAAAAGATATACCTTCAAGCGCTCACCTCCCCGGCAACGGCGCCAGAAATAGCTTGATGTCTACACACGCTTCTACTCTTGTAGACTATGTTGGGCCTCCAAGCGCAGAGGTTTGTAGGACAGCAGCAATTTCCCTCAAGTGGATGACCTAAGTGTCGGTGTACTAAAGTAGGGGTACCTTAGTATCCCGACTTGTGCACGGACAGTAGCAGCGTCCCGTGGTCAGGCTCACCACGTGCCCGCCAAAGCCCACTCTAGGGCCCTTGAAGCCATTCAAGAACAAAGTATTCAAGTTAAGAAACAAGACCCCGGCAAGAGGAGCTTGCCGGGAAGGCCGCTCCAGGCTCAAGATCATCCCTTCTGCACAAGACCCTGGCAAGAGGAGCTTGCGAGGAAGGCCAAAGAACAGCATCTCAGAAGACATGCCGTGGCGCATGGCGCGCCCCGGCAAGACCCGGAGAGCGGCAAGCTTCTGGGCCCGGCAAGGTAGCGACCGCGGCAAGGTGCTTGTCGCGGCAAGCTTTCACTGCGTGCCTGCGCTCCAGATCACCTGGCCACGCGTCGCCCTGGGGCCCTTCCTGGGGCACGTGGCGGATGGCTGTGCAGCCTGGGGTACACGGTGGCATGCCACGATGACGAGGACTCCATCGTGGCGAACGGAGACGCCCGGACGGGTGCTTTTGGGATGACGGCGACGGGCATTCAATGCCCTTGTCCCCCACCGTCAAGGTTAGGTATAGACCACTGTACATACACTATACATGCACTGTTATAACTACCACCGATTTTACGCTTTTACCCTCATCTACGTTGACACCTGTGGGTGACCCCTTTGAGCTATAAAAGGAGGCCCATACACAACGTAGAGGGGGTTCGATTCCGAAAACTTGATCACTCCCACGCTCGGTGTAGCTAACACTGTAGATCTTCTTGCTCCCGAGCCAAGAACTCAATACAACCAAAGCAGGAGTAGGGTTTTACGCATCCGTGCGGCCCGAACCTAGGTAAACTGCTCGCGTGTGCCCCTCGATCTGCTCTTTGTGCTCCCTCCGCTCCCTTGCCGGACCGAAAAGGGGCTCCAGTCCCATAGGTGTTCGTGGGCGATCAGTTTCCCCGACATGTTTGGCGCGCCAGGTAGGGGGCATCGAGGTTGTGCGAACCTGACCCGGCGCTCACGCGGGCGCAACCTTCACCAGCTTCATCAACCTCATCGACTACATCAACATGCCGCCGAAGAAGAAGGCTTCGGAGGTAGGAGGCCCGTCCGCGTCGATCCCACCACCACCAGAACCAACGGTTGGTGCGGTAGACGCTGGCGGAAGGGTGGACGTCGGCGAGGAAACTCACGGCGCGGCCAAGTCCAAGGACAGGACGGACGACCGAGCCCATTCCAAGACTTCGGCGTCCGTGCACGCACCGCGCCCCTCTCAGGAGGTGTCGGACCAGCAGCGGCGTGGTACCCAGGGTACCATACGCTTGCTGGGACGTGGCCAAGCCGGCGGGTCGCGGGATGCTCAAGGCCAACGCGTCGGTACGAGCAAGGCGCGGTCCCCGGGGCGAGACCCTGCTCCTTCTAACCCTGTTAGAAGTCCGAGCATATCTCGCTCCTCGCACCCCTCGCCACCGCTTCCCTCCTCTCCAGCAGAAGCTCTAGCTAGAGCTCAGCTGCTCCTCGACTTCCCTCCAGCGGCGGACAAGGCCGAGGACTGGAGGGCTACAATCCAGAGCCTCATCGCCTTCGCCAACAACGACTCGCCGCAGCAGCCGGCAACATCACAGCCGCGGCAAGTCAGCCAAGCGAAGGCGGATGGAGACAAGACAGCCGGGGGTGCAACAACCGTGCACTCCCCGCCGCAGAAGCAAAAATCGCCAGCTCGTCGGATCAACGTCGACAACGACTCCACGGCTTCGTCAGATCCGCGAGCTCGCCGTGATCAGCGCCAAGTCCTCGACGACAGGCGACAAGAGGACGCTCGAACTCGCATCGAGCGTTGAAGAGAAGCACGGCGACAGTCAGACCAGCGCGCTGGGACCGCTGTCGACTTGCACGCGCCCGGTGAACCAGGCGACTTGCCGTACGCGGCAGGTTGCCCTGCGTTCACCCGAGAGCTGCGGCAAGTCCAGTGGCCCAGCATGAAGAACTTCAAGCCCGACGTACCCGAGAAGTACGACGGCAAGACCCATCCCTCGGAGTTCCTCAGCATGTACACCATTGCGGTGCAGGCTGCCGGGGGACGCGACGAGAGGATTCTAGCGAACTACTTCCCGCTCGTGCTTAAGCCAAACATTAGATCTTGGCTTATGCACTTGCCGGAGAACTCCATCTCTTCTTGGGCAGACCTGTGCCACCAGTTTGTCGGCGCCTTCACGGGTGGCCACAAACCCCACGGCCAGGAGAGCGATCTCCACATTCTTGCCCAGAAGGAGGGAGAGTCCCTGCGAAAGTACATCCAGAGGTTCAGCCGCGTCCAGCACAACATCCCTGATGTCCACCCTGCCGCGGTTATCAGCGCGTTCCACCAGAACGTGCGTAACCGCTGGATGAGGGAGGAGATGGCGATGACCAAGATCCGGGACGTCAGCGAGCTTTACGCTCTGGCTGACAAGTGTGCGCGCGCTGAAGAAGGGAGGAGACTCCCCGGAGAGGATGCTGGAGCAGGAGGAACGGGCAGCGAGGATGCCGCCCCGGCAAGGAAAAACCGGCGGCGGAACAACAAGAAGAAGAAGAACAAGGAAGTATTGGCTGTGGAGAAGTCCGACAAGGAGGCTGGCGACAAGAAAACTCAGGCTGGTGGCTCCGGCAAGGAGCCTGCCACTGTAGCCGCCGCCGACAAGCAGGATGGCTCCGACAATCAGTACTGCAAGATCCACCGCACCAAGGGCCACGATCTCCAGAACTGCAAGATGGTCGAATACCTCGTAGAGCAGCAGAAGGCTGAATACGAGCGACGCGACAAGGAGAAGGCCCAGGAAGGCGGAGGTGAATCCGACAAGAAGCGGCCATTCAATGGCCGGGGAGGACGCCGCGGCAAGGCCAAGCAGCGGCAAGGAGATAGACCTCCCCGGGGCCGCGACAAGGATGAAGACGAAGACGACGACGAGGACGTGGATGACGGAGACAACAGCGAGCAGGAGTTCCAGAAGGCCACAGAAGTTCTGTGCGTCGATGGAGGTGCCTCCCTGCACACTTGCCACCGCCAACTCAAGCAATGGGTGCGGGAAGTGTATGAGCTGAGCCACCCGTCGAATCGCGCAAGTTGCTGAAGTGGTCCAGCACGCCCATCATCTTCGACCTTGAGGACCACCCTGACCGCACCACTGCGGTCGGGTGCTTGCCGATGTTGGTTTCGCCAACCATCCGCAACCTCAAGGTCACCAAGATGTTGGTTGACGGCGGAGCCGGCCTAAACTTGATCTCCTCTGCTGTGATCCGGAAACTGCAGATCCCCGACAGCGAGCTCGAGGAAACCGGGACTTTCCAAGGGATCAACCCGGGAAGGAGCAAGCCGAAGGGGAAGATCACACTGCCGGTAACCTTTGGCGGAGAGCTAAACTTCAGGACTGAGAGGATCACCTTCGACGTCGCCGATATCCCATTGCCATACAATGGGATACTTGGCCGACCTCCGCTCGCCAAGTTCATGGCAGCCTCTCACCACGCATACAACATGCTCAAGATGCCCGGCCCGATAAGCGTCATCATGTCCCCGACAACAAGAAGGACACGCTTATCTGCGCCGACAAGATCTACCGGGATGCAGCAGCCGCGGCGGACAGCAAGACACTTGCCGCTGAAGCTCCCGGGGGGAAGACCAAGACCAAGTCCGGCAAGAGCTCTGGGGCCCACTCCGGCAAACGCACCTCTTCGGAGTGATGCGCTGCCGTCGAGGACGCACCATCGAGCTCCACCGGCAAGTACAAAAAAGGAATGGCAGCTCCACCCGCAACCAAGAAGGTGTCCGCCAAGGAGGACGGCACTGGTGGTACCTTCACCATCAGTGCTACGCTCGACCCCAAATAGGAAAGCGCGCTCGTTGCCTTCCTGCGGGCGAATGTCGACGTGTTCGCATGGCAACCGTCTGACATCCCCGGCGTTCCCAGGGAGGTAATTGAGCACAAGCTTGCTCTTTGTCCTCACACGCGGCCCGTCAAGCAGAAGGTCGGGAAGCAAGCAGTGGAGCGCCAAGAGTTCATTGCCGAAGAGATCAAGAAGTTGGAAGCAGCAGGCCTTGTTAGGGGGGTACTTCATCCTACGTGGTTGGCAAATCCAGTTGTCGTGCGCAAAGCTAATGGGAAGTGGAGACTTTGTATAGACTTCACTGATGTGAATAAAGCTTGTCCCAAGGATCCATTTCCCTTGCCGCGCATTGACCAGATCGTTGACTCCACGGCTGGATGTGACTTGCTTTCATTTCTTGACGCATACTCCGGCTATCACTAGATATTCATGGCTGAGGAAGATGAAGAGAAGACCGCATTCATTACTCCATGTGGCACTTACTGTTTCATACGCATGCCCTTTGGACTGAAGAATTCGGGCTCAACATTTGCAAGGGTAGTCCACACTGCTTTTGAGCCACAGATACACAGGAATGTAGAAGCCTACATGGATGACATAGTGGTCAAGAGCAAGGACAAGGCTACCCTGATCCAAGACCTGGATGAGACTTTTGCAAATCTGCGCAAGATACAACTCAAGCTGAACCCCGAGAAGTGCATCTTCGGAGTCCCCTCCGGCAAGCTTCTCGGGTTCTTTGTGTCACAGAGGGGGATTGAAGCCAATCCCGACAAGATAAAAGCCATCGAGCAGATCGAAGCTCCAAAGCGCATCAAGGATGTGCGGAGGCTTGCTGGTTGTGTGGCTGCCCTCAGCAGGTTCATTTCAAAGTCTGCAGAACGCGCCCTGCCTTTCTTCAAAATCGTGAAAAAGGCAGGTCCAATGAAATGGACTCCGGAAGCGGAGGCAGCGTTGCATGACTTGAAAGAATACCTGTCCTCCACTCCTATACTTGTCGCACCTAGGCCGCAAGAGAAGTTGCTGCTATACTTAGCAGCAACCAATCAAGTGGTTAGTGTTGCATTGGTAGCAGAGAGGGAGACAGAGGAGGAGCCCGCAGCCCCGGCAAGCACATCCAGCGACAAGCAGGGGGCTTCCCCGACAAGCTCTGGCCCCGACAAGGACGAGTCTGCGCAGGAACGAGGAGAAGTGCGAAAGAAAATGGTGCAGCGCCCAGTTTATTTTGTAAGTTCCCTCCTGCAGGGGGCTAGATCAAGATACTCTGGGGTGCAGAAGCTGCTTTTCGGCCTCCTCATGGCCTCGAGAAAGCTGCGCCATTACTTCCAAGCACATGAGATAACAGTGGTCACTCGCTTTCCGCTGAAGAGGATATTGCAAAACCCAGAAGCAACTGGTAGAATTGTCGAGTGGGCACTGGAGCTGTCAAGCTTTGGTCTTAAGTTTGAAAGCACATCAACTATACAGAGCAGAGCTTTGGCAGAGTTCATAGCAGAATGGACGCCAACATCAGACGAAGAAGTTCCAGAGACAAACATCCCCGTCAAAGAAGCAAGCAAAGAATGGATAATGTACTTCTATGGTGCCTTCTCGCTGCAAGGCGCCGGTGCTGGTGTGTTACTCGTAGCACCCACCGGGGAGCACCTCAAGTACGTTGTTCAAATGCCCTTTCCCAAGGAACAAGCGACAAACAATACTGCTGAGTATGAGGGTTTGCTTGCCGGCCTCAGAATTCCAGCCGAACTTGGGATGAAGAAGCTGATTGTTCGGGGAGATTCACAATTGGTGGTCTGACAAGTAAACAAGAGCTACCAGAGTCCTTTGATGGAAGCCTATGTCAATGAAGTGAGGAAACTTGAAGAACACTTTGAAGGCCTGCAGATGGAGCATGTTCCTAGAGCTCAAAATGATATCGCAAATGACCTCTCAAAGTGTGCTGCAATGAAGTTACATGTGGAACCAGGGACCATCCTGCTCAAGTTAACTCAACCATCCGTTACACCATCAGTTGGGCAGAGCAAGAAAAGAAAGTTGGTCTCCGGTGACTACTTGCCAGCGGATCTACCTGAAGCCGCCGCCAAGGTACCCAGGATCGACGACCAAGTTGGTGAGGAACAGTCTGCTCCTGCGGACCCTAGGGTTCGTACAGTTGAAGCAGATGTTCCCGGCAAGTTTGGCTCCGGCAGGCTTGCCGAGGAACGCTCAGCTCCGGCAGAGCCGCAGGTTCTTGTCGTGGAAGCTGACGTTCCCGCAGCAGCACTGATGCCTTTAGTCCTTGTTGTTGAGCCTCAGGCTCCAGCATGGGCACAGGAAATTGTCCGTTTTCTTCAAACTGGAGAGCTTCCCGAAGAACCAGAAGAGATAGAGAGGATAACCAGGCAGTCAAGTATGTACCAGTTCGTCGGCAATGAACTGTACAGAAGAAGACTCAATGGTGTCAGATTGAAATGCATTTCCCGGGAAGATGGACAGAAGCTATTGGCAGAGATACATGGAGGCATATGTGGACACCACACTGGCGCAAGAGCACTTGCCGGGAAGGCGTTCCGGCAAGGTTTCTTTTGGCCAGAAGCCCTCCAAGATGCAACTGCACAAGTAACCAAGTGTGAAGCGTGCCAGTTCCATGCCAAGCAAATACACCAGCCAGCTCAAGCTCTCCAGACGATCCCTTTGTCCTGGCCCTTTTCGGTCTGGGGGCTCGACATCCTCGGCCCCATTCCCCGCGCTGTCGGGGGCTTTGAGTACTTGTACGTTGCTATCGACAAGTTCACAAAGTGGCCGGAAGTGGAACCAGTGAGAAAGGTGACCGCACAGTCAGCAGTCAGGTTCTTCAGATCGATCGTTTGTCGTTTCGGAATCCCTAACAGGATCATCACCGACAAAGGGCACACAGTTCACAAGTCGCACCTTCATGCAATATGTCCAAGACCTTGGCGCTAAGGTCTGCTTCGCTTCTGTTGCTCATCCAAGGAGCAATGGACAAGCGGAGAGGGCAAATGCAGAAGTGCTGCGCGGACTCAAGACAAGGACCTTCGACGGGCTGCACAAATGCGGAAGAAACTAGATTGAGGAGTTGCCGACGGCTCTTTGGTCAATCAGGACGACACGAAATCGAGCCACCGGACAGACACCCTTTGCTCTTGTCTATGGAGCAGAGGCAGTTCTCCCCACGGAACTCGTATACGGGTCTCCTCGAGTGCTCGCTTATGATGAGCTTGAGCAAGAGCAGCTGCGGCAAGATGATGCATTGCTCCTCGAGGAGGACCGTCTCCAGGCTGCTGTACGAGCTGCTCGATATCAGCAAGCTTTGCGTCGCTACCATAGCCGCAAAGTCAAGGACAGGAGTCTTGAGGAAGGAGACCTTGTTCTTCGGCGCGTTCAGTCCGCCAAGAACTCCAACAAGTTGACGCCGAAGTGGGAAGGCCCTTATCGGGTGAGACAAGTCACAAGGCCCGGCGCTGTCCGCCTTGAGACCGAAGAAGGCTTACCGGTGAGCAACTCCTGGAACATTGAGCATCTTCGCAAGTTTCACCCATGAGGCGCGGTTGCCGTGATCCGCTCCGGAAACCACCTTTTGTACAAGTCTTGCCGCTGTCGCATGTAAACCTTTGTACAGAGCCGGGCGCAGACCCCGTACATCAGTAAAACTTTTGTGCTTCGCACGGCTTGTCGTTTCATGCATTCTTGGTTTCATTGCATATACTATCTGACACTTTGTGCAGCACACAACCCCGGTAAGCAATAACAAGCCGCAAGGCTCCATATCTGTGTTTCCTCCCCTCTTCCTTTTTCTCTCAAGAAGAAGGAGTGTTCCTCGCGCACAAGTTTGCCGGGGGGAAGGAGACAGTGGTATGGACCAGGTGCTGTTCAAGGAAGGAAAGCCTTGCCGGGAAGCAAACAGAACACAAAAGCTAAGTTGCCAAAGTTTGAGCATTCAAAATTTTAAAATTCTTTGTTATCTTCCTTGAACGACCACACTTTGTATGGAAAACCTGTGCGCGGAGGAACCTACCCGCGGTTAGCCGCACCCTTACTTTGTTTCGAGCACGCTCAACGGCTTAAGTGAGCTGCGACAAGTGTCGTGCCCTTATTTCGTTTTCGAGTTCGCTCAACAACCTAAGTGTGCTGCGACTAGCTACGGCAAGGTTTCTTGCCGGCAAGGGCATTGCCGGCAGGCCGCTGAAGTCCCGCACTCAGTGCTCGCGGCAAGGGTCCCTTTCCCGGCAAGTTCCCTAGAAGCGTAGGGTGAGAAACATACAAAGTAAAGGGATCTAGCAAGGGAGATAACACTGCATTGACTATCCAAAATAAAGTTATATTACAAGATAACTTGCCGCTGTTCTAACCAACTACTACCCATGACTTAATCGACAGCGGCATGGGAAGCAGAAAGAAGGGAACCTAGTCTACACGGTCTCCGTCAACCCTCTTGATCTTGCCCGCCTTGGCCACGATGTGGACCACTTGTGCCTTCAACGCTTCCAGGTCAGCTTCGGGCGGCAAGGTCCGGAGGACGTTCTCGAGATTAATCCCGGGGTTGCGGTAGACGATCTTCGTCAACACCTGCTCCATAGTACCCATGCAAAGCCGGCGCGCCTCGTTAGCCAGCTGCGTAGGGACCCTCTCCCGTAGCTGCGCGAGGGCCGGCCGGGGAGGCTCCCCTGAAAAACAAGCTCAGCTTGGCGCTGTGGGGGAGGCTCTCGTCGGGGGAGTACACGAGGTGCTCCGCCCTCAGCGCCACCATCTCCTTGTCGATGTTGGCGGCAGAGGCGACGAGCTCCTCGGTCCATTGCTCCACCGCCCGCTGGAAGTTGTTCTGCGACAGAGCGGCACTGTCCAGCAGCGCCCTTTGAGCCCGGAGATCCTCCTTCAACTTGGACTCCCTATTCCGGGCCCCGTCAAGCGACTCGGTGAGGGTGGACACCTTCAGCTCCAAGTCGGTGAGCTCTTTGCCCTTCTTGGAGAGATGGACCTGCAGCTCCGAGTGGCTGTGGGCGTCCTTCTCCCTTTCAAGTTTGAGCGCGGCAACCTTCTCCTCGCTCGTCTTCAGATCAAGCTCCAACTACGCCACCCTCGCCTCCAGGTCCCTCTTGGCGGTCTCTGCGGCAGCAGTGGCATCCCTTGCCTCCTACAGAGCCCCGCCAATGGACTGCTCGCGCGCGGTAAGGTCGTCCTCATGGCTATCGAGGTCCACATTCCGCTGGTTCAACGCTCCTTCCCGCCGAGCCAGATCCTCGGCGGCCAATCGATGCTGCTCCTCAACCTCGGCCTTCTCGAGGATGAACGCCTGGTGCGCCTCGGCGAGCTCCTCGCGCTCCTCCGCCAAGTTCCGGAGGGCCGCTTGGTTGGCGGCGCGGAGCTCAGCGGCGCGTTTCTCCAAGTCAATGTTGGCCTTGGCGGCCAGAGCCTCTCGGGACTCCAGCTTGGCCTGCCTGGCTCGGTACAAGGCCAGAAGCTGGCGCAGGAGCTGCTCCTCTTCGGGCTCGCTGCTGCTGTCGGGCGCGTCGACAACCTTCAGCCTGGCGGAGGCGAGGACTTCTCCATCGAAGCTCTCCCCCTCCGCGGGCGCCCTTGATGAGGACGCCCACGGGACTTGGATGAAGACCCCATTGGCGGCCTCCAGATAGATTCCCGGCCCAATCGCGGCAGCGGAGGGGTCGGCGGCCGGTGCAGCGTCCGGCGCTCCTGCGGCCTCAGGGCCGTCAGTGCGGTCGCCGGTCTCCTCCCCAGCTGCCGCGTCAGTGGCCGCGGGAGTCTCGTCGGCGACGGGCTCGTCAGCAGTGGCGGTGTCGCCAGCATTGTCGCGCACTTCCTCCTCGGCAATAATCTCCGTCTCCATCGGCTCCGGGGCAGGCGGATCTGACAACAAAAAAAGTCAAGCAAATATCCAAAAAAAGAAGAGTTCAAAAGAAGGAAAGTACAAGGGTTTACCTGCGCGAGCCTCTTCAGTAACGGGGTCCCTCGCCCGGGAGTTCTCCCTTGGCGGCGTAGTAGTGGCCCCCGCCGGCGGAGGGCTACTGGAGCCTTCCCTTGGCGGGGTGCCCTCCTTTGTCGGGGTGCTCGCCCTTGGCGGGGTACTCGCCCTTGGCGGAGTACCCGCCCTTGGTGGAGCACCCTCCCTCGCCGGGGAGCTCCTCCTTGGCGGGGATGGTGGGACAAGCGGCTCGTCGGGAGCAGTCTCTTGACGCTCCTGCGGCTGCGGCTCCACTTCTGCACAGGTCAACAAGCACACAAGACATCAATAAGGATAAGAAGCTCAAGCGCGCCCAATAAACAGAGAAGTGAACAAGGAACTTACGCTAGGGGCTGCGCTGGGGGCTGCTCTCCGGAGCAGCAGGCTGGTCCGGCAAGCCTATCGCGGGCGCATCTCCTGCCGCGGCGACGGGCTCGTCGTCCTCAAGGTCAACCACAGGGATCTTGGCCCTCTTCGCCAGCCTCTGGGTCAGGGTCCTGGAAGCCAAACAAGATCAGAGTTAGGCAAGGAGAATTCAAGACAAGAGCAACAAGAATTAAAGGAAATAAAAGTTACAAGTGCTTACTCTTCCTCCTCCTCGTCGGAGCTAAGGGCGGAGAAGTCAAATTCCGCCTCGCGCATCCCAGCGCGAGGAGCTGGAGGAGTAGGCTCCCTCGAGCGCTTGGCGGGCTCCGGGGCCGTGGGTTGAGAAGACCACGTGCCGGTCGTCGCCGAGGACCGGGGGGCAGAAGGAGCACCAGAACCGCTTCGGGAAGATCCCCCTCCGCTTGCCGCTCGGACACGGGGCGCCTCCTTGACGACCTTGCTCGTCGTGGTGGCACGCGTCGCACGACGCTTCGGCTGCTGTCGGGGCGCTGGCGGCTTCACCGTCTCGGTGGTCTTGCGGAGGCGCTTCTTCGGCTGTGGCGGAGGACTTGGCGGTGGCGGAGAGTTCTTCGAGGATGAGGAAAAGTCGTCGAGGTTCAGTGACCCGCCCGAGTCTTCATCGGAATCGCCTGATTCGGCGTCCTCCTCGGCGGGCTCACTGGACTCAGTGCCTTGCCCGGCAGCCTCGCTTGTCCCGGCAGGCTCCCCGGCAGGCTTCCCGGCGGGCTTCAGCAGTTTGAGGATCTCCTCCTCCTCGGCCAGGCTCACCGCATCCGCTGCTTCTGCTTCTTCCACGGTGTACCCAAACTCACCCGCAGCCGCTGCTGCGGCAGCCTCCTCCATCCGGCTGGCGATATACGCCATGTCACGGTCGGTGGTCTCACGGGTGAGGCCCTTCTTCTCTTCGGGGTTGCGCGGTCGTTCAACCAGATTGTCGAAGAAAGTCTGCACGGTCTCTTCTGAAGGCGTCAGCCAAGTGGGAACAACCCCGTGGGAGTCGCACTGAGGCATTGCCGCGCGGATGGCACTAAGGGCAGTATTGTTGCATAGTGGAACTACTCCGTTCGACGGGGTGAACCACTCCTTGTGCTTGGGGTCATGCTTAAACAGTGAGCGGACCATTCCCTTGACCTCCAAGACGGTGAAGTTATAGTTCAAGCCGGGGCGCAGCCTCATGAAGTCTGTCGCGTTGCCGAACTCCCAAGCATGCCTTTTCTTATACTACAGGGGAGCAATACGGCGGCGGAGGAAATCAGCCCCAACTTCGCCCACAGTAAGGTTGGCCTCCCGGAGCCGAAGGATCCTAATGAGGGCTATCTCCAGTTTCTCATCCTCCGGGGCCAGATCGCTCCAATCCTTGCCGCGCACTATTGCGGCCCGGCAAGGTGAAGTAAATTGCTGGGGTTCCTCTTCCATGACCCAGCACCAATCAGCTCTCCACTCCTCCCACTTGCCTTGGAGCTCTCCGATCAAGTACGCCTCTTTCTTGTTCAGCCTGAAGATCCAGAAGATGCCACCGGAGAGTGGAGATCCAGACTCTACTCTAGGTGTGAAGAAGTGGCGGAAGAGAGCTACGTTGGGGTGGACCCCGACAAAGTTTTCGCACAAATGTGCGAAAACGGCCATTGTAAGAACGACATTCGGGGTGAAATCTAGGAGGTGGAAGCCGTACGTGTTCATCACATCGCAGAAAAACTCAGAATACGGAGGACAAAGACCGCAGTGGAAGAACAGAGCGAAGAAATGGTAACCTCCCGGATACATATCGCAGGCTTCGGCGGGGAGGACTCTGGTGCGCGGGTGAGCTTTCGTCTCCCTCGCCCAGAACAAGTAATACTTGTCCCGCAGCTCCCTCGCGCCGAGCATTGGCGGGAAGACCACCATCCGCTTCCACATGGCTGCCAGCTTCGCCGCCTTATCGGACTTCTCCTTCTTTGCCTTGTCGCTCTTCGCCTTGTTGCTCTTCGGGGCCATAGCAGGGACGGCGAGGGGGGTCGGCGGCGCTGAGGATGCTGGAGACGGCGGAGGAAGGGTGGAGCTCGGCTCTCTGTCGACCTTTGGGGAGGCGGAGAGCAGCGGGGGTTTCTGGAGATTGAAGATGCAATGAAGCAATGGGGGGAAACTGCCCCTGCTTCCTCTGCTTTTAAGAGGGAAGTGGGGGACGTTCCGCATTTTCCCATTAAAGAAACAGGCCACGATCTCTCCCACGATGCCGCAATCGACGCGTGCCGTTGGGGAGGGATGCGGCGGATACGGCGCGCCGTGGGCCGCGTGTGCCCGTGCATTGTTTTGGGCCTGGCCCAACAGCGCTCGGCACCGTGTGTGGCCCAGGCCCGGGGGCTCCTATCGGTGTACTAAAGTAGGGGTACCTTAGTATCCTGACTTGTGCACGGACAGTAGCAGCGTCCCGTGGTCAGGCTCACCACGTGCCCGCCAAAGCCCACTCTAGTTCCCTTGAAGCCATTCAAGAACAAAGTATTATAGTTCAGAAACAAGACCCCGGCAAGAGGACCTTGCCGGGAAGGCCGCTCCAGGCTCAAGATCATCCCTTCTGCACAACACCCTAGCAAGAGGAGCTTGCCAGGAAGGCCAAAGAACAACATCTCAGAAGACATGCCGTGGCGCATCGCGCGCCCCGGCAAGACCCGGAGAGCGGCAAGCTTCCGGGCCCGGCAAGGTAGCGACCGCGGCAAGGTGCTTGCCGCGGCAAGCTTTCACTGTGTGCCTGCGCTCCAGCTCACCTGGCCACGCGTCGCCCTGGGGCCCTTCCTGGGGCACGTGGCGGATGGCTGTGCAGCCTGGGGTACACGGTGGCATGCCATGATGACGAGGACTCCATCATGGCGAACGGAGACGCCCGGACGGGTGCTTTTCGGATGACGGCGACGGGCATTCAATGCCCTCGTCCCCCACCGTCAAGGTTAGGTATAGACCACTGTACATACACTATACATGCACTCTTATAACTACCACCTATTTTACGCTTTTACCCTCATCTACGTTGACACCTGTCGGTGACTCCTTTTAGCTATAAAAGGAGGCCCATACACAACGTAGAGGGGGTTCGATTCCCAAAACTTGATCACCCCCACGCTCGGTGTAGCTAACACTGTAGATCTTCTTGCTCCCGAGCCAAGAACTCAATACAACCAAAGCAGGAGTAGGGTTTTATGCATCCGTGCGGCCCGAACCTGGGTAAACTGCTCGCGTGTGCCCCTCGATCTGCTCTTCGTGCTCCCTCCGCACCCTTGCCGGACCGAAAAGGGACTCCGGTCCCATAGGTGTTCGTGGGCGATCAGCTTCCCCGACACTAAGGTTTATCAAACTCAGGGAAGTAGAGGTTGAAGATGGTCTCTCTCAAGAAACCCTGCAACTAAGATACAAGAAGTCTCTTGTGTCCCCAACACACCTAATACACTTGTCAGATGTATAGGTGCACTAGTTCGGCGAAGAGATGTTAAATGGCAAGTGGTATGGATGGCAAAACAAAGTAATATAAATCTGTAATAAAAAGTGCAGCAAGCAAACAAGTGGTAAACATGAGCACAAATGGTATTGCAATGGTGGAAACAAGGCCTAGGGATCATACTTTCACTAGTGGCAACTCCCAACAACATTAACATAATCGAATCACATGATATTTCCCATAAAACATGCAAAGGGGACGCACTCGGAGGTCATTCCTTTGTGGTCAAGAGAGGACGAGAATTATGTAGGGCTACAAAAGCACACCTCAAAGTTCGTAGTTCTCAATCTAAGGATTTCCCAATGTCACCACGGCCATCCAAAGAGAGTCCCACAATCACCACAACATATCTAAAGGATAGTCAAATACAAGCACCAAGAGACTCTCAATCTTCAATCAACACACAAGAGAGGAAATCACTCATGAAAATATTGTTCTAATCCATGTCCAATAGACAGCTGTCACCTTGGTCTCGGGGATTATACTAGATAAAGACAAGTGAGTACATCAATCCAATACATAGAGGAAGGGGAAATATCATGGGCTCACCCTAGATTAACATAGCCTATGATCACAACGAAGATCACATCATGGGAGAGAGAATTGACCACATAGCTACTGGTAAGAACCTCAGCCCCGAGGAGGAACTACTGCCGCATCATGGAGGGAGGAAGCAACGTCGATGGAAATGAATCCGGGGGCACTTCCCCGTCCCGGCAGGGTACCGGCGCAGGAATTCTGGTCCCCCGAAGCTTGATGGCGATGGCGGCGGAGATCGGAATCGCGTCTGGAGAAAAGGGGTCTGGAATCAGGGTTTCCGCGACACGGTGTAAATATATGCCAAAGGGGGGCATCAGAGGGGGTCAGGGGTGCCCAGGCGCCCCACCGGCGCGGCCAGGGCGGGGGCGCGTGGGCAGGCCGCCTGGAGCCCCTGTGGGTCCCCTCCGGCCCTACTTTGACCGCATGGAAGCTTCCGGAACGCTGATTTTTTATATAATTTTTCTGGATTTTTTCTGGCAGTTCTCGTAATGTGAAAACCTGAAATACAAAAACAGCCGAAAACAGAAACTGGCACTGGGGTGCACTGAGTTAATAGGTTAGTCCAAATATGATCAAAAGTGTATGGAATTGTATAAATAACATAGCAATATCACCCAAAAGAGGCATGGAGCAAGCAGAAATTATAGATACGTTTTGGACGTATCAGTTATCTCTAGAGCCTCGTCGATTTATATCCTTGGATCGCCATCAGCAGACCATTGAGGCCCGCACTGGAGAAGCACATTCATCGACTGGTCAACCCCCTACCACCGATAGTAGAAGAGTGTCCCCCAGCACCAGAGACCTTTTCCAAAGACCCTGTTCATTTACGATTATATTTTAGACGTAACTGCCACGTGAGTGTACCCGTGTCTTTTTATGAAAACGGTGTAATGCATTGTGTGTTAAATAAATTATTTCCTGTGTTTTTGCATCTTGTCCATCTACCTAGCATAGACTTTTTCTTTCATCACATAGCATCACAACAACGATGATACAACTCCGGCCACTCCACACGGTACACTTAGTTGCTAGGCCGCCTACACCTGCTTCATCAGCCACCTACTCGCACACCACAGTTTCCTGAGAAGAAACTCTGGAAATTTATTCGAGCACTAAGTGCCTACCGCACACTAACCACCATTAGTCCTGCCACTCTCACCTAATCCTCGTGATCGCCACCGCCACGGAGAGCTAGCACTAGAGCCGCCGCATCACGACGGTCGTCGAGGATCATTGCACACAAGAGCATCGATACCCCCAGCAATGCCGCCAACCCCACGCTCATGAGGACCATGCACCAGTCCGGCATCGCCTCCGCCATTAGAGCCTCGACCCGAGCTCCTGCAAACACAAACGGAGGAGTAGGAAGAAAGGAGAAGGAGAGCAGCCAGGTGAGAGGAAGGAGAAGTAGCTCCTCGGCCGTTTTATAGCTCGAGATCGGTGTACGGTGGGCGAAGTCCACCAGCGCCGCTCGTTGCTCCACCGCCGGTGTTGGGAGGTGAATCCGCGAGCAGTGCCGACATCACGCTGGCCCGCGAGGTGAGTGCACGCTGCACCGGCAGCTAGCACGCCGCGCACTACGGCAGTACGGCCTAGATGCCCTACGAGCTAGCCGTCGCCGGTGGAGAAAGTGCGGGAAAGCGTGCGGGAGGAAGGAGAAGAGAGAGTCGGAGGAAGAAGAAGAGGCTGATGATGGGCCCAGGCCCCACCGGTCAGCCAGTGAGAGCACTGTACTCTCGGGTGCAACCGGTGTATCTGTAAATTTAGGAAAAATACCATTTCTAAATTTACTATGTCCCAGAGTAGAAATATCTCCTTTCCCACGGCAGTAGATTATTCTTTTCCCAAGACACGCCAGTGTTTGACACTACAGTTTACACCACTGTTTGCTCTTACCCTGTAGTAGTTTTTATTTGCATTATTAAAGCATTAAAAGTTTGATAGTATCTTTTGAGGCAGTAGTAGACCTTATAGCATCCCTTAACAAATCTCGAGGTTGAGATTTTTCTTAAGGGGGGTAGTGTTGTAACACCCCAAAAATTTAGCAATGTTTTATTAAATAAAATTTTGCCAGTAAATTAAAGTTTTGCCTTTTGCGATAGGTTTCTTGGTTTTCAGAACCTTTCTTGTTATGTGATATTGAAGTTTTACCCCTAGTGACAACTTTCCAGCTAGTACTAGATTCTCTTCTGCATCCTTTAAAAAAAACTTTGCTCATGCCAACAGGATTAATTATATATTGGTCTCCATAATTTACTTCTCTATATAAATGGTCAAACCTAGTTTTAAGGCCCCTTTTGAACTGCAACCTCTGGATAAATTTAGTTATAAATTCAACCAAAAATTGGATAGGCCTAGTGATGCTACTAGATCACTTTTGTGAAAGAATATAATGTTTTCATTTAATATTTTGAGCTCCACAGCATGTTTGCCAATCAGGTTCAGTAGGCCATATTGCACTACAACCCCTTTAAATATTCCTTTGATGCTTCCACCAAAATTATGGGATGTTCATAGCAGCATGTTATTCAACTTTATGCAACAACCCATCTTGGTCTTTTGGAAGTTTTGAGTGAAACAGCCTCTTTTCCATTCTGGTTCAGTTTAGTTATTTGCACTGCAACCCTGGTCTATTTTGTTCTAGTGCCTTTGAGCTTCCTCATACTTGTAGTCTCTCTTGCAAAACCCTTAAGTCCAGAAGAGTGGGCCTATTGGGATAGTTTTGGTTCATGGAACAGTGCTCTGCATTTTCTGTCCAGAACTGAATTCTTGCAAAACTTACACTAACAAGTTTTTGCTTTTGTTGAACTAACCTCACCACCTTCCTACTCATCCAAGGAGACATCCATCTGGTAAATTTGGCCACCCCAAGAGTTGGCTAGATGCCACTGGCATTTTGTCAAACACCATGAGTGCATGACCATATTTGGCTTAGCTTCTGGTTCATTTTATGAACTTGATCTTCTTCCCAAACCATCATGTCTCATAGCTTTGCCCTAACCTTTAGCCTAACCCTGCTGACCCCCTTGCAGTTTGAAGCTCATTATCATGCCGTGGCATAACGCCGAGCATGTTGCGTGCGTGCTCTAGGCGCGCCCAGAGCGCGGGTTTTGCACGTGCGTGCGCTCAGGCCGCCGCGTCGCACCCCTGGCCCCAACCCGCTCCCAGAGCCACGCCCAGCCTTATCCGCACTCGAGGAAACGCCAAGCCGCCCCTGGGTCGCCACAGCGCCGCCGTCAGAGCACTTTTGGCGGCACGCCGGCGAGCACAGTGGCTCTCTGCCACGGTCGACGCCGCCCTAGCCACCCGCACTCGCCACCTGCCTCCTGGAGCAGCTCCAGTGCGTCAGCAAGCTTGTCCCCCAGCATGCGTTGCCGCCACGTCGCCCTGAGCAACAGAACGGCTGTCGCCGGCGAGCTTATCCAGTGCCGCCGCTGAACCGCCATGGTTCTCCTATTTAAAGGTGCCCCGAGCATCTCCGCAGCAGCATTCCAGCCCTAGGCACCCCCAACGCAGCCCCGTGGCAGCTAATCGCCCCCGAGAAGCCTCCTTCTTCGTCTCCAACGAACACAGCCGCCGCCACTGCCTCGAGCAATCCGGCATCACCAGAGCCTCCCCCGCCAGACCAGCGCCACTGTTGCCTTCCCCTCGACCTTGCGAAGCCGCCCGTCGCCTCAAACCAGCTCGGGAGCCACCGTATAGTAAAGCCCCTAAATCGCCCGAAGCTCCCTCCGCCGCGGAGCTCGCCGCCGGCGAATCCCTCCGTCCCCTCCGACCAGCCAACTACTAGGAGGACCGCCAAAGATGGCTGATCCATTCCCGCACTCAGTGGCCCTCGAGGAGCCCTGGCTCGCCGGCGATGATCGCCGGAGCCCCGCTCCCGTTCGGGCAGAGGAAGAGGAGGGGGGAAGACTAGTCAAACCTGACTGGTGGACCCCCTAGACCCACTGTCAGTGACCCAACCCCGCACCCACGCGCGCATAAATGGAGGCGCATTCTCCGAAGTACGTAACCCCTAGCTCGAAGGCATATTCTCAGTCGAATCGTTTTCTTTTTCTGTTTTAGTTTAAAAAACAAGTTTTGACCGAACTTTGACAGGCTTTAACTTTTTAACCACAGCTCCAAGTGATTTGATTCTTTTTCTGTTATTTCCCAAATATTGTCTAGTTTATTTTCATATATATATGAGAATTTTCCAGACAACTTTTTGGGGATGTTCTAAGTCTATGTATTGATTCCCTTTTAATTCTTTTAGGATTTTTGAAGAGGGAGAAAACTTCCAAAACTCTTGGAATGCTTTTCTCCTCCCCTCTACTTAAAGGCAAGCATCTCAAACCCCTTTTTGACACGTGTTGGGTGTTGCTATAACCCAAGGACTCCATTGATATGACAAAGTGAAGCATCGTCATTTCGTGTGGAAGTCATGCAATTGCATATCATCATGTGGTGAACAATTTATTTTATCAGTCATGCATGTGTTATCGGTGACAGCCACCCCTCCTCATGCCACATATGCCTGGTGATAATTCGGATGGAGTCCGAAGGAAGGATGTGGTTCGGTGAACCGACCACGTGACCGACATCTCGTTAAGACGAGGATGTGTAATGAGGCAGCATGTAGCATGAGGGGTGTGGCCCTGTACGGGAACCGATAGAGCTTTGTGGCACTAACCATGCAGATAATGCATAAACTTCCTGAGTCGACCATAGATCCACTACTAGGAAAAGGCCTATTAATGGCGCACCTAATTTGGCCATTAATGGCGCATTAGGGGTGCGCCATTACTAGCACGCCATTAGTATTTGATACTAATGGCGCACCACTGGTGCGCCATTAGTATCTGGTATACTAATGGCGCACCTGGGATGCGCCATTGGTGTGCACCTTAGTGCGCCATTAGTATGCCTCCCAGGGGCCAGGTGCTATGGCATACTAATGGCGCACTAAGTATGATGCGCCATTAGTATTATCCGCATAGTAATGGCGCACTGCGTGTCAATGCGCCATTACTATGCTTTGGCATACTAATGGCGCACTGCCAGTTAATGCGCCATTACTATGCTTTGGCATACTAATGGCGCACTTTTCTCTGATGCGCCATTAGTATGAATATTAGGTTTTTTTTAATTTTATTTTTCTGTTTTTTTTGCATAGATTACAAAATGTATAATTGCACAGAATATAGACAGCACACATCAACAACACATTCATCGAATACAATAGAAGATTAATCTCTGAATACAATTCATCATATTAGCTAGTCTCCGAATACCATCGATCATATCATATTAGTCTCCGAATTGAAAAGACCGAACAAAGATAGAACAATATATTACAAGTCTCGAGATCGCGAGTAGCGAGTTTGTCTTCGCATTACAAGTCGATATCGATCATCTAAACTACCATCACATAGAAGAGAGCTGCGGTCATCACGATGAGCATCATCACGATGAAACTCGTTTTCATCCGGTTCCTCCAACGCTCCCTCCCCTCTCCCGCTAGATAGCGGGCGTATCTAGATTCGGCCTCGGCCCTAGTGGTGTACCCTTTGTAACTGTTACCGCTGAATCGGTGAACCTGTCTCCGACACTCCTCCCAGTCGTCGTAGACTCCGGGAACCTTACCCTTGTACACGACATACGACGGCATCGCTATATATATGCACTAGCCAAACGAAACGTTAGTATCAATTCACAGACAATTCATAAGCAATATATAAGTATGCAACAGAACGATCAAAAGAGAAAAGCAAGACATTAATAGCATCGATTACATCTAAGTTGAACGACTCTCGAAACCAAAGAGACATACTACAAGTTCATTAAAGTTTAATTACAACAAGAGCCAATCGATGTTTCAGAACTAGACACATCATCACTGCTTTCGACTCGACTCAATGCACCGGAGCGTGGATGAAGCCGCCGTCTATCATGGGAGTCATGAAATCACGGGCGTTGTCAGCCTGCATTTGTAGCATTGTGTCGATGTCACTGTTCGACGGTTGATTCCTGAGGTAGAACAGCCCCGAGGTACGAAGGACATCTTGATGGATGATTTCCGCAAACTCCGACTGGATGCGAAAGAAATCTTGTCTGATGTCTGCGTCCTGGATTGCCGACACGCGCGCGGCCCAATCTTTGAGCTTACTCGGTAGCAGAAGTTGATGATGGTCCCGTACGATCGCCCGCATGTGATGGATGGCGTAGTAGGCACCCTTCTGACCGCCAGGCGGCTGCTTGACGCAGCAGAACGTCGTGTTGTGGGAGAACACGTGCTTGCCGTACTTACGAGTTGTCCTTGTGAAGGTGCCTCCAGATTTGGCGTAGCCGGCGAGAACATCATCAAGAACCTTCTTGACATTTGTGTAGTCTACAGCCGACTTACGGTCCGGGTCGAAATAAGTGGCCATGGAATATTTGGGGCTTAGTAGGATGAGCGTGCACTGTGTGTCACTGCAGAAAACACGGAATGTTAAAAGAAGAACGATCGAAATCTAAGAATTCGTATGTTACGGGGCGGTTGAGGCGGAGGACTTACTCGGGAAAGTAAGGCACGAGGAAGTTATCCTTATCTCGGTTTGCCAGAATGACGCCTCCGAGGTAAGAACTCGCGACTTGCCGGTCCCCAGCGCTGCCCAAGATCTTGGCACGCATGTAGAAGGGGTCGACTATCACGATGTTCGGGGTCTTGTCGCGAATGATCCGCATCTCCATACTCAGCGAAAATAGCCGAACGAAGGTGTAGTGCAGCGGATGAAGGTTCAACATAGCGTGGATGTCATCAAACCGCAGCACGATCGTACCCCCGATGGAGTTATCCACAAAGCCCTTGCCCTCCGGCACCTTGGCCGCGAAAACCGGGTACGCCACATCCTTCTGTGTGAGACGCCGCTTCTCCAAAGAAAGAACACTGTCATGCAGACTCCGCATGGCACCGGTTGCAGCATCGAGCATATTTGTCTGTAGCATCGGCCTACCCACCACATGCACCCTCCTCATTACATCCTCAGGTGAAGGTGGCCCGTCCTGAGCACGGATCGTACTCGGTGCCGGCTGGCTCGCACCCTTGTTAGTTTTTCTTTTGCGTGCCTTCTTCTTGATCTCCATAATTGGGACCGAGTTCTGCTCAGAGACCGCCTTCTTTAGTGTGTTGGGGCTGATCATATTTCCCACCTCGCCTATCTGAGGCTCGGTGAAATCGGCAGCTGGAGGCGTCTCCTGAGAGCTGAACGGCAGACGACGCCTGTTGCAACTTGGCTTCTCCGCGGTACCGGCTTGATCGCGCACGTCTTTTGTTGGGTTGGGTTCTTGAGAAGGAGCCCCCATGAAGTCGTCACCGTACCCATGATCGGCAAAGTAATGATCGACGTTGGCAAATGTATCGTCGTCGTCGTCGTTCTGATCCTGTGCCATATGCATGTTTGGATCCAGTGGCATACGGATGTCCGGCACCGTTGCGGCGGACTTGCCATGGGGACGACTTGGCGCCGGCACGACTGGCGGTGTTGTCTTTGGTGTGGTTTCCCCCGCCCCCAAACGAATCTGGCTCTTCGGCCAAAGCAGGGGCCAGCTCAGGCAGGCGCTGAGGGTCATGACGTCATCATCGTCGGCCCCGACGGGTCGAATCGGAGGTAACACGTCGTCGCAGCCTGGCAGCACCCGAACCAGTTGAACCCTAAACAAGTTGGGTGGCATCTGGGTACCGTGGAACAAGGGCTGGCCCGGTTGAACGATTTTGCCCTTGGCGACATCGACCAACTCGTTGTTCACGAAGTGCAGTAGAGTGCACGGAACGTCGGCGGCGCCCTGCGAAAATATGTAGGGCGTCAGGGATGCCAAGTCAAAGGCAAGGAGATGAAGTCCTCGGCCGAGAGAGGCTTAATTAGTTACCGTGATGATGGTGTCGAGCTCGGCTAATGTCGAGGCACCGCCAACGGCGGGCGTGCAGTTGACGGAGGGGCCGCTTGCTGCAGAGGTGCCGGCCGGCGTACACACGGGTGCATTAAGCTCCCGTTCCGGCGTTGGAGACACCAATGCCGCCTCCGCCGAAGACACCAATGGCCCCGCCATCTCGTTCTGCGAGTTGCTGGCCGTGAAGCTCGGAATCGGGGGCGGCCCCTGTTGGCCGCCAGCAATCCACGCACTCAACCCCTCGATCAAGCTAGGCACAATGGCGGTGATCGTCGCTCCGAGCTGTTGTTGCACTTGCTCTTGGACAATCTCCGGAGTCCGCGCCACCTGTGCCTTGAGTTCTTGAACCTCGCGCGCCTGGCTTTCCGAGCTGGTCTTTTTCTCCTTTCGCCCACCAGCGTTATAGTATGACGACCATTTTGTCGACAAGCCTTTGCCGGCCACACGACCAGCTGACGTCGGCTTCTCGAGCTTATCCTTGTTCTTCATTACATTCAACGCCCTATTTAGAGTCGTGTCCCAAGGGCTGCTCTTAGTCGACCCCGCGCTACTGCTTTCAGTCGCCTGCGGAAGGAATGTGAATCATTTAGAAATTTGGCTTCATTAATTAGAATGCAACCATATGGAGCTAATTACGCGGGGGTGTATTCCTTTCCAGAACAAGCTCAAGCGCCCTGGTCTTCGGATCCGTGGTTAGCTCCTTTGTTTTCGGGTCCTTCTTGTACCGGGCCCTGATAAAGTTCCTGGTGTGCTTGTCATCGTATTTATCCAAGAGGGGCGGTAGGCCTTGCTCGGCACGGTCCGCCTCCTCCTTGTCCCATATAGGCTCCGCCACTCTGTAACCGCCGGGACCGAGTCTGTGTTCCCCTAAGTTGAGCTCCCGCATTTCTTTCCCCCACTGACTTGATTCGGAGTGTGAGGCGCTCGAGCAAGTGATCTTGAATTCGTTGTAGTCATCTTCGGTGATCAGGATGTTTCTGCTTGATCGTCTCATAACTCTCACCTTTCTTGATCATTATCTTCACATTGGTTTTCCAAGTAGACAGGGCCTTTCTCATCTTCGTGAGGGCAGCATTGTTCACTTTATTCCCTTTGAGGCTTGTGTTATCAAATTGAGCGGGGAACTTGTATCGTTCGTGCAGCTTCGTGAAGAGGAGGTTGCGGTAATTCGCGTTGTCAGGATGCCTCAGGTTCTCGCTGTTGATCGAGACGGTGCTCCGGAGAATGCACCCGAGCTGAATCGAGTACCCCTTGACTATTCGTTCGGGCGCCGTTGGATTCCCGTCGGGGTCCACTTCAGTAACTTCCTCCTTGAGGGTGCGGAGCACGGTCGGGCGCCGGTCCTTCTGTTGCCTCTTCGGTTGGCTGCCATCTGTGCGTGCGCCGCCATCATCAGTTGTGGCATTCTCGGCGGCACCATCAGTGGTGGCATCAGTGGGGTCATCCTCCGCGGTACCATCAGTGGTCTCAGGATCGGTGTGGAAGGCGGCGTCCTCATACAAGTGAGGTTGTTCCTCCATCTCCTGGGAAAGCTCCCAGAATGCCTTCCCGCCCGAACCGCCGGCCTCATCGTTGTTGGCCATGTTTCTCTCTAAATAGGAACAAAGTTTGGTCAAAAAGTTGGTTATTGTCAAGGAACAAGATCATGGTCTCATCATTTAGGGTTTGTCGACACCGGGGCATCCTAAAAGCTAAGCTTTTATAATTGAGGGTTTTTCGACGCCGAGGCACCCTAAAAGCCTAAGCTTTCATCATTTCGGTTTTCATCGACACCGAGGCACCCTAAAAGCCAAGGTTTTATAATTAATGGTTTGTTGACACCGAGGCAACCTAAAAGCTAAGCTGGGCCTAATCACTTGGATCTATTGCCGCCTATGGTTTAATGCAGCTAGAACAAAGGGGCACTTGATCCTACTTAATTAACTACTAAGATACCCCGGCCGACGGTGGTTACCCGCGGTCGGGCCGACGGGCGAGCTAGGCGCTCCGGCGAGGGAAGCCATCCCCAGGCGTGCGCGTAAGGGCAAGGCGCGACCAGTGGTGGACGGCAACGACGATGTCGCATCAGGGAGGGGAGCGAGGTGCTCGAGAGCAGCGTCGCTAGCAGCAGTTCATACAGGCAGTAGCAACAGCATGGGCGGGAGCTGGCGGGGGAGGTTGAGGTAGCCGGGCGCGGTGAGCGCGGCCGGGCCGCGGCGGCTCATGCGCGGGGTGCGGTCGGAGTGCGTCGGGCAGGGAGGAGAAGAGGGAAGCGGCCGCGGTGCTCACTGGCGTTTGCAAGGGCACGGGGGCGGCTAGGCTCGACAGAGCCGGCGATGGAAAGGCGGGGCGGGGCAGTCCGGCGACGGGTTATGGCGTCGGGTCGGCGATGTGTCGAGGCCGATGCTTCAGGGAGGCGTCGCGCGAGGGAGAGGACGGCGGCGATGGCGATGTGCAAGCGGCAACGGTGGTCCGATAAGGGGGGCTCCAGGCGGGGGCGATGATCGGCATCGGGGGTCGGGGCAATGCCCTTATCCCGATCTGGAAGGGAGAGGAGTGGGGAAGAGTGGTGGTCTTCGCTAGGGTTTGGGGGTGGGAGTGGGGTTATCCAGCCGGGGTGGGCCTGCTGGGCCGCGTGGGTGGGTCGGCCTAGTCGCTTGGTCAACTGGGCCGTGGCCTAGTGGGTGTGGGGTTTCTTTGTTTTCTATTCTTTTACCTTTTCTTTTTATTTACATTACTTTATCTGTTTTAGTTTTGTTTCCTATTAATTTTAGTTTTAGTAAAATTTACACGTAGCATCTAAATTAGTATTTCGACTTAGTCCATAGTCACAAAAGTCTAGTCCTCAAATAAATTAGTTTGACATTTTATTAATTACAAAAGGTATTTAAATAAAAAAAATACTCACTAGTAGAAAACAGGGCATTGGTCCAGCCCATTAGCCCCGGTTCAATCTAGAACCGGGACCAATGGGGGTACTGGACCCGGTTCGTTAGCCCAGGGGGCCGGCCGGGCCACGTGGGCCATTGGTCCCGGTTCGTCTGGACCTATTGGTCCCGGTTGGAGCTAAAAACCGGGACCAATGGCTCTTGCTCCTGGCCCACCACTATTGGTCCCGGTTGATGTTATGAACCGGGACCAAAGGCACCCCTTTAGCCCCGGTTTGTAGCACCAACCGGGACCAGTGAGTTGCCTATATAAACCCCCTCACTCAAGAGCAGAGCTCACTGCTCTGTTTTTTTTTCTGGCCGAGGGGGAGAGGGGTTAGTGGTGCTCTAGCTCACCTCCTATGCACACAACGTGTTCGGTGGAATGCCCGAGCCACACTAGTTAAGCTTTTCTCCTCTCGAAGCTCTATTTTCTCCGAGATTTGTCTAGGTTTAGCGGTCCGTCACGTCCCGTCCCCGTCTTCGCTGCCGTCGATCGCCCCCGCCGATCTCGTCACCGGCACCACCGTGGTGAGCCTCTTGTTATGTCCATGCTTTTCTTACTTTTATTATTGCTTTAGATAGATATTTGTCTAATTTTCTTACGTTTATTATTGCTTGTTATTATATAGTGCGATGGTTTTGATATCCGCCCACGTGGGCCCTCGTCCGGTCTACGATTCGGATGTGGTATATTATCTTTAATTTATAACTATTTGTTTTAGTGCTTATGATAGTTATGCCGACCAACCTGACATGCATAGATGTTTTATTATGTCTAGGAGGTAGTTGAACTGGAAATTCCAACCGACCCTCTTGTGGAGAGGTTAAATTTAGTTGAAGAGGAAAACATTTCGTTAAAGAAAAAATTGGAAAAAATGGAGGAGGAGAAGATGGAATTGGAGTTGCATGTTGCGGAAGTTATCGATGATCACAAGATCAAGATGGAACCTATTGTCGAGAGGTTAAATTTAGTTGAAGAAGAAAAAACTGTTTAGATGACACTGAAAGTATATACCTGGACAAGTGCAGGAAGAATGTGTACCTGGGCCATCGTCGATTTCTTCCGACCAACCATCAATGTCGAAAGAAAGGCAAGCATTTCAAAGGCGAGGCAGATCACCGGAAGAAGCCCGCCATGCGTACCGGTGATCACGTACTTGCTATGGTCAATGATTTACACGTAATCTTCGGAAAGGGCCCCGGCGCACTAGCTGTTCCGAATGACGATGAGGGACACGCACCCATGTGGAAGAAGAAATCTATATTTTGGGACCTACCCTACTGGAAAGACCTAGAGGTCCGCTCTTCAATCGACGTGATGCACGTGACGAAGAACCTTTGCGTGAACCTGCTAGGCTTCTTGGGCGTGTATGGAAAGACAAAAGATACAGCTGAGGCACGGGAGGACCTGCAACGTTTGCACGAAAAAGACGGCATCCCTCCGAAGCAGTATGAAGGTCCTGCCAGCTATGCTCTTACGAAGGAAGAGAAAGAAATCTTCTTTGAATGCCTTCTCAGTATGAAGGTCCCGACTAGCTTCTCGTCGAATATAAAGGGAATAATAAATATGGCAGAGAAAAAGTTCCAGAACCTAAAGTCTCATGACTGCCATGTGATTATGACGCAACTGCTTCCGGTTGCATTGAGGGGGCTTCTACCGGAAAACGTCCGATTAGCCATTGTGAAACTATGTGCATTCCTCAATGCAATCTCTCAGAAGGTGATCGATCCAGAAATCGTACCAAGGCTAAGGAGTGATGTGGCGCAATGTCTTGTCAGTTTCGAGCTTGTGTTCCCACCATCCTTCTTCAATATCATGACACACGTCCTAGTTCATCTAGTCGACGAGATTGTCATTCTGGGGCCCGTATTTCTACACAATATGTTCCCCTTTGAGAGGTTCATGGGAGTCCTCAAGAAATATGTCCGTAACCGCGCAAGGCCAGAAGGAAGCATCTCCATGGGCCATCAAACAGAGGATGTCATTGGGTTTTGTGTTGACTTCATTCCTGGCCTTAATAAGATAGGTCTCCCTAAATCGCGGTACGAGGGGAGACTGACTGGAAAAGGCACGCTTGGAAGGGACTAAATAATATGCAGGGACGGTTATTCTTGGTCTCAAGCACACTACACAGTTCTACAGAACTCTACATTGGTGACCCCGTATGTCGATGAACACAAGAACAGTCTGCGCTCCAAACACCCGGAGCAGTGCGACGACTGGATTACACGTGAACACATCAGGACTTTCAGCAGTTGGTTGGAAACACGTCTCAGAGGTGACAACACTGTTTGTGATGAGTTGTACTTGTTGTCCAGGGGACCATCTTCGACTGTATTGATTTACAAAGGATACGAGATAAATGGGAATACATTTTACACGATTGTCCAAGATCAAAAGAGCACCAACCAAAACAGCGGTGTCCGCTTTGATGCAACAACCGAGAGGGGAAAGGACACATATTATGGTTACATAGTGGACATATGGGAACTTGACTACGGACATGATTTTAAGGTCCCTTTGTTTAAGTGCAAATGGGTCAATCTGTCAGGAGGCGGAGTACAGGTAGACCCACAGTACGGAATGACAACAGTGGATCTGAAAAATCTTGGATACACTGACGAACCGTTCGTCCTAGCCAATGATGTGGCACAGGTTATCTATGTGAAGGACATGTCTACTAGACCGAGAAAAAGAAAAGATAAGGAAGCGAATACATCATACGATGAGCCAAAGCGCCACATACACTAGTAGAAAACAAGGCATTGGTCCAGCCCATTAGCCCCGGTTCAATCTAGAACCGGGACCAATGGGGGTACTGGACCCGGTTCGTTAGCCCAGGGGGCCGGCCGGGCCACGTGGGCCATTGGTCCCGGTTCGTCTGGACCTATTGGTCCCGGTTGGAGCTAAAAACCGGGACCAATGGCTCTTGCTCCTGGCCCACCACTATTGGTCTCGGTTTGTTTTATGAACCGGGACCAAAGGCACCCCTTTAGCCCCGGTTTGTAGAACCAACCGGGACCAGTGAGTTGCCTATATAAACCCCCTCACTCAAGAGCAGAGCTCACTGCTCTGTTTTTTTTTTCTGGCCGAGGGGGAGAGGGGTTAGTGGTGCTCTAGCTCACCTCCTATGCACACAACGTGTTCGGTGGAATGCCCGAGCCACACTAGTTAAGCTTTTCTCCTCTCGAAGCTCTATTTTCTCCGAGATTTGTCTAGGTTTAGCGGTCCGTCACGTCCCGTCCCCGTCTTCGCCGCCGTCGATCGCCCCCGCCGATCTCGTCACCGGCACCACCGTGGTGAGCCTCTTGTTATGTCCATGCTTTTCTTACTTTTATTATTGCTTTAGATAGATATTTGTCTAATTTTCTTACGTTTATTATTGCTTGTTATTATATAGTGCGATGGTTTTGATATCCGCCCACGTTGGCCCTCGTCCGGTCTACGATTCGGATGTGGTATATTATCTTTAATTTATAACTATTTGTTTTAGTGCTTATGATAGTTATGCCGACCAACCTGACATGCATAGATGTTTTATTATGTCTAGGAGGTAGTTGAACCGGAAATTCCAACCGACCCTCTTGTGGAGAGGTTAAATTTAGTTGAAGAGGAAAACATTTCGTTATAGAAAAAATTGGAAAAAATGGAGGAGGAGAAGATGGAATTGGAGTTGCATGTTGCGGAAGTTATCGATGATCACAAGATCAAGATGGAACCTATTGTCGAGAGGTTAAATTTAGTTGAAGAAGAAAACAAATTCTTGAAGGAAAAAATAAAAAAAATTGTGGACGAGAAGATGATATTGGAGTTGCATGTTGCGGATGTCGTCGATGATCACAAGATCAAGATGGATGCAATGCGGTTGAAGATTAAAAAGATTAGAAAATATGCCATTCATACCGAGGCTTGGTATCATTATGCCGTTGGATCAATTGTTACCTTGGTTGCGATTATGATAGCATTTGTTTTCGCGTTGAAATGTTTTACATAGTTTCGATGTGTATGGAGAGCTATATGTTGTTAGATGAGAACTATATATGTATGTACTTTGGTTTTTATGTGATGATGAACTTTTATCCATTTGGTCACTTAATTATCTATTTATGATGTTCTGTAATGGTTTTTGACACACTTAATTATATATAAATGCACGCAGATGAACCGGCAATGGATGTACGGTGACAGACACACCTCTGAGTACATTAAGGGCGTGCGTGAGTTTCTAAATGCGGCTGAGGCAAACAAGAAGAATGGTTTTATGTGTTGTCCATGCACTAAATGTGTGAATACGATGTCTTACTCTAACCGGAAAATCCTTCACTCCCACCTACTTTACAAGGGTTTCATGCCACACTATAATGTTTGGACGAGGCACGGAGAAATAGGGGTTATGATGGAAGACGACGAAGAAGAAGAGTACGATGACAACTATGTGCCCCCTGAATACTGTGATGCTGCAATGGGGGGAGCTGGTGAAGATCAAGAGGAACCAGACGATGTGCCCAATGATGCTGCAATGGGTGAAGCTGCTGAAGATCAAGAGGAACCAAATGATGATCTTCGCCGGGTCATTGTCGATGCAAGGACACAATGCGAAAGTCAAAAGGAGAAGCTGAAGTTCGATCGCATGTTAGAGGATCACAAAAAAGGGTTGTACCCCAATTGTGAAGATGGCAACACAAAGCTCGGTACCGTACTGGAATTGCTGCAGTGGAAGGCAGAGAATGCTGTGGCTGACAAAGGATTTGAGAAGCTACTGAAAATATTGAAGAAGAAGCTTCCAAAGGATAACGAATTGCCCGAAAGTACAAACGCACCAAAGAAGGTCGTATGCCCTCTAGGATTGGAGGTGCAGAAGATACATGCATGCCCTAATGACTGCATCCTCTACCGCGGTGCATACAACGATCTGAACGCATGCCCAGTATGCGGTGCATTGCGGTATAAGATCAGACGAGATGACCCTGGTGATGTTGATGGCGAGCCCGCCAGGAAGAGGGTTCCTGCGAAGGTGATGTGGTATGCTCCTATAATACCACGGTTGAAACGTTTGTTTAGAAACAGAGGGCATGCCAAGTTGATGCGATGGCACAGTGAGGACAGTAAGAAAGACGGGAAGTTGAGAGCACCCGCTGACGGGTCGCAATGGAGAAAAATCGAGAGAAAGTACTGGGAGGAGTTTGCAAAGGACGCAAGGAACGTATGGTTTGCTTTAAGCGCGGATGGCATTAATCCTTTCGGGGAGCAGAGCAGCAATCACAGCACCTGGCCCGTGACTCTATGTATGTATAACCTTCCTCCTTGGATGTGCATGAAGCGGAAGTTCATTATGATGCCAGTTCTCATCCAAGGCCCTAAGCAACCCGGCAACGACATTGATGTGTACCTAAGGCCATTAGTTGAAGAACTTTTACAGCTGTGGAATGGAAACGGTGTACGTGCGTGGGATGAGCACAAACAGGAGGAATTTGACCTAAAGACGTTGCTGTTCGTGACCATCAACGATTGGCCCGCTCTCAGTAACCTTTCAGGACAGACAAACAAAGGATACCACGCATGCACGCACTGTTTAGATGACACTGAAAGTATATACCTGGACAAGTGCAGGAAGAATGTGTACCTGGGCCATCGTCGATTTCTTCCGACCAACCATCAATGTCGAAAGAAAGGCAAGCATTTCAAAGGCGAGGCAGATTACCGGAAGAAGCCCGCCATGCGTACCGGTGATCACGTACTTGCTATGGTCAATGATTTACATGTAATCTTCGGAAAGGGCCCCGGCGCACTAGCTGTTCCGAATGACGATGAGGGACACGCACCCATGTGGAAGAAGAAATCTATATTTTGGGACCTACCCTACTGGAAAGACCTAGAGGTCCGCTCTTCAATCGACGTGATGCACGTGACGAAGAACCTTTGCGTGAACCTGCTAGGCTTCTTGGGCGTGTATGGAAAGACAAAAGATACAGCTGAGGCACGGGAGGACCTGCAACGTTTGCACGAAAAAGACGGCATCCCTCCGAAGCAGTATGAAGGTCCTGCCAGCTATGCTCTTACGAAAGAAGAGAAAGAAATCTTCTTTGAATGCCTTTTCAGTATGAAGGTCCCGACTGGCTTCTCGTCGAATATAAAGGGAATAATAAATATGGCAGAGAAAAAGTTCCAGAACCTAAAGTCTCATGACTGCCATGCGATTATGACGCAACTGCTTCCGGTTGCATTGAGGGGGCTTCTACCGGAAAACGTCCGATTAGCCATTGTGAAACTATGTGCATTCCTCAATGCAATCTCTCAGAAGGTGATCGATCCAGAAATCGTACCAAGGCTAAGGAGTGATGTGGCGCAATGTCTTGTCAGTTTCGAGCTTGTGTTCCCACCATCCTTCTTCAATATCATGACACACGTCCTAGTTCATCTAGTCGACGAGATTGTCATTCTGGGGCCCGTATTTCTACACAATATGTTCCCCTTTGAGAGGTTCATGGGAGTCCTCAAGAAATATGTCCGTAACCGCGCAAGGCCAGAAGGAAGCATCTCCATGGGCCATCAAACAGAGGATGTCATCGGGTTTTGTGTTGACTTCATTCCTGGCCTTAATAAGATAGGTCTCCCTAAATCGCGGTACGAGGGGAGACTGACTGGAAAAGGCACGCTTGGAAGGGACTCAAATATGCAGGGACGGTTATTCTTGGTCTCAAGCACACTACACAGTTCTACAGAACTCTACATTGGTGACCCCGTATGTCGATGAACACAAGAACAGTCTGCGCTCCAAACACCCGGAGCAGTGCGACGACTGGATTACACGTGAACACATCAGGACTTTCAGCAGTTGGTTGGAAACACGTCTCAGAGGTGACAACACTGTTTGTGATGAGTTGTACTTGTTGTCCAGGGGACCATCTTCGACTGTATTGATTTACAAAGGATACGAGATAAATGGGAATACATTTTACACGATTGTCCAAGATCAAAAGAGCACCAACCAAAACAGCGGTGTCCGCTTTGATGCAACAACCGAGAGGGGAAAGGACACATATTATGGTTACATAGTGGACATATGGGAACTTGACTACGGACATGATTTTAAGGTCCCTTTGTTTAAGTGTAAATGGGTCAATCTGTCAGGAGGCGGGGTACAGGTAGACCCATAGTACGGAATGACAACAGTGGATCTCAAAAATCCTGGATACACTGACGAACCGTTCGTCCTAGCCAATGATGTGGCACAGGTTATCTATGTGAAGGACATGTCTACCAGACCGAGAAAAAGAAAAGATAAGGAAGCGAATACATCATACGATGAGCCAAAGCGCCACATAGTTCTTTCAGGAAAAAGGGACATCCTGGGAGTGGAGGGCAAGACAGACATGTCTGAAGATTATGAAAAGTTTCATGAAATTCCTCCCTTCAAAGTCAAGGCTGACCCAAGCATCCTGATAAACGATGAAGATTATCCATGGTTACGGTGCAATAAGCAAATGACACAAGCGAAGAAAAAGTGAAGAGTTATTTCCGCAACTATTATGATGATACCATGCCAACTTTGTAACAAACGAGTATGATACCATTGTCCGTTTGTACTATTCAAATTTCAATACTACTTGCACTAACAAAACAAAACAAAACAAAACAAACTTGAAAAATAAATAGCAACAATAAGTATTTTGTTGTAAGTAAAAACAAAATAAAATAAATAAAGCAACAAAGAAAATAAATAAAGAAAGTAAAATAAATAAAGCAACTCTAAATACAGCAAAAAACAACTTAGAAATAAACAAAGAAAATAAAATAAATAAAGCAACTCTAAATACAGCAAAAAACAACTTAGAAATAAATAGCAACAATAAGTATTTTGTTGTAATTAAGTATAAACAAAATAAAATAAATAAAGCAACAAAGAAAATAAATAAAGGAAGTAAAATAAATAAAGCAACTCTAAATACAGCAAAAAACAACTAAGAAATAAACAAAGAAAATAAAATAAATAAAGCAACTCTAAATGCAGCAAAAAACAACTTAGAAATAAATAAAGCAAAAAAGGAAAAAAAAAATTGGGCGCTGCCCAGTGAGCCTGCAAGGCCTATAGCACAGGATCCACCTGTAATATAAGGCCCAGCAAGCTCACAGGGCAGCGCGCAGAGTTAGGCCCAGAAGCCTGCATTTGAGAGGAGCTCGAGAGGGTGGGAGCAGCAGCCCTTATAAACCACTCTCGAGCTCCCTCAGCTAGCGAGGTGGGACTAAACATCCCACCGCACCCGCGCCAGCACAGGGCCTTTGGTCCCGGTTGGTGGCACCAACCGGGACTAAAGGGTGGCATTAGTCCCGGTTTCAGCCACCAACCGGGACTAATGCCACTCCTATATAACCAGGACTTGCGAAATTTTGGGCAGTTTCTTTCTTCCCCGCCCCGACGCCTCCCTCGATCTGCTCTTCCCCGTCGCCGTCGCCGTCGCCCCCGTCGCCCCCGTCGCCCCGTCGCCGTCGCCCCCGACGCCGCCTCGTCGCTCCGCCCCGCGCCGTCGCCGCGCCCCGCGCCGTCGCCCCGCCCCGCGCCGTCGCCGCGCCCCGGCCGGCCCGTCGCCCCGCGCCGCCGCGCGCCCCGCCCCGCCGCCGTCGCGCCGCCGCGCCCCGACGCCGCCTCGTCGCCGCCCCGCCCCGCCGCCGTCGCGCCGCCCTGCCGATGTGAGGGCCGGCTCCCTTTTTTTTATATGTTTAATATATATTGCTGTATATATATATATATAGTTGCTGTGTATATATATGTATATATGTGTATATTTTTTTTTCTTAGGAATTTTCTTAGGAAATTGCAGTATATATAGTTGCTGTATATAGTTGCTGTATTTATATGTATGTGTATATCTTTTTTTTTTCTTAGGAATTTGCTAAATATATATGTTAAATATATATTTATGTGTATATAAATATATTTTTTCTTAGGAAGTTGCTGTATATATGTGATGTGTGTATATGTGATGTATATATATGTGTATGTGGCTATATAGTTTTTTGTTTATATATGCTAAATATATATAGAAAGTTTTATATATGCAAAAGTTACAAATTTAGAAAAAGAAGGATAGGAAAGAAGAAAATAAGAAAGAGGAAAGAAAGAAGAAGAGGAGAGGAAGAAGAGGAGAAATAAATAAGAAGAAGAAAAAAAAGAAAAAAAGAGGAGAAGAAGAAAGGAATAGAGGATAGTTACTTTCGCCTAATGATGAAGTATTGGTTTTGTTGAATCCTTTGACACTCGACAAAATGTGACATGAGGGGGTCTAGGGTTGTGGATCGCCGAGAAGTCGGGGGTCGAGGGGTCGAGAGAGGTTGCCTAGCTAGTGTCAAAGTATTGAATAATTCCATGACTTCATCATTTGCCAGAAGTAACCGGGGCATTTTGGTACGAAGTTATGCAAAGATATTCTGGAACGGAGTTCCTGATAGAATAATCCGTCTTTTGTTACGAATTATCCTATCGGGGACTCCGTTCCAAAATAACTTTGGAGAGCTTCGTACCATCATGCTACTGTTACTTTCGCCTAATGATGAAGTATTGGTTTTGTTGAATCCTTTGACACTCGACAAAATGTGACATGAGGGGGTCTAGGGTTGTGGATCGCCGAGCAGTCGAGGGTCGAGGGGTCGAGAGAGGTTGCCTAGCTAGTGTCAAAGTATTGAAAAATTCCATGACTTCATCATTTGCCAGAAGTAACCGGGGCATGTTGGTACGAAGTTATGCAAAGATGTTTTGGAACGGAGTTCCTGATAGGATAATCCGTCTTTTGTTACGGATTATCTTATCTGGGACTCCGTTCCAAAACAACTTTGGAGAGCTTCGTACCATCATTCTACTGTTACTTTCGCCTAATGATGAAATATTGGTTTGTTGAATCCTTTGACACTAGACAAAATGTGACATGAGGGTGTCTAGGGTTGTGGATCGCCGAGAAGTCGGGGGGGGTGTCGAGGGGTTGCCTAGCTAGTGTCAAAGTATTGAAAAATTCCATGACTTCATCATTTGCCAAAAGTAACCGGGGCATTTTGGTACAAAGTTATGCAAAGTTGTTCTGGAACAAAGTCCCTGATAGGATAATCCGTCTTTTGTTACGAATTATCTTATCCGGGGACTCCGTTCCAAAACAACTTTGGAGAGCTTCGTACCATCATGCTACTGTTACTTTCGCCTAATGATGAAGTATTGGTTTGTTGAATCCTTTGACACTAGACAAAATGTGACATGAGGGGGTCTAGGGTTGTGGATCGCCGAGAAGTCGGGGGGTCGAGAGGTTGCCTAGCTAGTGTCAAAGTATTGAAGAATTACATGACTTCATCATTTGCCAGAAGTAACCCGGGCATGTTGGTACGAAGTTATGCAAAGATGTTCTGGAACGGAGTTCCTGATGATAATTCGTCTTTTGTTACGGATTATCTTATCTGGGACTTCGTTCCAAAACAACTTTGGAGAGCTTCGTACCATCATGCTACTGTTACTTTCGCCTAATGATGAAGTATTGGTTTTGTTGAATCCTTTGACACTAGCTAGACAAAATGTGACATGAGGGGGTCTAGGGTTTGTGGATCGCCGAGCAGTCGAGGGTCGAAGCTAGTTCTACGTTTGCCATTAATATATCCATCTATCATGTTTGAATAATAATTGGCATGTTGTAAATATTTGTAGAAACAATGGACGACAACACCCGAGACCTAGCACAAGAAGCGATGTTGATGGACATAATCGCAGAGGGACAAAATGCCGTCAGATCGTATCTCAACGACACCGATGAGCAGGTCGAACAAGAGCTGCGGCTGGAAGATCTAGGCTATGATATTGATGAATTCGGTGACCCAATGCACATGGAAGAAGTAGACCGTGAGGACGGCTCCGGTGACCCAATGCCGGTGCAAGAAGGAGACCGTGATGCTGGCTCCGGTGACCGAACCGAGTCCGGCCAGGAGGTATATATGTTAGTTAAGCATGTGCTGACTAGTTAATTGATTCATTCATTAACTCTCGTCTTTGTTCCTTTTCTAGCCCTCCGGATCGAGCAAATCTTCGGTAAAGAGACGAGGAGCGAAGAAAAAGTTGAGGCCTGATGAAAAGTTTGAGATCTCAGAAATCTCGCGCTCCGGCGAGCCGATTGCACCCATCCGTACAAAGAACGCATTTGTTAATCAGTGCGGGGTTCTGGTTAGGGACAAGATCCCGATCAGCATCCATCAATGGTTAAAGCCGGCTGTAAACGACGCTCAGGTGACTTATGTCACTGATATGCAGAAAGAAGATCTTTGGACTGAGCTGAAGTCAAACTTCGTCCTACCGCGAGAGGTTGATCCGGCAAAGCCAGTTAAAGAGGACTTAATCAAGTCTTATGCACTTTCGAAGATGGCAGACCAATTCAGGGCATGGAAGAAAAAACTGAATAAGTTTGTCAAAGATAAAGAGACTCCAGAATTCGTGGGCATATATGAGAAGATCAAAGATGACTGGCCCGCATTTGTGGCCCATAAGAAGTCGGAAAAGAGTCAGAAGATGTCGGAGACAAACCGGATAAATGCTGCAAAGAAGATGCATCACCATCGCACGGGGTCGGGCGGCTACCTCGTAGCCCGGCCTAAGTGGGCCAAGGCTGAGAATGATCTGCTTCAGAAAGGGATCGAACCAGAGACAATGCACTGGCCAGAACGTTGCCGGACTTGGTTCTTCGGGGCTGGCGGAACCTTGGACCCCGTATCAGGGTGGTGCATTTGGACGGACAAGCAATTGGAAACACCACTCAGGAAGATGCGGCAGTATATCAAAGCAGCGCATGAAGGGACGTTCATCCCCGACAGAGAGAACGACGAGCTGACAATGGCCCTCGGGAATCCTGAGCACCCTGGACGGACACGAGGCACGCCAGGCTCCCTTCCGTGGCGTGCTGGGTTTCCGGACGCAGGAGGCTACAAATGCCACGACGGGAGGAAGAAAATGGAGATGACCGAAATCCAGGCGCTGCGGGCCAGAATACAAGCGATAGAGGAACGGGAAGCAATTCGGGAAAGAATTGCCGAAGCTTCCCCCGAAGCTACCCCGCCATCTCAGCGGAGAAGCAGCGTGGCTTCCACCGAGCTGCTTCAGCCAGAGCTTGCCTTGACGGCTACTGCCAGGAATCCCGTGGATGCTATCACGCAGGCACAAAATTGCCACCTTATGGCACAGTGGATGAATCTGAAGGTCAAGGCGGCTGCTGGCTCTGTTTATCCTTCTGGACCAGACGACACTTTTCACTGCCGGCCAATTCCAGAAGGATATGCTAGGGTGATGGTCGACGAAATAATGGAGGGATTTGAGGAGCTCCAGCTTGACCACCCTACCGGTGAAGGGGAGACTCGGCTGGGTTCTTCACTGAAGACTCCATGCCTATGGCGGAAGGACCTAATCAACATTCTGAACTGGACGCCTCCGCCTCCTCCTCCTCCTCCGACGAGTCAGGGCACTCCGCCTCCTCCACCGCCTCCTCCTCCGGCGAGTGACCATCGCACTCCGGCTCCTTCTCCGGCGAGTGACCATCAGGGCACTCCGGCTCCTTCTCCGGCGCGCGGCGGCACACCGCCTCCTTCGCCGCCGGCGCGCCCGAGCAGACAGCCTGCTCCTCCTTCTCCGCCTAATCAGCAAGGGCAGAAGAGACCTGCCGCCGCTCCGGCTGCTCCTGCTCCGGCGCCTAAGCAAGTAAAAAAGACAGCCGCTTCGTCTGGTCCGGCGACGTCTACCAGTACAGCCAGAGGCGGGAGGCGATGCAGATTCGGTCCTTCTCTCACGCCTCTAGAGAAGTTACCGTACGAGAGGTCCGACGAGGAAAACACGAAGATCGCTGAAGGCGAAGTGAAGGACTTTTTTGAAGGGTTGAAAGCACAGAGACATCCACCTCCGGAGGAGAAGATAGATGCGGTGAAAGCAAAGCGCACTCTTGCTGCCCTGAAGCATCCAGCGAAAAGTAAGCCGAAGGGCAACTATGACCGCATTATTCAAAAGACATTTCAAGATGCCAAGCGGTCCGGAAGTACAAAAAGTGATCAGAGGTTAGCAGAAGGGCGAGCTGGGAAACAAATTGCCCAGCTCGGCGAACAAGCGAACCAATCATGCCCCCCGCTCAAGGTGTCTAGCGACATGGTCGCTAATGATCCGAGGATGGTGCCCGGTTATACCAATCTTGTAGATTACGCGTCCGACGATGTACACTATGATTTCATGGATGTGCAGATAGAAAGATACGAGTACAAAAAGCCTCTCGTCAAAAATGAAAGATCTTTATCAACGAATATGCGAAGATTGCATGATTGGTACATGAAAATCTGCAGAGAGTCTGGGGGGAGGAATAACTTGTATTTGAGAGTTAAACCGGAGCATGACCTCGTTGGAATTGACCTGTTGCCTGTTCCATTTGAGGAGTTCTATCAATTTTTCAATCAATTGGCCCTCGATAAAACAACGATCACCTGCTACTGTCTGTAAGTAGTACTACTTCTGTCATTAAGTCTCTCTATATAGATGATCTTCATTGCATGTATTTATAATTATCCTCACTATATTATGCAGATTGAAGATCGTCGAATTGAAGAAAAGACAAGTAGGTGATATTGGGTTTATTAACACATACCTCATAGATGCAACCGAGGTTAAATTGCGTCCCGGCGATACCGAGACCAACTTGCTACGATCGTTGGTGGTAAATGAAAACAAAGATATAATACTCTTTCCTTACAACTTCAAGTGAGTGTTAATGTCTTGTGCATATTTGGTTTCCCTTATATATCAGTCAAGTTTATAGTGATGTAATTGATGATCTCATGCATTCGTGCGCAGCTTCCACTATATTCTCTTAGAGATTAAGCTTGAGAAGGGAATAGTAACTGTCTTCGACTCTAAACGTAAAGATCCCGAGGAGTATGCGGACATGACTCAAATGCTAGTCAGGTAAGTTAAATCGATCAATATTATCCACCATGCATATATATCAGCAACTTCATTTCTGATATCAACTAATTGTTTCCTTTGTCTGGCAGGGCTTGGAAAAAATTCACCAAAAAAGCTCCGGGACTGCCGAAGAAGCTACAATTTAGATACCCGAAAGTAAGTACTATATAGTAGCATGTTCCGCGCACGCATCTCCTATATCTTGATTCAAGCGCTAGTTTCTACAATACCAATTTGGCATTCTTGCTTATCAGTTTGATTGACCTCTATTTCTTGTAAAGTGGTTGTGGCAGGAACCCGGGAATGATTATTGTGGATACTACATTTGCGAGTCCATCCGCCACACGACCTGTGAGCGGGGCTACACTGAAGAACAATTTTAAGTGCGTAAGCAATCAATAATATTCACAAATTTATAGCATCATTTCATGTATTGACCCCCTACTTCAAATTAGATGTTTCGGATGCGGGATGAACTCCTAACACCAGATCGTCTGCGAGCAATTCAAGAGGAATTGGCGGCATTCTTCGTTGAACACGTGATCGCTGAAGACGGAGAATACTATATGGACCATGCATCCATGTGTTAGGAGATTATTTTTGTAAGAGATAATTATTGTATATATGTGCCCGGTAGTGTCCGATAGATATACGAGAACTTGTTGTTCGACCAATCTCCCGGAGAAGGAGAGGTGGTCGATATTACTTCTCTCTGTATGCATATATATATATATATATATATATATATATATATATATATATATATATATATATATATGTTGATTATACGAGATCTTCTGTTCCTTCGTTTGCTTAGTAGCTAGCAGCTAGCTATAGCTAGCTAGCGTGACTCTAGTCCTCTCTATATACGTATGTGTAGTATGTAGCGTCGACCAAGCACGGACATAAGAGAGAACACTTCTCTCTATTAATTAGCTAGCTAACACAATATATGAAACACCTAAATTAACCCCCAAAACCTAAAACCCCCTCCCCTTTAAAAAAAACAAAAACCACAGCCACAGAAATGCTGACGCGTGGATGCCTTTTGGTCCCGGTTGGTACCACCAACCGGGACTCAAGCCCCTCCTGCCTGGACTCGGTGCACAGGCCACATGGACACCCTTTTGCCCCGGTTCTGGATTGAACCGGGACTAAAGGGTCAGAGCATTAGTACCTACCCTCTTGTCCCGGTTCCAGAACCGGGGCTAAAAGGCCCAAATGAACCGGGGCTAAAGACCCTTTATCTACTAGTGACTGTTGTTTTATAGATCTTATAGTATTTAAGTATTTTATAAAGGTGTGGTTTCTCCACCACAATTACCTATGCAATATTTGGTTCACTCCGAACATTTTATTTTTTATATTTGAAAACTTTTATTGTTTGCTTGATTTTGAATCTGAATTTGAATCGGTTTCGAACTAACGCGAGATCAACAACAGTAATCGAAGTGACGTGGCACCATTAGCAGAGAATTACTGTAGCGTAATTATCCGGGCATCACATTGATCAACAAAAGATAGAAGAAATGATAGGAATGAAGAAGTCGAGGAAGAGAAAGAGCATGTGTCCCCAGAACAACCTAATATCTGCGGAAAAGGACCTGAGTCACATCACATGTTAACGGTGCAAGGATTTAGGTCATTATGCTAGCAACTGCCCAACAAGGAAGCCAAGAACCCAGTGAACCAGGATAGTCACCATGTAGTCCTTAGATTTGTCTGATGACATTAGTTTACACTACACTGAAGTAGGGAATTTTGGCCAGAGGAGGTTCAGACCAGAGGAAAGATTGAGCCGAGTTGTTGAGATCTTAATATTACACTACTAGGAAAAGGGCTATAGATGGAATTGATACTAAAGGCGCACCAGATAAGCAGTGCGCCATTAGTATATAGTAATGGCGCACCAACAACAGATACGCCATTAGAGTTCAAACTACTAATGGCGCACCAGGCCCCGAGTGCGCCATTAGTATCAAAAAGGTTTTTTTGAACTAGCGCGCCTGTCCAAACATACTAATGGCGCATCGAGACGAAGTGCGCCATTACTAGTTGTAACTAGTAATGGCGCACTAGCAGTAAAGTGCGCCATTAATGTTCTTATTTTTATGATATTTTTTATTCTTTTTTTTACAAAACTACTAATGGCGCACTGTCTCAGAGTGCGTCATTACTAGTTTAAACTAGTAATGGCGCACTGTGCATCAGTGCGCCATTAGTATGTTATTTTTTTTGCAAAACTAGTAATGGCGCACCTACTATAAATGCGCCATTAGTAACCTTGATTAATAATGGCGCATTTATAGTGGATGCGCCATTAGTAAGTGGGCAGCAACAAGATATTTTGGACAGCCTCTCCTACCCACACTCACTTTCTCCCCCACTTCATTCTCTCCACCTCCTCTCCTCTCGGGTCCCTCCTCTTTTTCACCTCATTTCCACCATATATTCATTTAAATTAAGTGGTTAAATTACCTTGTTTTGATAGGTAAGTAAGGGGGGAAGCTATATTTATGTTGTTCTCCATACAACAATGTGCACATGCACTTTTTATGGCCTAGCTAGATCTATGTATGTTCGTGGTGTTGCATACGTTTGTTGTGTTGCATATGTGTTTGTGTTTGGAGGTGTACTAGTATTTGAAATGCGATTGTTGCCAATATTTTCCCGGAATTTTGATTCATTTCCGTTTCGGTGAGAATTTTGGCATTAAGCATTCTTTTTTGTCCTATTTTTAGGGAAAGTCATGGCAAAAATTTTCTTGGTTCTAAAATATCGTTTTGCTCTACCCCGCAGGCGACCATGGTGCGCACGATGACCGAAGGCATCGTGAATAGGTTTTTCAGGTCCGCGAAGGCCTAGATGCTTCAAAAGAACGAGACGGAGATAAGATTTCTGTGTCGAAGATGCAAGCTGAAGAGCCTTATTGCGGACCCGGATTCCGGGCAGGTGCGGGACCACCTGCTCTTGCGTGGTTTCATGGATGGCTATCGGTGGCAAGGTGATGAAGATGACTACGAAGTCGTCCATGGGGGCCGGGCAAGAAATGAGAAAGGGCAGCAAGACAACCACCGCGGCTCGGGCGGACGAGAAGACGAAGAATCCCCAGGAGATGATCACGACGGTGATGTTGTACACAGTCATCATGTAGAAGATGCAGGACATGATGATGAGGAAGATGCCGGAGCAGACGACGGGCATGATCATGAAGATGATGATGCCGGCGGAGCAGACGACGCTGGACCATCGATGGGCTGGGTGCAGGACCGTCATATTCAAGAGCTGCTTCTCAAGCAGACCGATAACGCAAGAGCTACCGCCCGAGAGAAAGCCAAGATGGATCAACTTGAGTTAGACGCGGTTACTCCATTGTATGAAGGATGCAGGCCCGAGGATATCCGCCTGAAAGTAACGCTCATGGCTCTGGAGAAGAAGGTAAAACACAAAATGACCGATGCATGCTTCGACGAGAACATGTCATTCTGGCACGAACGTCTTCCCAAGGGGAACAAGTGCCCCACCAGTTTGGAGGAGGCGAAGAAAATCGTGTGTCCTTTGGATTTACCGCACGTGAAATACCATCTGTGCATGAACAATTGCATCATTTATCGGGACGAGCACACGGAGTCTACCATATGTCCGGTGTGCGGCGTCACTCGATACAAGAAGAGGAAGAAAGCTCCTTGAAAAGTGGTGTGGTACTTTCTCATCACTCCTCGTCTGCAGCGGTATTTCGCGGACCCTAAGGTAGCAAAGCTCCTGCGTTGGCACGCGGATAGGGAGGAGAAGAAGCGAGAAGATGAAGCAAATGATCCGGAGATAGATAAAAAAGACAAGATGCTGAGTCACTCTAAGGATGCGAGCCAGTGGCAAGCGTTGAACTTCGAAGACCTAGAATTTGGGAACAATCCAAGGAACATCATGCTGGGCGCGAGCACCGATGGAGTCAATCCGTTTGGCAGCCAGAGAAGCACACATAGCACCTGGCCTGTGTTTGTGTGGATGTACAACCTTCCCCCCTGGTTGTGCATGAAGAGGAAGTACATTCACATGAGGATGCTAATTGAAGGACCGAAACAACCAGGGAACGACATCAATCTGTATCTGGGGCTGCTGAAAGAGGAGCTAGACACGCTGTGGAAAACGCTAGCCAATACGTGGGACGCCGCAAAGAAAGAATATTTCCCTATGAGAGCCGCGCTGCTCACGACGGTGCACGACTATCTCGGTTACGGATATGTCGCGGGGCAGGTGGTCCACGGATTTTCTGGATGCGTCAGGTGCATGGATGACACAACGTATCGCCAGCTAGATAGAGATCCCGGGTCTTCGAAAACCGTGTTCATGGGACATCGAAGGTGGCTTCGCGACGATGACCTGTGGAGAAAACGCAAGGATCTGTTCGATGGTGAAACCAAACCCCGAGGACGCCCGCGTACGAGGAGCGGCGAGGAAATAGACGAGCTAATGAAAAATTGGAAAGATTTCCCACTGCCGGGAAAGAAGCAAAAGGCGCTAGAGCCGGGAAAGAAGCGAAAGGCGCCAGAGCCGCTGCTGAAGGTATGGAAAACGAGGTCTGTTTTCTGGGACTTGTCGTACTGGAAGATCCACCGTGTGCCTCACAGCCTTGATGTAATGCATATCACGAAGAACGTGTGCGAGAGTCTGCTTGGTACCCTGCTCAACATGCCAGAGAGGACCAAAGATGGGCCGAAAGCAAGGGCAGACTTGAAATCAATGGGCATCAGGCAGGAGCTTCACGCTATATATGATGATCATGATGATGATGATGATGATGATGATGAGGCGAAGCAGGACACAAAAAGTCGTCGCAAAGGCAAAAAGGCCAAGAAGATCGGAAATGACTACCCTCCCGCGTGCTTCACTCTAAGTCAGGAGGAGATCGAGCAGTTTTTCACCTGCCTCGTAGGAGTACAACTTCCATACGGTTACGCGGGGAAGATAAGCAGATACCTAGACCGGGCGAAGCTGAAGTTCAGCGGGATGAAGTCTCACGACTGTCACGTGCTGATGACGCAGATACTTCCAGTTGCAATCCGTGGTATCATGGACTCGCACGTCCGTGAAACCCTATTTGGCCTATGCAACTTTTTCGACGTCATCTCTCGGAAGTCTGTTGGCGTGAGGCAACTCAGAAGGCTACAGGAAGAGATCGTGGTGATACTATGCAAGCTTGAGATGTACTTCCCGCCCGCATTCTTCGACGTTATGGTGCATCTACTGGTCCATATAGTGGACGATATCATCCAACTCGGGCCGACGTTCCTGCACAGCATGATGCCGTTCGAAAGGATGAATGGTGTCATCAAAGGATACGTTCGCAACATGTCACGTCCAGAGGGAAGCATAGCCAGGGGCTTTCTGACCGAAGAGTGCATCTCCTACTGCACAAATTATCTAGGCATCGAGAACCCTCCTGGTCTGCCCGTCAACAGGCACCTCGGTAGGCTCGCTGGATGGGGTCACCGTGAGGGTCGCCGCGAAATGCATGTCGACTTCGAGGGTCGACTCGCCGACTTTGAAAGAGCAAACCTAGTCGCGCTACAACACATAGACGTGGTCGATCCTTGGGTGGTTCAGCACAAAACCTTTATTGAGAAGACGTACAATGACCGAGGCCAACAGAGGACGGACGGAGATATAATCAAAGAGCACAACTCATGTTTCACGCGTTGGTTCAAGAAGAAGCTTCTGTCGTACCCTTTACATGATGATTCTTCCGCGGAAGAACAACTCATATTTGCCTTGTGACAGGGCGCCGAGCACAACCTGATGACCTATGAGGCGTACGATATCAACGGCTACACATTCTACACCGAGGCCAAGGACATGAAGAGCGATGGTTATCAGAACTCCGGGGTAACGATGGAATCCTACACCGGTAATGACAAGGACAGATACTACGGAAGGATCGAGGAGATCTGGGAGCTGAGCTACGCTGGAGAGAAGGTCCCGATGTTCCGTGTCAGATGGGCCAAGAGCGTCCTAAAAGAAGACCGGTATTTCACCACCATGGTTATACTAATGGCGCACCTGGGGGTGGTGCGCCATTAGTGTCTACATACTTATGGCGCACGGAGCTGCGGTGCGCCATTAGTAATCCCCCCATACTTATGGGGCCGGCCGCACCCTCCTCTCTCTCCCTCTCGCCAGATCTCCCCCCTCTCCCCGACGCCTCTCTCTCCCTCACCCGCCGATGCCTCTCTCTCCGGCCGCACCCGCCGACGCCCTCGACGCCTGCGCCACCGACGCCCCGGACGCCCGGAGCTACGCCGTCGCCACCCGCGCCCCCGACGCCCCGGCCCCCGACGCCCCGGCCTCGACGGCCCGGCCTCCCCTAGGTGCGTGGACATCTCCGGACGCCTCCTCCAGATCCTTGCCGACCACAGGCCCCTCACCATCGCCAACACCAAGGTATAAAGCTCCAAACTCCCCTTGATCTGAGAATTAAGCATGTTTTTTCCGTTTTGTCTTTTGCGGGAGTAGAATTAAGCATGTTAACTAAATCGATCGATTGATTAACCCTCCTCTCCTGCTGATGGCCACGGATTTTGATACTAGCTAGTGATTTATGGTTTCGTTCAGGATCTAGGGCATGCTGCAGTATTAGGGGAACACCTGGTCTTTTTATTAATTAATTATTAATCTCCTATGTGGTTAGTGTCTTGGCAAATTTAGTAATTCACCATTGCCCACATGGAAAGTGATAATTTAATTGATGAAGAGCATAGTCAAGTTACAGACGCAACACACTGAGTGCAAGTCAAATAGAAATGGTCGCGATAATGTACTGATGAAGGGGAATTGATTTGTGTAGAACCACACAAAAATCTGACAGATTGTGGGTGAAGGGGTGAAATAAAATGCAGTCAAGTCTCACTCTCACCGAAGCACACAGATATACCATTGCGCTGCTGCAACTTGTGTTGTCCAGAATCCGACTAGTGCGGGTTAAACTTATCTTTCAGCAGCAGGCAATGGAAGGTTTACAATTTGCTAAACTGACTCATCTTGCAGAGAGCAGTCTGATGTTGTAAACCTAGCATCGGGTTTTCTGTTCCAGAACCATGGGGGTTATTTTTTTTTGAAAGAAAGGGGTTTCCCCCCGCCCCAACTTTTTATTAAAAAAGCCAAGGCTACAGCAGTTCAGACAATTCAGAGCATAATCTTGCAGTTTAAACTAACTGCAACCCGTTAACTTATTACACCTGCTCAAAGGCAGCAAATACTACCTAGTTCAAAGCTACAGGAAAAGCAAGAAGACATGTACTGCAGCTCCACGAGAAAGTATAGAACGATAGATGTAGAGTAGACAGTATTATTATAGCTGGTCCTTGTTTGTATGTGGCCTCTATCTATCTAGGAATTGTAAAAGAAACAAAGTTTTTAACAGCTGCTCATTGTTTACTCTCAAGTCTGAACAAAAGACAGCATGGTGTAGGCTCAAGCAAGCAACCCATCACTACCTAGAAACAAAAGAGGGGAAGCGAGGGGAAACTAGGCCCAATGATGTGCTATACTGAGTGCACAATTATGAATCTTTTTACAACCAATGAGTCCCCTGCATATATTTAAGAAGTGGGTATGATCATCTTAGTTCAACTTGTCTACTGTTCTGCTAAAAAGGGATGAATAATTCTATATTTTGTCACCTTACCCTGTTTTTGTGGTGTATTTTATTAACTGTTTTTGTGGTGTATTTTATTCTCTTTCTGATTCAGTACACAAGAAAAGAATAATAATTAGAAGAGTTGTCTCTATTCGAAAGTAAATGAGATTGAACGGTCAATAAAAATATATTAGAATTAGAGTTATTTTGGAATGTGGATACTTGCAACTTAAAGTCATGAGCTTTGTCTTTTGCAATTTGATGTTATGGGGTTTAATGAAAAGGTGTGTAGAACTGCTTGTCCCTGGAATCCATGCACAATGGTTTAATGCTTAGCAGTTAACCTACGAATCAATGATCTCATTTGTATGAGTATTTTAAATTTAACAATCCTAGACTGTTGCGAGCCTAGTAGTTGTCCATGAGGTGTAAGAGCTGCAGTTTTATATTTTCACACTGGAGGGACCTCAAGCTCTTTTTTACTTATGTTGAATTGTCTATGAGGAGGGAGTAAAATTTATTAGTCAGTGCCTGATAGAGTGATAGTTGAATGGTCTAGTACATTTGGATTGCTATTGAGCCCATATAATGTCATCTTACCCTGTCTCATTTATGCCGAATCACAATACTCTCCACAGTGAGTACATTCAAGCCCCATGAAATTGGCTGTACAACATCTATTTCGATGTGCCTAGCATTCTAACTGTTCTCTGTCAAACAGAAAATAATATCTCTGAGTAGCCTTTGCCAGGCTATATTAAGAACGTTAAGCTTGTTATATCTTTTGGTTGAAATCATGGAATTCAGTACTGAGGTTCCTTTTTGCATTGTGACTAGCAGCCATTCCGAAGTTGGTCCAGTCCCTTGCAGACAGGGATTGACCCTTGGGGGGGTAATGATTTTGCAGGTACCCCGAGAGGCCCTTGAGTTTGCTGGAATGTCGATTAACTTCCGTTCCGGCAAATTCGGGTAGTCCATATGTCCTATTTTCAGCAAAGGTCAAGCTGAAATTTTCCGTGAATTTTAGCATGACTTTGCTAAAAATAGGACATATAGGGTACTTGTGACTAATGCATGGGCCGGGGTATCTTAGTAGTTAATTAAGTAGGATCAAGTGCCCCTTTATTCTACCTGCATTAAACCATAGGCGGCAATAGAGCCAAGTGATTAGGCCCAACTTAGAATTCTCCTTCCCAGCTTAGCGTTTAGGATGCCTCGGTGTCGACAAACCATAAATTATAAAACCTTGGCTTTTAGGGTGCCTCGGTGTCGATAAAAACCGAAATGATGAAACCTTAGGCTTTTAGGGTGCCTCGGCGTCGAAAAACCCTCAATTATAAAAGCTTAGCTTCTAGGATGCCTCGGTGTCGACAAACCCTAAATGATGAGACCATGATCTTGTTCTTTGACAATAACCAACTTTTTGACCAAACTTTGTTCCTATTTAGAGAGAAACATGGCCAACAACGATGAGGCCGGCGGTTCGGGCGGCAAGGCATTCTGGGAGCTGTCCCAGGAGATGGAGGAACAACCTCACTTGTATGAGGACGCCGCCTTCCCCACCGATCCTGACACCACTGATGGTACCGCCGAGGATGACCCCACTGATGCCACCACTGATGGTGCCGCCGAGGATGCCACCACTGATGATGGCGGCGCACGCACAGATGGCAGCCAACCGAAGAGGCAACGGAAGGACCGGCACCCGACCGTGCTCCGCACCCTCAAGGAGGAAGTTACTGAAGTGGACTCCGACGGGAATCCAACGGCACCCGAACAAATAGTCAAGGGGAACTCGCTTCAGCTCGGGTGCATTCTCCGGAGCACCGTCTCGATCAACACCGAGAACCTGAGGCATCCTGACCGAGGGAATTTGCGCAACCTCCTCTTCACGAAGCTGCACGAACGATACAAGTTCCCCGCTCAATTTGATAACACAAGCCTCAAAGGGAATAAAGTGAACAGTGCTGCCCTCACGAGGATGAGCAAGGCCCTGTCTACTTGGAAAACCAATGTGAAGAGAATGATCGAGAAAGGTGAGAGTTATGAGAAGATCAAGGAGAAAAATCCTTCGATCACAGAAGATGACTACAATGACTTCAAGATCAATTGCTCGAGCACCGCACACTCCGAATCAAGTCAGTGGGGGAAAGAAATGCTGGAGCTCAACTTAGGGGAACACACACTCGGTCCCGGCGGTTACAGAGTGGCGGAGCCTATATGGGACAAGGAGGAGGCGGATCGAGCCGAGCAAGGCCTACCGCCCCTCTTCGATAAATACGGTGACAAGCAGACCAGGAACTTTGTCAGGGCCTGGCACAAGAAGGACCCGAAAACAAAGGAACTTACCACGGATCCGAAGACCAGGGCACTTTAGCTTGTTCTGGTAAGGAATACACCCCCGCGTAATTAGCTCCATATGGTTACATTCTAATTAATGAAGCCAAATTTCTAAATGATTCACATTCCTTCCGCAGGCGACTGAAAGCAGTAGCGCGGGGTCGACTAAGAGCAACCCTTGGGACACGACTCTAAATAGGGCGTTGAATGTAATGAAGAACAAGGATAAGCTCGAGAGCCAACGTCAGCTGGTCGTGTGGCCGGCAAAGGCTTGTCGACAAAATGGTCGTCATACTATAACGCTGGTGGGCGAAAGGAGAAAAAGACCAGCTCGGAAAGCCAGGCGCGCGAGGTTCAAGAACTCAAGGCACTGGTGGCGCGGATTCCGGAGATTGTCCAAGAGCAAGTGCAACAACAGCTCAGAGCGACGATCACCGCCATTGTGCCTAGCTTGATCGAGGGGTTGCAGGCGTGGATTGCGGACGGCCAACAGGGGCCGCCCCCGATTCCCAGCTTCATGGCCAGCAACTCGCAGAACGCAATGGCGGGGCCATTGGTGTCTCTGGCGGAGGCGGCATTGGTGTCTTCGACGCCGGCACGGAAGCTTAATGCACCCGGGTGTACGCCGGCCGGCACCTCTGCAGCAAGCGGCCCCTCCGTCAACTGCACGCCCGCCGCTGGCGGTGCCTCGACATTAGCCGAGCTCGACGCCATCATCACGGTAACTAATTAAGCCTCTCTCGGCCGAGTACTTCATCTCCTTGCCTTTGACTGGGCATCCCTGACACCCTACATGTTTTCGCAAGGCGCCGCCGACGTTCCGTGCACTCTCCTGCACTTCGTGAACAACGAGTTGGTCGATGTCGCCAAGGGCAAAATCGTTCAACCGGGCAACCCCTTGTTCCACGGTACCCAGATGCCACCCAACTTGTTTAGGGTTCAACTGGTTCGGGTGCTGCCAGGCTGCGACGAGGTGTTACCTCCGATTCGACCCGTCGGGGCCGACGATGATGACGTGATGACCCTCAGCGCCTGCCTGAGCTGGCCCCTGCTTTGGCCGAAGAGCCAGATTCGTTTGGGGGTGGGGGACACCACCACAAAGACAACACCGCCAGTCGTGCCGGCGCCAAGTCGTCCCCATGGCAAGACCGCCGCAACGGTGCCGGAAATCCCTATGCCACTGGTTCCAAACATGCATATGGCACATGATCAGAACGATGACGACGACGATACATTTGCCAACGTTGATCAGTACTTTGCCGATCATGGTGGGTACGGTGGCGACTTCATGGGGCCTTCTTCTCAAGAATCCAACCCAACAAAAGACGTGCGCGATTTAGCTGGTACCGCGGAGAAGCCAAGTTGCAACAGGCGTCGTCTGCCGTTCAGCTCTCAGGAGACGCCTCCAGCTGCCGACTTCACCGAGCCTCAGATAGGCGAGGTGCGAAATATTATTAGCCCCAACACACTCAAGAAGGCGGTCTCTGAGCAGAACTCGGTCCCAATTCAGGAGAAGAAGAAGGCACACAAAAGAAAAACTAACAAGGGTGCGAGCCAGCCGGCACCGAGTACGATCCGTGCTCAGGACGGGCCACCTTCACCTGAGGATGTAATGAGGAGGGTGCATGTGGCGGGTAGGCCGATGCTACCGAGAAATATGCTCGATGCTGCAACCGGTGCTATGCGGAGTCTGCATGACAGTGTTCTTTCTTTGGAGAAGCGGCGTCTCAGAGAGAAGGATGTGGCATACCCGGTTTTCGCGGCCAAGGTGCCAGAGGGCAAGGGCTTTGTGGATAACTCCATCGGGCACTACTAGGAAAAGGGCTATAGATGGAATTGACACTAATGGCGCACCAGACATGCGGTGCGCCATTAGTATATACTAATGGCGCACCATGTGTTGGTGCGCCATTAGTAACAAATTTATTTTTTCATATTTTTCTCAAAACTACTAATGGCGCACCAGTGGGTAGTGCGCCATTAGTAGTTCAACTACTAATGGCGCACCACATCCATGGTGCGCCATTAGTAATTTTTTTTCAAATTTCGTTTTTATTTTTTTTAAAATTTTATTTTCAAAAAATACTAATGGCGCACCGCGGGAGTGGTGCGCCATTAGTAAGTTGAACTTACTAATGGCGCACCACTCCCACGGTGCGCCATTAGTATTTTTTTTCTTCATATTTTGTTTTTATTTTTTTTATTTTATTTTCAAAAAATACTAATGGCGCACCGTGGGAGCGGTGCGCCATTAGTAGTTCAACTTACTAATAGCGCACCACTCCCACGGTGCGCCATTAGTATTTTTTTTCATATTTTGTTTTTAAATTTTTTTATTTTTTTTCAAAAAATACTAATGGCGCACCGTGGTTGTGGTGCGCCATTAGTAGTTGAACTACTAATGGCGCACCACCACCACGGTGCGCCATTAGTAACTTGGCCATTACTGCACCCCCCCCCTGGACCGCCTTTTTCAGTTAAAAAATAAATAAAAGAAAATGATGTAAATGTCAAAAAAATAAAAGAAAATAAGTTTCCCATGTGATATGTGGTCTACTTGTTGGGAAAATTTACAAATATGAATTTTGACTTTATTTGCAAAATATCTATGGAATTTAGTAAAACGGGTATAACTTTTGCATACGAACTCGGATTAAAAAGTTTATATATGAAAAATCATCTACTCGAAAAGTTACATCCGAATTCATATTACGGGGCTTTTAAGATCTACAGGCAAAAAAATTCAAAAAATTACAAACTTACTAGTGGCGCACCGTTTGCTAGGTGCGCCACTAGTAATAGAAAAAATATATAAAATTTTCGAAAAAAAATTTATAATTTTTTTTCAAAAATTAGATACGTAATATGACCGGGAAGTTTGAAATATATTTTCAAAATTTCATCATACTCATGAACATTAACAAACTCCTAGACATCAAGAAGGGTTAATAGGATTGATATGATAGATATATCAACAAGTGCGTGTGAAGTGAGCTGGTGCTGGGGTTGGATAGAACTACGAAGTTAAGCGTGCTCGGGCTGGAGTAGTGTGAGGATGGGTGACCTTATGGGAAGTTTGACCACAGAGTGCAATTTGACTTGAGATTAAGCAAATTGACCCCAGATTAAGCCATAATGATCTGAGATTAAGGAAAAAAAATTTGAAAAAAAAAATTTGAAAAAAAATTTGAAAAAAAATTTGAAAAAAAATACTAATGGTACAATCGTCCTGCGGTTTGATGACATCCACGCTATGTTGAACCTTCTTCCGCTGCACTACACCTTCGTTCGGCTATTTTCACTGAGTATGGAGATGCGGATCATTCGCGACAAGACCCCGGACATCGTGATAGTCGACCCCTTCTACATGCGTGCCAAGATCTTGGGCAGCGCTGGGGACCGGCAAGTCACGAGTTCTTACCTCGAAGGCGTCATTCTGGCAAACCGAGATAAGGATAACTTCCTCGTGCCTTACTTTCCCGAGTAAGTCCTCCGCCTCAACCGCCCCGTAACATATGAATTCTTAGATTTTGATCGTTCTTCTTTTAACATTCCGTGTTTTTTGCAGTGACACACATTGCACGCTCATCCTCCTAAGCCCCAAATATTCCATGGCCACGTATTTCGACCCGGACCGTCAGTCGAAAGTAGACTACACAAATGTCAAGAAGGTTCTTGATGATGTTCTCCCCGGCTACGCCAAATCTGGAGGCACCTTCACCAGGCCTATTCGTAAGTATGGCAAGCACGTGTTCTCCCACAATACGACGTTCTGCTGCGTCAAGCAGCCGCCTGGCGGTCAGAAGGGTGCCTACTACGCCATCCATCACATGCGGGCGATCGTACGGGACCATCATCAACTTCTGCTACCGAGTAAACTCAAAGATTGGACCGCAAGCGTGTCGGCAATCCAGGATGCGGACATCAGACAAGAATTCTTTCGCATCCAGTCGGAGTTTGCGGAAATCATCCATCAAGATGTCCTTCGTACCTCGGGGCAGTTCTACCTCAGAAATCAACCGTCGAACAGTGACATCGACACAATGCTACAAATGCAGGCTGACAACGCCCGTGATTTCATGACTCCCACGATAGACGGCGGCTTCATCCACGCTCTGGTCCCTTGAGTCGAGTCGAAAGTAGTGATGCTGTGTCTAGTTCTGAAACATCGATTGGCTCATGTTGTAATTAAACTTTAATGAACTTGTAGTGTGTCTCTTTGGTTTCGAGAGTCGTTCAACTTAGATGTAATCGATGCTATTAATGTCTTGCTTTTCTCTTTCGATCGTTCTGTTGCATACTTATATATTGCTTATGTATTGTCTCTGAATTGGTACTAACGTTTCGTTTGGCTAGTGCTTAGCGATGCTGTCGTATGTCGTGTACAAGGGTAAGGTAACCGGAGTCTACGACGACTTGGAGGAGTGTCGGAGACAGGTTCATCGATTCAGCGGTAACAGTTACAAAGGTTACACCACTAGGGCCGAGGCCAAATCTAGATACGCCCGCTATCTAGCGGGAGAGGGGAGGGAGCGTTGGAGGAACCGGATGAAGACGAGTTTCATCGTGATGATGCTCATCGTGATGACCGCAGCTCTCTTCTATGTGATGGTAGTTTAGATGATCGATATCGACTTGTAATGTGAAGACAAACTCGCTACTCGCGGTCTCGAGACTTGTAATATATTGTTCTATCTTTGTTCGGTCTTTTCAATTCGGAGACTAATATGATGAATTGTATTCGGAGACTAATATGATGAATTGTATTCAGAGACTAATCTTCTATTGTATTCGATGAATTTGTTGTTGATGTGTGCTGTCTATATTCTATGCAATTATACATTTTGTAATCTGTGCAAAAAAACAGAAAAATAATATTAAAAAATACCTAATATTCATACTAATGGCGCATCACAACACAGTGCGCCATTAGTATGCCAAAGGATACTAATGGCGCATCACCAGACAGTGCGGCATTACTATGCGGACATTACTAATGGCGCATCCTGCTGGAGTGCGCCATTAGTATGCCAAAGCACCTGGGTACACATGGCCCCTGGGAGGCATACTAATGGCGCACTAGTGTGCATACTAATGGCGCATCAGCGGTGCGCCATTATTATACCAGATACTAATGGCGCACCAGAGGTGCGCCATTAGTAAAATATACTAATGGCGTGCTAGTAATGGCGCACCACTAATGCGCCATTAATGGCCAAATTAGGTGCGCCATTAGTAGGCATTTTCCTAGTAGTGTTAGAATGAAGCAGGTAGCTAAATGAGGAATTACACTTTTATTACAATGTTGAGTTGAGTTATGGAAAGAACATCGTAATAGTTCATGAAGCAATAGAAGTTGACATTTTTCGAATCTAAGAAGGAAATCTTATGAGTTGTTGGATGATTGTGAGTGCCTCTCTTGCTATCTCACCTAGAACAAAACCCTGAACTCATAGACAAGCAGACCAAAACCTTTCTTGGACAAACAACCACATTTCACCCAAGGATATACATACATTGTCCTGAGTACCCCTTTTGTCTTATACCTACATATGACAACCCTTTACGAGTCTTTTCTCAAGGGACCGGAAACAATCATGAACCTGACTAGTGATTAGGTTTAACCAAAGATCCTGAAGAACATGATGAAGCATATTCACCTAGAAAGAGATGAAGTGTACAAGGGTTATCCCTTCATGGAGAATGGAGTTGAACTTTGGTACGTGGAGGTACACCTTCACCGAGTGAAAGGAGTTTGCCCATAAACTATGGGTCAATACTTTTTCATCTCACGAGTACGAGGAATAACATTCTTCGACTCTGTTCGTGAAGCTGCTATGGAGGCCATACTTCAGATTGGAGAAATACTAGAAGCAAGATATCGTCACACCCAGGAATGCCTGAGTAGGGTGCATGCAGAGATGATGGAGATGAAGCACACGGCCAATAGGGTGAATCAAAAGATCGATGATTTCAAGGATCACATTGCACAATTCCAGTGGGACTAAAGCATCCTTAGCTAGGACAATTGAATAAACATGGAGGGAATGCTTGACCCTACCGAACTATGTGGATGGAAGCATTCGTAGTGAAGCACCCTTGAAATTGAGTTTTGAATAACGGTACAAGATGTAATAAAAGATTTGATATGATGAGAATATAGATTACGGATGAACCAATGCATTTTGTTTAGTGGTACTCTACTGTGTGAACCCTGTACCCATAGAAAGGAAACTGTTGCCCCAAATAGTGGAGTTTGCACAAATAAGTTGGAGTTTAGTCTTGATATGATGCTTACCCCAAAGGTATGAAGGAAATAAGCACAATTTTGATTTAAAGAGGGTGTAATGCTGGAGTGTGGAGCAATAGTGACTCCAAGGATGAAGTTAAGGATATACAAGTTCTGAAGTGGACCCCTAAGCCAAGGACCTAAGAAGGCTACGTGATCACAAGGGAACCACGAGACTTGTAAGAAGTATTATGTTTCTGCTATAATAAGTAGGGCACCGTGCCAGAGATTGTCCCAAGGAGAATGAGAGTTGTGCTAAGTAGTTGAGTTCAGGCACGTAATGGAAATGCAGTAGATCGTAGTAAGTTGAGAAATCAATATAGTAAGCATCATGGCATTGATTTTGGATTTTACAAGTTGTTACCATATAAGCAATAAGTGAAATCATGCTACGTGGAATAAGATTTTGAAGAAACTAGTGTTTTCATTTTAAGGGTGGTAGAACCCAGCATCGTTACCCGAATACAGGAGCTGGTTACATCCGACCTTGGAATGGATTAGACAAAGATGAGTCTGAGTAATTACATGTTAGTTTTACCAATAGAAGGAAGGAATACAATACAGTTGGATGGATTTAAGAATGCTAGGAAGCTGGATGGAAGGATGATCATTTGCAACCCGATGATGAGTCCGAGTGTTACTAGTGATGAGTTCAAGATTTACCACAGGCCCCAGGAACTGTCAAGAAGCAAGCACACTCTTGCGAAAGGAAAACCCCTAGAAGAAGTTACGACTTTATCAACAGACCATTGAATAGTTGTTTACGCAAAAACCGAGAGTTGTGAAGAACGATATTTGTTTTGGTTCAGCTTGCAGAATTAATGGATTTTTCCGAACTTAGTTTGTCGACGAGAGAAATTAGGCAATGCTTGTGACGATGACCGAGTGTTAGAATTCGAGATTCACTAAAGCATATACAAGGTAATGATTTGGGTGCGGAATGGATTGATCACCATAACGACTTACTCTTATTATTCGCCTCTGTTATATGGGATGGTAAATCTGAGTGACTTACATATAGTAGAGAGACGAAGATGTCAAAATTTTGTTTAAACCTTAGAATGCTATGAAAATTTTCCCTTGTACAAGGCAGTTGTTACCAACCGTAGGATATACGGTGAGAATGAAGCCCAGACCCGCTTTATGCAGGGACCCAATCACATTGTTTCATGACCACCATGAGATATCGATATTTGTTTAGTATTGGCGCCAGACCTGCCAGCTAAGAAGAACCAGTGTCAGAAAAACCTTACCAAGATGAAACGACAAAAATGGAGGGCAAGGTTATGCCACTAATGGAAGAGCCCAGAGAAGGAATTACCCTGAAGATTTGAGAAGACCGATCCTGTCAACAATAAGGGCGGAGTATATGAGCTCTTGATAGAACCGTCACCATGATTCTAAGCATGGTAGCACACTAGGCCCTACCAATCAATGGTTTTGTTAGGAGACTCCGAACCCCAACCTATTTCTTTCTAGCCCCTTCGGATCTCGAGGACGAGATTCATTTTAAGTGTGGTAGGTTTGTAACATCCCAAAATTCTAAATTTTCGAATGTTATATTAAATAAATAGATTTGATTGCTTGTTTGATGTGCTGTGTGAAATTGAGTGAAATTTGAAACTTTTGAAAGGTAAATGAGAGGGAATGAAATGACTTTCCCAAACTTTCACTCTGCATTTATGATCTCCATGAATTCAAATTTATTTCATCACAAAACCCTAGAGTGAAGATGATATGACTTCTTCCATTTAATGAAAAAGGGTTTTGAAAGGATTTTGAATTTCACTTTGAAATATTTCAAATTCAGAACTTTATGCAACTCAATGATTTTCCCGAGAGAAGATAAAATGACTTCTTCAAATTAAAAGAAATATGAGTTGGGAGTTCTTTTGAAATACTCAAAAACTCATTTTCCAAATTTGGGTTATTGGTTTTATTCAAATTATTTTTTTCCAAAAATAAAACATAGGGAAATAGGGTAAAATGATTCCCTACGGTAGAAAATTGGGGAGAAATAAATTTGATATCATTTTGGGTTTTTAAAAATTATTTTTATTGGTTTTTATTGCAATAGTAGCACTGTTTGATTTATTAAGTTTTTGTGGATTTTATTTGACTCTAAAAAATGTTCATGTTGAAGGAAATCTTTTTTTGAAATGTTTTATATATAATATGCCTATATAAAAGTTTCCTCTATTTTTCATTATTTAGTTTTCCTTTTCTGTTTCTTTAAAAAAACTACACATGTGCCCGTAGTTAACTGTCGCCCATGCGCGTAGCATTGTGGCAGCAGCACCCCACTTTTTTTTTCCTTTTTTCCTACATGGCCAGGCCGAGTCATTTTTTTCTTTTATTTTCTTCCCAGTTTGTGGACTGAATTCCAAAAAAAAATGTGCGCGTACGCAGCGCACGGTCGGCAGAACTTTAGGCCCATGCGGGTCTACTTTAGTCCCACGTTGCCTAGCCTTTGATCTCTAAGCCTCTACTCCATCTATAAATATTGACTCATAGAGCCTCCAAAAATCATCCGATTCGGGTTAAATCAATATTTTGGTTTGACTAGATTCATTAAATAAAAATATTTTTCTCCTCTCCGGCGGGACTTCTGGAAGTTGTGTCTTCTCTCCGAAGTCATTTTTTCTCTACCTTATAAAGGTATCTTTCTTTGTATTTTTTTATACTCTCGTAGCTTATTATTTTTAGACTAGTACAATAGAATAATTAGATTTATAAACTAGCCCGGTATTTACACTTTAGACCTAGAATACTTTTAGCCGTAACTATTTTTATTCCGTAAAATAGCTTGGCCCTGATTTTTCAAATACTATAATTTTTTACTCGTTCATCCAAATTAGATGAAACCAACGCCTAGATTTTCGTCTTGATCCCGCCTATCCAGTGAAGCTATCAAATAAACTTTTTGCAACTTTTAAATTTCGAAATTTGTTCAAATTCAAATTCAAACTTTTTTTGATCATACCTTTTTAACCGTAACTCTGTTTGAGTTGATTCTTTTTGCAAATCAAAGCTCTTGACCTAAACGTTCTGATAAGGCCAAATTCACATAATTTTGGTATTGTTAGAAATTTTTATCTGTTGCAAGAGTTATTCGCTTGTTTTTCGAAGTTTTCCGAAGTGTTTCTTCATTCTTTCCAAACTTCTGAGTGATTGCTTATGTGTGGTTACTATTGTTTGCTTATGATAGGTTGATCAGAGTGTGACGAGTAGATCTATCACGAGTTTTGACTTGGAAGAATCTACATCGTCAGTACAAGGCAAGTTCATACTTTGTTCAGACATTCCAATACCCACTTTTATTGCATTAGTTCTATCCTCAAACACTTGCATGAGTAGGACTGGTTACATAATATGATGTTTTGTAGTTCATGAGGTAGGAACCCAATGACTTGAGATCAACCCAAGGGAATATACACTTTGTTACTTATTGCTTAGCCATGCTCGTAGACATGGATTGGTATGAGAGTTTCATGAAAGATGTGAGAGTGATATTTATTTAAGGGAAACTTTAAGGTGGAAATTTAATACACATCTGGGTGGATTGGTTGTGGCACTCTGGAGCACCCAATGGTTTGCCGGGCACCTAGAGAAACCTGTGTTGTCCTAGGGGATCCCGGAGGAACCGTGTGATCACCCTATTGGAATCCCACCGAGGCTCAAAGGGATCATATGATATTTTCATACCTAGAAACTTCCATGTGCATCCACAAGCCATTATGGGCTCTAGCATAGTTGAGTATGTTGTGTGACCTCTTTCAGTGGTAGACTAGCAGATGTAGCGGATGTAGGTGTACGGGTCTACCCAGGGTAAAGAGTTAATGCTTCTGAAAGACTGTGTCTCAGTCATCCGTTTCTCAAACACCACGTAGTGCGAGAAATTCAATGGAGGAGATCGAGTCTTGTGGGGAAAAGTGCACAAACCTCTGTAGAGTGTACAAACTATCCATGAGTAGCCGTGTCCCCGATTATGGACATCTTTGAGTATCTAGAAGTGGATTATTTGTTGATCTCAACACTCTTTTTAATTAATTTGTTGGGTTAATAATGACTTTGGTTCGGGATTGAGATGGAGGAACATACTCAGTTGTTCATGAAGTAAATTTAATAAAGTAGTTAAATAAATGCATTCCTTTGTGGTAGGGAAAAATAAGCTTTATGCAAAAACAACCTTACAGCATCCACCAGTCAAATATGCATGTAGGATTAGGCATTATTCATCATTACTGCTATAGTGTGAATTTGCGAGTACATTCAATGTACCGACCTACATGGCTGCAACGTCTCATGTTGCAGGAATTATTCGACGAGTAGGTGTTACATTAGGGTTGCACTGTCTACACTCAACTTTGCCGTTGGTATTGATTGAACTCCACAACCTTTGTTACTTCCGCTATATGGATTGAGGTAATAGTATTTACGCTACTTTATACATGTGATTTACCTCTGTTATAAATCCTCGAGTACTATGTGTGTCAGCATACCGATCCAGGGACGACACTTAAGCACAGAGACTTGATCCATTCGGGTCGGGTCGCTACAATTTGTTTATGTATTCACACATCTATTTAGGTTTCCGGTCAATACAATTCTAGAATGAACAATAAACCTTTATCATGATTAAGGAAATATAATAATAACCATTTTATTATTGGCTCTAGGGCATATTTCCATTAGTCTCTCACTTGCACTAGAGTCAATAATCTAGTTCACATCGCCATCTGATTAACACCCAAAGAGTTTACTAGAGTCAATAATATAGTTCACATTACCATGTGATTAACACCCATAGTTCACATCGCCATGTGATTAACACCCAAAGAGTTTACTAGAGTCAATAATCTAGGTCACATCGTTATGTGATTAGCTCTCTAAGGGATGATCATGTTTTGCTTATGAGAGAGGTTTTAGTCAACGAGGCTGCAACATTCAGATCCGTGTGTACTTGATACGTCTCCAACGTATCTATAACTTTTTATTATTCCATGCTGTTATATTATCATTCTTGGATGTTTTACAATCATTGTTATAGTTATTTTATATCATTTTTTGGTTCTAACCTATTGACATAGTGCCAAGTGCTAGTTGTTGTTTTATGCATATTTTTTACATCGCAGGAAATCAATATCAAACAGAGGCCAAACGCCGTGAAACTTTTTGGAGCTTTTTTCCAGGCCAGAAGGAACACTATGGGCCTTGGTGGCACCTGGGGGAGTCCCGAGGAGGGGACAACCCACCAGGGCGTGCCAGGAGGCCCAGACGCGCCCTGGTGGGTTATGCCCACCTCAGGTCCCCCCGGACCGCCTCTTTGCTCTATAAATACCCCAATATTCGAGAAACTCTTCACCGATGGTCCTTCTCTTCTCTTCGGAGAAATGTCGCAGGGGTTGGCGGACAGGCTTGACGTCCTTGCGGACATGAAGTTTGTGCTCGGCGTACTTCCTCAGGATGCTCGACATGTCCTTTGGGGACCATGCAAATATATCCCGATTCTCACGGAGGAAGTCGACGAGCTTGCCTTGCTATTTGTCGCCAAGGCGAGTGCCCACGACGACGTACTTGCTATAGTTGGGGTCTTCTGGGTTCAGCTTCACCTTCTTGGTTTCCTTGGAGGGTTTGCACGAGGCTTCGTTGCCGGCTCCTCGCCAGCAAGGGAAACGATCCGGTCGTGCTGGCGCCGCTCCTCGGCAATGACCATCGACTCGGCCAGCCTTGGATCCATCTCGGGCGCACTCCAGAGATTTGTGGTAGTCGCTAGTTATGTGTCGCCACCGGTCCTTCGGTAAAATAATTACCGGAAGACTGGTCGCTTTATTTAACCAGTGAGGAATAATATTCCTGCTGGCAGACAATTCCTTGATACAGAATTTCCAGTACACTAAATATTATACAGGGTTGAGCTGTGGAGCTCAACAAAATTTATTGCAAACGCGCCAATATATTACATAGAGGCGGATATGGCACAAGGTAGGGTGGCATACTACTGACTCGTAATAAAAGGTGGTGGAATATGTCACAGTGAAGTGGGTGGTGTGACTCCAATATTTTACACTTCATCGAGTGTCGGAGTGAGACCCGATGAATTTATTTGGTGGTAGGCGGAAGCGGTATAAAACAGTGATCAACTCCAGGATCGCAAGGGACTGACTGGGACTCCTCTAAGCGTCGGACTCGCTATCAAACTCTTCATCCATGAGATCGCCTTCGTCCACATCTGGCCAAATCAACAAGCCAGGTGAGTACTTTGAATGTACTCGCAAGACAGTTCGGACTTGAGATATAACAAATGCCAACATGAATGCCTATGAGTATTCTGGCAAAAATGCAACTGGAACAAAATATGAATGCACTGAAAGTAAAGACTGGAAGTCGGGCGGTAATCCTCCCGAAATCCAAACGATAGAAATAACAGGACCAAACAAGGGTCTGGGTGACGCCTCGTAGGAAAATAATAAATGATAACAGGCCACAGTCGGGCGTCTGAGCGACACCACAGAAAGGGCTTATAACAAAAGTAAGTAACGAGAATGCCTCCGTCGGACGTCTGAGTGACATCACATACAGGGCTTATAGCAAAGATAAATAACAAGAATGCCACAGTTGGATGGCTGAGAGACATCACATAAAGGGCTTATAAATAAAGAGAATGCCACAGTCGGACGTCTGAGCGACATCACATAAAGGGCTTATAACAAAAATAAATAACAAGTATGCCATAGTCGGATGTCTAAGCGACATCACATAAAGGGCATATAAATAAAAAGAATGCCACAGTCGGACGTCTGAGCGACATCACATAAAGGGCTTATAAATAAAAAGAATGCCACAGTCGGACGTCTGAGCGACATCACATAAAGGGCTTATAACAAAAATAAATAACAAGTATGCCACAGTCGGACGTCTAAGCGACATCACATAAAGGGCTTATAAATAACAGGATATAATAATGAAATACTTCGGAAAGTAAAAATCAATACAGGGATGGTGGTGAGTTCATTTACCAAATGAACATGATGACAACTCTGTTTTGGCTACTTACAAGAATATAGTAGTGACGGTCACCGGGATGACATGAATATAGATCCTAGGCCATAAACATGGCTACTGAAGGAATTTAACTCTCCAGAGCTTGTACCATTAACTCATAGCCAACGGGTTCTACTAGCCACGTGGGCTAGTCCCGTCCACGGTGTTTTAGCAGAAACTCAACTAACCAGTACACACCTGTTTAACATCCTGTTGTCCGGAATCACCTGCGACGACATTCACGGAAAACTTTAAGACGGGGAGGCTACAACCTCGAATAGCATGGGATCAAATTTATATATGCGCGCTCTAAGGGGTACCCCCTTTCGGTCCCAACCGGAAACACCCGTGCCCCCTGACCGGATGACGGGCTTTAATCCAGGGCCATGGAACCCTCATCCCGGCCCCTCTACTTGGTCTGTACTCAGAAAGTGGTTTACAACCGACTAGACGGTAATCCCAACGGACGGCCTATGATAGTGCTGAAAAGGAGACGAACGGAATCGTGACATGATCTCCGTTGATATTGAGTTGACCAACTACTGGCATGCTCCAACAATACCAGTATTCCACCCCATCATATCACCATATGATCGAGGTGGTTCAACATTCTCCTTCGGGACTCACCCGAAGCATCACTTGCATGAAATATGCCATAAACATATGCTCATATAATCATGCTTATAAACGAGCTACTCGAGCAAACATGCAACACACTCATCATATCAAGAGTTCAAACATGCTTGCCTGGTTCTGAAAAGTCGGAGCCTAACTCGGCGTGATTCGCGTTTCCGTCACGGCCTCCGGTATCTATGTATTCAAACAAAATACATACTAACATAAATACCGGGCGTGCAAATAAAGTTGCTCAAAATATTTCCACATAAATATGACAAAAAACTAGACAGAAAACCAAGATGGACAGAAAAAGAATCAACTAAAAATTACTTTTAGTTTAAAAGATATTAAGGTTTCTGTCTAGGGACCTATCTGTAATGAAACAGAAAAGATCCAGGGGCTAGAACAGAAAAGGACAAAACGAACCGGTACGCAGTACGTCACCCGCAGAGGGAAAACACACTTTGCGTAAATACGCCAGCAGAAAACGGTTCGAGGGGGAGATGTGGGAGACTGACAGAGGGACCCCACCTGTCAAGTTTGAAAAACGAAACAGAGCCGCGCCGGCGACGGCGCTGCGGTGATCGCCGGCGTCGATCCACGGCGAGATAGGGGGGAAGTGGTACCTATAGCTTCACGGTGGTCTTCTGCGTCGAACGGTGGTGGAGTTGGGTGCCGGCGAGTCCCACCTCGACGGTGAGCTTATCTCCGGCGGACGGCGGCTCGGGTGTTCGTGGACCTTGTCGGGGAAGGTTTCTGGAGAGAAATTGGGCTGGGGGTTAGGACTAGGTGGATGCCAGGGTACTACGTGCAAGCTCACGGCGGCGGATGAGCCCTCACCGAAGTGAACGAAGCTGGAGCCCGAGGCGGAGGCAGCTGGCCGGAGCCGGGGAAGAAAAGCCTCTCGGGGCTCTTCTAGAGGTTTGGCGTGGTCTAGGGAAGTAGTGGAGGTGTGTGTGCTCGAACACGAGCTCGGGGGTGCCTTTTATAGGCGGCTCGAGGTGGCTGCCGTGAATGGATAAGTCCGGCGAGCCAATTACGGCGATGCAGTAGTCGGACGGCGGGTTTAGGAGCTTGAGCATCTTCCAGGAGTTGTTATGGTTCCATTCCCGCGCCTAACCTAGCAGGAGAGGCGGAGTTACGACCTGTCACCGACGGAACGGCCGTGCGGTATGTCAGCGGCAGAAATGGCGCTCAACGCGTGCCAGGCCACGGCAACGGCGTGCCAGGCATGCGCTGGCAGTGGAGAAGGACACGCGGGGCACTGGGGTGGTCTGGGCGGCGCGAAACGGCGTGGAGCAGAGGTGTTGCATCTGTCAGCCGCCACGGGCGGCGCTGTGGCCGTGGTAGCCGCCGGCGCGGTCGGGCCAGGGCGCCACCGATGCCCAGAAGCTGCCAAGCGACCATGCGGCGCGCGGATAAGAGGAAGCTGCAGTGCAGCGTCGAGCCAAGGGAGATACAGACAGAGTTTTGTCGCCGCGCCCGAAGACTGTCGAAACTGACGAAACTGACGAAGTGCTCGACTGTCGACAGTTTCAGTTAACAGCTAACAGCTCAGTGTAGACTAGGTGTTTGATGAAATGATTCTGGTATTTGTGCAATGTTTCTGGAGCTGATTTTTGGTGGAGTGGCCTCTTGATGTATCTAGAGGCTGCATGATTTTTCACTGAATTTTTGGATGAAGATAAATATGAACTTCACCAAATTCTGCAAATCTGGTCCAAACTTGCAGCAGGTGAAATTTGAAATATTTGAACTGTGGACCAGTGAAACAAGATGGGTCTATGTTGTGGGTACTAAGGACTATCTAAGAGAGTTGGTTTGGAGTCCAATAGGTAGATGAAAAAGGTGGTTCCTTTGTAAATCACCAAGGTCCACTATAAAAGACAAAATTTGTTTTTGAAGTGAAATAAATTGGAGAAAAATCCCAATAAGGTTCAAACTTGCTAGAATTGATGAAATGCTTGTCCCATGGTGTGAAGAGAGTCTTGGAGAGGATTGTTCCTGTTGGGATCATGGCAAGAGGAAGTTTGGGGGGGAATAGGTCAAGACTAAACTTGAGAATTTTAAAACAAGAAGTGGTGAACTCAAACAACTCCATTTGAATCTCAACTTGTGCTTGAGCCAAACACAAGAGGGGAACTTCAAGGCTATAAACCAAGCTTCAGAAGATACACAAACTTTGGCAAAAAGGGATTTTAGAAGGGCAAAAGAAAAGATCAAACAATCCCCTTTCAAAAAGGCCAAAATTTTGCAAGAAAACCAAATCAAAAATTTGGGGTGTTACAACACCTACCCCCTTAGGAAAAATCTCGTCCCCGAGATTTCAGCTGATCCTCAAATAAGTGCGGATGTTCTGTCCGAAGGAAATCTTCCCTTTCCCATGTTGCCTCATCCTCTGTGTGGTTACTCCACTGAACCTTGAGAAATATAATAGTTTTCTGACGGGTCCTCCTTTCAGACTCCTCCAAAATCTTCATTGGGTGTTCTTGGTATGTAAGATCTGGTTGCATGTCAATATTTTCATGTGATGCATGTATCTCTGGGTTGCTTACACATTTCCGTAGTTGCGAGACGTGGAACACGTCGTGTATGTCGGACAATTCCTTGGGGAGGTCCAGTTGGTAAGCTACTGTGCCTCTTCGTGCAATTATACGGAAGGGTCCGATGAATCGTGGTGCCAGTTTCCCTTTGATTTTAAATCGTTGTAGTCCTCTCATCGGTGACACACGCAGGTATACGTCGTCACCGGGCTCAAAACTTATTTCCCGATGCTTTGGATCGTAATAGCTCTTTTGTCGGCTTTGGGCGGTCTTGAGTCAATCCCGTATCATTTTTACTCTCTCCTCGGCTTCCTTTAACATATCGGGGCCGAATATGCGGATGTCCCCTGTTTCCGACCAATTTAATGGAGAACGGCATCTTCGTCCGTACAATGCTTCGAAAGGTACCATCTGGAGGCTAGCTTGGTAACTATTGTTGTATGCAAACTCGCCATATGGTAAGCTTGGCGAGCTTTTGAGTGGTGTGTGTTGTCTTGACGGGTATGAAATGTGCCACCTTGGTCAGTCTATCTGTGATGACCCATATGGCATCGTTACCGTGTTGTGATCGTGGTAGTCCAACAATAAAATCCATCCCGATATCATCCCATTTCCATTCTGGTATCTTGTTTGGCTGTAATAGCCCTGCGGGTTTTTGGTGCTCGGCTTTAATGCGTTGATAGGAATCGCAACATGCAATAAATGTGGCTATATACCTCTTCATGCCGTGCCACCAAAATCTTTCCTGAATGTCCTTGTACATTTTCATACCTCCAGGGTGGATTTGAGTATGGAGCGGTGTGGCTTTCTGCTAGAATTTGCTATTTAATGTCATTGTTGTTCGGTATGCAAAGTCTATCTCCGAACCATAATATTCCTTCACGGTCCATGGTGAATTCTGAAGCCTTGCCTTGACTTACTTTTCTCTTTATTCCTTCGATGCTGGGGTGTCCGAGTTGAGCCCTCTTTATCTGCTCTATCAGTGTAGGCTGTATTTCTAACTTGGATACTTCGCCCTCCGTGACCATTATTAAGTTGAGTCTGGCGAATTCTCGCTGAAATTCGCGTCTCAGGTTCTGTATGCTGCCGCTGTTCGGGTAACGGCTGAGAGCATCGGTTACCACGTTTTCTTTCCCGGGGTGATAGTGGATACCAACGTCGTAATCCTTTACCAGTTCCAACCAGCGTCGTTGTCGTAAATTTAGATCTGGCTGTGTGAAAATATAACTGAGGCTCTTATGGTCCGTATATATTTCACAGCGGTTTCCAAGTAAGAAGTGCCTCCATTCCTTGAGTGCATGAATGACTGCTGCCAACTCCAAATCGTGAGTAGGATAATTTTCTTCATGTTTTCGCAGTTGCCGGGATGTGTAGGCGACTACTTTGCCTTCTTGCATCAGTACGCATCCGAGGCCTTTCCGATATGCGTCACAATATACTTCAAAGCTCTTGTGTATGTCTGGCACAATTAATACTGGGGCTGTCGTTAACCTCTTTTTGAGCTCTTGGAAGCTTTTCTCACATGCTTCGGTCCACTCAAATTTCTTATCCTTCTTGAGTAGCTGGGTCATTGGTTTGGCTATGGTGGAAAATCATTCAATAAACCTTCTGCAATATCCGGCCATACCGAGGAAACTACGTATATCCGTCACACTAGCTGGCGACTTCCAACCAAGTACAACCTTGACTTTATCTGGGTCCACAGCAACTCCTTCTTGCGTTAATACGTGTCCTAGGAAACCCACTTGTCTCAGCCAAAATTCACATTTGCTGAATTTGGCGTAAAGTTGGTGTTTCCTTAATTCTCCCAGTATCATGCGGAGGTGTTCAGCATGTTCTTCCGGTGTTTTGGAATATACCAAAATATCATCAATAAATACCACCACAAATTTGTCCATGAATTTCATAAATACCTTATTCATGAGGTGGACGAAATATGCGGGGGCGTTGGTCAGTCCGAACGGCATCACTGTAAATTCATAAAGTCCGTATCTGGAGGTGAATGATGTTTTCGGGATATCTTCTGTGCGTACTTTCAGCTGATGATATCCTGACCTCAAGTCAACCTTTGAGAAAACCTTGGCTTGTGCGAGATGGTCAAATAAATCATTTATCTGTGGCATCGGATATTTATTTTTGATTGCGACCATGTTGAGTGCTCGGTAGTCTATACACAGCCTCATGGTCCCATCTTTCTTTTTGGCAAATAACACCGGCGAGCCCCAAGGTGATGAGCTGGCCCATATAAATCCTTTGTCCAGCAATTCCTTTATTTTCTTCTTTAATTCAACCAACTTGGATGGCGCCATTCTGTATGGTTTCTTATATATGGGCGTGGTTCCTGGTGCTAGCTCAATAATGAACTCTATTTCCCTGTCTGGCGGCATGCCTGGTAACTCCTCGGGAAATACGTCTGGAAATTCACATACAACTGGAACCTTACTTAACTCAGATGTATCAACTTTGTTCAACTTTGGTTGCTGAGATACTAGTCTCTCCTGAGCTGCGACTCTTATTGTTTTTTCATGATGATGAGTAAGAATCACTGTTCTGTTGAAGCAGTCGATAAATCCTTTATTGGTGGTTAGCCAGTCCATACCCAGGATAACATCTAGTCCTTTGTTTTCCAACACAATGATGTTTGCGTGAAATTTTAATCCCTCAATCTCAATGGTCAAACCTCGGCAGTAATTTTGAGTGATTTGCTTACTTCTGGGGGACTTGATGGTCATTGATTTTCCCAAGGGAAGCATTGAAAAACCATGTTGTAAAGCAAAACTCTTCGAAATGAACGAATGAGAAGCTCCAGAATCAAACAAAACCGTGGCAGGTATTGTGTTGACAGAAAACGTACTGAGTACGATATCCGGTGCATCCTGTGCCTGCTCCTTGGTCACGTGGTTCATGTGGCCTTTCCTGTGATTGTTATTGGGGTTGAAATTGTTACACTTGGGCGCGGAATTGTTCCCGTTGCTGTTCGGCTTTGGCGCTGAGTTTCTTGGCTTAGGGCACTGTTTAGCATAGTGTCCTTCTTCTCCACATGCATAGCAGGTAACACCCGGGCGATAGGTGAAATCCTTGTCTCTTGCATGAAAATTTTATTTGGACGTGTGCCGTTGGTCCTGGGTCTGTTCACAACGTTCCTCTGGAAATTCATTTTCTTCTTGTTGTTGCGGGGGTGGTTGGTCTGATCCCTTTTCCTCTTGCGAATATCCTCCAGACTGCGACGTTCATTTTCCAGTGTAATGGATTTGTCAACCAGTGTCTTGAAATCTGGAAAAGTGTGTATGACTAACTGGCATTTTAGTGTTGGTGCCAGTCCGTCCAGGAATTTCTCCATCTTTTTATTTTCTGTCATTCGCTCTTCGTTGGCATATCGTGATAACTACGCAAACTGACTGTTGTACTCCTGTACTGTCATGCCTCTTTGCTTGAGATCATCAAATTCTCTTTTCTTTATTTTCATGATACTCTTACGGATGTGTGCCCCACGAAAACTTTCCTTGAAATCTTCCCAGGTGATATTATTTATGTCGGGATGCATAAGCAGAAAATTTTCCCACCATGACGCGGCTGCTCCCGTGAGATAATGTGGTGCGTACAACACTTTTTTGCGGTCTGAGCATTGTGCCACAATTAATTTCCTTTCAATATCTCGAAGCCAGTCATCGGCCTCAAGAGGCTTGTCTGTGTGAGAGAATGTTGTTGGACGCGTCTTCTGGAATTCAGAAAATTTTGAGTGCTGCTGGTATGGCTCGCGGTGATTTCCCATGTTAATGACATGGTTCATCATTTCTTGGTGCTGTTGCTGACTTTGCTCGTAAAGGCGGCATACTTGAGAAAATGCTGTCTCACTGCCCTACTGACTTGACTGCTCCTGTGAGAAATTGTTGTTTGTCTGCGTGCCATAATTTTCCTCCGGCGGACTTGGCATCGAACGTGTCCAGGGACGAGTCATTTCTTACTCTGGGGTAACAAAGCAGAAAACCTGAGAAGAACCGAGCAGCAAAATAAACCAAGATTTTGCAAAAGCGGTCAAACACGAGCTCGAAAAGGATTTTTGAAATAAACTGGTCGATCGCGCACGGAGAAGGCTACTAGTACATATGTTACACGCAGATCCTAATTATACATACGTCACTCAGGGTGTGCGTACACATCCTGACATGTTATTTGAAACTAGTGCACTCCTCCAAGGTCCTACATGATGCGCAAACAGACTACTCACATCAACCTATTTTACATATCGCACAAATATTACAACCGAGCGCGGCGCATCGCGAGATGACGCGCTAGTCGGAGATGTTGAAGATTTCCCTCGGCCTGCCGAGGGTAAGGTCCAGTGGCGCTGGAGACTCAACTTCCTCCTCATTGATGGGCTCCAGGCGTGGAGTATGAGTACGAGGTGTCGAAGCAGGTGTAGCAGGAGGTGCAGCTCTGACTGGAGTACGAGCAATTACTTGGTCAAACTCCTCAGTGGTAGGCATACGGCGAGCGGTGGCCATGATGGAAGGTGTATAGGAGGCGGCGGACAAGAAAAATGTCATTGGTGGTGCGGTATGGAGCATCTCCCTCCTGTTGGCAGAGCCACTCTGGACCATCTCCATACGGGCGGCCACCAGGTCGTCCACCAGATTATCAAAGGCTGCCTCAAGTGCCTTGAGGTATTCAACCATTGATTCAATGGCTTCGTCACGCTCCTCATTTGCACATGCAAATGCGTAGTGGCATGTATAAGGCACGTGGCATGGGAGGTAACGGAAGCGACGAGTCTTCATCGAAGGCAGAATGTCCCGGAGACAAGCTATCGCCTCACGGGCAGCCATCTTCATAGCATGCCTCTCCGTAGGCATGGCTCTGCCCACAAATCGAAGGCGGCGCGCTTCCGAACGCCCACCTTTGAAGTGTACCACAGCCTGATGCATAGACACGTTGTCGTTGAGCTTGTGACGGTAGAGTGTAAGTTCGGGACGTGTGGATGGCCCGATTGCGACTTTGGTGATGGCGATAAGAAGCTTGACAAACCCCTCAGGAATGTTGGCGAACACCTATGCGTCACAGTCGTTGTTGGCCATCTACAAAAGTAGACAAAAATTCTGAATAGTCAGACCATAAATTTATGCTGACCAACCGAAAATTGCTATAGATGTAAAAATGCTAAAAAGCAGATTTTTCGCTAATAACCGATTAGCGAGCGCACCTAGTGGCTTCCTACAGTCAGCCTGGCTCTGATACCAAGGTTGTCGCCACCGGTCCTTCGGTAAAATAATTACCGGAAGACCGGTCGTTTATTTAACTAGCGAGGAATAATATTCCTGCTGGCAGACAATTCCTTGATACAGAATTTCCAGTACACTGAATATTATACAGGGTTGAGCTGGTGGAGCTCACCAAAATTTATTGCAAACGCGCCAATATATAACATAGAGGTGGATATGGCACAAGGTAGGGTGGCATACTACTGACTCGTAATAAAAGGCGGTGGAATATGTCACAGTGAAGTGGGTGGTGTGACTCCAATATTTTACACTTCATCGAGTATCAGAGTGAGACCCGATTAATTTATTCAGTGGTAGGCGGAAGCGGTATAAAACAGTGATCAACTCCAGGATCGCAAGGGACTGACTGGGACTCCTCTAAGCGTCGGACTCGCTATCGAACTCTTCATCCATGAGATCGCCTTCGTCCACATCTGGCCAAATCAACAAGCCAGGTGAGTACTTTGAATGTACTCGCAAGACAGTTCCGACTTGAGATATAACAAATGCCAATATGAATGCCTATGAGTATTCCGGCAAAAATGCAACTGGAATAAAATATGAATGCACTGAAAGTAAAGACTGGAAGTCGGGCGATAATCCTCCCGAAATCCAAACGATAGAAATAACAGGACCAAACGAGGGTCTGGGTGACGCCTCGTAGGAAAATAATAAATGATAACAGGCCACAGTCGGGCGTCTGAGCGACACCACAGAAAGGGCTTATAACAAAAGTAAGTAACGAGAATGCCTCCGTCGGACGTCTGAGCGACGTCACATACATGGCTTATAGCAAAGATAAATAACAAGAATGCCACAGTCGGATGTCTGAGCAACATCACATAAAGGGCTTATAAATAAAAAGAATGCCACAGTCAGACGTCTGAGCGACATCACGTAAAGGGCTTATAACAAAAATAAATAACAAGTATGCCACAGTCAGACGTCTAAGCGAAATCACATAAAGGGCTTATAAATAAAAGGAATGCCACAGTAGGGTGCCCTCCTCTCGGTCCCAACCGGAAACACCCATGCCCCTGACCAGATGACGGGCTTTAATCCAGGGCCATGGAACCCTCATCCCAGCCCCTCTACTTGGTGTGTACTCAGAAAGTGGTTTACAACCGACTTGACCGTAATCCCAACGGACGGCCTATGATAGTACTGAAAAGGAGACGAACGGAATCGTGACATGATCTCCGTTGATATTGAGTTGACCAACTACTAGCATGCTCCAACAATACCAATATTCCACCCCATCATATCACCATATGATCGAGGTGGTTCAACATTCTCCTTCGGGACTCACCCGAAGCATCACTTGCATGAAATATGCCATACACATATGCTCATATAATCATGCTTATAAACGAGCTACTCGAGCAAACATGCAACACACTCATCATATCAGGAGTTCAAACATGCTTGCCTGGTTCTGAAAAGTCGGAGCCTAACTCGGCGTGATTCGCGTTTCCGTCACGGCCTCCGGTATCTATGTATTCAAACAAAATACATACTAACATAACTACCGCGCGTGCAAATAAAGTTGCTCAAAATATATCCACATAAATATGACAAAAAACTAGACAGAAAACCAAGATGGACAGAAAAAGAATCAACTAAAAATCACTTTTAGTTTAAAAGATATTAAGGTTTCTGTCTAGGGACCTATCTGTAATGAAACAGAAAAGATCCAGGGGCTAGAACAGAAAAGGACAAAACGAATCGGTACGCAGTACGTCACCCGCAGAGGGAAAACACACTTTTCGTAAATACGCCAACAGAAAACGGTTCGAGGGGGAGATGTGAGAGACTGACAGAGGGACCCCACCTGTCAAGTTTGAAAAACGAAACAGAGTCGCGCCGGCGACGGCGCTGCGGTGATCGCCGGCGTCGATCCACGGCGAGATAGGGGGGGAGTGGTACCTATAGCTTCGCGGTGGTCTTCCGCGTCGAACGGTGGTGGAGTTGGGTGCCGGCGAGTCCCACGTCGACGGTGAGCTTATCTCCGGCGGACGGCGGCTCGGGTGTTCGTGGACCTTGTCAGGAAAGGTTTCTGGAGAGAAATTGGGCTGGGGGTTAGGACTAGGTGGATGCCAGGGTACTACGTGCAAGCTCACGGCGGCGGAGGAGCCCTCACCGGAGTGAACGGAGCTGGAGCCCGAGGTGGAGGCAGCTGGCCGGAGCCGGGGAAGAAAAGCCTCTCAGGGCTCTTCCAGAGGTTTGGCGTGGTCTAGGAAGTAGTGGAGGTGTGTGTGCTCGAGCACGAGCTCGGGGGTGCCTTTTATAGGCGGCTCGAGGTGGCTGCCGTGAATGGATAAGTCCGGCGAGCCAATTACGGCGATGCAGTGGTCGGACGGCGGGTTTAAGAGCTTGAGCATCCTCCAGGAGTTGTTATGGTTCCATTCCCGTGCCTAACCTAGCAAGAGAGGTAGAGTTACGACCTGTCACCGACGGAACGGCCGTGCGGTACGTCGGCGGCAGAAACGGCGCTCTGCGCGTGCCAGGCCACGGCAACGGCGTGCCAGGCGTGCGCTGGCTGTGGAGAAGGACACGCGGGGCACTAGGGTGGTCTGGGCGGCGCGAAACAGCGTGGAGCAGCGGCGTTGCGTCTGACAGCCGCCACGGGCGGCGCTGTGGCCGTGGCAGCCGCCGGCGCGGTCGGGCCAGGGCGCCACCGACGCCCAGAAGCTGCCAAGCGACTGTGCGGCGCGCGGATAAGAAGAAGCTGCAGTGCAGCGTCGAGCCAAGGGAGATACAGACGGAGTTTTGTCGCCGCGCCCGAAGACTGTCGAAACTGACGAAACTGACGAAGTGTTCGACTGTCGACATTTTCAGTTAACAGCTAACAGCTCAGTGTAGACTAGGTGTTTGATGAAATGATTCTGGTATTTGTGCAATGTTTCTGTTGCTGATTTTTGGTGGAGTGGCATCTTGATGTATCTAGAGGCTGCATCATTTTTCACAGAATTTTTGGATGAAGATATATATGAACTTCACCAAATTTTGCAAATCTGGTCCAAACTTGCAGTAGGTGAAATTTGAAAATTTTGAACTGTGGACCAGTGAAACAAGATGGGTCTATGTTGTGGGTACTAAGGACTATCTAAGAGAGTTGGTTTGGAGTCCAATAGGTAGATGAAAAAGGTGGTTCCTTTGTAAATCACCAAGGTCCATTATAAAATACAGAATATGTTTTTGAAGTGAAATAAATAGGAGAAAAATCCCAATAAGGTTCAAACTTGCTGGAATTGATGAAATGCTTGTCCCATGGTGTGAAGAGAGTCTTGGAGAGGATTGTTCCTGTTGGGATCATGGCAAGAGGAAGTTTGGGGGGGGGGGAATAGGTCAAGACTAAACTTGAGAATTTTAAAACAAGAAGTGGTGAACTCAAACAACTCCATTTGAATCTCAACTTGTGCTTGAGCCAAACACAAGAGGGGAACTTCAAGGCTAAACACCAAGCTTGAGAAGATACACAAACTTTGGCAAAAAGGGATTTTAGAAGGGCAAAAGAAAAGATCAAACAATCCCCTTTCAAAAAGGCCAAAATTTTGCAAGAAAACCAAATCAAAAATTTGGGGTGTTACATTATGGTGATGAGACCCTTTGGACCCGGCAGCTTCATCTTTAGGTAGGCGTATTGGGGGACCGCCATGAATTTGGCGAGTGCGGGCCGGCCGAGCAGTGCGTGGTACGCGCTGGACAGATCCACCACCTCGAACCAGATCGGCTCGCGTCGAAAATGATTGCTATCGCCGAATAGGACGTCGAGCCGGATCCGGCCGATCGGAGAGCAGGAGTGGCCGGGCACAATGTCGTGGAAGATGGTCCTGGTCGGCTCCAGGTCCTTGGCTTCGAGGCCGAGCTTGGTCATGGTGTCCCGGAAGAGGATGTTGATGCTGCTGCCGCCGTCGATGAGGACTCGGGATAACTTGCAAGTGCGTCGAGGCGCGACGATAGTTGGGTTGAGGACGAGGGCGTATCCACCTGGATTTGACAAGACGGCCGGGTGATCCTCACGCGTCCATGTGATCGGGCGCTCCGACCAGTGCATGTATTCTGGCCTGGCCAGGGCGACAGTGTTCACTTTCTACCGGATGAGGCGCTCGCTGCGCTTGTCATCGTTGAGGCTGGTGAAGACGACCTAAGTCGTGTTTGGGTCCGGGTAGGCATCGTTGCGCATGGTGCCGCTAGCCGGAGGTAATGGGGGAGGTGGAGGCTGCCGCCCCGCTCCAGGAGCCAGGGCTGGAGGTGGCGGGACGTCGCCCTCATGATGCGCTTGGTGATGGCGCATTGCCGGAGCGTGCGCGTGGATGGCCTCACGCTGCTGTTGTGCTTGCATGGAGCGTCGAGCATATCTTTGAAGCTCATGGCGGGCTGCCATGTTGTCTTGCCGGTCTGAAGGCGCTTGGCGGCCAGCTCGGTTGTGGGCGCCTGCTCGGCGGCCTCCACGAGCCGGTTGTCGTGTCGCTGGGTCTCCTGTTCGGCCTTTCGCTTGTGATCCTGCTAGTTACGCTGATGCTGCCGACTTCCTTCGCTAGTCGGCTTCGGGGGAGGAACCGGCTTGGTTTTGCCGGCTTTGTCTAGGGCCATCTGGATCTTCATGGCGGAGTCGGCGTTCGCGTACTTGTCCGCCGTTCCTATGAGCACAGACATGATGGTCGGCTCGGAGCGTAGCAGCGTGTGCTTGAGGAGGGTACCGTCCCGGCACTCGTCGACAAAGTACTGGATCGCCCGGACCTCATGGACGCCTTCGCAGCTCTTCCAGAGCTCGGTCCAGCGTGCTAGGTACTCCTGGCCGGTTTCCGTTGGCCCCTGCATGCACATGGCGAGCTGGCTGGGAGTGCCAGGTCGCCGGTAGGTCCCGATGAAATTACGCATGAAAGCCTCCTCGAAATCGACCCACGTGTTGATGCTGCCCACCGGCAGGCTGTTCAGCCACGTGCGGGCTGATCCTTGGAGCATGAGTGGTGCGTAGCAGACGGAGGCGGTGGTTGCCGCCGGCGATGCCGATGGCGGTGGTGTAGTCAGTGAGCCAGTTCTCTGGCTTCACGGTGCCGTTGTACTTAGGCGTGTCGCGAGGAAGCGTGAACCCTTTGGCAAAGGGCTCGCTCCGGATGCGCGGACCGAAGCACGCCGGGCCGACTGCGCCAGTTTCCTCTAGCTCCTGGGAGCGGGCGAGCCGGTCGAGGCAGTGGCGAGCGTCGGCGGTGTCGTTGGTGCACGGGCCCAGCCGGCCGGTGACCACGCCACGGTGATCGGGGTCGATCGCAGTTTGCTGCCTGGTCGGCTGGGGAGCCGGGTTTAGCCGGCACTGGGCTTCGGTAGGCGACTCATCGCCTAAGCCGCCAGCGGTCGTCGGGGCAGGGTTGCGTCGGGTCTAGGTGCGGCCGGAGTGCGCCTCGCCGGGTGGGGAAGACGCTGAGTGCTGGTCGTCGCCAGCTTCAGTGATGAGGGCAGAGGCTGACCCGGCCGGCTTGGCAAGCCGATTGAGGCGGTCCTGCTGCGCATTGGCCGCAGTGAGGAGGTCGCTCACCCTCTTGAGGCGCTCCCGCAGTTCTTCGCATGCGAGCTGCTCCATGCCGACCGCGGCTGACTGAGCAGCGCGCATGTTCTTCACTGGAGTTTCGTAGATGGGAGGGAGGGCGCCGAGGGCGCGTCCGATCGCATCGCCCCGGGTCCGCACATCCGCGACCCGGCTTGGCTCGGCGGTGCCTGGCGTGAAACCGTAGGTGGCGTCGCGCTCCATCTAAGCAGATGCGAGGCGGTGCTCCATCGCGGCGAGCGACTGGGTGAGGTCCAGCAGCTGCTGGCGGTCCCCGTCGAGGCGGGTCCGCGCCTCGTCGATGTTGACGCTGATGGGCACGCAGAGGCACTGGATAGCGGTGCGGAGTGGGTCGGACTAGGCGGCCCGTTCCGCCACGGCCTCAGCTTCGGTGGCCTTCCTCGCCGCGCTTGACAAAGAGGTGGCGCCGGTGTCGGTGACGAAAACCTCTACGCAGAGGTCCATCGCATCGTCGGGGGTGCTGTCGTCGGGAGTGATGGGGGAGTCAGAGAAATCCAGTACCTCACTGGGGTACTCATCGGCCGCTGGCGCATCAGAGATGCGCAATGCGGCGAAGGAGGCGGCGAGGACGTCGACGACGTCATCCGTCAACACGATGAGCTTGTCGGGGCCCCGTCTGAAGCATGCTCCCCACCAGGACCTCGAGCTGCCCCACGTTGGGCGCCAACTGTCGTGGTGGGCACACGGTAGATGCCAAGGGATGGCTAAAGGTAGGTGGCGGCTCGAGGGCACTGCTGGACTCTAGAAGCGGGGTTGGTATGAGCGAGCGCGGGACGAAAGACATACCCAAGTTTGGGGCTCTCCGAGGAGGTAATACCCTTAATCCTGCCGATGGTGGTTGATATTTTACCAGTACAGAGTTGCTCCTTGAGTTGTGTGGTGGAAGGAGGAAGACGGGCCAGGGCTTAGGCTGCTTCTCCCGGGGTGTGTCTATCCTCTTCTCTAGTTCTCTCTCCCGCATGCGTCGTCCCCCATGCATGAGGGCTCTGGGGTGTTTTATATAGGCTAACCCCCAGGGATACAATGGTAAAGTTACATGACCGTGGGGTCGGATTGTCATCATCCGGGAAGCCGGCGCTGGGTCCCGTCGGGTACAGGGCTCACCGGGTTCTCCGGGCGCGGGGCCCGCCATGTATGGGAGGCACCGTGTGTCGTCTTATCGGTCGCCAAGGATTGGCCGAGCTGAGTCGGGTACGGTGTGCTCCGTCATGTCACCGTCTGCCAGTGTCATGGGCTATGATGATTACGTTGTTTCCATGCCCCGGCTGACTAGGGGCATGGGCGAGGCACTGTTGCCTAGGTCATCGGTAGGTGCGTCTCGTCCTATCGTACGGTTGAGATGGGACGGGAGCTGACCCGTGGCCGGATTGGGGAACACGCAACGGGCCAGTCTGGCTTGTTGAGGAAGTCTTCGCATGTCGGATCTGGATCCCTCGAGCGGGCCGTCGGGGCCGGATCGCGGGAGCCGGCTGGACTGGAGAGTGTTGCTGGATCGTGGGTCCTGGCCGGGTCCAGCGACCCGGCCAAGTCGGAGTTGGATTGCGGGGCGATGCTGGCCCTGTTGTTTTTGAAATGGATCCGGCTTCCGTTGCCTGCCTGGGGTTCATCCCCCCGACACGAGGTGTTGTTATTTGTGTGCAGGTGCTGTTACATTGTGTTGCTTGGTTCTTCTACTGGTTCAATAATGTTGGTTTCACATCTGAGGGAAATACCTACCGTCATTGTGCTGCATCACCCCTTCCTCTTTGGGGAAATACCGACATAGCTTTAAGCGACATCAAAAAGAATTTCTGGTGCCGTTGTAGGGGAGCACCTTGAACATATACCAGGTGCATAATCACAAATCTCTTCTCCTCGCAATTTACATTATTTTTCATTTGCCTCTCGTTTTCCTCTCCCCCACTTCACCAACAGTTGCCGTTTTTATTCGCCCATCTTTTTCGTTCGTCGTTTTCTTGCCGGATCTTTTTGAAGCCTTTGTTACCATGGCAGATCTTCAGAAAGCTAAGGGTTTTCTCCCAAGTCTCAATTATTTGGATAGCCCCTATGTCCTCTCCAAGCTCATAAACAATGATGCTATGGAAAGGCTTACCGGGGTTGGTAAAGAAAATTCTAGCAATTTTGATGAATATGATCCCGGAATTTTTCGTTATTTGCTTGACGGATCTTTGAAAGATGCTTGGGATAGGTTGTTGAGAATCCGAGCTAGTTATGTGCCCCAATACCAGATAAAGATCTACCTAAAAAGTTTTTGTGCTGGTCTGACTTCTCTGTTTAAACAAGTTTTGGATTCTATATTTGAAAATGGTTTCCTTGAAGGGGATGTCATTGATACCTATGAAAAGATGAAAACTGTGTTTGGGCATCCTAAGGAAAAGGATGTTGATCCACTACCCTCATGTGCTTTTACCAAAATGAAATAATTAACGAAATGAATACTAGTCTGGATGTGAATTTTTGCAATGTTCTTAATATTTCTTCAACTTAATGGTCATGTGCTTTCACAAAATAGAAAAATAAGCGCCATTGATAAGAAATTTTCTCTTTACTTTCAAAAAGGGGTGGATGACAAAACTTAGATCCTTGCATTATGCCTAGCTAAGGGCGTAAAATGATAGTGCTTGTTGGGAGGCAACCCAATGATAAAGTTTATTTTTTTCTTTTTGCTTGCTGTTCTTGAGTGTTTTCACAATTATGCTACTGTTATGATTGTGTTCTTTTTGTTTTAGCTAGTGTTTGTGCCAAGTAGAACCGATTGGATCTTCTTGGGTGATAGTTGTTTGACCTTGCTGAAAAAGACATAAACTTTGGGCTCACGAGAAAAATTATAATTTTTAACAAAAAATGCTTTTTAGTTGATTCTTTTTGCATAAGATTAATATACAATTTTTTCATGTGGCTCTATTTGTTTCAAGATTTTTTCAGGTCCAGAAGTTTTCAAAACTTTCAGATTTCTACAGACTGTTCTGTTTTAGACACATTCTGTTTTCCTTGTGTTGTGTGCTTATTTTTATGGCTCTATGGTTTTCTTTGATGAGTTTTTTCCATAGAAAAGTTGGAATACAGTAGATATAATACAAAAAAATATGAATTGGTTTGATAAAGTACTTATAGTACTGGTTTGCTTTCTTACACTAACGGATCTCATGAAGGTTTTGTTGAAGTTTTGTGTGATTGAAGTTTTTTAGTTTTGGGTTATCTTACGATGGATGAAGGAAGGATGTAAGAGCCTAAACTTGGGGATGCCCCGGCATCCCAAGCTATTATCCAAGAAAGAGCAACCAACTAAGCTTGGGGATGCCCCCTAGTGGCATCCCCGCTTTCTTCCAACAACTATCGGTATTTTACTTGAAACTATATTTTTATTCGTCACATGATATGTGTTTTGCTTGGAGCGTCTTGTATGATATGAGTCTTCGCTTGTTTTGTTTTGCTTTTTAAGTCAACAATCCTTGCTGTACACACCTATTTAAGAGAGCCAAAATTATGCCATGACTTGTTAGAATAGCTCTCTATGCTTCACTTAAATTCTTTATGAGCTAGGACTTGCTCTAGTGCTTAACTTATATCCTTTTGAGCGCGGTGTGCTTAGTATTTTTAAAGAAATACTCTCTTGCTTCACTTAGACTTATTTGAGAGTTAGTAAATTTTAAAAAATTCTCGCTTGCTTCACTGTAAAACTTTTTCATCCGAGTTACGGTTTATTTTATATGATTTTCAAAGTTTTATTAATATTCTGCAATTTATTATTAATTCGAAAATAAATTGGAAAATGCTAGGTGTACCCACCATAGGTACACAAAAGTGCACCAAGTGGCTGACAGGTGGGCCAGGGGGTCCCAGTTGACCAGTCAACGTTTAACTGGTCAACAGGGGGTGGACACATCTAATTAAATACAGATTAGCTGAGTTAATTAAGTAGTTAGTTTAATTAAACCATTTTAATTAAGTTAATTAGTTGATTCTACAAACGGATACTTGAGATATGTGATGGATATTGTTACAACATGCTTGTTAATTAAAATGCTATTCTGATACTTGAGATATGTGATGGATATGTTGGCTACGAGATTACTTTCTCGCAGGGAGTCGAGGAAGGATCTCTAGGCCGTTAATACAACAACATGCTTGTTAAATATAAACTGCTATTTTGTATTGTCTTCTATTGCTCCAAGATGATGGTTTCCAGAAGATGCTTGAAGATGTTAGTCTTCCATAGGCTAGGCCTTTCCCTCTTTCTGGCATTCTGGAGTTCAGTCCACATATACAACTTATTCCTTTGATACTGAAGCATACTTAGTACAGATCTGATGCTTGCGAATACTTTGGATTTGTACTAACAGTTGCTCTTCTCCCCCTTTTCCCCCTTCTTCCTTCCTTCTGATTGTTGCAACCAGATGGCGGATCCCATGAGCCAGAGGCCACTACTGACGTCTACGACTACCCCAACGGTGCTTCCTACTACGTGTAGTCAGCTAACGACCAGGAGTAGTTAGGAGGTCCCAGGCAGGAGGCCTTGCCTCTTTGATTTTTTATGTTTGAGCTAGCCTTCCTAAGGCAAAACTTGTTTAACTTATGTCTGTACTTAGATATTGTTGCTTCTGCTAACTCTGTTGCTTTCGAGCTTCTGTATTCGAGCCCTTGAGGCCCCTGGCTTGTAATATGAAGCTTGTATTATTTCATTTGTGTCTAGAGTTGTGTTGTGATATCATCCCGTGAGTCCCTGATCTTGGTCATACACATTTGCGTGCATGATTAGTGTACGGTTAAATCGGGGGCGTCACATCTCTTTACTCGTTCCGTAATACATCGTCCTGCAACTATCTCATTAGTCACTTTGCTTCCAAGGCTTCTTATGATGTGTATTACCAAGAGGGCCCAGAGATACCTCTCCGATACTCGGAGTCACAAATACTAATCTCAATCTATGCCAACTCAACAAAGACCTTTCGAGATACATGTAGAGCATCTTTATAATCACCCAGTTACGTTGTGACGTTTGATAGCACACAAGGCATTCTTCCGATATCCGGGAGTTGCATAATCTCATAGGGAAGGAATATGTATTTGACATGAAGAAAGCAATAGCAGTAAAAACTGAATGATCCTTATGCTAAGTTAACGTGTGGGTCCTGTCCATCACATCATTCTCATAATGATGTGATCCCATTATCAAATGACAACTCATGTCTATGGTTAGGAAACCTTAGTAGAGGCTTACCAGGGACACGGTTTTGTTTATGTATTCACACATGTATTTAGGTTTCCGATCAATACAATTCTAGCATGAATAATAAACCTTTAATACGATTAAGGAAATATAATAATAACCATTTTATTATTGCCTCTAGGGCATATTTCCATCAGCATCTTGCATCACTTCCAACATGACGATTGGCTAGTACCAAAAGGAAGGGGATCGCACTGTGGAGACATATCCATGTAAGATCTTAATCTTCCCAGGCAGCTTAAGGTTTCATAGATTTTTCCATACCGGGTGTGGTGAAGAACCACCCTGGCCACCCGTCGTTATGTTATCTCCTAAATAAGTTCCTCCCAGTGTTTATAATATGCAGATCGCACTGAAAAAATTACCATTCTTTGTTAGTTTCCACTGAACAAAGTCCTTAGTAACTTGGTTGAATAACGGCATCTGCAATATGTGTTCAGTGTATATATGCAAAAATTATCATGTATGAATTTTACATCCCACTCGCCCGAATGTGGATCAATTAACTCAGAAACTCTTGAGATCATTCGGTTACCTCGAATAGTTACCACTCTCTTTTGCGTGAAGCTCATATTAAACTAGCGTTCAACACAAGGTTCCAACCTTTACGCATGATCTTATGCAAATTAATTCATTTTCGGTCAAAGCTTGGTCAGCAAGAGCTATCCACATACTACTATACATATTATTCAATTGAAAAAATTAATGCCTTCGATAAGTTTAGCTTATAATCCAAGACAACATTTAATGCATTCAAACCTGGATCGTCTATATAAACACATACCATCAGGCTCAAAAGTAAACATTGCAACAGCACCGCCCAGAACTAGATCGGTAAGAAACTCCAGCATCTCCTCATGGCAATCCTCGACAAGACTACTAGCGCTTTGTGTCTCATAGTGCTAGTGCTCATGGCCACCGTTCTCTCCTCACGTGCCGATTATCAAGACCCAGGCCATGGTTCGTTTTTTTATCAATGTTATTATTTCGAATCAGCAAAATCATATTTTACATAGTGTAAATTTTGCGTTCATGAGATATGTGGATATTATTATCACCGCATCCACTATTTCTAGATATGTCAAGTTACTTGATTCACTTTTGGCAATTAACCTAGACTAGTGCATCTGATTCTCAGGATGCGAAGGCCCATTTCCCTCGGAAAACTGCACTGAGCTATGTGAGAAACATTGCGGCGGCGGACTTTGCTTCATAGGAGATGACGGAAAGTCTTACTGTTGCTGCGAACCAGTACACCAAGGTGGATCCGTGAGGCCTCATGAGGTTGTTGAAATTATACAAACATAGTGCCATGCAACACCAGAACCATGTGGAATAAATGTGCTAGCTCTTGATGTTGATGTAGTTAAGCAAATAATGGAATATTTTTGTCAATTAGTTGTTGTGTTTGTCTTTTCTCTTTAGTAGTACATGGGTTAGTCTAGGATGGCCTAGTTATTCCACATCTAAGTGACTCAATCAAATATGGAAAAGGAAAACAATAAAATACTCTCACAAATATCCACGCAAAATCAATTACATATGACTCAGATGTGCAGTACTTAGAGCACATCTAGAGGCCATGCAGTGTGGGACCTGTATGCGGCCATGGACCAGCCCTTCTAGCAGCTAGTCTTGAAGACTAAATGCGATGTCACCGAAAACCGGGAGAATGTGTAGTCATTCGTTCACGGGCGTGTCCCTCGTCGAGTTCACCTGCCCTTCAGTTGCTGAGGATGACAACCGCTGGGCAACCAAGGCCGCACGTTGTCACGACAGAGCTTCACACGAAGGGACATCGGATTTCCACACCGGTCACGAGTAGTGTCCATGGTCGGATGACAAGGGATTATTTAGCGTTTTTTAGAGGCCATCAGCGCCCGTGGAGGGCGACCCATCCGCACCGCATAGCCCATGGACTGGACTCCGGCCAACAGTTTCTAAAATTCCTCTGTTTGACGAGAAATATTCCTTTATGTAAGGTCTATTGTTTTCAGTAAAGAAATATAATTATAGACAACTTAGGATAAAATTACCCTTAGCTAATTTGTTGATTAGCAGAAAGTAAATCATTTAGGCCACTAAATGAAGAGATCCACACAATCGGGGGAGTCATATGCTTTTTTCTTCATGCAATCGCGAAGAGATACTTGCCTTTTTCTGGAGGGCTAAAAATAGAATTATATGGAATTGAAAGAAATACACCTTACGTTATGAAAATTTATCAAAAAAGAAATACACATTATCTCTACTCCTAAAGGAGGAGTCCGTACGTCGTTTCATTAGTCGTCCCATAAACTAGATCCCATGTTGATAGGTTTTGATGAACTTTTTTTCACAAAAAAAACCAGAAAAAAACTGGACGAAAAAACCAAACCGGCATTACAAGGATAACCCTTATAAAGCAACACATTTTCTACATCGTTTTCACTATTTGTTGCAAAATTCACGGTAGATACGCATATAAGCGGTGTATCATATGTGTTGCAGACTTGTAGCTCATGACCCTGTCGTGGTGCAACACATCTTATATGTTGTCATGTATTGGTTGCAAATTATATACTCCCTCCGTTCCAAAATAGATGATCCAACTTTGTACTAAAGTTAGTACAAAGTTGAGTCATCTATTTTGGAATGGAGGGAGTATATTATAAGACTACAAATATATAAAATTTTAAATAAAAAGTAATTCAGCACAGAAAGAATTTAAGTAGACACATCGTTACACATAATGAATGTGGCACCAATATCTTTTCTTTTTAGGGGTATGTGGTGCGGAAATCTCTGCTAACCGTCCGAGCAAAACCAAATTGCGCGAAGCCCACCACTTTTATTCTCTGATCTAGATTGATATTCGCCGTCAAGTCCGGTTGGATCTAGGTCTACTACGAGTCTACGACACAAATCAATCATCCATTCTCCTCCCGTCGAGCGGGGAGGCTGGAAGGCGGACGGACAGGACGGCGGCGATGGACAGAGCGGCAGCGGGAAGGCGACGATGGACAGAGCGGCGGCGGGAAGGCGACGACGGACAGGGGAGTGGCGGCTTTGTGGGCAGCGAAGAATTTAGAAGCCGCAAGGCCGCGGTAGCAGAGCTGCAAGTCATCTGCTAGCCCCTGCTCCACTGGCTGCCAATCCAGCCTGCCCGCCGGCGGCGCGCCGCTTCTCTGGCCGTCTTTCTTCTCCCTCACCGTGTACGGGCGAGACTGGCCTCCGAGGTAACCCTCCCTTCCTCGTCCTTCCTGTCTCCTCTCATCCAGTAACCTTATTCGTGGCCAGCTCGAGACATGGCCGTGTGATGTGATTTGGTAGATGATGAAGGGGATGGACTGTCAGATAGGAGAGATGGATCCATTCCCCTGTGTTTGTGATCAAATCATCTGAGAGAGATGAGCTTCGGGCATGTTACAATTTCAGAGATATACTGTACCACCTGGGCCCTGTTTAGTTGTTTGTGATTGGTTCTCAACAGGGAATTGATCACCGTGGGGTTTGATTGAAACCTCTGCCAGTCACTTTAATTCTTGTTGGGGTCTATCCCTTATCCCTCCTAATCCTTGTCCACTTCATTGTTGTTAGGTTGGTTAGGTATTGAATAGAATTTGTACAGGAATACAGTATAAACGTTGCAATAAGTAAACATTCATCATCGAATTCAGTTTGTACAGGGAATGCTTGAAATATTCAGCGAATGTAGTGTAAGCATTGCACTGAGTAAACATTCATCTTTGAATTCAGTTTTTACAGGGAATATTTGATACAAATACTCAGGGAATATAGTGTAATCAAGACACATCCATTGTTAGATATTATATATACTAGTAGAGTGCCCGTGCGTTGCCACGGGCTTTAAAAATATTAAGATACAATTCACGGAGCTAAAAAATAACCGAGAACAATACCCTCTTATCTAACATACATAATTTTTCGACAATCAGCTAACACACATAGTATCAAACACAATAATGTTATAGCATTTACATCCAGTCCCCTCCAATCCTCCTCAAACATATACATACACGCCTGATCAATGAGCGAATAGGATAGAGAAGCAAAAAAGGTGATCAAGCCGCAGCTGGTCCCCTCAAATTTAGCTAATTGCCCGTTTGTTGCAACGGAAACATACATATTCTAGCGTCTCAATATTAGTTATGTCTAATCTCTATCTTTGGACCCACATCACATCAAATGTTGTGTCAGCTTTTGTTAACATGAAATCAGACTTGGTGTCTCCCTATTCCTCTCACCCCTTAGAGCATCTCGAACCGTTGGCCCCACAGGGGCTCAAAAAATCGACGCCTAGGGGCGACCCGGCGCTAAAAATCGGCTTGGGGGCGATCGGGTTCCCAGACGCCATCCACAGGTCGCCCCCAGACGCCCTTTTTTAAACATTTTTTAAAAGAAAATCGGCTAAAATTCGGCAAACATGACAAAGATTCGACAAACATGACATAAACTTCGGCATTCTACATCTTTTTACATAGAAAACATAAAATTTACTAAAAAAAACAAAGAGCCGCGACTACATGCCGAAGAACTCGTTGAACGCGGCAATGTCGCCGTCGTCGGCATTGTCGTCCTTCTCCTTCTTCACGCTGTTGGACCCCTGCCCGAGGTCGCCCTGGCGGACAGGGTTGGCTGGTGGCGGCGCGTCGTCGTCGTTGTCTTCAAGCACGATGACGCCCCCTTCGTCGCGCCCACGGCGACGCGCGGAGATCTCTGCCAGGGCGTGGCACTGTCACTCCATATCCAGCCGTGCCCACTTCATGGCCGCGTCGTTGTCGAGCCCCAGCTCCGTCTTCACGTCGGCGAGCCCCAGTTCTGTCTTCACGGCGGTGAGCCCCGACTCCGTCTTCGGCTTAACGAGGCGGGGAGGAGGCACGCCCGCCCTCGTTGGTGACGATGCCGGCGCTGCGGGTGCGCCGGGCGAGCGGCATTTCCGTGGGCTCGGCCTTGACGCTGAAGAGCGTCGGCAACCCGGAGGAGAATTGGGAGGATGAGGAAGAGAGCCGGTCCTCCTCGGCATCCATTGGCCGCCACTCCGGCGGGGGACCGAGGCGGCCGGGTATGTCGGCGACGGGTCGTTGCCGCCCTCGAGGCGCTCGGGGATGGCGTGGAGCGTGCGGTTGGGGGGCGCCCCACAAAAGCCGGCAACCGTCGCTGTTTTTGCTTCCCCGCGCCACCGGCGTGTTGTTTATGGAGGCCAGCCGCTCCGCCTGCCGGCGTTCGAAGTACCCGCCCACGCCTCATGGTTGCCGGGGTTGTACTTTGGCAGGGCCCGCTGCTCCTCCGACAGAGACACCCGCGCACGCTCGATCTCGGCGCAGAAGTAGTTGGGGTGCGTGACGTCGGCTAGCGGTGGGACGTGGACGCCGCCGGCGCTGAGTCTCCACCGCCCCGGCGCGTGCATGTCGGGAAGCGCCGGGGTAGTTGGATTCATGCAGAAGATGGGCTTCCCACTCGTGCAGAGAGCGGCGGCCGAAGCCATTGGCCACCACCCCATCACCAGGGAACCTTTCGCACATCGTCTGCGGTGGCTGTGAACGGGGAGGGAGAGTAAAGAGAGCTCGGCGGCGGCGGCTGTGCACGGGGAGAGAGAGGGGCTGCGGGCGGGTGTGTCCACCAGGGAGGGAGGCTGCATATCCTTGTGATCTTTAATGGCAGAAGGGCCTACACTGAAACAATCTTATCAATGTAGAAATACAAAAACAAGAACTGAATTACAACTTTATTCAGATATTAACAAAATCATAAGATAACTTCTAGTATTGAAGTACATCCAAGAATTGTTCTTTTCTCAAAATGTCAACATGGTTTTGGAGTTGTATTCACAGGACCATTTCATGTCAGAAAATTGAATTACTGATCCACAAGGGGGGGGGGGGTACACAGTGGAACTGTACAGCCTGAACCTAGTAAAGATGTAAAATTATTGCAGGTTTATTTTTTCCTTTCGAGGCCTCTCCTTATAACCCCGTTTCTTTGAAGCTCTTTGACAACCATATGGCTATCTCTCTTGGAGACGCCTTCCCAGGCCCAAAATTCTTTAGCAAGATCCCCAGCTCCTGAAATCTCTCTCTCTTGTTGGAGCAACTGGGCATTGAACTCAAGCAAGCCCTCTAGGGCCTCAACTCGCTGCTGGTAGGACGTCGTGTCGAACCTCTTCTGCCTCCAATCGGACGAACTTCCGAGTTGATTATTGTCGATACTGAGCAGGTTCAGATCACGAGTGTTGGTGTGGCTTTCGCTGTCCCCCGGAGCACTTGGAAGTGCATTTGTCCTAGGTGATTGATTTGTCTGTGATAGATGGTGGCAAGAGTTTCATGATGGGATGCAATGAATCTTCAGACGATGCCAGTGGGAATTCAGCAATTCTGTCTATTCGAGGTGCGTTAACTGAAACATCAGGAGACTTCAATCTGGTGAGAATGTCGGCTATTCGCCTCTTCTCAACTGCTTTGAACATGTGTGGGGAAAGTGATGCTCGCCGTGTAGCTTGTATTGTCTGGTCCGCTAAAGACCTCAACGGCAGAGGCTGCTGGTATCAAAACAACAAAAGGTTAATGCATAATATTTGATGAAAGTACACACAATACGTCACACATGTACTACACATAACGCGAACATGCAAGTTGATACACAGCTCTCCCGCGTGTTCAGTTATTTTTTGTTGTGTACAAGAGTTTAACCTTTTGTATGGCCAGAAAGTACGTACCTCCCCTTTGTGAGCTGTTCTAGCATGAAATGTTTTTGCAGGTTCTAGCCATCTCCTAGGAGTCGAGGACACCCTTCGTGGAGTAGGTCCCGGTGATATTGTTTCTTTTGAATGTTTATCCTGCATCGCTTCTTTGACAACTTCCTTGGTAACCTGGACTGGTAACTGACCCACCTCTTGATGAAGCAGTTCTGAACAATCTTTTGCTGTTTGTTAGACTGAGGAGGGCCATGGTTAGCAGTGGCATTGTCAAGTTCCACAATCCTCTGTACTTTAAATGAATGACTCTTAATATATCGGGGTTTGCAATTGTCTTCATCATCATAACACAGTCTTATTTTTTCACGTCGGTTAGGAAGTATAGCTGGGAACATATTGCGAGCCGGACTTGATTTCAATTGGATTTCCAACACATAGGGCTGAAGATGCGGATGGTTTAGCAGATCTGCAGCCTGAAAAACATAATCAGTATGAGGCGATGAGATGCGCAGATGAGTGCAGAAACAAGATTATAGTCATTAAAATAAAACAAATATCCTCTAGGAAAATGACTCGTACACTCGGTCTGGATTTCTGCGCGGCATGCTTTTGATGAGTCCCCTACTGCATGACAAAAAATAACTATATTATAGAAATAATTTTCAGATGCCATGAATAGCTCACAAGAATTTCCTACAAGTTAATCCGTTACAAGTGCTTACAATGCGCTAGAATATAGTCGGTAGAGGGGCGACAACAGACTTGTTAATCCTGTTTATCAGTGTCTGCATATCCTGTTAGGGAAAAACATCATCTTAAATGCAACTTTTGGCGAAACGTAATACCAGATGCTTAAAGAGCATATCGACTTACAAATGCTTTGAATGCATGCTTCAGCGCATTCATCTCATAGACGCAGCATCCTGAAAATTGCAGATGTTTAGACAAGAGAACAATGCGACATTCAGAGCAAGACATGTGACTGAATATTAGATAGGAATACTTGCCTAACGACCATATGTCAGACTTGGAGCCATATGGAATGTCAGCAAGAAGTTCAGGGCACATGTAACTGGGAGGTCCTACAACCTTCAGAAAAGACACAATATATCAAATCATAAGCAACTTATATATTAGAAAGAGAAACACGTGCCTATGGATTGAGCAAGAACAACTTACCGACGAAACTAAATCAACAGAAGTCAACACTTTAGCCAGCCCAAAATCGCCTGTTTCAGACAACATATGTATTCGGAAATAGAAGATATTGTCGTCAGTTCTTTCAAGTATTTTTCCTAGTAACTGATTTTATTAGAGCGTACTTACCGATCCGTATATTTTGGTCCTTTGTAAGAAATATATTCGAACACTGAAAAAAAGTATTATTCATGGTGAGCAACCGGCTAGGCTTAACTGAAATGAAATGTGAGTACCAGATAAAGGTTACAAATGTAACAACCTTGACATCTCGATGAAGGATATGATTGGCATGCAAGTAATCAAGCGCCATCAGGAGCTGCAAAAGCCAGACACGGAGTTTCTGCATCCAGAAAAATTGGCATTGCAACGGGGAAATTAAGTAAGCGGAATTTGCGACTACTGAACAAGAAATATTACAGAGTAGTTGAGCACCTCCTCCGAGAAATGGTTGCCGTTATCCTTCTTAATGGCCTCTAGCCTGCAAATGCACAGGGAAAAACAGAGAACCACAATTTCGTTACAGGTTCCAAATTCAGTTCAGAGCTCACTTCACAAGTTACACACATACATGTCCCCTCCCTCCATTAACCGATCACGATGCACACATAGCACCCCTAATGACAACAACAAAAAACACTCATTTCAGACATCGGCGATCACATGAATCCTTCCGTCGGAACATTTTTTTCTTTTTGAAATTTTCAGTAGGAACATTGAAAAGTTGCAAGATAAGATCATAAGAGAAGAGGGGATGACCATGCTCACCTTCTCCACCCAAGAATCTTTGTATTCCACGATGTAAGGGCTCCTTACTTTTGCGATGAGCTCCATCTGCATGAACAAAATGCTGAATTTCATCCAAAGGTCAAACAAACCATGGATCTAAGTTGAATGCTGACATGTGACATGGCACAAAATAGGGAATGAAAGAGACCTGTTGGTGCGCGGATCGCCGGCACCTGACGGTCTGACGGGCAACCCGGATCTTGTTCAAGACATACCTGAAACAAGACAAACTTGAGATTGAGAGATGGTCCAGGGATTGTGGAGAGCAAGCAAGGGTGGAATTGCAATGGAATTGCACCAACCTCTTCCTCTCAACCGTGTGCCCCACCAGGAGCACAGAGCCAAAGGAGCCCTTACCAATCTGCTCCAGCACCTCGTATTGATCCATCTTCTTCTTCTTCCCTAATCTAATTCAGCCCAAATAGCTTCTTCCCTGCCAACGACCCTGCTCGAGGGGAGTTTCATCTCCATGGCGTCCCACAGAGGGAGGCTTGACGATGGCGCGCGTCCTTGTAGGTTGAGGAAGAACCGGTCGTCCTCGAGCAGGACAAGTCCATCCAGGAGACAGAGCCGCACGTGGGGGCTGGTTAGGCTTCGGGGATGAACCGCCGGAGTCGCCGGAGTTGGAAGCGACCGAAGCCCTTGAGCAGCGAATCCAGCCAGATGGGTGGACGTAGCAGCGCGTGGCGAGCACGGGAGGAGTGCTCTGCGCGCTGCCGGAATCGGCCGGCGTAGATGGCGGCGACGGAGAGAGAGTTGGGTGAGTGGGAGGGGCTGATCTGGCCGCCGGCTGAGCCATCTCTCTCTCTCTCGTCCTTGGGTGCGGGTGCGGGGAGATGGCGGCGACGGTTGGGTGGCGCATGCGGAGGAGTGGAGTGGATTGGAGTGGAGGCCGGCGGGGTTGGGAGAGGATGGAGGTGGGAGGCGGCGACGGCTGGAGGCAGGGCCAGTCGACGAACACCCATCCGGCGGCGGCGGCGACAGTGGCGTGAGGAACCCTAGCGCGCGTTTTTCTTTTGGACGGGAGATCGGGAGGAGTAGAGATTTCCTGAGGGCTGGTTTTTTCTTCTGCGGTGCGTGTGTGGGATGGGGTGGGGTGGGGTGGGAGAGGTGACGAAAAAAAACCAGCGAAAATAAACCGTGGATGCTATTCACCAACTCAGACATTAGGAGTAGAGATAGTTGAAGTTTGAGAAATACTCAAGAGTTTTGGGACTGTAAATATTCAAAGAAACAATATTTTTAATGTGAGTACATCATGACCAACATATAATAACATCTCACTCAACGGTGTGACCACCCCAGCTTGAGTCTATCCTTGTGTACCTGCAATCACACAAACGTTGGCGATTTTTTTGTAACATTTATTATCGGTTACAAGTCACTGAAAATGTGACATGGATTTGCACAAGGAAAAGGGTAAGTAATTCAGTCAATCATGATGACTAAAAACTTGGTTAACCTAAGCAAAAGTCTACAAAGTCCTCGTACTACTCCCCCCTTCTATTTCTAAATATGATCCCTTATTGTCATATCCACTACGAAACTAATAACATTTAAGTTATATTTTTAGTATAGAGTCCATGTAGTATAGAGTCGATGTATATATGGGAGTAAGACAACACAAGTGAGCATACTCAGAACAAGGATCCTAATTTGTAACACAAATATGAACATGTATGTACAGGACTCTTCTAAGGTAATAACAGATTTGTGTCTAGGAATGGAGCACATCAATAATAAGAACAAGGCAAAGATAATATTCTTATAAAGAAACTGTACAAGAGTCTTTAAAAAAATATAACAGATGTCTGCTAAACTAAACGACAACTACGCGAATCTATATCGAGTAGTACTCTGAATCTAGTGTTGATTTTTTTATCCAAATCTGAATAACAAGGACAAGATGAGAGATGATTATGTGAACCTCTATATTTTTATATGGTAAGAGTAATACGTGGACCTATATCAGATCTGTGGGAGTCTATACACTTGTATAATTTGTTGATAAGAATATTATATCTATTTCACAGTATTTTCTGGAACTCAAGTGGACAATAGTTTGAAAATGCACAAAGATGTAACTCTGAAGATGCACGAAGATGCACCTTGATTAAACTTATTGTTGACTTCCATTTCTTTTTCTTAACATGTGAAAGCCTCTCTGTTTAGCCTCTCTGTTTTCTGGAAGATCAATGCTTTTTGTTTTATTTGTCTCGAATATTTATTGTACTCAGCTCAGCTTAGCTCCTTGCTGGTTTCTGTCAACTAAGAAAGAAAAAGAAATCCTTGATTTTCTGTGTATACTTGTATGACATATGTTTAGAATGTTTTTGCTTGTAGTGAACAGTTAGATCAAAGAATTCAGGCTGTACAACATGGTTCTAGATGTCCGGGACTAGGTGAACTATGGCAGCTGCTGCTGGTGTTGTATCATGAGGAAAATTCAACCGATCAACAATTGAATTGGACTATATGAACTTGCTACCTGCTGTCGTACAAACGGTGAAGGCTAGTTATACTATTTACTGCTTCTGATGTACTATGTGTTCATAGATTTTACCTGGTTGTACTATGTGTTCACAAATTTACTGTCATTTTGTGAAGTTGGATGTGAAGTTTACCATTGTTACGAAATAGTGTACAATCTGGTGTATAAAGTTCACACATGAAACTTACTACTCTATTGCTTCTGCATGCAGGTTCGTTGGATAATGAAAAAGTCACTGATCCGAAAATGTGGAGCTTAGTTGACGAATTCATTAGTGTTATTTGCTATGTTTTGTTTTATGTCCATGTAATAATTCGGATAAGAAGATTTGTACATGTGACTGTCGTAAAGTGTCAACACTTGATTCCAAATTGGTGTTGGTTATTCTGTTTGCTACACATTCTCTGCCCCCTTCCCAAAGGCACAAATTGTATTACTCCTTTACAAAAACTTTGAAATATACCTGCTCATACTGACGCCATGTCTGACGTGGAGAACGGGGAGCAGCGCACCGCATTGCGCCATTCCTTACCGCCTGCCTCGCCTCCCTGTCCTCAGCACACACGACGCCTGTAACGATGAGTCGGCGCCGCTACGACCATCGAGGTAGTGGAGAAGGTGGTCATGTGCTTTTGCGATCGCCAGCGACACCTGGTACTTGACGGACTTGCCGCGTTGCACCACTCCTGTCGTGCCGCCTACCTTGGCCCCTCTCCTCTGCCGACACGATGGCCCGCAATGAGGAGTCGGCACCGCCGTGGCCACCGAGGAAGTGGAGGTGAACACGTGCCTTCACGATCGTCGGCGGCACATCCTTCTTGAAGGAATTGCCACGTTGTGCCACTATTGTCGTGCCTCCTGGTTGAACGCTCTCTCCTCATCCGAATGGCCAGCAACGAGGAATCAACACTGCCTTGTCCCAAGGTACTGGAGGAGATGGTTGTGTGCCTTCGCGACTGCCGGCGGCACCTCCTGACGGACTTGTGGCGTTGCGCCACTCCTGTTGTGCTGCCTGCCTCACTGTCCTCTCCTTTGCTGACACGATGGTCTACAACAAGGAGTCGATGCTGCCGCGACCACCAAGGTAGTGGAAGAGAGGTGGCAGTATGCCTTTGCAATCATTGGCAGCAGCTCCTCGTTGACGACTTGCCGCGTTGCGCCACTCCTACCACACTCCTCACCTCGACGCCCTCTCCCTAGCCAACACGATGGACCGTGATAAGGAGTCCGCCCCGATGCGACCACCGAGGTAGGTAGTGGAGGATATGGCCGCACGCCTTCGCGGTCGCCGACGGCACCTCCTCCTTGACGGGCTTGTCGCGTTGCGCCACTCCTACCGCACAACCTGCCTGGCCACCCTCTCCTTAGGTGACATGATGGACTGTGAAAAGGAGTTGGCCCCGCAGCGGCCACCGAGGTAGTGGAGGATATGGTCGCACACCTTCGTGATCGCTGGCAGCACCTCCTTCTTGACAGACTTATCACGTCGCACCACTCCTACCGTAACGACTGCCTCACCTTCCTCTCCTCAGCCGACACGATGGCCTGCAATGAGGAGTTGGCGTTGCTGCACGCACTGAGGTAGGGGGGAGGTGGCCGCTCGCCTTCACCTTCTCAAGCGACAACTGCTCCATGATTGAATTGTCGTGCTATGCCACTGCTGTCGTGCAGCCTGCCTCGCCGCACTCACCTCGGCTCACATGATGGTTGTGGGCCGGTAAAGGCGACTCCTCACACGGCGCCCAATTTGGACGGCGCGGATGCGTGTGGGGGACAACTAGTGATGTTGGATATGATGGACGGCAATTAGTGATTTTGGATGACAATTGTACATGTACTCCCCACGACGAGTAAATCAGAATGGAGGGAGTAGGTTAGAACAAGCAAGCTAGGTTTTTTGTTGTTTTTGGATTAACCTTTTTGATTATTTGAGCATTATCAGTATTCATTTTTACATCACCCATATCGCTCTTAGTTTGTACAAACATAGAAAAAACAAGTTCTACTTGACACAAATATATGTACGAGTGCCCGTCACGGGCCATAGGATAATAAGAAAATTTATAATTTGTTTGGCTTTAAATTGTTAAAGAGCCTCGTATTTATTTTTTGGATTCACTCTAATTTTTACCTTTCGCTCCATTCTCTCCCGCCAATAGCGACTAACTTGATAGAAAATTAAATAATACACGCGCTTCATTACCAAGGCCCCACCTGTCATAGAAATCCAAGATGGAGACAAACATAAGTTAAATAGATCGCGATGAGCGCAAATAAAATCGGAAACCTCCCCCATATAAGCACGGTTCCCTTCCTCGTCTCCTACTGGATTCATCGCATGCCGGACGGCCGGTGGCGGAGGCATCATCCCGATCTCATCAAGGTTAGTTCCCGACCCCCTCTCCCACAATTCATCCTCTCTTGCTCCCTACTCTACCGATCTGTTCTCTTAATCAGTCCACATCTCTCACGAGGCAAATATGGCTGCCAGATTCTCCAGATCCGTCTGGTACGTGGTGGCAAACAATCCTGGGAGTTCATGCAGTTGGTGCTCCGCTCCTTATCCTATCTCATTGTTGCAATTCATGCCCTCGGTATTGGTTCTCATCTGTATTTTTCACCCACCAATCAATATATAAAGAAATTAGTTTTTCCGTTTTTGTTTGTGCAGTTACCTCATCACGATTTGTTTTCGAGAACAAACGGACAACACTGGTGCAGGCTCTATCTATTTAGGATGGTGGAAAACATTGACACCTGGACATTAGAAGGGAGGAATAGGATCAAAAATTAAAATAAAGTATGCAAATTACAATAGGTTGTTTTGGAAACTACAGTATATAGCACACGGAGATTTGAATATTAGTATTCAATCCAGGAGAGACACCAAACATAAGAATTTCAATGTGATCCATGGGATGGGCTAATTTCAGACACCGGGCATAAGGATTTGGATATCTCAGTAATAAAATGATGGTAAGTTTTGCAAAGAGTAAACCATTTTCCTGTATAGAAAGTCACATTTTCACTTTCAGATAGTAACAAACTAATAATCATTATTCTGCGAGCTTTTTGTTGCAATTTGTGATCTAGCTTGAGATACCAATTCAAGTTATGTTGCTTGGGGACATTCCACTCTTGTTTACCGGTGAGTTAATTACAGATTTTAGGACCCCTGTTATTCTGTAGTTTGCAGCGACCTCTAGATCTTTTGTGCTCCGGAGTCCAGACTTAAAAGTTACACCCAGGAAAAACACAAGTAATAGTATGTTACACCCAGATCTTTTGCCTTGAGCCTCGCTGTTTCATACACACATTCTGTAAACTCTATTTCAGTGATGGGGATGGTTATCTCACGCTTAACTCTTGGCATTTTATTTCTACTTTTGGTGAGGTGATTGCGATAATGGAGCATGATGAAGCAACTATAATAGCTAAGATTGATTATTCATTGATTGAGCAAAGGAGGTAAGCAGAATAAATCTATTGCTTTTCCGTGTCATAAACGGCATTTGTTTTGCGTGTGGAGGTTGTTGGTCTACCTGTTTGGCAGGCAGAGATAGGTGTCGTGGATCAAATGGACCCCATGTTTTGGCTTGTTTTGGTCCTTAGTCAGTGGAGGCTATAAATGAATCATCTGATGTCTAAGAAATAACTACTAATGATGAAGAAGGCTTCACAGATTGTGATGATCCTGGTGCGGATGAAAATGAAGATGGTAAGTTTGTTGCTCATTCCTTACTAATTCAATATATGCTTATTCATCATCGTATAACATATATAATTCATGGTTCAATATATTCAGTTGAAAATGTAGAAACAAAAGACTATAAGAAGAGGAAGTTGAAATATATTTGGAACCTTCCAAAAGGGAAAATGATAATGGTTCTCTGCAATTACCTTCCAAATAAATTATGCTGCACACAAGATATATTTCCATTACCTTATACAAAATGTTCAAAATATAGTGCACTGTTGTTTATGTATCTACTCTACTGGTCATCTTGCTATCAGAATGGTGTTCAGAACAAAGAAACTTTGCTTAGAATGTCAGTGCACGTCAGGGAGAAAAAACTTGTACTGCAAACAACCTGGTATATTTTCATAATCATATAGAAATATGTGTTCAAACTGTAGTGCTAGCTTGTTGATTTCTTTATACTTCTTTTTTGATACCAGAGTGTTATCCAGACCAAAAACAACAACAAAAGGTGCTAATGCAGCTTATAAGAGTGCTCATGGTGGGTCGCTGAGTTGGTTGGGTGCTAGTGAACTACATGTAAGAGTGCTCAAATTCATTTCATATGTTCCCCTATTTTCTCATTGGTGGTGAGGGTGATTCTGCCAATGGTATCTTTGGTTTTCTCTATCAGGCAGGAACTAAACTATTCTTGAAGAGCCTGAAAAACAATAACATCAACACAACTCTTGCTACACTTGTAAGTTGTGATCCTAATTCAAACTTGATGGTGCTGAAATTAGAAATGAATTATGGGAAGTTCATGTCGATATGACACTTGTGAAAACTGAAAATTTGGTATGGAGTCGCAAAAACTGCAATACTATCGGTAATGCAGAAAAACGAAGATTGCATGGCCTTCAATCTTTGTACGTGACTAATACCTTGACTCTATTACTACTTGCATCATGTCAATGCATTATGTGTTAACAATTCATTTTTTCTTCTTGTTTGTAGATTCAAAAGATAAAGGGATGAGTATATGGGTGCATGGCAAGTATATTGCAATGAGGATGTTGATATTCAGGCGTATGATGATGATGGTGGATTCTTTCAGTTTTAGTGAAGTAGTAGGGATGTTCCTCCGGGATGTTATTCCTTGATTCAGTTTAAAGTTGTAGGGATTTTGATGAATGCTTTCGGTGTAAGTTCCGGTGCCAAGAAAATAGTTAGATTATGCATCACATTTGGATGATGTTCCTCCTGTAATATACACTATTGTAATCCAACCATTTTATATAATATATCATTTCTTCCTATCTTGAGTATATTATCTTTTTTCATAATTATTACTACCATTATGTGGAGCATTAATTTAATTGTTGCTAATTATTTATACATAAAATAATATTATCCGCATTATATATATGTAACAACCCATAAAGTAATGGAAATTCTTCGTAGAAGCAATGGAATTTTGATTCCTGTACATTGAGCACCAACATATATAAGTGTTGTAGAAGTCCGTTTTATCTGTTGTAGTCTTGCAACGCTCCCATTTACGAACGGCAATATAAGCGTTGCATTATGTGCTAGCAACACTGGATAAGGCTACACATCCCAAACCGTTGGTAAAGTCACAAGCAACGCATATATGGACATTTAGATACGGAAAAACGCGTTGCTATATGGGGGTTCATGTTGTAGTGCGGGAGCACGGGTTTTTTCCCTTTCCGAAAGAGGCACGCCTGTGCCTCTCAGGAAGCAAAAAAAGAAGAAGAGAAAACACATTTTTTCAAGGAGGCACAGCCGAGACTCTCGTGAAAGCACATCCATGCCTGTCGTGGAAGCAAAACCGTGACTTTCAGGAAAGGAAAAAAACAGAAAACGCGTTTTTTTTCGGTTCTGAAAGGCACGGTCGTGACTCTTGTGAAAGCACAACCGTGCCTCTTGCGGAAGCAAAACCATGACTCTCGCGAAAGGAAAAAAAAAACAAAAAATGTGTTTTTTTTTTTCATTTTCGAGGAGGCACGGCCGTGACTCTCGCGAAAGCACAACCGTGCCTCTCGCGGAAGCAAAACCGTGACTCTCGTGAAAGAAAGAAAAACAGAAAACGTGTTTTTTTCATTTCTGAGAGACACGGCGGTGACTGTCGCTAAAGCACAACCGTGCCTCTCACGGAAGCAAAACGCGACACTCGCGGGAAAAAAGGAAAACATGTTTTTTGTTTATCGAAAAGCTAAGGAAGACCCGTGGAAAACCGAAACGTCAAAAAACCCGAAAAACCCATTTAAAAGGACAAAAACGCGTGCGGGAAAAAATCCGGAGGGACACCCCGAGCGTGACACGTGGCGAATGGCTGAGAGGGCGCCAAGTGACGGTGATCATTTCGAGACTCCCGAAGGAGCGCTCGTTAACTAGTTGCTCTCCAATCTTCTGGTTTTTATTGCCTCACTAGATCATTGATGGCGCGCGTTGCCGCACCCATCTATAAAAAACTTTATAAATGTTTGTGCAAATCTTGATGGTACAAATACAAGACAAATTGAGTTTCATTGTCTCAATATAGCATACATATATCTTGATATGACATGTCATGACATACTTGTGTAACCTACTCAATGACATTGACGAGTTAGAAACAAAGTTACAACAGATTGTATCTTGTTAGAATAGCAGCCCATTAATCTAAGTATGCATAACCATGAGGCTATGACCTCCCTGGTTCAAAAGCTTCCCAGCAAATACATACTCCACCTACTTAAGGCCGGGGAAGCGCTTGGTTGCCGCATGGTTGAAGGCTTGGAGCAACATGATTACCTGACAAATATAGATGAAACAAATCGCATAAACTAATCAATTATTGGTTGCCTACACAGAACTGATTAGAAGTTCCAAGTGTTTCACTGAAAATAGAAATTTAGTTTATCTAAAGAGAAAGTGCATTTACCACTGTGGTACTGGTACGCTATATGATTTTAAAACAAATTTACAAATGATTGTATCTTCTTAGCATAGCAGCCAATTAATTTAAGTACGCATAACTATGAGGCTATGACTTTCCAGGTTCAAAAGTTTATGTATTGATCAAGGGCAGCACCCCACCCAGTGTTTTTGACCCGATATACGCCGGCTACTTAAGGCTACTTATGTTACTTTGTGCAATAAATAATCACCCTTTACTTTGTCTATCAAGATTGAAGTTTGCATATGTTATTGAAATGTTTTCATCAATGGCTTTAACTCACTCAGTATTTTTTTATATACATTTCTTCTCTTTATTAAACTCACTCAATCTATGTTGTTATAGATACACACATATCTTCCCTTTGATCAGCTACCTTACAGGATTTTGGACTCTTTAGTGTATATATATTTACTGGAACATTGTATTTTTACATTAATTATAGAAGTTTGAAAGAGAAAAAACATTGGAACAATAATAAGGATTATGATTTAAAATAGAAAATAAAGGGGTAAAAGTTCATGAGCATACTCCAGGAAGTTAACAGTTATCATCATACCTTGTTGAGCCCAAACTGCATAAATCCCTGGGATGTTATTCTTCATCGGGAAAAGAAATCAGTTCTCCCACCCTAGAAGGAAAACAAGGAAACTATAATCGTTATTAGTTGGTCACGGTGGATTGTACACTGATTTAGCAACTATATGGATAGGTGTACAGGATGTTGGCCTTATGGCAGAGATATGCTTTTCGACAAGTGGCACAGAAACAGCTAGATTATCTTTCGGCTTATTTGCTCGGATCACCTTTGTATGTAAAAAAATAATACGACCTAGACAGATGCACAACCATAGTTGTTTCATCATTGACAAAATATGACACAAAACTGTGAAGTTGAATTAGCCTCATAATTTATTGTATTTGATAACATTTCAAGCATCACTTGAAAAGCGATCCAACAGTAAATATACCCAAACCGAAGTTAAGCATATGTTTTCACCAGCAGGAAGGAAAAGGCCAAAACAAGGACTGAAATGGCACATTAGTTCCTCGGATGAGATTGAGTGAAAATAACCATTTGTTATATCTGTTCGTAACAAGCAAAAGGGAAATGTGCATTCAGTGCGAGTCCATTCTTAGCAGAAGGACAAAAGATAGAAATGAAGTGTCATATAGGCATTACATATGTTCTCAATAGGAACATGAAAAAAAATAGATGTTGTAGGAGACGGAGAAATCACAGTCTGAAGCTTACATGACAAATGAAGGTCATATTCTTAAATTCACGTGACAACTGCATATAACAGAAGGCAAATGGAAGTGTTAATCTAATGAATGTCAATCAGAAGACATCATGTGCCGTGCAGGCTACTCGATGGCCATAAACTGGAACATATATACGCTCTCACACACAAAAATTGCTTACTAAAAGTGGCATTCAAAGTGTCAAATGATCAGAATGATTACCTCATGGCCCAATGAACCGGAGGGTTCTGTTCATATACATTATCTTCAGGCATTGAACATGAACAGTTCCCATCCATCTGCACATAAGGTGAAGCTGTACATGCATTTATGCATTAAGAACTCAAAGAGAGAATGAATTGGAAGATATAATTCATCTAATTTGAATTTTCTGTGTGTTGCATTTCTACTGGCCATACCAGCTGAGGATACATCATAGACGATATCAAGGTAAAACCACTGCTGCATGAGAACCAAAGATGGTCATCGGCATCAGTACAGTAGAGTAGGGCTGAGAGCCATTGCAATTCGTCAGGGATAAAAATTCCCCAAACGAATATAGCAGAACCACCACCGAGCACTTAGATTGACAGGCCTGGAACTATACAGAGTGAAAAAAACTTGAAAGAAATCGAATTGTGTTCAACCACGGGTAGAGAAGGGATTGTGTGGTAGGATGGAAAAAGCCGCAGCCTGGTTGAAGATGGAGGGGCAACCTGGTGGATCTCAGAATGGTTGCCAGAGGGGATATTGCTGGAAGAATAAGGAGAGAAGATACAACGGGGCAGAAGAGAACAAATCGTAAATAGACCACGAACTATTAGTAACGCACCTCGCCGATTCGGATTCCATTAATGTTCGTAGGAACGGCTGCTTTATTCCCCACCTGAGGAATGACGGATTGATGGCGGGCGAACTCGAACCGCCCGCGATACAGATCGCTACCTTTCGCATCCACCGCATTGATCGTCGTGGCCCTGGTCGTTGGATCGAGCGATCCCCGTGCCGCCTGCATCACGCGGGACACCCGGCGCTCCGATCGATTCCAGCAAGCACATCACCTTGGCTCGATCCCGCACATCCGGTTGATCCAATCGCAGGCCTTGCATCGCCTTGTTTCGATCCAGATGGGCTGACTGAACAGGCCCAATTTACAGGAGGGCTTCATTTCGGCCTGCGGAGCAGCAGCCCATGAGGACAGCTGGGTCAGCATTAACACATGCGTGAGAGATGACTGTAGACATTCGATCAGACGGCCAAAAATGTTAAAATCGTGAAAATGGACGGCCATAATTGCAAATCGCTGTGAGGGCAGCGTTTAGGCTCGGTTATACTGTCCTAAATAAATGTACCCATATCATAACTTTCCTGATATATCCCTAAATAAACTTTCCTGGTATATACAACACACAATCTCACATGCCCATATTAGAATCGAATCACAAATTTCCTAATAGAATAGAAATACTCATCTTAAGCCCCGCCGAGCCCATCTTGTGGTTTTTTATCTCACGTATTGAATCACAACAGAATCAAAACTTTCCTGGTACATCACAATCACTTCCAAAGTACACACACGCCATAGCAGATTCACATCTTTCCTGGTTTTCATTTTCTTGCAGCAAGGCCAACAACCACTAGTAGAAAATAGGGCTTTGGTCCAGGCCTGGCCAGCCCATTAGTCTCGGTTCAGTAACGAACCGGAACCCATGGGGGCATAGGTCCCGGTTGATGAGCCCAGTGGCCGGCCGGGCCTCGTGGGACATTGGTCCCGGTTCATCTATCCCCATTGGTCCCGGTTCAAGACACGAACCGGGACCAATGGTCCTTGCACCAGGCCCACAACCATTGGTCCCGGTTTGTGGCTGGAACCGGGACCAAAGGGTGGCTTTTAGTCCAGGTTTCAGCTACGAACCGGGATCAATGAGGTGCCTATATATACCCCCTCATCCGCGAGCTGACCACTCCACTGCTCTATTTTTTCTGGCCGGCGAGGGGAGAGCTTTGTGGTGCTCTAGCTCACCTCCTCTGCACATGAAGTGTTTTATGAAATGGCCGAGCCACAATATTTAAGCATTCGTCTCTCGAAGCTCCTTGTCCAAGCTCCATTTTCCTCAAGATTTGTCTAGGTTTGCCGGTCCCTCCTGTCCCGTCCCTGTCCTCACCGCCGTTATTCGCCCGCGGCAATCTCGTCACCGGCACCACTGTGCTGAGCCTCTTGTTCTTATCTCTTTCAAAGAAAAAAATGTACTTGTATGATTTAGAAAGATATTTGCATAAGTTTCTTACTTTTATTATTGTTTTGTTATTATATAGTTGACGGTTTTGGTATCCGCCCACGTCGTCCCTCGTCCTGTCTATGATTCGGATGTGGTATATTATCTTTAATTTATAACTATTTGTTTTAGTGTTTATGACAATTATGTCGACCAGCATGACATATATGTTTTTATCTAGGAGTGATGTGAATCGGAATTTCCAACCGACCCTCTTGTGGAGAGGTTAAATTTAGTTGAAAAGGAAAACATTTACTTGAAGAAAAATTTGGAAAAAACTGAGGAGGAGAATATGGAAATGGAGTTGCATGTTGCGGAAGTCGTCGATGATCACAAGATCAAGATGGACCATATTGTCGAGAGGTTAAATTTAGTTGAAGAAGAAAACAATTACTTGAAGGAAAAATTAAAAAAAATTGAGGAGGAGAAGATGATATTGGAGTTGCATGTTGCGGATGTCGTCGATGATCACAAGATCATGATGGATGCAATGTGCTTGAAGATTAGAAAGGTTAGAAAATATGCCATTCATACCGAGGCTTGGTATCATTATGCCGTTGGATCAATTGTTACCTTGGTTGCGATTATGATCGCATTTGTTGTTGCATTGAAATGTTCTACATAGTTTCAATGTATGGTTTAATTAGATGCTCTCGAGAACTATGTATCTACTTTGGTTTTAATGTGATGATGAACCTCTATTAATTTGGTCACTTATCTATCCATGATGTTTTATAATGGTTTTTGACACACTTAATTATATATAATGCACACGGATGAACCGGCAATGGATGTACGGTGACAGACGCACCTCCGAGTTTATTAAGGGCATGCATAATTTTTTCAAAGTGGCTGAGGCAAACAAGCAGAATGGTTTTATGTGTTGTCCATGCCCTAGATGTGGGAATACGAGGTCTTACTCTGACTCGAAAACCCTTCACACCCACTTGCTTTATAAGGGTTTCATGCCACACTACAATGTTTGGACCAAGCATGGAGAAATAGGGGTTATGATGGAAGAAAGCAAAGAAGAAGAGGATGATGACAACTACGTGCCCCCTAAATACGGTGATGCTGCAACAGGGGAAGCTGAAGATAAGAGGAACCAGACGATGTGCGTGATGATGATCTCCGCCTGGTCATTGTTGATTCAAAGAGACAGTGCGAAAGTGAAAAGGAGAAGCTGAAGTTTGATCGCATGTTAGAGGATCACAAAAAAGGGTTGTACCCCAATTACGAAGATGGCAACACAAAGCTCGGTACCGTACATGAATTGTTGTAGTGGAAGGCGGAGAAAGGTGTGACTGACAAAGGATTTGAGAAGCTACTGAAAATATTGAAGAAGAAGCTTCCAAAGGATAATGAATTGCTCGATAGTACGTACGCAACAAAGAAGGCTGTATGCCCTCTAGGATTGGAGGTGCAGAAGATACATGCATGCCCTAGTGACTGCATGCTCTACCATGGTGCATACGAGGATTTGAACGCATGCCTGGTATGCGGTGCATTGCGGTATAAAATCAGAAGAGATGACCCTGGTGATGTTGACGGCGAGCGCCCCAGGAAGAGGGTTCCTGCTAAGGTGATGTGGTATGCTCCTATAATACCACGGTTGAAATGTCTGTTTAGAAACAAAGATCATGCCAAGTTGATGCGATGGCAAACAGAGGACCGTAAGAAAGACGGGAAGTTGAGAGCACCCACTGACGGGTCGCGGTGGAGAAAAATTGAGAGAACATACTGGGAGGAGTCTATAGGTGACGCAAGGAACATATGGTTTGGTTTAAGCGCAGATGGCATTAATCCTTTTGGGGAGCAGAGCAGCAATCACAACACCTGGCCCGTGACTCTATGTATCTATAACCTTCCTCCTTGGCTGTGCATGAAGCGGAAGTTCATTATGATGCCAGTACTCATCCAAGGCCCTAAGCAACCCGGCAACGACATTAATGTGTACCTAATGCCATTAGTTGAAGAACTTTTACAGTTGTGGAATGGACAAGGTGTACGTGTGTGGGACGAGGACAACTAGGAGGAATTTGACCTACATGCGTTGCTGTTTGTAACCATCAAAGATTGGCGTGCTCTCTGTAACCTTTCAGGACAAACAAACAAGGGATACCATGCATGCACGTGCTGTTTAGATGACACCGAATGTATATACCTGGAAAAATGCAGCAAAAATGTGTACCTGGGGCATCGTTGATTTCTTCCGACCAACCATCAATGTCTAAAGAAAGGCAAGCATTTCAAAGGCGAGGCAGAGCACCGGAAGAAGCCCACCATGCGTACCGTTGTTCACGTACTTGCTATGGCAACGATTACACATAATATTTGGAAAGGGTCCCGGCAAACTATCTGTTCCAAATGACGCTGAGGGACGCGCACCCATGTGGAAGAAGAAATCTATATTTTGGGACCTACCCTAATGGAAAGACCTAGATGTCCGCTCTTCAATCGACGTGATGCACGTGACGAAGAACCTTTGCGTGAACCTGCTAGGCTTCTTGGGAGTGTATGTGAAGACTAAAGATACAGCGAAGGCACGGGAGGACCTGCAACGTTTTGCACGAAAAAGACGGCATGCCTCCAAAGCAGTATGAAGGTCCTGCCAGCTACGCTCTTACCAAAGAAGATAAGGAAATGGTCTGTCGCCCTAAAGAGAAAGACGGTTCGGGTGTCCTTAATCTCAAAGTCCAAAATGATGCTTTGCTGCTCAAACTTCTGCACAAATACTACAACCAGATGGACATCCCTTGGGTTAAGTTGATTTGGAGCACCTATTATGTGACCACCATCCCGCATGCTTCGGGTCCTTATGGCTCTTATTGGTGGCATGAACTGATAAAACTCATGCCAATGTGCCTAGGCGTGACCAAGGTTCATATCCGTAATGGTGAGACTGCCCTATTTTGGAAGGACGACTGGTGCAACTGTATCATCGAAGAGAAATTCCCTCAGGCCTTCTCCTATACCTTGTGTGAAGATGCCTCGGTTCGTGGGATGCTTACTATATCCAAAGTCGGTGAAGCCTTTCACCTCCCTCTCTCAACTCAAGCCCATGAAGAGCTTAAGACGATCCAAAGTGAGGTCTCCTCCGCTGCACTCACAGATGGGAATGATGTTTGGACTTGCACTTGGGAATCGTCGATGTTCAAAACTACGCCCTACTACACGTTCTGTTATCGAGAGTTTCAAGTCCACGAAGCGTTTAAATTGCTCTCGAAAGCAAAAAGTGTCCCCAAGATCAAAGTTTTTGGTTGGTTTCTGTTGGTGGACCGTCTCAACGCACGCAACATGCTTAGCAGGAGGCACTACAACATTGGGACCAACCTCGACTGCCTGCTTTGTGGTGAACAAGTGGAAGAAACCCTTGAGCACCTATTCTTTCACTACAACTTTAGCAAACAATGCTGGCTCAAGCTTAACATCACCTGGCCTGCCATGGGAGATCGGTTGCATATGATGAAACACCTAAAGACGAGGAACCAACGCAAAATGGTCATGGACACCTTCCTGGTCGCCGCGTGGAGCCTGTTGAAGGAAAGAAATATTAACTACTTCCGGAAAGTGGCCCCTTCGGTTGACAGTTGTCAAGTCAGGTTTACAAAAGACTTTGCCAACATTGCTCATAGACTCTTTGAAGGAAAAAGACATCTCGTTTCTGCCATCCTAGCCTCTGTTCCCTAGCTAGATTATCATTTTAGCTCTCTGACTACCCCTTCTAGTAGCCTAGAAGACTCCCCCCCACCCCATTGTACATTTGTAAATTTTTCCCATTCTTTTGGGTCTTTAATATATTTATGCAGTAGGACGTAATCCTACTGTCCAAGTTTCAAAAAAAAAAAGAAAGAAGATAAGGAAATCTTCTTTGAATGCCTGCTCACTATGAAGGTCCAGTCTGGCTTCTCGTCGAATATAAAGGGAATAATAAATATGGCCGAGAAAAAATTTCACAACCTAAAGTCTCATGACTGCCACATGATTATGATGCAACTGCTTCCGCTTTCATTGAGGGGGCTTCTACCGGAAAATGTTCGATTAGCCATTGTGATGCTATGTGCATTCCTCAATGCAATCTCTCAGAACGTGATCGATCCAGAAATCATACCAAGGCTAAGGAGTGATGTGGCGCAATGTCTTGTCAGTTTCGAGATGGTGTTCCCACCATCCTTTTTCAATATCATGACACACGTCCTAGTTCATCTAGTCGACGAGATTGTAGTTCCGTGCGTCGTATGTCTACACAATATGTTCCCCTTTGAGAGGTTCATGGGAGTCCTAAAGAAGTATGTCCGTAACCACGCTAGGCCAGAAGGAAGCATCTCCATGGGCCATCAAACAGAGGATGTCATTGGGTTTTGTGCTGACTTCATTCCTGACCTTAAGGATATTGGTTTTCCTCAATCGCGGTATGAGGGGAGATTGACTGGAAAAGGCACACGCTAGAAGGGGCCTCAATAATATGTAGGGACGGATATTCTTTGTCTCAGGCACACTACATAGTTCTATAGAACTCTACTTTGGTGACCCCGCATGTTGATGAACAAAAGAACATTCTGCACTCCAAACACCCGGAGCAGTGTGGCGACTGGATTACATGTGAAAACATTAGGATTTTAGGCAGTTGGTTGCAAACACGTCTCAGGGGTGACAACACTGTTTTTGATAAGTTGTACTCGTTGGCCAAGGGACCATCTTTGACTGTATTGACTTGCAAAGGGTGCGAGATAAATGGGAATACATTTTGCACGATCGCCCAAGATCAAAAGAGCACCAACCAAAACAGCGGTGTCCGCTTTGTTGCAGCAACCAAGAGGGGAAAGGACACATATTATGGTTACAAAGTGGACATATGGGAACTTGACTATGGACATGATTTTAAAGTCCCTTTGTTTAAGTGCAAATGGCTCAATCTGCCAGGAGGCGGGGTACAGGTAGAAACACAATACAGAATGACAACAGTGGATCTGAACAATCTTGGGTACATAGAAGAACCATTCGTCCTAGCCAATGATGTGGCGCAGGTTTTCTATGTGAAGGACTTGTCTACCAAACTGAGAAAAAGAAAAGATAAGGAAGTGAATACATCATACGATGAGCCTAAGCGCAACATAGTTCTTTCAAGAAAAAGAGACATCATGGGAGTGGAGGACAAGACAGACATGTCTGAAGATTATGAAAAGTTTCATGAAATTCCACCCTTCAAAGTCAAGGCTGATCTAAGCACCCTGTAAAACGGTGAAGATTATCCATGGTTACGGCGCAATAAGCAAAGGACACAAGCGAAGAAAAAGTGAAGACTTGATCTCCACAAGTATTATGATGATGCCTTTGATCTAGAATATCACTGCAGTTACATGTGAAGAAATAAAATGCCTTTTGTAACAGATGAGTTTCCGTATGAAACCTTGATACGTCGAAAGAGATTGTCCGTTTTGTACACGAAGTGCATCTAGTTTTTGCCGTAACCCTCTCAACTTTTTAGCACATTCTATGCGGGTGAAATGATGATACCATGCCAACTTTCAACCTCTTCGGAGTTCATTTGAAGTGCTTTTCAATTTCAGGGCCATTTAGCTCAACAAAAAATCAGTAAATGCATGAAAAATAACAAATGAAGTCAGAAAGGGTTGAAAATTGATGATGTGGCTTTGAATGGTGCATTTTAAACACACAAAAAGTCTGGAGTTTAAATAAGTTCAAAAAAATGAAATCCCTTTGTAACAGACGAGTTTCCGTATGAAACCCTGATACCTCGAAAGAGATTGTCCGTTTTGTACACAAAGTGCATCTTGTTTTTGGCATGACCCTCTCAACTTTTTAGCACATGCTATGTTGGTGAAATGATGATACCATGCCAACTTTCAACCTCTTCAGAGTTCATTTGAAGTGCTTTTCAGTTTCAGGGCTGATACGTCTCCAACGTATCTATAATTTTTTATTATTCCATGCTAATATTTATAATGTTTTGGATGTTTAATGGGCTTTGTCATACACTTTTATATTATTTTTGGGACTAACCTACTAACCCAAAGGCCCAGTCCAGATTGCTGTTTTTTGCCTGTTTTGGGTTTTACATAAAAGGGATATCAAACGGAGTCCAAACGGAATGAAACCTTCGAGGGAGATATTTTTGGAGAAAATCACGCACGGGAGACTTGAGAACCACGGAGTAGGGGCCACGAGGTGCCCACGAGGGTGGGGGGCGCGCCCACCTACCCAGGGCGCGCCCCCTGCCTCGTGGGTCCCTCGTGAGTCCCCCGGTGTCCTCCTTCCTCCTATATAAGCCTATGTACCCCGAAACCATTAGAAGTGGAGAGAAAACCCTAGTTCCACCGCCGTAACCTTCTGTTCCCGTGAGATCCCTTCTTGGAGCCTGTTCCGGAGTTCCGCCGGAGGGGGGGTCCATCACGGAGTTCTTCTACATCATCATCATCGCCCTCACCATGAGTTGTGAGTAGTTTAACACAGACCTTCGGGTCCATAGCTAGTATCTAGATGGCTTCTACTCTCTCTCTGGATCTCAATACAAAGTTCTCCCCGGTCAGCGAGGAGATCTATTCGATGTAATCTCTTTTTGCGGTGTGTTTGTCGAGATCCGATGAATTGTGAGTTTATGATCAAGATTATCTATGAGAAATATTTGGTTCTTTTCTGAACTCTTTATGTGTGCTCATAATATCCTTACAAGTCTCTTCAAATTATTGGTTTGGTTTGGCCTACTAGATCTATAGTTCTTTCAATGGGAGAAGTGCTTGGCTTTGGGTTCAATCTTGTGGTGTCCTTTCCCAATGACAGTAGGGGCAGCAAGGCACGTATTGTGTTGTTGCCATCGAGGATAAGAAGATGGGTTTTACATCATATTGCTTGAGTTTATCCCTCTACATCATGTCATCTTGCTTAAGGCGTTACTCTGTTCTTATGAACTCAGTACACTAGATGCATGCTCGATAGCGGTCGATGTGTGGAGTAATAGTAGTAGATGCAGGCAGGAGTCGGTCTACTTGTCTCGGACGTGATGCCTATATACAATGATCATGCGTAGATAGTCTCATAATTATTCGCTTTTCTATCAATTGCTCGACAGTAATTTGTTTACCCGCCGTGGAATATCGCTATCATGATAGAAGCCACTAGAGAACACTATGAACCCCGGGTCTATTCTCAACATATCAATCTACATCTACTTTACCTTAATCCGCTTTTACTTTCTGTTCTTATAAACAAAAATACCAAAAATGTAAACTATCATCTCTATCAGATCTCACTTTTGTAAGTGACTGTAAAGGGATTGACAACCCCTTATCGTGTTGGCTGCGAAGTTCTTATTTGTTTGTGCAGGTGCGAGGGACTCGCGCGTGGTCTCCTACTGGATTGATACCTTGGTTCTCAAAAACTGAGGGAAATACTTACGCTACTGTGCTGCATCTCCATTTCCTCTTCGAGGGAATACAACGCAAGCTCGAGAAGTAGCAAGAAGAATTTCTGGCGCCGTTGCCGGGGAGGCTTACGCAAAATTCATATACCAAGTACCTATCACAAACCTTTATCCTTCGCATTACATTTTTGCCTCTCGTTTTCCTCTCCCCCACTTCACCATTGCCGTTTTATTTGCCTTTCTTCTGCCGTGTGTTTATCGTTCGCTTGCTTCTTGTTTGCTTGTGTGTGTTGGATTGCTTTCTTGTCACTATGGCTTAGAACAATACCAAATTGTGTGACTTATCCAATACCAACAATAATGATTCTATTAGCACTCTGATTGCTCCTATTACCGATGCTGAATCTTGTGAGATCAATGCTGCTTTGCTGAATCTTGTCATGAAAGATCAATTCTCCGGCCTTCCTGTTGGGGAAGGTAGTATTTCAAAAATTCTCCTACGATCACGCAAGATCTATCTACTAGATGCATAGCAACGAGAGGGGAGAGTGTGTCTACATACCCTCGTAGACCGAAAGCGGAAGCGTTTATCAACGCGGTTGATGTAGTCGTGCACCTTCACGATCCGTCCTGATCTAGTACCGGACGTACAACACCTCTTCATTCAACACACGTTAAGCTCGATGACGTCCTCGCCTTCTTGATCCAGCAAGACGGGCGAAGTAGTATATGAGTTCCGACAGCACGACGGCGTGGTGACGGTTGTTGATGAAGAACAATCTCTACAGGGCTTCTCCAAGCACTACAGAAACTAGACTGAGGATAAACTAGAGGGTCGGGGTTGCCGGCACACGGTTTGGTGTATCTTGATGTATTCCAGGTGCTAGCCCCGCCCCTCTATTTATATGTTGAGCCCTGGGGTCGGAACTTGGAGCAAAAGCCTCCTCAAAGTCGGTTTTGCACGAAAGGCAAGAGTCCCACTCGGACTCCAGGACCAAACGCCACAATCCTTGGCGTCTGGCCCACACGCCATGGGCCTCGGCTTCTAGCCCAGGGCCAGACGCCAGGGTGTCCGGCGTTTGGCCCCCTGGCCTCCGCAAAACACCTTTTGCACCGACTTAATGCCCTGTGGGCTTGACCCCTTGGCCTAACCATATCATCCTATATATCAAATTTTACCTCCGAACCATTCCGGAGCTCCTCGTCATGTCCGTGATCTCATCCGGGACTCCGAACAACATTAGGTCACCAACATAGTTTACTCATTCAATACTATATCGTCAACGAAACGTTAAGCGTGCGGACCCAACGGGTTCGAGAACTATGTAGACATGACCGAGACACTTCTCTGGTCAATAACTAATAGCGGAACCTAGATGCCCATATTGGCTCCTACATATTCTACGAAGATCTTTATCGGTCGAACCGCATAACAACATACGTTGTTCCATTTGTCATCGGTATGTTACTTGCCCGAGATTCGATCATCGGTATCTCATTACCTAGTTCAATCTTGTTACCGGCAAGTCTCTTTACTTGTTCCGTAATACATCATCTCGTGACTAACTCATTAGTCATTTGGTTGCAAGGCTTATTATGATGTGCATTACCGAGAGGGCCCAGAGATAGCTCTCCGACACTCGGAGTGACAAATCCTAATCTTGATCTATGCCAACACCACAAACACCTTCGGAAACACCTGTAGAGCATCTTTATAATCACCCAGTTACGTTGTGACGTTTGATAGCACACAAGGTGTTCCTTCGGTATTCGGGAGTTGCATAATCTCATAGTCATAGGAACATGTATAAGTCATGAAGAAAGCAATAGCAGTAAAACTAAACGATCATATTGCTAAGCTAACTGATGGGTCTTGTCCATCACATCATTCTCCTAATGATGTGATCCCGTTGATCAAATGACAACTCATGTATATGGTTAGGAAACATAACCATCTTTGATCAATGAGCTAGTCTACTAGAGGCATACTAGGGACACTCTGTTTTGTCTATGTATTCACACATGTACTAAGTTTCCGATTAATACAATTCTAGCATGAATAATAAACATTTATCATGATATAAGGAAATATAAAATAACAACTTTATTATTGCCTCTAGGGCATATTTTCTTCAGTCTCCCACTTGCACTAGAGTCAATAATCTAGTTCACCGCCATGTGATTTAACACCGATAGTTCACATCGTCATGTGATTAACACCCATAGTTCACATCGCCATGTGACCAACGCCCAAAGGGTTTACTAGAGTCAATAATCTAGTTCACATCGCTATGTGATTAACACCCAAAGAGTACTAAGGTGTGATCATGTTTTGCTTCGTAAGAGAAGTTTAGTCAACGGGTCTGTCACATTCAGATCCGTATGTATTTCGCAAATTTCTATGTGTCTACAATGCTCTGCATGGAGCTACTATAGCTAATTGCTCCCACTTTTAATACGCATCCAGATTGATACTCAGAGTCATCTGGATTAGTGTCAAAGCTTGCATCGGCGTAACTCTTTACGACGAACTCTTTATCACCTCCATAATCGAGAAACATTTCCTTAGTCATGCAGTTACTAAGGATAATTTTGACCGCTGTACAGTGATCTACTCCTGGATCACTATTGTACCTCCTTGTCAAACTCATGGCAAGGTACACAACATGTTTGGTACACAGCATGGCATACATTATAGAACGTATGGCTGAGGCATAGGGAATGACTTTCATTCTCCCTATATTTTGCCGAGGTCGGATTTTGAGTCTTACTCAACTTCATACCTTTTAACTCAGGCAAGAACTCCTTCTCTGACTGATCCATTTTGAACTACTTCAAAATTTGTCAAGGTATGTACTCATTGAAATAACTTATCAAGCGTCTCGATCTATCTCTATAGATCTTAATGCTCAATATGTAAGCAGCTTCACCAAGGTTTTTCTTTGAAAAACTCGTTTCAAACACCCCTTTATGCTTTCCAGAAAATTCTACATCATTTCCGATCGACAATATGTCATTCACATATACTTATCAGAAAGATTGTAGTGCTCCCACTCACTTTCTTGTAAATACAGGCTTCACCGCAAGTCTGTATAAACCTATATGCTTTGATCAACTTATCAAAGTGTATATTCCAACTCCGAGATGCTTGCACCAGTCCATAGATGGATCGCTGGAGCTTGCACATTTTGTTAGTACCTTTAGGATTGACAAAACCTTCTGCTTGCATCATATACAATTCTTCTTTAATAAATCCATTAAAGAATGCAGTTTTGTTATCCATTTGCCAGATTTCATAAAATGCGGCAATTGCTAACATGATTCGGACAGACTTAAGCATCGCTACGGGTGAGAAAGTCTCATCGTAGTCAACTCCTTGAACTTGTTGAAAAACTTTCGCAACAAGTCGAGCTTTGTAAAACAGTAACATTACCGTCAGCGTCGGTCTTCCTCTTGAAGATCCATTTATTTTTGATGGCTTGCCGATCATCGGGCAAGTCAACCAAAGTCCACACTTTGTTCTCATGCATGGATCCCATCTCAGATTTCATGGTCTCAAGCCATTTTGCGGAATCTGGGCTCATCATCGCTTCCTCATAGTTCGTAGGTTCATCATGGTCCAGTAACATGACTTCCAGAACCGGGTTGCCGTACCACTCTGGTGCGGAACGAACTCTGGTTGATCTACGAAGTTCAGCAGAAACTTGATCTGAAGTTTCATGATCATCATCATTAGCTTCCTCACTAATTGGTGTAGGAATCACTGGAACGAGTTTCTATGATGTACTACCTTCCAATTCGGGAGAAGGTACAATTACCTCATCAAGTTCTACTTTCCTCCCACTCACTTCTTTCGAGAGAAACTCCTTCTCTAGAAAGGATCCATTTTTAGCAGCGAATATCTTGCCTTCGGATCTGTGATAGAAGGTGTACCCAACAGTCTCCTTTGGGTATCCTATGAAGACAAATTTCTCCGACTTGGGTTCGAGTTTATCAGGTAGAAGCTTTTTCACATAAGCATCATAGCCCCAAACTTTAAGAAACGACAACTTTGGTTTCTTGCCAAACCACAGTTCATAAGGCGTCGTATCAACGGATTTAGATGTTGCCCTATTTAGCGTGAATGCAGCTGTCTCTGATGCATAACCCAAAACGATACTGGTAAATCGGTATGAGACATCATAGATCGCGCCATATCTAATAAAGTATGATTACGACGTTCGGACACACCATTACACTGTGGTGTTCCGGGTGGCGTGAGCCGTGAAACTATTCCACATTGTTTTAAATGAAGGCCAAAACTCGTAACTTCAAATATTCGTCTCCGCGATCAGATCATGGAAAATTTTATTTTCTTGTTACGATGATTCTCAACTTCACTCTGAAATTTCTTTGAACCTTTCAAATATTTCAGACTTGTGTTTCATCAAGTAGATATACCCGTATCTGCTCAAATCAACAGCGAAGGTGAGAAAATAATGATACGCGCCGCGAGCCTCAACACTCATTGGTCTGCATATGATGTCTACACACGCTTCTATTCTTGTAGACTATGTTGGGGCTCCAAGCGCAGAGGTTTGTAGGACAGCAGCAATTTCCCTCAAGTGGATGACCTAAGGTTTATCGAACTCAGGGAAGTAGAGGTTGAAGATGGTCTCTCTCAAGCAACCCTGCAACTAAGATACAAGAAGTCTCTTGTGTCCCCAACACACCTAATACAACTAGGAGTTGTATAGGTGCACTAGTTCGGCGAAGAGATGGTAAAATATGGATGATAGGAGTGGCAAAGCAAAGTAATATAAATCTGTAATAAAAAGTGCAGCAAGCAAACAAGTGGTAAACATGAGCACAAATGGTATTACAATGGTGGAAACAAGGCCTAGGCTTCATACTTTCACTAGTGGCAACTCCCATCAACATTAACATAGTCTATCACATGATATTTCCCATAAAACATGCAATGGAGACGCACTCGGAGGTCATTCCCTTGTGGTCAAGAGAGGACGAGAATTATGTAGGGCTACAAAAGCACACCTCAGAGTTCGTAGTTCTCAATCTATGGATTTCCCAATGTCACCGCGGCCATCCAAAGAGAGTACCACAATCACCACAACATATCTCCAGGATAGTCAAAGACAAGCACCAAGAGACTCTCAATCTTCAATCAACACACAAAAGAGGAAATCACTCATGAAAATATTCTTCCAATCCATGTCCAATAAACCGCTGTCACCTTGGTCTCGGGGATGATACTAGATAAAGACAAGTGAGTACATCAATTCAATACATAGAGGAAGGGGAAACATCATGGGATCACCCTAGATTAACATAGCCTATGATCACAACGAAGATCACATCATGGGAGAGAGAATTGACCACATAGCTATTGGTCGAAACCTCAGCCCCGAGGAGGAACTACTCCCGCATCATGGAGGGAGGAAGCAACGTCGATGGAGATGAATCCGGGGGCACTTCCACGTCCCGGCAGGATGCCGACACAGGAATTCTGGTCCCCCGAAACTTGGTGGCAATGGCGGCGGAGATCGGAATTGCTTCTGGAGAAAAGGTTTCTGGAATCAGGGTTTTCGCGACGGGAGAATAAATAGGAGGCCAAGTAGGGCACCAGAGGAGGTGGGAGCCCCCTAGGCGCCCACCCGGCGCGGCCAGGGGTGGGGCCGCGCCATCAGGGCGCCTGGGGCCCCTCTGGCCCCCCTCTGGCCCCACTTCTGGCGCATGGAAGCTTCTGGAGCGCTGATTTTTTATATATTTTTCCGGAATTTTTCTGGCAATTTAAGTAATGGGAAAACCTGAAATACAAAAACAGCAGAAAACAGAAGCTGGCACTGGGGTGCACTGAGTTAATAGGTTAGTCCAAATATGATCAAAAGTGTATGAAAGTGTATCAAAAGCATAGCAATATCACCCAAAACATGCATGGATCAAGCAGAAATTATAGATACGTTTGGGACGTATCAACATCCCCAAGCTTAATTCCTGCTCGTCCTCGAGTAGGTAAATGATAACAAGCATAATTTCTGTGGTGACATGCTATCAACCATATAAGAACTTTTTAAGTAAAGCAATCAAGGCATGTAATTCAATTCAAGTCATAACAAGCAAGAGTCTATATTAGCATTGTAACAAGCAACATAAGAACATAAAGGTGCAAGAGCTCTCGCTGTCCGTGACTCGAATGTCTCCAAATGGTGTTTGCGGGCAAGAAAGGGATAGGGATATACGAGAGAGTAAAACATAGTTTTTGTATTGTTGAGAACTTAATCTACTAAAGTTTCACACTTGGTCTTCTTTGGAATCTTATCTTGACTCATCCCCAGACCAGCAGCCAGGTACAAGTCAAAATGATCCACTTCCTTTCGATATTTTGAGCACTCATGCAATGGATGAGCGTAAGCAAGAAAGTTAACACTTATGATGGCAAAGAGAGAAAAATGATGAAGGGGGAAGACAAAAAAAATTGTGAAAGGCTCACATCAATGAGGACAATCATAGGCGAGAGAAAGCCAAATGATAGATATGATGTGAGGAGTAGGGATTGCCATGCAACGGATGCACATATGAGCTAAGGTAAGCTCTCCAATGGAACTAGTGGGGGTGCATCCAACTTGCTTGCTCAAGAAGACGTAGAGCTCTTTTGAGGAGGTTCATCATTGGAATATACAATCCAAGTTCTATTGTGTGAAGGTCCCCACATAGCTATATGCATGAATGATAATCTCTATGGAGTACAAGGTATAAGATGGAGTACGAGTGTGGATCTCTCAAAAGGAATAGTAGTGTGCCCCCTTTTCTCTCTTTTTTCTATTTTTTTTATTTTTTGTGGCCTCAATGGCTCTTTCTATTTAACTCTCATTTGTCCTCTTTGGGATCTTTTGATTTTGTCCTCTTTGGGATCTTTTGATTTGTCCTCTTTGGGATCTTTTCCTCACTTTAGGGGCAACACTCTACAAATTACAAGAAGTATAGAAGATCTTTCACACTTTACAAAAGTACTCAACATAAATAAAATGAAACTATCATGATGTATGCAAATGTATGCCTCTGCCAGTGTAGCAGGATATGCAATGATACTAGCGCGTCATGTAGCAATGATTAGGGCAAGGCCCAACTAGCATGCGGCTCATCGATCAAGCAAAAAACATGTATGACATGAAGATCAAGTCATGAGAAGATGGATGTTGCATGGCAATGTATCTTGGAAAGGCTATGGAAATGCCTTGATAGGTAGGTATGGTGGCTGTTTTGAGGAAGGATATAACGAGGCTTATGATGACAGAGCGTATCGTGCCAAGGATTTGGATGCACCGACGAAGTATGCGCCAACTCTCGAGGTGAGAAAGGGCAATGCACGGTACCGAAGAGGCTAGAAAAATATGGCTAGGTGGAAGTGTAAACTTTCGAATACTCACATTAGTCCGAAGAACTCATGCACTTATTATCGGTAACTCTCAATCTAATTAGGAGGTTCACAAAGAGACAAGTACCCCGAGGAGGAGTGTATGGGGATATGGTTATCCTTGCGCATCCTCGACTCATGGTACGTGAGTGTACTCTAATATTCGATCCCTCCAAAGATTAGTGATCCATCTAGTAGCTAAAGTTCTCAACTATTTTGTAGGTTTTCAAAAATAAACACGGATTGCCCAAAATACGACATCTATCACTAATAGGCTAAAGCTCTTGACACCAAAAGTTCAGACATTACTCATGGCAATACCTCAAAACTATTTCAAGTTACTACTAAAATTAAATAGCAACCTCAATTACCTACTTTAAGTTAAGACACACAACTCAGTGCAACAGGCAAACTCTCTTAACAAGATAAACATGAAAACTCAAGAGAGTTCAACAACCAACTAAACAAAAGCTCTTTAAAAAGAAAAGCATGAAAACTAAGAGCTAAACATGACAGCAGCTATGAAAAGACAAAGAACACACACAACAAAGATAAGCATGAAAATCCTATGTTGTGTTCTAGGTTGAAGTGGAGCGTGTTTCTCTCCCTCACAAAGAAAGCTGGGTTCTAACTTGTTATGAACAGCAAGCAAAGCTAAAGAAAACTAAAAAGGAAACTAAGAGCAAGACGCTCCAAGCATAGCACATAACACATGAAGTGATAATTATAGTGGAACGAAAGACGAAGTGATAATTGTTGATGAAGAAGGGGATGCATGGGGGCATCCCCAAGCTTAGACGCTTGAGTCTTCTTGAATATTTCTTGGGGGTGCATGGGGGCATCCCCAAGCTTGAGCGTTTGACCCTCCTGAATCTTCTTTTATCATCTTCCCTCGCACACTTGAAAAATCCCTTCATACATAACTCATCATAATCTGATTAGCGAGGTTAGTACCCAAAATAAAATAATTTTTCCCTACTGGAAATAAAGATAATCTTGAAGAGCTACTGTTTCTCAAGATTGCCAAAAGGTTTTTGCAAAGAAAAAGCAAGCTCAAGGTTTGCAAAGCGAAGAAAAAGGCAAAACATGACAGAATCTGTGAAAAACAGACCAGCAGGTAGTAAATAATTTTTTCGGGGCACTTCTGCAACTCAAATAAAAAAACTCAGAACAGAAGCTCGAAAGCCAATTGTATAGAGCACGTTGTCAAAAAAATTCAGATCAAAAAGATGATCTGGTGATTTTATTCGAATTTTTCTTTCCAAGGACAGAATCTGTTTTCTGGACAGCATGTCACAACTTTTGAACTTTCTTGCAATCAGTGGCTAAAATTGGCACAAAGCTGAAAAATAAAGATACAATGATGTTGCTACAGTAGTAAAAAACATCAAGACCACTAAAAACTAAAAGAACAAACTGAAAGCAAAGATAACAAGGGTTGTCTCCCTAGAGCTCTTTCTTTATAGCCATAATGATAGGCTTAAGACTTTAATGATGCTCTCGTAGGAATAAGAGTTGAAGAACAAAAGAGAGCATCAAGAAGCAAATACCAAACACATTTAAGCCTAACATGATTCCTATGCATAGGAATATTGCAATAGAATAATTCATTGAAGCACAAAGCAATAAGCATAAGAAGACAAAACAAGTGCAGCTTCAAAACCTTCAACATAAAGAGAGGGAACTTGATATTATTGAAATATCTATAAGCATATGTTCCCTTCTCATAATAATTTTCAGTGAGATCACGAATAAACTCAACAATATAAGCATCACATAAAGCATTGTTACCATGATCCACATGCAAAAAGGTACTCTTACTCTCCACATAAGCATAATCTTTCTCATTGGTAATAGTGGGAGTAGGACTATCATAAACAACTTGAACACTATAGATTAATTGCGTATTAGGAAGATGGTGTTCAACAAGGGAGTAATTCCCTCCATGATTATGACAAGTTTCATAAGGATAATTTCTCCTTATGTCATAGGTACCTTTATAATCACTATAGATTGGAGTTATAACATCATCATAGTAGAGAAGAGCATTATCATTGCTAGCAACTATATTTGTAAACTTGTTGTCTTTATTCTTACCAGCAAAAGAATTATCAATTATCACATCACTAGTGGGTAAAGGATTTGCAATCCTATCATCCCCAAGCTTAGAGTTTCCATATCATCACTTTCAGAGTTGGTACCAAAAAGATTTTCAAGATCATAAGTAGCATTATCATCATTTTCCCAATCACAATAAGTAACATGCATATCATAATCAAAATCTTCTTCAATAGTACCTACGGACGTATCATCAAGATGATAATTAAGGCAATAAACTTCACCTTCTTCTTTAAACATACAACCATTAGGATAAAAGTTGATGGGAGGAATATGCTCAGGCCAGGTTGATACCCATTCTTCTTCCTTCTTGCTCCTCTTCCTCCTCCTCTTCTTTTTCTTCTTCTTCACCTTAGGAGGGAGTGGTTGGAGATGAAGGTTCTCCACATATCCTGGTTTATCATTAGAAACAATAGGGGAAACTTTGGAGAAACTCTCCTTTTTATTAGCAGAAATATAAGAGACATTTTTATACTTTGGTAAAGTTCCCTCCTTTCTAATCTTACTTATGTAATCATTTTTATGGCAATTAACAACACAATAGAGATGGCAATTTTGCAAAGTGTTTTTTATTACTATGGCATTAACATCTAGCCAAAAAGTCTTTTCTGATAACTCTTCACACATCAAAAATAACATAAGCTCATCATAAAGATCAAGGGTGATCATGTTATCACACAACTGGTTAACAATTATGTTTTGAAAGTGCATGCATTGAAAATTAAAATGACCCTCTATACAACAAAGTTCATAAGTAAAAGGATAAAGGTCACACAATTCTCTAGCAATTTCATTTAAATCTTTGACCCAAGTGATTGTTCTTTCATGCTTATGTTGCTTACAATACTTCTCTTCTTCAATCATAGGCCTTTCACAAGGTCTATCCACTCCACAAAAATTAACATGCTTATATAAAATTTCATTTTTAGGATTTGGATCATGCATGTTGCAATCATCATGAACAATTTCATTTTCTTTGCAAATCTCTTTAAAAGGTTCATGATGCTTGATCCAATCCTCCTTAGGCATATTAAGATGTGAAGCAAAAGATTTGAGGAAATCAACAAGGAGTTGAGAATCAAGCCCAAACTCAGCACTAAACTTATTAAAACTTGTAGTTTCAACAAAGGACTTAATGCAAACATAGTCATAAATTATACCTGACTCTTTACCTTTGTCGATCTCCCAATCTTCAGTGTTGCGTTGAATTCTTTCAAGGAGTTCCCATTTAGCATCAATCTTTTCGTTTGTGAAAGAACCCATAGAGGAAGCATCGAGCAAATCTTTATCCTGTCGAGAGAGCCTCGCATATAAATTAGTAATAATCATATCTTTGGGGATCCCATGGTTAGGACATTTTAGCATTAACGTTTTCAGTCTCCCCCAAGCTTGAGCTATGCTCTCTCCGTCATGAGGATAGAAATTATAAACATAATTCCTATTCTCATGGACTTCATGAAGAGGATAAAACTTGGAGTAAAAGAGAGACTGGATCTCTTCCCAATCCAGCAGGTGAGAGTCATCTAGTAGCCTATACCATTCCAATGTTTTCCTTTCAGTGACAAGGCAAATAATTTCCTCATGACTCCATCTCTTGTCAAACCTGAAATCTTAAACAACTCACAAAGTTCTGTAAGTTTCAACAAATGAATACTAGGATTGACTGTCCCATCATAACAATCATTCCTAATTATTTCAATTATCCCAAGTGGTATTTGGAACGGGATACATTCAGTAGGTGGAGGAAACTTCTCTACCACGGGTGTGGTAAAGCGGCCCTCCCCAAGCAGCGAACTAAGAGTGCGGTTTTCCATAAACATAACTAGTGAAACTAAAAACAAGAAACGAAAAGATTTAATTGCAAAATCTAAAGATATATCTTCAAACACTTACTTCCCCGGCAACGGCGCCAGAAATAGCTTGATGTCTACACACACTTCTATTCTTGTAGACTATGTTGGGCCTCCAAGCGCAGAGGTTTGTAGGACAACAGCAATTTCCCTCAAGTGGATGACCTAAGGTTTATCGAACTCAGGGAAGTAGAGGTTGAAGATGGTCTCTCTCAAGCAACCCTGCAACTAAGATACAAGAAGTCTCTTGTGTCCCCAACACACCTAATACAACTAGGAGTTGTATAGGTGCACTAGTTCGGCGAAGAGATGGTAAAATATGGATGATAGGAGTGGCAAAGCAAAGTAATATAAATCTGTAATAAAAAGTGCAGCAAGCAAACAAGTTGTAAACGTGAGCACAAATGGTATTGCAATGGTGGAAACAAGGCCTAGGCTTCATACTTTCACTAGTGGCAACTCCCATCAACATTAACATAGTCTATCACATGATATTTCCCATAAAACATGCAATGGAGACGCACTCGGAGGTCATTCCCTTGTGGTCAAGAGAGGACGAGAATTATGTAGGGCTACAAAAGCACACCTCAAAGTTCGTAGTTCTCAATCTATGGATTTCCCAATGTCACCGCGACCATCCAAAGAGAGTACCACAATCACCACAACATATCTCCCGGATAGTCAAAGACAAGCACCAAGAGACTCTCAATCTTCAATCAACACACAAAAGAGGAAATCACTCATGAAAATATTCTTCTAATACAAGTCCAATAGACCGCTATCACCTTGGTCTCGGGGATTATACTAGATAAAGACAAGTGAGTACATCAATTCAATACATAGAGGAAGGGGAAACATCATGGGATCACCCTAGATTAACATAGCCTATGAACACAACGAAGATCACATCATGGGAGAGAGAATTGACCACATAGCTACTGGTAGAAACCTCAGCCCCGAGGAGGAACTACTCCCGCATTATGGAGGGAGGAAGCAACTTCGATGGTGATGAATCCGGGGGCACTTCCCCGTCCCGGCAGGATGCCGGCACAGGAATTCTGGTCCCCCGAAACTTGGTGGCGATGGCGGCGGAGATCGGAATTGCTTCTCGAGAAAAGGGTTCTGGAATCAGGGTTTTTGCGACGGGAGAATAAATAGGAGGCCAAGTAGGGCACCAGTGGAGGTGGGAGCCCCCCAGGCGGCCCCCCGGCACGGCCAGGGGTGGGGCCGCGCCATCAGGGCGCCTGGGGCCCCTCTGGCCCCCCTCTGTCCCCACTTCTGGCGCATGGAAGCTTCTGGAGCGCTGATTTTTTATATATTTTCCCGGAATTTTTCTGGCAATTTAAGTAATGGGAAAACCTGAAATACAAAAACAGCCGAAAACAGAAGATGGCACTGGGGTGCACTGAGTTAATAGGTTAGTCCAAATATGATCAAAAGTGTATGAAAGTGTATCAAAAGCATAGCAATATCACCCAAAACATGCATGGAGCAAGCAGAAATTATAGATACGTTTGGGACGTATCAGTATACATTAGTATGTATGATTTCCAGCAAGTCAATTGCTCGCTCCATTGTTCTGGAGAACGGAGTTTTAGTCATCTTGCCCATGAGGCATGGTTCGCAAGCACCAAGTGATTCATAATCAAGTGATTCCAGAAGTCCATCACTATGGAGTTTCTTCATGCACTTTACACCATTATAACCTAAATGACAGTGCCACATATAAGTTGCACTATCATTATTAACCTTGCATCTTTTGGCTTCAATATAATGAATATGTGTATCACTACGATCGAGATCCAACAAACTATTTTCATTGGGTGTATGACCATCGAAGGTTTTATTCATGTAAACAGAATAACAATTATTCTATGACTTTAAATGAATAACTGTATTGCAACAAATATGATCAAATCATATTCATGCTCAACGCAAATGCCAAATAACATTTATTTAGGTTTTACACTAATCCCGAAAGTGTAGGGAGTGTGCGATGATGATCATATCAATCTTGGAACCACTTCCAACACACATCGTCACTTCACGTTTAACTAGTCTCTGTTCATTCTGCAATTCTCGTTTCGAGTAACTAATTTCAACAACTGAACCGGTATCAAATACCCAAGGGTTGCTATGAACACTAGTAAAGTACACATCAATAATCTATATATCAAAATATACCTTTGTTCACTTTGCCATCCTTCTTATCCGCCAAGTATCTAGGGCAATTCCACTTCCAGTGACCATTTCCTTTGCAGTAGAAGCACTTAGTTTCAGGCTTGAGTTTAGCTTTGGGTTTCTTCATGGGTGTGACAACTTGCTTGTCATTCTTCTTGAAGTTCCCCTTCTATCACTTTGCCCTTTACTTGAAACAAGCGGTCTTATTAACCATCAACACTTCATGCTCTTTCTTGATTTCTATCTTCATCGAATTCAGGATCGCGAAGAGCTCGGGAATTACCTTCGTCATCCCTTGCATATTATAGTTCATCACGAAGTTCTACTAACTTGGTGATAGTGACTAGAGAACTTTGTCAATTACAATCTTATCTGGAAGAATAACTCCCACTTGATTCAAGTAATTGTAGTACCCAGACAATCTGAGCACATGCTCACTGGTTGAGCTATTCTCCTCCATCTTGTAGGCAAAGTACTATCAGAGGTCTTATACCTCTCGACACGGGCATGAGTATGAAATACTAATTTCAACTATTGGAACATCTTATATGCTCCGTGGCGTTCAAAATGTTTTTGAAGTCCCGGTTCTAAGCCGTAAAGCATGGTGCACTTAAACTATCAAGTAGTCATCATACCGAGCTTTTGTCAAAACGTTCATAACGTCTGTATCTGCTCCTGCAATAGGTCTGTCACCTAGCGGTGCATCAAGGACATAATTCTTCTGTGCAGCAATGAGGATAATCCTCAGATCACAGAACAATTCCACATCATTGCTACTAACATCTTTCAACTTAATTTTCTCTAGGAACATATAAAAAATAAATGTGGAGCAACATCACGAGCTATTGATCTACAACATAGATATGCTAATACTACCAGGACTAAGTTCATGATAAATTAAAGTTCAATTTAATCGTATTACTTAAGAACTCCCACTTAGATAGACATCCCTCTAGTCATCTAAATGATCACGTGATCCAAAGCAACTAAACCATGTCCGATCATCACGTGAGATGGAGTAGTTTTCGATGGTGAACATATTATGTTGATCATATCTACTATATGATTCACGCTCGACCTTTCGGTCTCCAGTGTTTCGAGGCCATATCTGCATATGCTAGGCTCGTCAAGTTTAACCCGAGTATTCTGCGTGTGCAAAACTTGCTTACACCCGTTGTATTTGAACGTAGAGCTTATCACACCCGATCATCACATGGTGTCTCAGCACGAAGAACTTTCGCAACGGTGCATACTCAGGGAGAACACTTGTACCTTGAAATTTTGTAAGGGATCATCTTATAATGCTACCGTCGTACTAAGCAAAATAAGAAGCATAATAAGATAAACATCACATGCCATCAAAATATGTGACATGATATGGCCATCATCATCTTGTGCTTTTGATCTCCATCTTGAAAGCACCGTCATGATCACCTTTGTCACCGGAGCGACACCTTGATCTCCATCATAGCATCGTTGTCGTCTCGCCAACTATTGCTTCTACGACTATCGCTACCGCTTAGTGATAAAGTAAAGCAATTAAATGGCGATTGCATTTCATACAATAAAGAGACAACCATATGGCTCCTGCCAGTTGCCGATAACTTTACAAAACATGATCATCGCATACAATAACGTATAACTCATCATGTCTTGACCATATCACATCACAACATGCCCTGCCAAAATAAGTTAGACGTCCTCTACTTTGTTGTTGCAAGTTTTACGTGGCTGCTACGGGCTTTAGCAAGAACCGTTCTTACCTACGCATACAAAACCACAACGATGTTTCGTCAAGTATGTGTTGTTTTAACCTTCACAAGGACCGGGCGTAGGCACACTCGATTCAGCTAAAGTGAGAGAGACAGACACCCGCCAGTCACCTTTAAGAAACGAGTGCTCATAACGGTGAAAACAGTCTCGCGTAAGCCTACGCGTAATGTTGGTACGGGTCGCTTCATCTCACAATACCGCCGAAGCAAAGTATGACATGCTGGTAAGCAGTATGACTAGTATCGTCCATAACTCACTTGTGTTCTACTCGTGCATATCATCTACGCATAGACCTGGCTCATGATGCCACTGTTGGGGAACGTAGTATTTCAAAAATTCTCCTACGATCACGCAAGATCTATCTACTAGAAGCATAGCAACGAGAGGGGAGAGTGTGTCTACATACCCTTGTAGACCGAAAGCGGAAGCGTTTATCAACGCGATTGATGTAGTCGTGCACCTTCACGATCCGTCCCGATCTAGTACCGAACGTACGGCACCTCCGCGTTCAGCACACGTTCAGCTCAATGACGTCCTCGCCTTCTTGATCCAGCAAGACGGGCGAAGTAGTATATGAGTTCCGACAGCACGACGGCGTGGTGACGGTTGTTGATGAAGAACAATCTCTGTAGGGCTTCTCCAAGCACTACAGAAACTAGACGAAGGATAAACTAGAGGGTCGGGGTTGCCGGCACATGGCTTGGTGTATCTTGATGTGTTCCAGGTGCTAGCCCCGCCCCTCTATTTATATGTTGAGCCCTGGGTCGAAACTTGGAGCAAAAGCCTCCTCAAAGTCGGTTTTGCACGGAGTCCCACTCGGACTCCAGGACCAAACGCCACAATCCTTGGCGTCTGGCCCATACGCCATGGGCCTCGGCGTCTGGCCCAGGGCCAGACGCCAGGGTCTCCGGCGTTTGGCCCCCTGGCCTCCGCAAAACACCTTTTGCACCGACTTAATGCCCTGTGGGCTTGACCCCTTGGCCTAACCATATCATCCTCCGGACCATTCCGGAGCTCCTCGTCATGTCCGTGATCTCATCCGGAACTCCGAACAACATTCGGTCACCAACATACATTACTCATTCAATACTATATCGTCAACAAAACGTTAATCGTGCGGACCCTACGGGTTCGAGAACTATGTAGACATGACCGAGACACTTCTCTGGTCAATAACCAATAGCGGAACCTGGATGCCCATATTGGCTCCTACATATTCTACGAAGATCTTTATTGGTCGAACCGCATAACAACATACGTTGTTCCCTTTGTCATCGGTATGTTACTTGCCCGAGATTCGATCGTCGGTATCTCAACACCTAGTTCAATCTCGTTACCGTCAAGTCTCTTTACTCGTTCCATAATACATCATCTCGTGACTAACTCATTAGTCATTTGCTTGCAAGGCTTTTTATGATGTGCATTACCGAGAGGGCCCAGAGATACCTCTCTGACACTCGGAGTGACAAATACTAATCTTGATCTATGCCAACACCACAAACACCTTCGGAAACACCTGTAGAGCATCTTTATAATCACCCAGTTACGTTGTGACGTTTGATAGCACACAAGGTGTTCCTCCGGTATTCGGGAGTTGCATAATCTCATAGTCATAGGAACATGTATAAGTCATGAAGAAAGCAATAGCAGTAAAACTAAACGATCATAGTGCTAAGCTAACTGATGGGTCTTGTCCATCACATCATTCTCCTAATGATGTGATCCCGTTGATCAAATGACAACTCATGTATATGGTTAGGAAACATAACCATCTTTGATCAATGAGCTAGTCTAGTAGAGGCATACTAGGGACATGCTGTTTTGTCTACGTATTCGCACATGTACTAAGTTTCCGGTTAATACAATTCTAGCATGAATAATAAACATTTATCATGATATAAGGAAATATAAAATAACAACTTTATTATTGCCTCTAGGGCATATTTCCTTCAGTCTCCCACTTGCACTAGAGTCAATAATCTAGTTCACATCGCCATGTGATGTAACACCGATAGTTCACATCGTCATGTGATTAACACCCATAGTTCACATCGCCATGTGACCAACACCCAAAGGGTTTACTAGAGTCAATAATCTAGTTCATATCGCTATGTGATTAACACCCAAAGAGTACTAAGGTGTGATCATGTTTTTCTTCGTGAGAGAAGTTTAGTCAACGGGTCTGTCACATTCAGATCCGTATGTATTTCGCAAATTTCTATGTGTCTACAATGCTCTGCATGGAGTTACTGTAGCTAATTGCTCCCACTTTTAATACGCATCCAGATTGATACTTAGAGTCATATGGATTAGTGTAACTCTTTAATACGCATCCAGCTTGCATTGACGTAACTCTTTACGACGAACTCTTTATCACCTCCATAATCGAGAAACATTTCCTTAGTCATGCAGTTACTAAGGATAATTTTGACCGCTGTACAGTGATCTACTCCTGGATGGAGCTACTGTAGCTAATTGCTCCCACTTTTAATACGCATCCAGCTTGCATTGGCGTAACTCTTTACGACGAACTCTTTATCACCTCCATAATCGAGAAACATTTCCTTAGTCATGCAGGTACTAAGGATAATTTTGACCGCTGTACAGTGATCTACTCCTGGATCACTATTGTACCTCCTTGTCAAACTCATGGCAAGGTACACAACATGTTTGGTACACAGCATGGCATACTTTATAGAACCTATGGCTGAGGCATAGGGAATGACTTTCATTCTCTCTATATTTTGCCGAGGTCGGATTTTGAGTCTTACTCAACTTCATACCTTTTAACTCAGGCAAGAACTCCTTCTCTGACTGATCCATTTTGAACTACTTCAAAATTTGTCAAGGTATGTACTCATTGAAAAAACTTATCATGCGTCTCGATCTATCTCTATAGATCTTAATGCTCAATATGTAAGCAGCTTCACCAAGGTCTTTCTTTGAAAAACTCCTTTCAAACACCCCTTTATGCCTTCTGAATTTGATACTAGTGTTAAGGAGTTTATGATCTCGCAAAATAATTTCAATGCTATGCTTGAAGAGAAATTGCATAAGATTGATGAATTGGCTAGAAGTGTGGATAGAATTACTCTTGATGTTGATTCTTTGAAACTTAGATCTATCCCACCTTAGCATGATATCAATGAGTCTCTCAAATACATGAGAATTTCCATTGATGAATGCAAAGAAAGAACCGCTAGGATGCGTGCTAAAATAGAGAATTATATTAGAGCGTGTTCTTCTAGTTATCATGAAAATAAAGATGAAGATCTGAAAGTTATTGATGTGTCTCCTATTAGATTCTTGTTTTCTAGTATAAATCTTGATAAAGATAGGATTGGAGATGACTCTGCTTTAAGGTGTCCCAATGATTTGGAGTTTTTAGATCTTGATGCTAAAATTGTTAAAAGTGGGAGTGAAGATATTAAAACTTTGCATAGTGATGAACCCACAACTTTGGATTTCAAGGGATTCAATTATGACAATTGCTCTTTGATTGATTGTATTTCCTTGTTGCAATCCGTACTAAATTTTCCACATGCTTATAGTCAAAATAAAGCTTTCACCAAACACATAGTTGATGCTTTGATACAATCTTATGAAGAAAAACTTGAGTTGGAAGTTTCTATGCTTAGAAAGCTTTATGATGAGTGGGAATCTACTATTAAAATAAAAATAAAACATCATGAATGCTATGCTTTGTGTGACTTGGGTGCAAGTGTCTCCACTATCCCAAAAACTTTGTGTGATTTGCTAGGGTTCCATGAGCTTGATGATTGTTCTTTAAATTTGCATCTTGCGGATTCCACTATTAAAAAACCTATGGGAAGAATTAATGATGTTCTTATTGTTGCCATTAGGAATTATGTGCCCATAGATTTCATTGTCCTTGATATATATTGCAATCCTTCATGTCCTATTATTATTGGTAGACCTTTCCTTAGAACGATTGGTGCAATTATTGATATGAAGGAAGGAAATATTAGTTTCCAATTTCTGTTAAGGAAAGGCATGGAACACTTTCCTAGAAAGAAAATCAAATTACCATATGAATCTATCATGAGAGCCACTTATGGATTGCCTTCTAAGGATGGCAATACCTAGATTTATCCGTGTACTGTGCCTAGCTAGGGGCGTAAAACGATAGCACTTGTTGGGAGAAAACCCAATTTTACATTTTTTGTTTTTACTACTGTTAGGGAATAAATATTGCATCTAGCTTTTGTTTAGTGTTTGTGCCAAGTAGAACATTTGGGAAGATTTGTGTGAAGTTTATATGATCTTGCTGTGAAAAATAGAATCGTTAGCGCTCGCTAGAATGGTCATCAGATTTTACTGGAGCGTGTTATTTAATTGATTTTTGAAGATGATTAATAGAAAAATTCCTCACGTTTACCAATTTAGTTTGAATTTTTTGGAGTTACAGAAGTATGCGAAACCTGCAGATTACTACAGACTATTCTGGTTTTGACAGATTCTGTTTTTCGTGTGTTGTTTGCTTATTCCAATGCATCTATGAGTAATATAGGGAAGTATGAACCATAGATAAGTTGGAATAAAGTAGGTTTATCACTAATATAAACAAAGAATGAATTAATTGCAGTACCTTTGAGTAGTGGTTTGCTTTCTTATACTAACGGAGCTCACGAGATTTTTGTCTAAGTTTTGTGTTGTGAAGTTTTCAAGTTTTGAGTATTGCTTTGATGGACTATGGAACAAAGAGTAGCAAGGGCCTAAGCTTGGGCACCCCAAGTAAAATTAAAGGACAATCAAAAGCCTAAGCTTGGGGATGCCCCGGGAAGGCATCCCCTCTTTCGTCTTCATCCATCGGTAACTATACTTGGAGCTATATTTTTATTCACCACATGATATGTGTTTTGCTTGGAGCGTCTTGTATAATTTGAGTCTTTTCTTGTTAGTTTGTCACAATCATCCTTGCTGGACACACCTATTTGAGTGAGTTAAATATGGCCTAGGAATTGATAGAACAAGCTATGTGCTTCACTTATATCTTTTGAGTTGAATAGTTTTTGCTCTAGTGCTCCATTTATATCTTTTAGAGCATGGTGGTGATAATATTTTGAAGAAATTGTTGAACTCTCATGCTTCACTTATATCTATTTGAGAGTCTATTAAAACATCATGGTAATGTGTTTAGGCTATAAAACTAGTCTTCACATGATAGACATCCAATGTCAATGTAGTAAAAACTTTCACACTAAGCGCATTGAATATGATGAGAAGTTGGATGCTTGATAATTGTTTTGAGATATGAGGATAGTGATATTAGAGTCATGCTAGTGGAGTTATTATGAAATTGAGAAATACTTGTGTTAAGGTTAGTGATTCCCGTAGCATGCACGTATGGTGAACCGCTATGTGACGAAGTTAGAGCATGAGGTATTTGTAAAGTGTCAACCTTTGTGTGGAGGTCGGGGCGCACGATGGTTAACTCCTACCAACCTCCCCCCTAGGAGCATGCGTTGATTGCTTTGTTTTGATGACTCGTAGATTTTTGCAATAAGTATATGAGTTCTTATGACTAATGTTGAGTCCATGGATTATACGCACTCTCACCCTTCCACCATTGCTAGCCTCTCTTGTACCGCGCAACTTTCACTGGTACCATAAACCCACTATATATCCTTCCTCAAAACAGCCACCATATTATTCCTCAAAACAGCCACCATACCTACCTATCATGGCATTTCCATAGCCATTCCGAGATATATTGCCATGCAACTTCCACCATTCCGAGCATATGACACGCTTCTTATTGTCATATTGCCATGCATGATCATGTAGTTGACATCGTATTTGTGGCAAGGCCACCATGCATAAATTTTCATACATGTCACTCTTGTTTCATTGCACATCCACGTACACCGCCGGAGGCCTTCATATAGAGTCATACTTTGTTGTAGTATCGATTTGTAATATCGAGTTGTAATGAAAGTGTGATGATCATCATTATTAGAGCATTGTCCCATGGGAGGAAAGGCTAAATCAATAAAGCCCCTCCGCAAAAAAAGAAAAAAAAGAAAGGCCAAAGAAAAAAAGAAAGTCCCAAAAAAGAAAAAAACAAGAAAAAAAGGGACAATTGCTACTATCTTTTTTTCCACACTTGTGCTTCAAAGTAGCACCGTGTTCTTCATGATAGAGAGTCCCATGCTTAGTCACTTTTATATACTAGTGGGAATTTTCATTATAGAACTTGGCTTGTATATTCCAACAATGGGCTTCCTCAAATGCCCTAGGTCTTCATGAGCAAGCAAGTTGGATATACACCCACTAGTTTCTTTTGTTGATATTTCTTATATTTTTAGCTCTTGTGCATCCGTTGCATGGCAATCCCTACTCACTCACATTGAGATCTATTGATGGGCATCTCCATAGCCCGTTGATACGCCTAGTTGATTGGAGACTATATCCCTCCTTTTTGTCTTCTCCACAACCACCTCTCTATTCCACCCATAGTGCTATGTACATGGCTCACGCTCATGTATTGCGTGAAAGTTGAAAGGTTTGAAAGAATAGAGTATGAAAACAAGTGTTTGGCTGAAATCGGGGTTGTGCATGCTATGAATATTTTGTGTGATGAAGAGGGAGCAAAGCCAGACTATATGATTTTGTAGGGATAACTTTCTTTAGCCATAGTATTTTGAGAAGACATGATTGCTTTGTTAGTATGCTTGAAATATTATTATTTCTTATGTCAATATAGACTTTTATCTTGAATCTTTCAGATCTGAACATTCATGCCACAATTAAAAGAATTACATTGAAAAACTATGTTGGTTAGCATTCCACATCAAAAATTCTGTTTTTTTTCATTTACCTACTCGAGGACGAGTAGGAATTAAGCTTGGGGATGCTTGATACGTCTCCAACGTATCTATAATTTTTGATTGTTCCATGCTATTATTTATAATGTTTTGGATGTTTAATGGGCTTTGTCATACACTCTTATATTATTTTTTGGACTAACCTACTAACCCAAAGGCCCAGTCCAGATTGCTGTTTTTGCCTATTTTAGGGTTTTACAGAAAAGGGATATCAAAGGGATTCCAAATGGAATGAAACCTTCGGGAGATATATTTTTGGAGAAAATCACGTACGGGATACTTGAGAACCACGGGGTAGGGGCCACGAGGTACCCACGAGGGTGGGGGGTGCGCCCCCTGCCCAGGGCGCACCCCCCTGCCTCGTGGGTCCCTCGTGAGTCCCCCGGTGTCGTCCTTCCTCCTATATAAGCCTACGTACCCCGAAACCATCAGAAGAGGAGAGAAAACCCTAGTTCCACCACCGTAACCTTCTGTTCCCGTGAGATCCCATCTTGGAGCCTGTTCCGGAGCTCCGTCGAAGGGGGGATCCATCACGGAGTTCTTCTACATCATCATCATCGCCCTCACCATGAGTTGTGAGTAGTTTACCATAGACCTTCGGGTCCATAGGTAGTATCTAGATGGCTTCTTCTCTCTCTCTGGATATCAATACAAAGTTCTCCTCGGTCTTCGAGGAGATCTTTTCGGTGTAATCTCTTTTTGCGGTGTGTTTGTCGACATACGATGAATTGTGAGTTTATGATCAAGATTATCTATGAGAAAATTTTTGTTCTTTTCTGAACTCTTTATGTGTGCTCATAATATCCTTGCAAGTCTCTTCGAATTATTGGTTTGGTTTGGCCTACTAGATCTATAGTTCTTGCAATGGGAGAAGTGCTTGGCTTTGGGTTCAATCTTGCGGTGTCCTTTCCCAGTGATAGTAGGGGCAACAAGGCACCTATTGTATTGTTTCCATCGAGGATAAAAAGATGGGGTTTACATCATATTGCTTGAGTTTATCCCTCTACATCATGTCATCTTGCTTAAGGCGTTACTCTGTTTTTATGAACTCAATACACTAGATGCATGCAGGATAGCGGTCGATGTGTGGAGTAATAGTAGTAGATGAAAGCAGGAGCCGGTCTACTTGTCTCGTACATGATGCCTATATACAATGATCATGCCTAGATAGTCTCATAATTATTCTCTTTTCTATCAATTGCTCGACAGTAATTTGTTTACCCTCCATAGAATATCGCTATCATGCGAGAAGCCACTAGAGAACACTATGGCCCCCGGGTCTATTCTCAACATATCAAACTACATCTACTTTACCTTTTTCCGCTTTTACTTTATGTTCTTATAAACAAAAATACCTAAAATATAAACTATCATCTCTATCAGATCTCACTTTCGTAAGTGACCGTAAAGGGATTGATAACTCTATATCGCGTTGGCTGCGAAGTTCTTATTTGTTTGTGCAGGTGCGAGGGACTCGCGCGTTGTCTCCTACTCGATTGATACCTTGGTTCTCAAAAACTAAGGGAAATACTTACGCTACTGTGCTGCATCTCCCTTTCCTCTTCGAGGGAATACAACGCAAGCTCGAGAAGTAGCAAGGGCCATTTAGCTCAAAAAATCAGTAAATGCATGAAAAATAACAAATGAAGTCAGGGTTGAAAATTGATGATTTGGCTTTGAATGGTGCATTTTGAACACACAAAAAGTCTGGACTTCAAATAAGTTCAAAAAAATGAAATCTCTTTGTAACACACGAGTTTTCGTATGAAACACTCACACTCTGAAAGAGATTGCCATTTTGTACACGAAGTGCGTCTAGTTTTTTCCGTAACCCTCCAAACTTGTTAGCACATGCTATGTGGGTAAAATGATGATACCATGCCAAGTTTCTATCTCTTCAGAGTTCATTTTAATTGATTTTCAATTTCAGGGCCATTTAGCTCAAACAAATCAGTAAATGCATGAAAAATAACAAATGAAGTCAGAAAGGGTTGAAAATTGATGATTCGGCTTTGAATGGTGCATTTTGAACACACAAAAAGTCTGGAGTCCAAATAAGTTCAAAAAAATGAAATCCCTTTGTAACAGACGAGTTTTCGTTCGAAACCCTGAAACTTCAAAAGAGATTGCCCGTTTAGTACACGAAGTGCATCTATTTTTTGCCGTAACCCTCTCAACTTTTTAGCACGTGCTATTTGGGTGAAATGATGATACCATGCCAACTTTCAACCTCTTCAGAGTTCATTTAAGTGCTTTTCAATTTCAGGGCCATTTAGCTGGAAAAAAAATCAATAAATGCATGAACAAGAACAAATGAAGTCAGAAAGGGTTGAAAATTGATGATGTGGCTTTGAATGGTGCATTTTGAACACACAAAAAGTCTGGATTTCAAATAAGTTCAAAAAATGAAATCCCTTTGAAAAAGACGAGTTTCTGTATGAAACCTTGATACTTCGAAAGAGATTGTCCGTTTTCTACACGAAGTGCATCCAGTTCAAGGGCATGGTTCTTTGGGGTTGGGGGAACCTTGGACCTTGAAACAGGGAAGTGCCGTTGGATAGAGGAGCAACTTGAAATACTCATCAAGAAGCTTCAGAAGTGTATCGCCGCAGCGCAGGAAGGGACGTTCGTTCCTGACAGAGAGAATGACGAGCTCACCAAGGCCCTCGGGAATCCTGAGCACCCTGGACGAACACGAGGCACGCCAGGCTCCGTTCCGTGGAAGGTTGGGTTTCCCGACGTAGGCGGTTGCAAAACCCAGGAGTGGAAGAGGAAATTGGAGCAAACCGAACTGTAGAAGCTGAATGCAAGGGTACGAAAGCTAGAGGAACGAGCAGCTGACAGCCAACGACCTGCCAGAGCTACCCCAGAAGCTACTCCGCCATCACAGCGGAGTAGCGGCATGGCTTCCACCGAGCTCCTTCAGCAGCCTGACTTCACGGCTCCTAGATACCCCGTGGATGCTATCACAGAGGCTCATCATTGCCAGCTTATGACGCAATGGCAACACCTCAAAGTCAAGGCGGTTGTCGGCTCTGTTGCACCTCCTCAACCCGATGCAACTTTTCACTGCCGTCCAATTCCACATACTATGCTGTTGTGATGGTGGATGAAGTAACAGAGTGATTTGAGGAGCTCGAGCTTGACCACCCTACAGGTGAAGGGAATACTCAGCCGGGTCTTGCCCTGAAGACTCCATGTCTATGGCAGAAGGAGCACATCAAGCTTCCGAACTAGATGCCTCCGCCTCCTCCTCCTTCTCCGGCGAATCAGGGCACTCCGCCTCATCCTCCTCCTCCTCCTCCTCCGGAGAGTGATCAGGGCACTCTTCTTCCTTCTCCGGCTGCTCTGACACGTGAGGGCGACACTCCGGTTCCTTCTCCACCTGCTCTAGCGCGTCCGAGCAGCCAGCCTCCTCCTTCGTGTCGTCAGCAACGGCAGAAGAGAGAAGCCGCCGCTCCGGCTGCTCCGGCGCGTCAGAGCACTCTGGCTCCTGCTACTACTCGTCGGCAGCAAGGGAAGAGAGGCGCCGCTACTCCGGTGTCTAGAAGTACAGCCAGAGGTGGGAGGCAATGCATATTGGGACCTTCTCTCAAGCTTCTAGAGAAGTTACCATACGAGATGAGCGAGGAGGAAAACAAGAAGATCTATGAAGCCCAAGTGAAGGACTTCTTTGAACGCAAAGAGCTAAGAAACATTGTTATAGTCTGCCTTATTAGAGATGATAGACTACTCATATCAATAAGGAATTCGTTCTTTTCCGGAGCCCATTCAGATAGAACTCCAAAGTTAAGCTTGCTCAGCTTGGAGTAGTTTTAGGATGGGTGACCAACCGGGAAGTTGCTCCCGGGTGCACACGAGTGAGGACAAAGTGTACAGAAAAGACTAGTATTGATCTGTGGGGCCAGTCTAGATCCCTCTAGGAGTAACGACCACCGGCGGGTGTATCCGGGGCGTTACAAGTTAGTATCAGAGCCGACCCTTACGGTTACACGGATGTTTGCAGACAGGTGTGTGGTCATGTTATTCATGACGTTTGTGACCCGTTGTGGCACACGACATGGCACATCTACCGGACAGGATGCACGGACGTATGTGCCAAGAGGGAACGTTCCTGTTGCCCGACGAGGATGTCGGTTCCTCTGAGTGGGGGTGTATGTGACAGCCTGGCTTATTAGGGATGATAGATTACTCATATCAATAAGGAATTCCTTCTTTTCCGGGAGCCCATTCGGATAGAACTCCAAAGGTAAGCGTGCTCAGCTTGGAGTAGTATCAGGATGGGTGACCGAACAGGAAGTTGCTCCCCGTTGCGCATAAGTGAGGACAAAATGCGCAGAAATTACTAGTACTAACCTGTGGGGCCAGTCTAGATCCCTCCAGGAGTAACGGCCACCGGCGGGTGTGTCTGGGGCGTTACAAACATCCACCTCCGGAGACGAAGATAGATCTGGTGAAATCGAAGCACAATTTCGATGCCCTGAAGCGACCGCCATCGTGTCCGTCGCAAACCAACTATAAGCGCATTATTGAAAGGACATATCTGGAAGCAGAGCGGTCGGCAAGTACTTGCAGTGATCGAAGGTTAGCAGAACAAAGAAGTGGGGAAAAACATCCCTAGCTCGGCGAACAAGCAAACCAATCGTCCCCCCCGCTCAAGGTGCCTAGCAACATCGTCGCTAATCATCCGGGGATGGTGCCCGGTACTAATCTTGCAGATTACCTGCCCGACGATGCACATTTTGGTATAATGGAGGTGGACGAACACAAATACCGGTATGGGAAGCCTCTCGCCAAACCTGGTCATCCTCCTGTAACAATGATGATGCGTAAATTCCATGAGTGGTGCATGGAAGTCTGCAGAAAGTCTGGAAAGAGGAGCACGACCGCGTTGGAATTAATATGTTGTCTGTTCCATTTGAGGAGTTCTTCCAATTTTTCAATCAAAAGGCCCTCGATAAAATAATTGTCACTTGCTACTGTCTCTAAGTACTACTTCCGTAATTAAGTCTCTATATATAGCTTAGCTCTTTCATTCCTTCTATATATAATTATCCTCACACTACTAGGGAAAACCCTAACAGTAGCGCGGGTATTTTACCTATCAGTAGTGCTGGACGCCGCGCTACTGATAAGGCGCTACAACTAACGTGTAGCAGTAGCTCATGTCATCCCATGCTACTGTTATAAATGGACAGCAGTAGCGCGCTTTAGTGAAGATCGCTGCTGCTAATATCTACAGCGATTTTTAGAAGGAAGCGCTACTGGTAAGGCAGCGCTACTGCTAACTTTGTTCCCCTCGCTACTGCTAGTTTTATTTGTTTTTTTCTGCATATTTGTTTTGTATTTGAATAGGCTTTATACAGTACACATCCAAATATAATCATAGCATATACATACAACTAGTCTCATCAGATCATGTCGTTATCATAATCATCAACAAACACAAAGTGGTCTCTCGTCATCATCTCGAAAATAGCGATACAAGTCTCGATTATTTGCAACTACATCGTCATCCATCTAAACAATGATATACACGAGAAGATCTATCACTTTGAGTGAGAGCGGAACTATGCAGTACATGAGTTCGTATCCCTCTCTCGCATTAGTGTGCACCTAAACTAACTACTGCCTGTCGCTCGGAAACCGGAAACCAGTACACCTGGGCCTGACACTCCTGCCACTTGTTGTATATATACTCCTGGCGTAGCACTTCTTCGCCATCGATGATCTATGCACCTGCATCGTCACATGAGTCGATGATATGCAACATATATAGTTGAGCAAAAGAAAGATACAGACTTGGCAAAAATAGAAGCAACATATCATAACCATAAATAAAAAAGTTGATCGTACCCAAAATGCCCTAACTAGAGTGATCGTCGCTAGTCGAGGCAGATGGTTTAATTACATCACAAATAAAGTTTCGTCGTGCATAACTCAAAGTTTCGTCTGCCGCCAGGTAGACGTCGTCGCAATCACCAGAATCCTGTCCTTCATCGTTGCTAGCCATGTTTCCTACGATTAAATCTAGTCAATTAATTCAAGACCTAATGCTTTGCAGGAACATTGACTCCTTCCCGGTGCGGCAAATCCCGGGCACTCGATATGTCCTAGTTTGTAGCACAAGTGATGTCGAAATTCATGGAAAATTTTGGCATGACTTTTGCTAAAAAGTGGACAAATCGAGAACCTGAAATTTGCCGGAACGGAAATGAATCAACATTCTGGCAAAACATAGGCCACTCGACTTCATTCCCTGGAAACATCAAAGCCACTTCGGCACAATCAAAAACATGTGCAAACACAACATTCCGGCAACACTGCCCTAATTAACATCTAGTTAAACAAACTCAATTCAAAAACTAAACCCTACTGAACTAATTAACATCTACATTATCTACTACTTAACATCTATTATTACCCTAACTAAAAAACATCTACTATTAACCATACTTCCCTAGTTAACTAGTACCATATATACTACTAATTAAAATATACTACTACTACTAAAAATCATTATCTATGAACCCTAGTACTAATTACCATCTACTACTACTGTTAATTAACATGGTAGAGGAAGAAAAAGCAGAGAGAGTGGGGGTGGGGGAGGGGTGGGGGGGCTTACAGAGAGGGGAGAGACGGTGGCGGGGATATGCTCGGCGACGGAGGTAGGGGCGGCGAGGGCGGGCTTGGGATCGCGAGGTGGCGGTCCTAGGCGGGCTCGGGCGGCTGCGGTGAGGTCGAGGGCGGCGACGATGAGGTCTAGAGCGGCGGTGGTGAGGGTAGGATCGGGCTCGGGCTGCGGTGACAGAGGAGTTAGGGGAACGAGGAGGAGAGGGTGGAAAGGAGGACTTAGCAAAATTTTGAGCCCGCGGGTGGTAAACTCGAACTAGCAGTACGTTGTTCCGGAAACGCTCTATCGCTAAGTTAGCTATAGCGCGTTTTAGCAAAACACGCTACTGCTATATGAAGCAGTTATTTCTTTCGTTTATCCTTACATTTTCTTTTTTTCATTTCTCCGTTTCCTACTTCTTTCATTTTCATATACTTTTCTATTTTTGCCTTGTTTTTCTTTCTTAGCAGTAGCGCTCTACGCAGGAAACGCGCTGCAACAACGACCATAGTGTTAGCGCACTTTGCGCGGAACCGCTACTACCATTCCTAGCCTACCGCCAACACGGTGGGATTTGTAGTGGTAGCGCGTTTTGCTGCACACGCGCTACTGCTATAGTTGTATCTATAGTGCGCTTTCCTAAAACGCGCTACTAGAAAGTAGCAGTAGCGCCCTATTTTAACTAGCGCTACTGCTATACCTCTGTGTATAGGCTTTTCCCAAGTAGTGTCACTATATTATGCTGATTGAAGATCGTCGAATGCAAAAAACCACAAATCTGGGACATTGGATTCATTAACAGAAATCTCATATATGAATGGACGGTTAAACTTAATCCCAAAGAAGCCGAGGAAAACTTGCTACAATCGTTCTCAAAATCAAAACAAAGATACAATACTCTTTCCTTACAACTTCAAGTGAGTGTTACTGTCTTGTGCATATTCGGTCTCCCTTATTACTCGATGTTATAGTAATGTAATTGATGTGTTATGCATGCGTGCGCATATTTCACTATATTCTCCTAGAGATCAAGCTTGAGCGGGGACTAGTAATCGTCTTAGACTTGAGACGAAAAGATCCCAAGGAGTATGCGGCCATGACTAAAATGCTCGAGAAGTAAGTTGAATCGATCATTATCGCACCATATCGGCAACTTTGTTTATTTCCTGATATCAAGTAATTATTATTTTTGTCTCACAGGGTTTGGAAAGAGTTCACCGCACAAGCTCCGGGACTGTCGGGGGAGCTGTGATTTATACACCCGAGAGTAAGTACTACTAGCTAGTATCGGGCATCTGCCATTGATTCTAGCTAGTTTCATCAATACCATTTATAATACTTGATTATCAGTTTGATTGACCTCTATTTATCGTAAAGTGATTGTGGCAGGATGGCGTGGATAATTTTTTAGGGTACTACATTTGCGAGTATATCTACAACGCGACGACCTCTAAGCGGGGCTACTCTAAAAAAGATTATGAAGTGCGTAAGCAATAATATTCAAAATTTTATTTTATTACCATCATTTGTGTTGAGTTTTATTCATATATATGTATTGACCCCCTTCTTCCAATTAGATGTGGCCGATGCGGGATGAACTCCTATCACAAGATCGCATACGAGTAATTCAAGAGGAATTGGCGGAATTCTTTCTTGAGCACGTCATAAATAAAGCCGGAGAATATCATGTGAAATTTGACATTAGATGTTAGGAATTGAAAGATATCTTATATTGTATATATGTAGCTAGTAGCGTTGTATAGATATACAAAAACGTGTTGTTCGACCAATCTCTCGGAGAAAGAGAGGCCGATCACTTCTTTGTGTATATGGTCATGACGATCTTGTGTACTTAATGGTTTCCTTCATTTGCTTACTAGCTAGCGTGTCGAGTCCTCCATATACGTATAGTACGTAGCGTCGACCAAGCACGGAGATAAGAGAGGACACTTCTCTCTATTAGCTAGATAACACAACATATGAAACCCCTAAATTAACCCTACAAAACCCCCCACCCCCCTCAAAACAAAAAACAAAACCCCCAGTCCCTGAACTGCTAACGCGTGGATGCTTTTTGGTCCCGGTTGGTGCTACCAACCGGGACAAATGGCCTTCCTGCGTGGGCAAGCCGTAGTGTCCACGTGGAGCCCATCTGTTCCGGTTCCTAGGCGAAAAGGAACAAAAGGTATTCGGCTTTAGTCCCGACCCTTTAGTCCCGGTTTTAAAACCGAAACAAATGGGCCTCTGAAACCGGAACAAATGAGCCTTTTTCTACAAGTGAATGCCATCTATGATCCTCCGCCGCTCCTTCTTGGTGAGCTTCCATTATTCCGCGTCTAGATTCTCCGGCATGGATAGAACGTGTCAGCGCCCGAGGATTATGTGGTGTGACCATCAACATTCATGGCCTAAAGAAGCGCCGGAGCCGACGGTGTTCATGGGTGAGCGTGTGCACGTAACGGGCATGTCCAAGGCGGCGGAGGTCGACCTCCATGTCCCCGACCAGCTCTCTTAGTCTGCGCAGTCTTCTATCACTGTGGTGTCCTCGATCAGGAGCACGACCTGCCTATCTAGTTCGTCGCCATGGAGGCAACACTTCCTCCACGTGCAGGTGCCACATTGTATTATCTCCACTCCTGGGTTATGATGGATAGCTGTTCATGCAGATCTGTGGTCTCCTGCACAGATTTTACCTTGGTAGTGGAATAAGGTCCAAGATTTTACCTTCACGTAGTTTTAAGTTTTTCTTCAACACATGAATATATCGATCTGTTATGGAAGTTGACGTTTCTCTGTAAATCCCTGCAGACAATGACTTTAAACTTGCATAGATGTTTCTATGTTTAAATTCTTAATTTCAGTTTTCAGCTACCCAATTGGTTTCCTTGCTACGTCGCTGGTCAGCAGTATAGTAGTTAATATTTGTGAGTTGGTCAGGTCGGAGTAGTTTGGTGTTATAGATGATTGGGGTACTCTGAAAATGTCTGGTATGCAACAGTTGGTCTGAATTTGTGTCGCTTGTTGTGGCAATCGTAGTTGGCCGCTGTATCTTTCATACTTATAATGGCCCAATGTTCTATTCAATGCCCTCCCCTTTCAAAGCTGTTGTCATGTTTTATGTATGTTCATAGTTGTAAACTAAATGGTGATTTCTGTAGGAAGGTTGTGTAATCACAATACATTGACTGGTGCACCAGGCACGAATATATGAGTACAGAAGGGGCCACAACCTCAACTATACAGAGAAACTAGGAGGTGGGCCTAAGACACAATATACACGTACACAATATATTCAACACCCCCCGCAGTCGAAGCGGCGCCGGAGATGCAGAGACTGGAATGAAACTCCTCGAAGGCGGAAGTCGGCAGGCCCTTAGTCATCACATCGGCGAACTGTTGTGCAGTCGGAACATGGAGGACCCGAATACGTCCAAGGGCCATCTGCTCGCGCACAAAGTGAATGTCCAGCTCAATGTGCTTAGTCCAGCGATGATGAACCGGGTTCGCGGAAAGGTACACCGCATAAACGTTGTCACAGTAGACAACCGTAGCCTGGGAGATGTCATGATGCGACTCCTGAAGTAACTGTCGTAGCCAGGTGCACTCGGTGATGGTGTTAGCCACAGCTCGGTACTCAGCCTCCGCGCTAGAGCGCGAAACCGTAGGTTGTCGCTTGGACGACCACGAGACGAGTGAAGGACCGAGGTAAACGCAGTAGCCAGAGGTGGACCGACGGGTGTCGGGGCAGCCGGCCCAGTCCGCGTCAGAGTAGGCCACCATCTCCAGAGAAGTGGACACCGTGAGAGTAAGCCCAAGAGCCATCATGTCGCGGATGTAACGGAGAATCCGCTTCACGAGGGTCCAATGGGAGTCACGAGGGGCGTGCATATACAGACACACCTGCTGAACAACATACTGTAAATCCGGCCGGGTGAGAGTCAAATATTGAAGAGCACCAACAATGGACCGGTAGAACGGAGCATCCGACGCGGGAGAGCCCTCGAGAGCAGAAACCTTGGCCTTCGTGTCAACAGGAGTAGCAACAGGGTGACAGTTGAGCATGCTGGCACGCTCAAGTAGCTCGTGCGCATACTTCTGCTGATGAAGAAAGAAGCCGTTGGGTCGGCGAATGACCTCAATGCCAAGGAAATAATGAAGACCGCCCAGGTCCTTGATGGCAAACTCATCACCCAGCCGGAGAGTAATTTGCTGAAGAAGAGCTGCGGAGGAGGCCGTCGGGATGATGTCGTCGACGTAGAGGAGGAAATATGCAATCGTGTCGCCGCGGTGATAGACGAACAATGAGGCATCCGAGCGAGTGACGCTGAAGCCCAGTGTCTGAAGAAACCCGACGATACGCTGGTACCAGGCGGGAGGTGCTTGCTTGAGCCTGTAGAGAGACCGGGACAGCAAACACACATGCCCAGGAAGAGATGCGTCGACGAAACCGGTCGGCTGCTCACAGTAAACCTACTCAAGATGGTCGTGAAGAATGGCGTTGGAGACATCCATCTGATGAACCAGCCAGCCTCGGGAAACTGCCAGCTGGAGAACTGTGCGGATCGTGCCCGGTTTGACAACCGGGGCAAACGTCTCGGTGAAGTCGACTCCAGCGCGCTGTCGAAAACCACGGACCACCCACCAAGCCTTGTAGCGCTCAAGTGTACCATCCGAGCGGGTCTAATGGCGAAAGACCCACTTGCCGCTGATGACATTGGCGCGAGAAGGCCGAGGAACCAGTGTCCAGGTACGGTTGCGTTGAAGAGCGTCGAACTCTTCCTGCATCGCGGCAAGCCAGTGAGGATCACGAAGGGCTGCGCGAGCGGACGCAGGGATCGGTGATGGCTCAGTGGTGGAGGCGGCAAGAACATACTCGTTGCTAGAGTATCGTAGACTCAGGCGATGAACGCCGGCTCGAGCCCGAGTGACGGGGCGAGATGGCAACTCGGCGACCGGCGAGGTGGTCGGCGAAGCAGCCGGCGAGGCCGCCGGTGAGATAGCCGATGAAGAAGCGTTGCCCGAGGCCGCCGAAGCGCTCGTGCCTGAGGCGTAGGGGCAGGCAAAGCGGGGGTGGGGGGCGAGGCGGGGGCGACGCCCGAGGCATCCAAGGCGGCGGGGCCGACCGAGACAGCCGGCGACGGGACGGTGCCTTAGGTGGCCGGTGAAGATACCGGCGACGTGGCAGCCGACGAAGATGCCGGCCAAGATGCCGGCGAGGCAGGCGATGCTGAGGCCCTTGACAGAGTCGGCGAGGACGTCGTGGGGGCACGAGTCGCAGCTCGTCCCACGTCGGGAGGACCGCCGAAGAACGGAGGCAGTCCAAGAATCGAGCGGGGCCGTCCACCTGACGGGGTTGCTGGAGGGCCGCCGGTGGCCGACGGCGACGGGGCGGCGGGAGGTACCTGCTGAAATGGAATCACAGTCTCATCAAAGTAAACGTGCCGGGAGGTGAATACACGATGTGAGACGGGATCGTAGCAACGGTATCCTTTGGTGTCAGGTGGGTAGCCAAGGAAGATGCAAGCGACTGAACGAGGTGCAAGCTTATGAGGCGCAGTGGCGGCGAGGCTAGGATAGCAGAGACAGCCAAAGATGCGAAGGCCATCATAAGATGGGAGCGCACCAAAGAGGAGATGGTGAGGGGCATAGTTCCAGCGTGGGCGACACGGGCGGATGTTAATGAGGAGGGTGGCGGTGGCGAGAGCATCCGTCCAAAACCGGGGAGGCACGTTAGAGTGAAAGAGTAACGTGCGGACGCGGTCATTAAGAGTGCGAAGGATACGCTCGGCACGACCATTTTGTTGGGACATGTAGGGGCAAGTGAGGCGGAAGATAGTGCCGTGGGAGGCTAGAAGGTAATGAACAACGGCGTTGTCAAACTCTTTTCCGTTGTCAGTTTGTAAAGCAAGGATAGGATGATCGAACTGTGCGGTGACGTAGGAATAAAACGCAGTGAGTGAGGCAAGAGCGTTGGACTTGCGACGAACAGGAAATGTCCATACATAATGAGAGAAATCATCTAAGATCACCAAATAGTATAGGTAGCCCGTGTTGCTTGCAACCGGGGATGTCCAAACATCACTATACAATAACTGAAACGGAAAAGTGGATAGAGTGATAGATGCGCTAAAGGGAAGACGAACATGCTTGCCAAGACAACAAGCCTCACAAGTATGGTCGTCGATCTTATTGCATGATAATGAAAAGCTCTTTAGTATTTGACGCAAAGTGGTGGAGTTCGGGTGTCCCAAACGAGCATGCCAAAGGTCGACACCTGCGGCGAGGGCGACTGGGGTGGTGGAGGCGGTGTTGGAGGAGTGCATCGGATAGAGCTCGTCAGGACTATCACAACGGTGAAGGACCATCCGAGTACGGGCGTCCTTCACAGAAAAACCGACATCATCAAATTCAACGGTAATGGGATTCTCACAGGTAAGACGACGAACAGATACAAGGTTTGTACCTAAATCAGGAGACACAAGAACGTCAGACATAGTGATAGGTGTAGATGTGGAAGGAAACGAAGCACGATCAACATGTGTGATAGGTAGATAGGAACCGTTGCCAACGGTAATGCAAGTAGGAGTATGAACTGGAGTGGAGGAGGTGAGAGTACCGGGATGAGATGTCATGTGGACGGTGACGCCCGAGTCCATGTACCAAGCGCCGCCGGTACCAAGCGCCGGTGATGGGGCCGAGTGCAGGGCGGCCAAGGAAGTAGTGTCCCATGACGGTGAGACCCGCAGCGAGGCGAAGCCGCCGTAGGGCTGAACCGGGGCGGGCGGAGTATGACCGCCGGCCATTGACATGGCGAGCAGAGCCGCAGGGCCGGCACTGCTCGGCAGCTGCGGCACGGCGAAGTTGGTCGGATGGCCCGCCGGAAAAACCTGCGGCGTGGTGAAGGGATCCGTCGCGTCCGCATACATGTAGCCGAAGGAAAAGACATCGGGACCGGCGAACTGTTTGCTGCCGGAGAAGACCGAGGAGCTCATGATGTGATGAAGAAGATGGAGGCGGCTGGTGTGAGAGGCGGCGGCTAGAGTTTTGGTACTGGCGTGAAAGAGCAGCGGCGGCGTGTATAGAGAATTGAATCAGTCAGACTAGACTAGCAATCCTAGAAACTAGAAGCAGCGGCAGTACCTAGCAATCCGAGCAGCTAGCGCTAGAAGCAGCGGCAGCACCTAAAACTATAACCAGCGCCAAGAAGCAGCGGCAGTACCTAGCACTAGAAGCAGCGCGAGACGGCAGGTGGGATCGGGAAACTGCGTCGCGGCCGCGTGGGATCGGTTGGTGCGACGAGACGAGACTGCGGGTCGGGGCAACGGGAGTCTGCGGGTTGGGTGACGATGGGGATCGCTGCGGCGGCTGTAGAGAGAAGCAGCAGCGGCAAGGACTGCGGCGGCGGCGGCGTGGAGCGGAATATTAGGTTTAGGATCGAGAGACGGAAACTGATACCATGTATAAAGGTTGTGTAATCACAATACATTGATCGGTGCACCAGGCACGAATATATAAGTACAGAAGGGGCCACAACCTCAACTATACAGAGGAACTAGGAGATGGGCCCAAGACACAATATACATGTACACAATATATTCAACAATTTCATCCAACCAATTTTATTGTGTCATCTTAATCATATACAATATTTCGGTTTTATGAGTCTGAGAGCTGCTAAAAAGCATTTGGAAATTGCTCCAACATAAAAGCATGAAAAATTATAGGCCTGAAAATTTTGAATGGAAATTATAAGCCTGAGGTTGGAATGAATGGAAATTTTGCTATGAAATCTAGTACAAATGAATTGTAAGGAAATCTAGTACAAACTCTTTGAATCAAAGCGGCCCTCGGAGACTAGTCTAATTTACGGTGGTCAAGTGTCATATTCATTAATGAGTGTCCAAAAATGATATAACTAAAATGAACGGCGGCAACATGATCATGGTCAAGCGGCAGTGTCATCGCATGAATCGGTAAGCTTAATTATAGACAACAATTTAAGAGGTCGTACTCATGTAGGGTCGTACAATTGTTTGCTTGAAGCTAAAGAATGATCGATCCCCTTGCAGATTACATTATACTTCAGCTTATCTGTGGGGTGGTGTATGCTAGAAGTAGAACATTTGTAAAAAAAGATTGGACTTGGCGATAAACATTCTCTCTCATGGGAAGATAGCATGTGGCGTATTTTGTGCACGTCGGTAATCTCCATCTGCAGAACACGGCGAGTAAACTTTTGAAAGTATGGGTTTGGACTTTGGAGAATTAGTCGTAGTGATGTCAACATGATACTACTCCAGTTAAGAGGTGATGTTGACCAGTGACCTGTCAGCAAGAAATAGCAAACTTTACTAGATTTTCATTCAAATTTGAGTGGCAAAATGTATCTTCATGTACATACTTTCCTGGTTTTTGCTTTAACTACAAACAATCATGTTCATCTCTTATTGTTTCATCAGGTTTCTTAGGCACCCAAAGAAGCAAAGATTAAACAAGCAGGATGGATAAACTTCTGGCCACTCAAAAGCTGGATGATCTGGGAGCAATTCATCTTCTGTAGAAAATGCCTACCAAACAGAATGTTCACACTTAGCAAGTTTTTTGTACTATATGGTTATGTGTTTTTTATGCGAACCATGAACTTGTTGTAGCTGATTGTATGATCTGGGTGCAATTCATCTCTGTGTCTTCTTACTGTTTGCGCACTCTGGGAGCAATGACGAGTGAAGTTCTATAGCAGTATTTTATTATACGAGTTGTTAAACTGGCAAAGATTGGATTTTTAACCGTACTGTTGCTATTTGGTATCATCTTAGTTATTATAGAAAACCCTGTCTACCAAACAAATTTCTATGGAAGGGGATTAGAGACTTGGGGATGTGAGGGGAATCGAGGGGATTGGCTGGGAGGAAAGGATTCACCAAATCCCCTGAAATCCCTTCCTCCTTAAACCTTCCCAATCCACTTGTACCAAACAAGGCCTAAGTATATCTCTGTGATCCTCAAATATAGGAGCTGCCACCATAGATTGACCATCGTTTCGCTCTAAAGCTTCCACCACCATGATATTGTCCATCCTTAACAGGACATTACTGCTTCCTATGCTCTGATCTAGTTTGAGCCCCCTCTGTAACGCGTCCGCTTCAGCCCAAACTACATCTGCAACCTGCTCCAGCCTCGCTGTGGATGCCTTGACAAAGTTACCACGATGATCTCTAACTATTGCCCCACATGAAACCACATATACTCCTCTTTGCAAAAGGATGCATCAACGTTAAAAATCTGATGTGCTTCAAGCGTTGGGTCCATCTATTCGTTTTGGGAGCTGTACTTGTCTTTCCTGCTGCGCGAACAAAATTTAGCGTTCGTGCATGGATAGCTGGTGTGATACGGTTTATCCTATGGACATCACCATGTCAAGAGTCTGCTTGGGAAGTGACACGTGTGACCTCTATTTCTCATACATAAAGGTGAATCATCTCCTTTACACGTGTTCACTTGACCCCTTCGAGGATGGTATACTACTTGACACTCCTCTCGTGTGCATGCATAGGTATTGTCGGAGCTTCACAGATGGCGAGGAGGAGTGCAAGCGCCAAGGATCACCTACACCATCTGCGAGGGAAGCTTGGAAGAGAAGACGAAAGAAGACGGAGCTGCTGATACTACAGCGGCCGGACATCCGGGCCAAAGGCCGGACATCTGGCGCTTCCGCAACAGCCGGACATCCGGCACTCCTCCCGGAAATCCGGGCCCTCCTTCACAGAAGCTGGACCGAGCCAGCCCGGACATCCGGCCGTAACCCCGGACATCCGGCTCGCCCCGAAGCCCCGGACATCCGGCTGCCAGCCCGGACATCCGGCCTTGCCTGCGTGCATGTATCCGGGCCGATGCCCATGTACCCGTTTCGCCCCTCACTTACCCCTTCATGACCCTAGACTATATATACTCTTCCACCTCCACCATTTTAGGGTTAGCAATGGTTTAGCTCATATGAGAGATAGAGCTTTGCTCATCCATCCCGGATCTACTCCACGAGAGAGACCGCGGCCCCTCTACGGAGAAGATCCACCTTGGATTCAAGACCCCTAACGGGAAGATCCTTCACGGATTCAAGACCTCCTCTTGGAGATGAACTTTACCTTGTATCTTTCCCTTTGTTGTTCATGTACCGTGTGATCTTGTGTGTTTGATTGTCTAGTGGATGTGTGATTGGACTTGTTCTTGTGTGTTTCCTCTCGTGTTTTCCCCCGTTTCCCTTTGTGTTCTTCGTGTTCATCGTGGGATCCCCTCCATTTCGTGAAAGATCCGCTGATTAGGGTTCCACCCTGTATCATATGGTATCATGAGCCACGGTTTCTCACGAATTTGGAGCCTCCCCACCGTTTTCTAGCCTTGTTTTGTTGTGTTCTTCCCCAATTTCGAAAATTCCCCACCAAAAATAGCCCCAAAAAATTTTGTGATCTGTTGGTTTGATGAGATTTTGTTGATTTTGATCCGTGGATTTGCTTGGTTTCAAGTGGATCTAGCATTTCCCCAAGTTTCCCCATCTTTCCTCCACGAAATCCCTCAAATTTTGAGCCCCAAATCATCAAATTCCGCCCCCCAAACGAGTTTGGAAGTCCCGATTCAGATCTGGAATCGTCGGGCCGGACATCCGGGCCATAGGCCGGACATCCGGGCCATCGGGCCGGACATCCGGGTCCCCGGCCGGACATCCGGCTCCTGGAGGGCAAATTCGCGCGCGGTTCTGGACATCTGGTCCCGGATTTCCGGGCTCCACCCCGGATGTCCGACCCCTGGGATTTCAGCCACCCGTGTTTCACCGTTTTGTCCATAACTAATTCATACGAACTCCGATTTCGACGTTCTTGAGCTCGTTTTGAAGCTCTTGACATCCCCCATAACACAAAAATACCACCATAATCATTTGACTCCATCATATTTTGTGGATTTTGGCATCTTTGCCTAGGGCTTCCACCATATCATCCACATAACCACCACCGACTTCCGCAACCTAACCAATTTTGTTCCCATACCATTTGTGGTTGCTTGAGTAGTGATTTGAGTCTCCTAAGGTGTTTAGGCTACTTAGGGACCATTGCTTCTTCATCAACCACCACCTCCACTTCCGCATAACCTTGTCCACCATACATAGCCAACACAACTTAACCAAATTTTGTTCGAGCTTGTTTGAGTTGTGCCTCGTGTCTCCTAAGGTGTTTCGGCTACTTAGGGACCGTGACTTCAACTCCGACATCGTGTATAGCCCATCATTCCACTTCCGCAACCACCACGGCATTGCCGCTACCACCATTTGACATTTGTCCTTGAGATTTTGAGTTGTGGTTTTTCCGTTTCCTAAGGTGTTTCGGCTAATTAGGAACGGGTCTACATCAAGAGCACCACCTCTCATCATCGACACGGACGGTAACCTCGACGACATCTTTGTATATTCCCCTTGCAATTGCATTGTTAACCCCTAGCCCATTTTGCGTCACTTGCCTATCGAGACTAGCCTTTGAGTATTGCCGGCAACGTTACTTGTGCACATTAGTGATCATCGATCCGCCCTTCCATTGCATATATACCATATCATATTGGTATCATCATATCATCCCTTGTGTCACAAGATTGTTCCCGCATATACACAATTGCTATCTTGGTTTGTGCATCGTGGCCATATAAAAAAAAGAATAAAGCTTTTAAGCAAAAAGAGAAAGACAAAGAAGCTTGTAAGCAAGAGACATAGCATAGCATCATATGATATCATACTTGATCATTTTGGATCATACCACCGGAATACTATACATATAGCATACTTGGGATAGAAGTCGTTGCATACATTTGCATCTTATAGGTTGTGCACAAGTGTCGTATCCGCCTATAGAGCAATCGTGCTAGCGTCTCTCTTGAGTTGTGCAACACGAGCGTTTTCCGTGGACTCCACATTTTGTGCTCATTCCTTGGTTGCACGACCCCATCTATCTATCCGTGTGTGTGTTTCCGTGTGCCACATATTGCTATTGGTCTACTTGTTTCACTTGCGAATTTGTGAATCTCTTTCAACATTATTGACTCTTTCTAACATTTTGCATCAAATTTTTGTGCCACTATCCTCACCGAGCCACTCGATAAGCTTTACTTGCTAGGTGTGAGTGAACAAGTCCGGTACCAATTCCACTATTCTTTCATTTCACATTGAGTGAAACGGGATACATCCTCAACATTCGGAAAAGCTCCGGTCTACACCAACAACGACAAGTTCGATGCCATGACGAACAACTTGTGCGCCAACATGAATGCTCAAATGGAGGAGCTCAAAGCCCTCATCAAGAACCGCAAGAGGTCTCCCTCATCTTCGAGAAGACGCTCTAGTGCACATCCTTCCGAGCTGCCATCTTCGGCGAGATCACATCGGCATCGACACCATCAACGACAAGAACGTGAAGGTCAAGAGCTCAACACCAACAACCGCTCAACGACTTCACCGTACACCTTGGCATCTTCGCCAAGCAACTTCAAGGCATCTTCGCCTTTGGATATGCGGCATCTTCGCCCACAAGAACCTCAAGCTTATGATCAAGAGAAGCTTACCAAGCTCAAGTCCGCGACTACCACGAGCTACTACGACCTCGACAACGACCACGAGATTCCTTTCTATGGGACTCAAGACCCCGAGGAGTATCTCGAGTGGGAGCGCAAGATGGACGACTACCTCAAGCTACACCAAGTTCCCTACGAAGATCAAGTGAAGTGCGACACAAGAAACTTCCACGACAACGCGTCAACATGGTGGCTTCACACACCTTCGACGAGCTTCAACGTGAATTGGCCCAAGACGAAGAGAGCTTTGCGGCGAGAGTTCGTGCCTCCCACCTACAAGGAACAACTTCTACGCCAACTGGAGAACACCATTCAAGGATCGAAGTCCATGGACAAGTACTTCAAGGAGATGAAGATGGCCTTGCAACGAGCCGGCGTGGACGACCCCATTTCAATGAAGCTCCACTTCATGATGGGATTGCACAATGACGTCTACAAGACTATCTTCTTCGAGAACTACAAGTCCCTCGACGACAACTACATTGGTGCTCTCAAGGCGGAACAAGAACTTATGAAGGCCAAGGCTTCTCCACCGCAAGCACACTTCTCGAAGACCAAGCTCCAAGATGGCGAGCATGAGGCTAGTACCACCATGATGTCCAAGCCCGACGAGCTCCAAGACGACGTTCCCAAGTTCGACTTCATCGCCATCCCTCTTTGTGGCATTGATGATGCCGAGTCTACTTCGACTCTTTTTCAAGACGGTGCGGCGACGACTACGACTACGGAGCCATTCGAGGACCAAGCTTTGGAGGCGAACGACATGGTGACGAGCAAGGATGATGCTTCCACCTTTGGAGGCGAGAGTGATGATGTGCCATCTTCGGCCTTCTTCCACGGCGACGATGAGGAGATGGTTGAGCATGGGATTTTCCCTTCGACCACGGCGACGTATGATGACTTGAGTGACTTGTGCCACCATATTGAGAGTGAGAGCGAGTTCACCACTAGCCCCATATATGATGAGCTGCCCCGATTCCCATGTGAGGAGAGCCACAACCCCCACCACTTGAGTGAGATGAGTGACTCCACCATATGTGAGTTTGAGTGCACCTACCTTGAGGGAGTGAGTGAGCCACCACATAGAGAGAGTGAGATAGTTGATAGGTCATGTGAGGCCACTTTCAACACTCACGACTTGACCTCTACCTCTATTGTGTCTTCTCCTTTGGTGCTAGGTCCCATATACGATGACGCGCCGATCCTCGACGACTTCGTCCTTCCTTCGGACAAGACGATGGCCATGGTGGAATATGATGCACCCCCCACATGGTTCCATCAAGATGAAGATGATGACCACCATTTGGTCTTTCCCACCTCACCTACACCACATGAGTGGAATGCGAAAGGTGACAAAGGTGAAGGTGATGATCTCGTCCCACTAGTGGACTATGTTGACATTGATTGCTTGCATGATGTTGATCCACCTATTGCCATGCTTCGTGCTAGTATGATTTCAACATGTGATTATTTACCCATTTATGATGAGTTTGATGATTGTCATGTGGAGTCTATTAGTTGTGATGCCATGTTGCATAGGATCTCTTGTGATCATTCTTTAGGTCACATCATGTTTGACAATCCGCTTGACTTGTCATATGCTATGCATGAGATAAACAATATGTCATATTTGCAATCTCATCGTAGTAACTATGCATATGCCATTAAGATAAATCCAATTTGCACTTATGGCATAGGTGACAAGCCCATGGTTATTGGCATTTGTTTTTCTTGTGATGATATTGATATGCTTCCTTTGCATCATGTCCATCATATGCCATGCCATGATTACCTAGCTTCGGATATGCATTGTTTTGGATGTTGTCCTTTTTCTCCAAATGATGTTTTCGACATTGCTCATGAGGAGACCCCCATAGTTTCCTCATACATTTTAGGAGATTTTGGTCCATCCTATCCATTGCATGCTCCCCATACTTGTATGCTCAATTTGCATCCACATCATGCTATACACAATAACTATTCCTTCATGATGGATGACATGTTCTTATACCATGCATCAAATTTCTTTGAGAGATGCTTATCTTGTGCTCACTCTAACGTGCACATACACATCATGATGGATGATGTGTACATTTACCACGCACACAATTTCTTCGGTTTGTGTCTCTTTTGTGTAGGTCCCCATACTTACTCGTCAACCTCGCAAGAGCATGAGTTGACGAAACGAGCTCTAGAGAGCACCGATGACTTGGGATTCCGTGGATTATCCTTCCCACCGCTCCCTTCGCGCAAAGACTTCGCGCATTTCTTCTACATGGCCCTCACATGGTTATGGCTAATTGTTCGTTATGTATCATTTGCCCATATTGCCATGTTCACTTTGCATGATATGCTCATTTATATGCCTTTGCCATGCATTTGTGACCCATGCTTTGCATTACACATGATGATTGATTCTCATACTTGTATGTGTATTTGCAAGCTTGGTGGAGATATCACTTGTTATTGCCATGATTCCTTTGCACACCATGCCTATTATGATGCTTTGACCTTGATTTGTGATCGTGCTTGCGATATGTCATGTGCATTGCCTATATCCACTATTTGCTCACATGACATGATTGCCATGCCTTCTCCTAGTGTGTTGCATCTTCGCTCCACTAGTTTGCACAACTTGATCACCATGCTTGCTTATGTTGCATCATCGATGATTCATACTTGCTCCTTTCATGCGGTTGATGACAACCATTGCCATGCTTTGCACATGATTGATATTGCTTGTTTTAGTCTTGCCAATGAGATTGCCCCCATAGCATTCTCTCATTTATTTGGAGATTATGACATCATTCTTGTGAAGCATGCTTGTCTTACCTCCTTGCACCATATGCCTAGTGCCATGAATATAGCCATTGTTGCATCATCTTATTCATGCACTTTTGCTTCTAATGGTTATGTCCAAGAGAAGAGAACCATCATGATGGATGATGTGTTTATCTACCATGCGCATACGTTCTTCCTTTTGTTGTGTGCATGTGTAGGATACTTGGACTATGTGTCGACTTCCACTTCACGTGAGTTGACCATTCGAGCTCTTGAGAGCGAACCACTTTCTACCACGACGCTTCGACATCGCACTTGCTTGTGCTTCGGCATTGTTGAGGATGCACAAGGACACGTTTTCAAGGTGATATCCTTCTCTTTCGAGAACCCAAAAACCATGAGCATGACTATTGTGGATCATACTACATGTGTTGCTTGCACCATGAGACTTATTTGTCATCTTGGACCCCTTGATCGCGCACATGTTAGTGATATTGCTTTCTTTCACGATAGCCAAATTGCCATGCCTCATGTTATATATGCCTTGTGTGTTGCATCCAATTCTTGGATTACTTGTCCCTATCATATGCTTGGTTGCAACAATGTCATCTCTTCACATATGCCATGTCCCATTGCTTTTCACATGATTGACTTGATGGCCTCACACATGTTGAACAATTGCTCTTTCTATTGTGTTGAGTGCCATACTATCTTCACTACACCCTATGCACATTATGCTTGGATTGTCTTGCACGTGACCCATGTGTTTAGACACTTCATTTTACATGGTGTTGTGAATGATTCTTATGCCTACCATAGACCTTTCATGGAGCGTTTTATGCATGCTTGCTATGACCATGAGGTAGATGCTTTTTCACTTGACACACATATGTGCATCTCTACCTCACATTTACATGCTTGTTTCCATGATGACCTTGATTGTGCTCAATTGATGTGCTTAAATGCCATGCCACAAACCTTTGTCACACCCTATGCTATGCTTGATGACAACACTTGTTGGGTAAATCACCTCTTGAATGTTTGGTTTTGCACTAACGCTAACCACATTTGTTTTTCCAAGTGTTTGTTGTCTTTGCTCCTTTTGAAGGAATCACTAGACAGAGAGACATTGGAGAGTGCCCATGTTGAGCTTCAAGATGATGAGCACTTCGTGATGGTCCACATCTACACGACGACGCCATCTCTTTCCCATGGTGATTTGGTTTTCGATCCGAGGTCGGATCTTTTCCAAGGGGGAGGGGATGATACGGTTTATCCTATGGACATCACCATGTCAAGAGTCTGCTTGGGAAGTGACACGTGTGACCTCTATTTCTCATACATAAAGGTGAATCATCTCCTTTACACGTGTTCACTTGACCCCTTCGAGGATGGTATACTACTTGACACTCCTCTCGTGTGCATGCATAGGTATTGTCGGAGCTTCACAGATGGCGAGGAGGAGTGCAAGCGCCAAGGATCACCTACACCATCTGCGAGGGAAGCTTGGAAGAGAAGACGAAAGAAGACGGAGCTGCTGATACTACAGCGGCCGGACATCCGGGCCAAAGGCCGGACATCTGGCGCTTCCGCAACAGCCGGACATCCGGCACTCCTCCCGGAAATCCGGGCCCTCCTTCACAGAAGCTGGACCGAGCCAGCCCGGACATCCGGCCGTAACCCCGGACATCCGGCTCGCCCCGAAGCCCCGGACATCCGGCTGCCAGCCCGGACATCCGGCCTTGCCTGCGTGCATGTATCCGGGCCGATGCCCATGTACCCGTTTCGCCCCTCACTTACCCCTTCATGACCCTAGACTATATATACTCTTCCACCTCCACCATTTTAGGGTTAGCAATGGTTTAGCTCATATGAGAGATAGAGCTTTGCTCATCCATCCCGGATCTACTCCACGAGAGAGACCGCGGCCCCTCTACGGAGAAGATCCACCTTGGATTCAAGACCCCTAACGGGAAGATCCTTCACGGATTCAAGACCTCCTCTTGGAGATGAACTTTACCTTGTATCTTTCCCTTTGTTGTTCATGTACCGTGTGATCTTGTGTGTTTGATTGTCTAGTGGATGTGTGATTGGACTTGTTCTTGTGTGTTTCCTCTCGTGTTTTCCCCCGTTTCCCTTTGTGTTCTTCGTGTTCATCGTGGGATCCCCTCCATTTCGTGAAAGATCCGCTGATTAGGGTTCCACCCTGTATCATGGTGCAGCTCGTACATCGGTTTGGACCACTTCACCTCGAACATGCATCATGCGTTGCCATCATATGTACCATGAAGTCGTGGCCACTAATTCAGGCATCTCGATTGGTTCTATGAATTGCAACTGGTTTGAGCTATCACATAGTAAAAAGTCGAGCACTTCAGCTCCCGGTCTGCCAACCAAAGATGTGTCTTCTATCATTTTATGCACACCCAGTGCAGTCACTACCACACTGAGCCCGTATGCCGACGGCCCAGGCCGTTGGCATAGGCCTATGCCGACGGCACCCTCGGCAACATATGCGTCGGCGTACCCCAATGCCCATCGGCATAGAAAGGCCGTCGGCATAGATGCCTATGCCGACGGCGTTCGTACATCTATGCCGACGGTCCTGGCCGTCGGCAACGCTCCGCGCCTAACGATGACTGACGTCGCCGCCGTCAAGTGCCGCCCATACAGGAGACACCGTATGGCAGGGCTATGCCGACGGCTTAGCCATAGGCATACTTGCTCACCGTAACCAAAAAAAAGATAAGCCAAAAAGGCTAGCTATTTACAAATGCTTATATAGAAATGATTCAACAACCATGGATTTGCAAACACAGACCATAGAATATTTTTTATGTACATAACATTTCCATCCTAAGACTCCACATCAACATTAGAGGAGGCCGAGGGGCGGTGGTGGGGGAGACAAGGCTGCAACGATGGAGGTGGCATATTGTCAGTATAACAAACCGAAGATCCTACATATGAGGATGAATATATGTAATCTATACAGCGAATTTACCAAAAGAAAACCGCCTAGAACAGGGGCATCCAACTAAAAAGGCAGAAAATTATTCCCTTTGATGAAAATAAGTTGTCATGTTGTTGCTTGAACCAAACAATGCTACTAATACATACAACACAGAGATGCTCTGGTTTCGGTTGTATCTATCAAGCATGAGTTGTTCAAGGCCATCTCCAAAGAGAAAGAAATTGGTGTTTGATTGTGACTCAAAGTAAAACCAAAAAATCGATGCATATAAACTGAACCAGAGTGTGGTGCTGATTCATATGTATATACAGAAGATGCAAGTGTCATCGAGTTGGTTTTAGTCAAAGTAAAAACAAATGGACACATACAAAACAAAACCAAGGTGGTGCTGATTCATGTGCATGTACAGATTGAGGTGCCATCCAGTTGGTTCCAGTCAAAGTTCAACCATAAAAATTGACACATACAAACTGAAGAGAAGTGTTGTGCTGATTCATATGTATGTATGTACAGGAGATGCAAGTGCCACCAAGATAGATAGTTTCAGTCAAAGTAAAAAAACAATTGGACACATACAAACTGAAGCAAACCGTCATGCTTTTTCATGTGTACATACAAAAGATGCAAGTGGTATCCAGAATTTGTATATAGGCAGTACGCTCATGTGGTGAATTTTGTGAATCTATACTCTGCATCTACCAAAAGGATCGCTCCCCTCACATGCAAATATAATTCTGTCCAATGGCTCTCTTCTCCTCTCACATGCATAAGACAAGAGCAGACCATCTAAACAGGCGGATCAAACCTTCACCTTGGGAGGGAGGCGAGTGCTGCATGTTGCCGTGCGGTCGTCGAGATCGGGTGGTCCTCCTCCTCGAGCAAGACAAGGCTGTTCCTTCCCTACACTCCAATGGCCATCTTCTCCAAGGACATCTACAAGCGCAGAACACACCATTGATGCAAGTGTCACCAAGATAGTTTCGGGCAAAGTTAAAGCAAATGTATACATGCAAACTGAACCAAACCGAGGTGCACATTCATATGTGTGTGTATGTAGAGATGCAGGTGCCATCTGAATTTTGGGGAACCAAATTGTGGTTGTTGTTGTTGCTCCTTTAGCAGCAACAGCATCCTCGAAATCAAACGAGGAGCAAGTTGTTTTAGCAACAACGCATACTAGTAATTAGATAGGACCATTATTATTGCACAACCATTCGAGGGCGGTGGCAAACACATCAACTCACAAGGCTCTACTGGAGAAACAAAAGCGTAGAAACAGAGCTCGACATCACAACAACAAATAAATAATGACCCGCTGTACTACATATATCTGTAAAGGACTTCTTGAGAGATGATAGTATTACCAATGAAGAAAAATTAAGATCAAGGCTCCAGTACATCAGCGGTACCTACCCGTGCATCAAAGAAGAGATGGATAATCAGTTGCCGAGCGTGCCGGAAAGTTCGAGTGATATATCTGAAAAAATAAAGAGAAATAACATCCATCTATTAGAACTATGAATCAAATATACTTTGTTGGACAAATGATCAATTAATCATAACTGGGAATCTGAACATATTAATGCAAAATAGTAACTCACTATATCGAATGAAATTGAGATAGAAAAAAATTGCTACCTAGAGTCCTTGACTGAACCGACAGATCTGTGGGAACCAAAATTTTACATGCAATTTATCCATGTTCAGGTAATACAAAATATGCAGAGTAATTAAATTGTGTAGTAGCTATCCCATATATAAACTAAAGGTAGAAACTGGAGTAATGAAACATATCTGGATTGATGTGCAAAGGCTATGGCAACTTACATGCTTGGATTCGTGACTTAAGGGGTTGTTTGGATAGCATGTATTAGGCGTTGGTTTATAGAAAACAAATTTTTACCTGATTTTTAGAAAAACATGTTTTACTAATTTTTCTGTTGAGAATCGGTTTATCAGTTCCTCATTAGGATAACGATTCAGACTATTCCTAGTCTCTCCCGATCTTCTCATTCTCCTGTCACATTCAGTCGCGGTACATAAGTACAGGAGAGCATGTCCATCAATCTCGCTGGACGGCCGCATACACGCGCATGTAGAAGCTAGCTGCCGAGGCAAGCAGTGGATCAATTTTTTTTTTTGGAAGGAAGGCTCAAGAAGAGCTCGGCTTTAAACTAACAAAGCCATCAACCGGCCAGGATTATAAGGACAACCGCTTACAAAAGCAAAGAAAAGGAAACCGAGTGGCGTGTACAAGGAACTCAAGCAAAACAACTCAAGGCAGCATCAGAGTGAGCCAAAGCATCACCACGCTGCTACCAACACCCTACTGGACGACCTACGCCAACATAAGAAAACTAGGGTCTTGAGAGGAATGCAGCACCGCGCGAGCTTCGTGATCACAGCCACCCTTGGAGCCAGCCATGAACCAGACCACCATCTGTTACTGCCTCTGCAAAGGGTCCCTACCCCTCCATCCTGTCTCGAAAGATGCCGCACCGGTAGATAGCAGCTCGGTTCACCCCAGAACCCAAATGGATGGCCTCCTAGTTGCAGGGAGAAGAAACTAGAGCAGCACCGCAAGCCCAGGGCACACTACTAACAAGGACCATCGTCGTCTGTGGCTCAGCCGCACCAAAGGGAGAGAGCTGCCGGCCACAGTCGCAGAAGCAAGGGAAGCAGCGATAAGTAGATCAAAGGCCAACGCTGAATTCTCCGGAGCACAATGCTCCCACCAAATGGTATATCTTTGTCGCCGAAGAGGGGAACCCGATCCCCTCTTGCCCAGGCTCGTGGGCATCGACCCATCAACGAACTCGTCAGGGACCCTCCAGCCAGCAGCCTATGAAGAAACCAAGCTGTCTCCCGCCACCATCACATCCACAACCAAACTCTCTCGCTGCCCCTGCAACCCCCGAACAGTGCCTCCAAGAACGAACACGACACAGACGTGCTATCGCCGTCCGAAGTAGGGGCTTTCACCTAGCAGGGGACGGAAGGAGGGGGGAGGATCCACACCACAACCTCCAAGGAGGGGAACGGCGCCCAAGGCGTCTCCTTTGGTGTGACTGTCGCGCCGCCAGGGGTTTCCCACGGATCCAACCACGCCCGACGAGATCCGCGCAGCCAGCAACCGGGAGCAGTGGCTAAGCCACCAGGACCCAGATCCGGCGAAGGAAGGAGCAGATCGGGGCGGAGAGGATGGGCTTCATCAGTGGCATACCTGCGGGGAGGGATGCACACCAGCAGCCACCCACGACCGCCGCCACCTCATCAGCCATGAGACCGAGGGGGCGCCTAGCTCGCACCGGCAGGGCGGCCCGCCGCTAGGGCCACCCCACCCTCACCTGCCGGGGCCGCCGCCCTGCGTGCCGAGGCCCTGCCCGAGACGAGCAGCCGCCGAATCCCCGCCGCCACCTTCATCGGTGTCGAGCGCGCGCGCCGGAGCACACCTCAGGCGGCGGCGGAGAGGAAGGAGGGGAGGAGGAGCGCGGCTGTGGCGGCTAGGGTTACCGCCGGGTCTCCTCGGAGGAGACGACGCGGGGGAGGGGATTCTTTGGTGATCAAGGAGGGGGGACAGTTTCTTTCCAGATTCTTCCACGCACGCAGATGTAGAACCTAGCTGCTGAGAGCAAGCTTCTGGATCGATTCCATCAGCCGGATGCAGCACGCGCAAATACGACGCCGTACATGTGCATGTAGAAGCTAGCTACCCGCCGGCTGCAGACGCATGTATGTGAATGCTCAAGGAGCTGAACTCGGCGGCCACAACGACCAAGACGGACGACGCAGTAAAAGCATCGGTCACACCCAAGGATTTGGATCCCGAGTGCACATTTTTTCTCGTGGGGCACCGATATTCTCGGTTACCATGGTAACCGCGAAATTTCGGACGAAATTTGAATTTAAATTTTGAATTCATTTCTTACATATTCTATAAATTAGCGGTGGACTCATTATCACAAGCAACAACCATCGGGCGTAGTGGTTAGGTTGCCTCTGCCTTGAGGTTGCTAGATCGAATACCGCCAACATCATCAGGTAATGTAACTAGCTACCCACGTTCCCCTCAAAACAAAAAAATATATTGCTACCCACGTTGACCAGTACGCCAAGGCTGCATGCATGTTCTATTTAAGCTCCTAACATATCTTTACCTAATAATAACTAGTAAGCTGACACGTGCAACGCATGTCTAACAAAGTAAAAAATTATTTTCTCATTCATCTAATTATGACTTATGAGGCAATAAATAACATCATATAGTAATTTCCAGATGCAAGATTTAACTAAATAATCACGGCGAAAATATTTAGGCAAGATTTCGGAACCTCTCAACTTGCAAATTGCAATGCACAGACAAGCATATTTTCTGAGGAAACAAAGACAAGCATGTAACCATTGTAATAAATAACCGGTAGTCGAAAAGTCTACTGTAGTTGTTAAGTCACAGCATAGCGGTTTTCTTATTCCATTATGGCAATCTTGGAGGTGGCTCTATGCTTTATCTACCCCCTATACGAATGAGTTGTATTCATCTCATGCATCACATACAATTATATTCATGTGGTCGGCAAATAATAAGGTGAGAAAATATCCCCTCGTCCCCCGCGTCGCCAGAGGCGACTCGGGCGGAGCCCTCGTCCACGCCGCCGGGCCGCCCCCTCGCCCCCCTCCCTCCCCTCGCCGTCGCCGGAGGAGGCCGCCGGGCTAAGCCCGGGCGGCGGACGACGGCGGCGGGGTCTTCCCCTTCCTCTTCCTCTCGTCCGACGGCGGCTGAAGGCGGTGGCGGATATGGTGCTCCTGCGACGGCGGCTTCCTCCTGCGGTGGCTCGCGCTGGCGGTGCGGCGCGCGGATGCTGCACGGTGTCGGCATCGCCGTGCCTTGCGGTGTGGTTGGGGTCCAGCGACCCCGGCGCCCCCATCCCCTCCTTCGATGTGCCTCCGGCCACATCTGGCGACGGAGGGCTGTGCGTCGCGCGAGGCTGCAGCTTCCCGGTGGCTTCTTGTCTGCTGGCCATCTCGCAGCGAGGCCCGGAGCGAGGTCCCTGATCTGGTGAGGCCCTCCCTTGCCTCTGGATCTGGTGATGTGGGCTCCGGACCGATGGGCCTGCTCAGGCTCCTTTGGTGGTGATGTCCTCGGCGGTGGTGGGCTATGGTTGCCGGGGCGATGACCCCGGGTTCGGTGGTGGCGGCTTTGGCCAGGGGGCGAAGCGCTTCTGGACGCGGCGGATCGAGGGGTCCCGTGGGTAGATTGGAGTCTGCCTAGGCAGGGGTGGTGGTTCGTGGGCGGCGGTCGGTGGTGGCAGGTGGTCAGCACATTTCCGGGAGAAATGCTTGCTCCGGTTTCACCGGAGTCGGCGACGGCGACGCCCGCGGGTGCCGCGGTCTTTCTTGGAAGCGTCGTCGTGGAGGTGCTCCACCTTCTCCCCATGGCTTGTGCTCCGGAGGGAAACCTCAGATCCGTTGGATCGGGCGATGGAGGCGTCTTCGCATCTTTCTCCTCCTTGGGGGCATCGTCTCGGAGCCGGCTACGACTGAGAGTCTGGAGGATGATGGCATCTACGGCATCGATGGCGGCATCTTCGCCGCGTGGTTTGCTGAGGCTGAGGTGGGGCGTTGGTTTCTGTTTGGCAACGATGATGGCGTTGAGAGGGTCTTCGGTCGCGGCGTGGTCTTCGTTAGTCGGTTCTTCCCGACGTGTCCGAGGTGCTCTTCCGTGGTTGCTGGGTTGCTTTGAAGTCGGAGCTGCATTGGAGCATGTCCAGTGGTGACGATGACAGACATTCGGTGACCGTTTGCGGTGGGCATGGTCGGCGCAAGTCCTGCATATTTCCCTTGTGTTGCTCGTCGTCAAAGTCGGAGCTGTCGGTTGCTTGCGCGTGTGGCTATCCGTTGGCATGTGCCGCCGTCTCTTATTCCATGTCAGTGGTCAGGTTAGCCGGTGGTGCCCACGTCATGTGGGTTGTGATGTATCCGTTTTAGCCCGGTTTTCGTTCAATTAATCGGGCAACTCTCTTCTGCTTAATCAATGAAAATGGCAAGTATTTTGCCTCATTTCAAAAATAAATAAATTATATTCATGTGAACCAAATTGATTATACAAGTATAATGTTTTGTTTCATCGCAGAAAAAACACAATATTCCATTCATGAAATCCTTGAGTCTGCACACACACACAAAAAATCAACTATATCCATATCACATGGCAAAAAAAAATATGTTAGTATTACATCTTAAAGAAAACACATTCATATTCCATCGGAAGCAAGGATATGTTAGTAGAAGAAGTTCGTTTTACAGCCAGACCCATACAGCCAGATTTTGTCTAATAGAGAGGAAAAGGGAGGCCCAAAACCTCAACCCCCACCATGCATCCGGAATAACTATAACAAAAGCATATCTTGAATGTGGTGTCACTGACTCCCCTGCAATCATGCTATAAAACCAACCAGGTTAAGGACCTCACTTTGTGATATATAAGCTTGCATTCTTCAGTCAGGTTGCATTTACTCGCCAGTGGAAACAGAGCTTGAATTTTTCTTATAGCCACTGAAGTCTGATATCTGCACACAGCAATGCCCACATGATCAAGTTTGCTGAAACAAAATGTCTCTGCATAGGACATTGCTAGTGTGATAAATTTGCAAAGTAAAATTACAACTGCAAGGTCATATAAACAATCGAGTTTATCTTGTTAATCCTTTGGAACCAAAGTAGCGATTGCAAAATGATGGTCTAAATTGACATTCAGCAGTCTACATGCTTTATTTTGCCCTCTTCTAACTTCATTTTGACCTCTTCTAAAACAACGTACCCCTCTTGTGTACTCGACGGAGGACTACAATTACAATGTACACAGATGCTTATTATGACCGATCCCTCTCTATGCGCCTTAGTTTATATTCAGTGTCAAGCTAGCCAACACGAATCTACAATAAAAGTGTCTGCAGTTACTTCTTCGGCTACTCGGTATGATGCTGCGGCTCAAGTCATCATACCGGAAAATACATGGTCTCCTACTCGCCTCCTCGGATCATCGCATAACGCTACCAGTAGGCTGAAGTCATGATGCTAGCAAATATTCCCTCCGTCCCAAAATAAGTGACTCAACTTTGTACTAACTTTAGTATAAAGCTAATAAAAGTTGAGTCACTTATTTTTGGATAGAGGGAATACATGGTTGCCTCATCTCATCAGATAATGCTACTGGTATTAAAGTAATTAACTCCCAAGACTCAAGTATGAATCCACACAAATGGAAACTGAGTCCCACTATCAGTCTCATTCGCTAGCGGGGATACATGAAGGATGCTATCTTCAGACGTATTTTTAGAAATCAATACAAGAAAGCACACAACTTAGCTAGGAACACTATTTCTTCCGGACCCTTCTCTGTTTCTTGTATGAATTATTATGATGTTTCTTGCCCATTCAATCATGTTTTTAGCAGTGACATGTACTAACAGAACAATCTCAAATGTAATATGTTGCACACAAGAAATATCCCTGGAGGGAGCTTTTCCTTAAAATAATATTGCAAACCATAATCTTTTCCTGCCAATCTTACTGGAAACCATAATTTTGATATGCAAACGACAACTTATAGGGAGTGAGAACAGATACCTAGGACCTTTAGTTGTGGAAGGAAGCAACGGTGGTGGTGGCTCCCACGTCCTTGGAGAAAGTAATGTGACACCCCGAGACCGGTGCGCCAGGTGTCAGCCAGTTATTCTTCGTCGTTGCCATGTCATCTGCTTGCGTGTTGCATGTTTTCCTTGTCATCATGTGCATTGCATCATCATGTTTTCAAAACTTGCATCCGTCCGAGCCCGTCCGTCCTCTCCGTTGTGCGTTCTGAGCCCAGACACACTTGCACGCGCCCGCGGCATCTCCGAATAATTATTTTATGAGTGGACGGAAAATGTTCTCGGAATGGGATGAAACTTGTCGTGTGGTCTTATTATAGTGTAGACAGGCTGCCTGTCAAGTTTCGACGCATTCGGAGCTCGTTTGATAGCCCAACGGATATATATAGCGGCACTAGTCGCCGGGTAAAAAGTCGGACGTTTTCGGTCTCCGAAAACACCCGCGGGCCTCTCTCCTCTCCTCTCATCTCAGCTCACCTTCTCTACACAGCCGACTAGGCCTTCCCTAGACCCCCCCCCCCGCTCCGTTGCCACTGGATCGCGATCGGAGGGCTCCTATCTGCCCCAAAACACCCCCAAACCCTAATCCCTAGACCCCCTTGCCTATTTAATCCCTCTCTCCTTGCCATTTTGGCCTCCTGAAAGTGCAACTAATCCCCGGGTGGTTTTGGCAATTAATAACAACATATATATCATTGAACTAATAGTTACTTGAGAATCATTTCAGAGAAGTTCAGTGATATGGATATGGCAAGGACTGAAGAAGTGGACCCCTCAAAATGCTAAGTGCAAGCATTGGCAAAAGCTCAAGACTCCATTTTTGGTTTAGTGATCCAAGATCACATTAAGTCCATAGGAAAAGCCAATACTATTAAAAGGGGATGAGGTTATGTTGATGATCTGGTTGCTCAAGTGCTTAGTGATACATCTCCTAAACTATCAGCAACTTTCACTGCCATATACCTCAGCCATAAGCCAAACCCTAGCAAAATCGGATTTTCCGATTCTAATATCGGTTTCACCGAAACATGAGTTGCCAAGCTTCTGTAACCTTCTGTCATCAAATCGGTGTCACCGAGATGATGAAGTCGGTCCCACCGAAACTGGCAAGCTCTTGTCTTTTGCACGAATCGGACTAACCGAGATTGTATTTTCGGTCCCACCGAAAACCCCAACGTTCACATTATTTGAACTTTCGGTCTCACCGAGTTGTCCACTTCGGTCCCACCGAGATTGCTCAAATATGTGTGTAACGGTTGGATTTTGTGTGGAGGGTATTTATACCCCTCCACCCCCTCTTCATTCGTGGAGAGAGCCATCAGAAAGAACTACCACTCCTACCTTACATTTCTGAGAAGAGAACTACCTACCCTTGTGTTGAGATCAAGTTGCTCCACTCCCACCATATGAAACTTGATCTCTAACCTTCCCAAGTTGCTTTCCACTCAATCCTTTCTTCCACCACAGCCAAATCAGTGAGGAGAGTTGAGTGTTGGGGACATTATCATTTGAAGCACAAGAGCAAGGAGTTCATCATCATCTACAACATCTATTACCTTTTGGAGGGTGGTGCCTCCTAGATTGGTTAGGTGTCGCTTGGGAGCCTCCGTCATCGAGATGTGGAGTTGAACCAAGAAGTTTGTAAGGGCAAGGAGATCGCCTACTTCGTGAAGATCTACCCCGAGTAAGGCTAGCCCTCCGTGGGCGTAGGCCATGATGGAATAGACAAGGTTGCTTCTTCGTGGACCCTTCGTGGGTGGAGCCCTTCGTGGACTCGCGCAGCCGTTACCCTCCGTGGGTTGAAGTCTCCATCAACGTGGATGTACGATAGCACCACCTATCGGAACCAGGGGAAAAATCACCGCGTCTCCAAAATTGCGTTTGCTCTTCTCCACCTCTCGTTACTACATGTGCAATTTACTTTCCGCTGCCTATACTCTAGAATTGCATGTGTAGGGTGATGCTTGACTTGATCATAATTGTGAATCTGCCAAAAACTATTCTTTGTCAAAAGGCAGAATTTTTATATTTACAAGTAGTCTAATCACCCCCCTCTAGACATACTTTCGATCCTACAAGTGGTATCAGAGCTTTGGTCTCCATTGTTTTGGTTTCCATTGCATTGGACTCCATAAGCTTGGTTTCACAACCTAGGAGAGTATGGCGTCTAGTGAGGGTAATTTTCGTAGAGGTCCTTACTTTGATGGTACAAATTTTGCTAGTTGGAAGCATAAAATGAAAATGCATATTCTTGGTCATAACCCAGCCGCATGGGGCATTATTTGTGTTGGTATGCAAGGTGAATTCTTCGAGGAAGGAAAAGTTCCACGATCGCGAAGCTACACCTGAAGAATTGCGGATGTTGCAAAACAATGCTCAAGCTTGTGACATTCTCTTCAATGCCTTGTGTCCCGAGGAGTTCAACAAAATCAGCCGTCTTGAGAATGCTAAAGAGATTTGGGATACTTTGGTTGAAATGCACGAAGGTACTGAGTCTGTGAAGGAATCAAAGCTAGATATTCTTCAAGGTCAACTTGACAAGTTCAAGATGAAGGATGGTGAAGGAGTCGCTGAAATGTACTCTAGGCTTGCTCTCATCACAAATGAGATTGCCGGCTTAGGAAGCGAAGAAATGACCGACCGATTCATCATCAAGAAGATTCTAAGAGCTTTGGATGGAAAGTATGACACCGTGTGCACTTTGATCCAAATGATGCCAAACTACAAGACTCTCAAGCCAACCGAAGTCATTGGAAGAATTGTTGCTCATGAGATGACACTTAAGGATAAGGAAGAGCTTCACAACAAGTCAAGTGGTGCTTACAAAGCTACAAGTGATGCTCCCACAACCTCAAGTGACAAGTTAGTTTCCAATGAAGAGATGAGCCTAATGGTTAAGAACTTCAACAAATTCTACAAGAATAGAGGCAAAGAGAGAAGCTCAAAGTCTAGATCATATGATGAAAAGAGATCTTCTAGTCGTGATCGAAACTGCTACAATTGTGGAAGACCCGGACACTACTCAAATGAGTGTACGGCTCCCCACAAGAGAAGAGAAGAATCTCCAAGAAGAAGAAGTTCAAGAGATGAGTCACCTCGAAAAGAGAGAAGGAGTAGAGATGATCGTTATGAACGAAGACCCTCTCGGAGAAGCAAGGATTCGGAGAGGAAAGACAAGTCATGAAGGAGCTACACAAGAAGAAAACATCAAGCCAATGTAGGTGAATGGGTCTCCGGCTCCGACTCCGACAATCAATCCGATGGAAGCTATCACTCCGACTCCGACTACAGTCAAGATGAAGGTGTTGCCGGTCTTGCTCTCGTATCCTCCAACTCCAACTCCTACGACTTATTTGATTCACCAAATGAGGGAATTGGAAGATGCTTCATGGCTAAAGGCCCCAAGGTATCACACCCTGAATTCATTGACTTCAATAGTGATGAGGATGACTTGCTTAGTGAAGATGAGCTCTTGCATGATAAATCTAGTGAGCCTAGTAACGATGAAAATGCTAGTAGTCTTTATAGTCGAGAAGAGTCGAATGACAATGCTATGAAGGAGATTGAGCGTCTAACTAAAGAACTAAACACTCTTAAGTTAGCTCATGAAACAACTCAAGAAGATCATAGAGAGCTCCTAAGATCTCATGAGAAGCTCACTCTAGAGCAAGAACATGAGTTTCTAAAAGCAATCAATGACGATCTTCGAAAGAAGAGTTCTTCATATCTTGCCAAACGACTTCTCTTGTCTAACTTCTTGCCACCCATTAAGACTAAGCATGACAAGCATAAGAAAAATTCTTCCTCTAGTAGTAACAATAACCATGCTAAATCCAATATTGTTGCTTCTAGTAGTTCTCTTGATTCCACTAACAATGTTTCAAGCCAAGTTACACGTGAGCAAGAGAATAGTTTATTGAAAGGGATCATAGAGAAAGGTGTCTACAAGAGCCTTGCCGGAAGCAAGAACTTTGAGGAAATTGTTCGCAAGCAAGGAAGGCACCGGAAGAATCAAGGAATTGGTTTTGAGCGAAAGTTCAACGCCGAAGGTGTTGAGTGGGAGGAAGGTCAATATGCTACTCCACAGTTTGTTCCTCAAAAGGAGAAGTATGATCCTACTTCTTCCAATGTGGAACAAACTCAAGATGACCTTCCACCACAAGACCACAAGCTAAAAGCCAAGGACAAGCTTCAAGAGGAGATTGATGCATTCGTTGAAGCACCTCAAGCCATGGTCAAGTGGGTTCCCAAGGAAACGTCAAGTTCTACTTCGTCAAGCTCAACTACAACCCCAAGGATTCCCATCAAGATGATGTGGATCCTGAAGAAGAAGAACTAGAAAGTTCTTGAGGGTGACTCCGCCAACATACTTCACTCACATTCATTTTGGCAAAGAACTTGTGCAATCAACTTCCACATCATGCACTAGTTCATGGAGTCACAAACCCTCTTGTTGGTAAGTCAAGGGACAAGGTAATCATTGCTTTCATGGACATCATCTATTGTGAACTTCAATCTATGTCCATGGATATCCTTGTTTGTTCCTTGTGGGACTAACCCATGTAGGTATTGAAAGTGCCCGAATCCAAAGGATAGCTCCCAACTCTTGATGATCTCCATCAACATTGAGCATCCACATCTTCAACATCTACATGAAGTCTTCTACGACAACCCAAGGTTAGTTTGACCCTTTAAAAGGGGTTCTCACATCTAGGGGGAGCTTTACTCTAAAAAATTGAGCTAAAGCATCTTCAAATGATGTGAACACATCAATGCTTTATGTAAAAGTGGTAACCCCACTTGTGCTTAAACGATGAGTATGACCTATGATCAAATGTTCTCATTTGGCTCCTAAGTCAAAATACTCATATAAAGATGACCTAGTCATCGACAAATTATGTGTTAATAGCTAGAGTTTTGGTTGTGCATGTTTGACACATATTTCATTTGCTATCTTATTGTGTGAGCATGTTGGATGCATGATTTTATCCATTCAAGGACATCCATTTGTTGTTTTGGTTGTTTTGATTTTTCTGACCAAATGGATGGACAAGAATGCCTAAGTACCTCCCCTAGCTATCTATGCTTTCTTGTCTCAAATTCTATTCATGCTTACATCACAAACTTTGAACAAGTCATTTTCGGACCCTCCGGGTGAGGAGCACTCGGAGCCACCGATCCGTCTAGGGCTAACCCCCAAAACCTTCTAATTGATTTCGGTCAGACCAACTCACTCAAACTCGGTCAAGCCGAAAGCATTTAGACTGATCTAGGTTTAATCTCGGTGAAACCGAGTTGTAAATCTCGGCGTGACCGAAGTGCATAACTGCCTAGCAGTTATCCATCTCGGTGCCACCGAGTTTTTCAACTCGGTCCCACCGACAGCAAAGGGATATATATACCAAGGGCCGCGCGCGTTGATTTCTCCTTCAAACGTTTCGCCCCCACATCCCCTGCTGCCGTCGCCTTGATCTCCGGATCGTCGCCGTCGTTGCCTGTGCGCCCTCGCCGCAGGTCTCCATCGCCGTCAACGGACATCTCCTCCGCGCCGTTGCCGCCGTAGAGAAACTCCACCAAGTTAGGGTGAGTTTTGATCCCACTCGTGTTCCCATCTCCGATTCAATGCACGTTTGAATTGCCTAGTATCTTGCCACGATTGAAATTCTCCTGTACACCAGATTGGTTCGTTTGAACTAGATTCGAGTAAAAGTTTTAGGGTTAGGTTTCCTCAGAACACATCTCGATGAGACCGACTTTAAAATTTCGGTGTGACCGATTTGGCCTCTGGCCATTGCACTGCACCCTTCGGTCCAACCGAGTTGTGCAAATCGGTGTGACCGAAATGTAGTTTTTGTGAAACCCTAGTGTTTTCGGCAGGACCGAAACCCACTTCGGTCAAACCGAAAGTGGTGTGCCAAGCCCTGTTTAACACTTCGGATTCACCGAAACTGAAACTCGGTCGGACCGAAATGTCTTCTGTGAAAACTTAAAACTAAAATTTGAACTCATTTTTTTTTGCAAAAACTTCTGCAGTTTGTGATAACTCTTCTTCTCTGCCTATACCTTATCTATTCACAGGTTGTCAGCCATGTCAGATGCCAGTGGCAGTCAGAACAGGTCAGAGACACCCATTGCAGACATTCCAGAGGCAGACACTAGTTCTGATCCTAGTAGCCCATTTGATGATGGTGAGAGGAGTACACCAAGTGGCATGCCTCCTGCAGCCACCAGAGCTAGAAAGGAGAAGAATTCCGATGATGAAGATTCATACTTTGTTGTTGAGGAAGAAGTGACCTCCAAGCCAAAGAGGAAGGTTGTTGCCAAAGAGCAACAAGGTCAGCAATCTAAGAAGGGCACCAGCAAAGTCAAGCTGTCAACTGTTGCCAAGAAGCTGAATTTGGGAAAGGCAGCTCCAAGCAAAGTGAAGAAAACCTCCAATAGAAAGAGGGTAGTGTATACTAATTCTCATGCAGATGCAGCAGTAGAGGATGAGGATGAGGAAGCACCCCAGCCTCCTCCTCCTCAGAAGGCTAAGCTCATGGGTGACGCCATTAAGGCCGGAGCCACTTCAAAGCCCAAGAAATCTGCTCAAGCTAAGGCAGCTCCAGCAAAGCCTGCTGCCAAGCCCAAGAGGACAACCAGAAACATTCCAGCATCTGAAAAGAACAAGGATGATGTGCCACCAGCTGAGTCTGATGAAGAAGGACAAGTGTTGCTGAAACTTCGTCCAAAACTGCCACTTCACAATGATGCTCATCCTCAAGCCGAGGATATGAAGGCAAGGAAAGATAGAGGTCTCAGGCTATGGAGACAAGCTGACCCATATGCCGTGAGGAGAAGAAATGCTGTAGATCCCAGATTTCACACCAGAGAGCAGCAGGACTTCTATGAGACCGTGCTGATGGACAAGAAGCAAATAGTCGCAGACACCAGATATGTTGACTGGGAATACATTGACAGCGAAGAGCACAGAGATTTCTTTCCACATGTGCATGAAAGTTTCACTGCATGTGGAGTTGCAGAGTTTGTGGGTCAGAAATTGACCAGTTGGAACGATGAGATGATAATGCAATTCTATGCCACAGCTCACTTCTATCCTGATGGAAAGATCACATGGATGACTGAAGGTCAAAGATTTTCTTCTTCCGTTGAAGAATGGGCAGAAATTCTGAATGCTCCAGTGCAGCGAGAAGATGATATTGATGTCTATGGGATTCCAAAGAAGAATCATGATTCCATGAAGAACATGTACAAAGAAATTCCAGCAGCGGATTTGGAAATTTGGAAGCTCGGCTCAGTCTACCATCTCCAGGCAGGCTTACCTACCACTAATACTATTTTGAGGCATACCTTGATGCCCAAGTCTGGAGATCATCGCATGATCAAAGGATATTCTATCAACATGCTGCATATACTTGATGAGAAAGCACCTTTCAAGGTGATGGACTTAATGGTAGAGACCATTAAGAGGACTGCAGCTGACCAGAAAAGGTCATGTGGATTTGCCCCGCAGATTCAGATGCTTATCAATGCCAAGTTTGGCACGGGCAAATTCTTGTTGGATAGGAAACATTTACCGCTGCAGCCAGAGCATGAAGACAATGTTGTTGTGATGGATGAGGAGGATCCGACATCTGTTGAAGGTCAAGCCAAGATCAAAGCTGCTAAGAAAGCCAAAGCTGACAAGGAAGCAGCAGCAGCAGCAGCTAAACCAAAGAGTTTCGGAGAGCAAATTCTTGAAGCTACCCAAAGGATTGAACAACGCCTGGCCAGCATTGAACAGTCTCAGAGAGCTTAGAGAGGATTGTTGACGAGAAGATCCACGCTCTGGACGTGAAGCTGACTGAAATACAAGTGACCGTCAACAAGCTTGAGGCAGAATTTGAGGAAGCAAAGCAGGACAAGGAAGAGCTTATGCAGGATGACTTAGTCCAAGATTCTCATCGACAGACTGCTCCGGTTCCCAAAGGATCCCGATCAGCTGCTATTCCAGTGACTGACACCAGGACTACAGCTTCAGCACCTCCCACAGTTCCAGCAGTTACTCCAGCTACAGCTCCAGTGTCCACTCCTCCAGCACAGACATCAGCTGAAGTCTTCGCCGATGCTGTCATATCTACTCCGACATCAACCCAGACGGGAGCCGCCAGCAGAGCCCACAGTGACGTTTAGCTCTATGCTTTTTCGAACTTTTTGGTAACTTGTTGCCAAAGGGGGAGAAATTGTATAGATCATAGGGCTTCGAGAGAGAGAGAGTGCTCTTTCGTTCTTTTGCGGTTTCTTTGAGATACTTTTGGTTTTCGAGACTTTTAGTGTGCTTGATACTCCGTTTGATGCTACCTTAATGAGTGCTTGGTCGTACTATCCTTTAATGTGTGCTTAATGCTTATCATATGCTATTCCTATCTTGTATGACTATTTACTCATGTCTTGGTGATTGGGTGCATGCTGTTCATTCTTATCATTTTGTGCGCTCCACCAAGATGTATGTGACATGGAAGAGTGACCCATGATCCTAATCGATTGTGCATTTGCATTCGAACGCAAATCTTAAATAATGCACAAATTTAGGGGCAGCTCTTGCTTATCACATACTTCTCAAAGCGACGATATTATTCATTGATTATATCCTTTGTCGAAGCTTTGATCTATATGTTGTCATCAATTACCAAAAAGGGGGAGATTGAAAGTGCAACTAATCCCCGGGTGGTTTTGGCAATTAATAACAACATATATATCATTGAACTAATAGTTACTTGAGAATCATTTCAGAGAAGTTCAGTGATATGGGTATGGCAAGGACTGAAGAAGTGGACCCCTCAAAATGCTAAGTGCAAGCATTGGCAAAAGCTCAAGACTCCATTTTTGGCTTAGTGATCCAAGATCACATTGAGTCCATAGGAAAAGCCAATACTATTAAAAGGGGATGAGGTTATGTTGATGATCTGGTTGCTCAAGTGCTTAGTGATACATCTCCTAAACTATCAGCAACTTTCACTGCCATATACACTCATAAGTAATCTCGGTCCCACCGATTATCCAAACTCAGTCACACCGAGATGAACCACCTCAGCCATAAGCCAAACCCTAGCAAAATCGGATTTTCCGATTCTAATATCGGTTTCACCGAAACATGAGTTGCCAAGCTTCTGTAACCTTCTGTCATCAAATCGGTGTCACCGAGATGATGAAGTCGGTCCCACCGAAACTGGCAAGCTCTTGTCTTTTGCACGAATCGGACTAACCGAGATTGTATTTCGGTCCCACCGAAAACCCCAACGTTCACATTATTTGAACTTTCGGTCTCACCGAGTTGTCCACTTCGGTCCCACCGAGATTGCTCAAATATGTGTGTAACGGTTGGATTTTGTGTGGAGGCTATTTATACCCCTCCACCCCCTTTTCATTCGTGGAGAGAGCCATCAGAAAGAACTACCACTCCTACCTTACATTTCTGAGAAGAGAACTACCTACCCTTGTGTTGAGATCAAGTTGCTCCACTCCTACCATATGAAACTTGATCTCTAACCATCCCAAGTTGCTTTCCACTCAATCCTTTCTTCCACCACAGCCAAATCAGTGAGGAGAGTTGAGTGTTGGGGAGATTATCATTTGAAGCACAAGAGCAAGGAGTTCATCATCATCTACAACATCTATTACCTTTTGGAGGGTGGTGCCTCCTAGATTGGTTAGGTGTCGCTTGGGAGCCTCCGTCATCGAGATGTGGAGTTGAACCAAGAAGTTTGTAAGGGCAAGGAGATCGCCTACTTCGTGAAGATCTACCCCGAGTAAGGCTAGCCCTCCATGGGCGTAGGCCATGATGTAATCGACAAGGTTGCTTCTTCGTGGACCCTTCGTGGGTGGAGCCCTCCGTGGACTCGTGCAACCGTTACCCTCCGTGGGTTGAAGTCTCCATCAACGTGGATGTACGATAGCACCACCTATCGGAACCACGGGAAAAATCACCGCGTCTCCAAAATTGCGTTTGCTCTTCTCCACCTCTCGTTACTACATGTGCAATTTACTTTCCGCTGCCTATACTCTAGAATTGCATGTGTAGGGTGATGCTTGACTTGATCATAATTGTGAATCTGCCAAAAACTGTTCTTTGTCAAAAGGCAGAATTTTTATATTTACTAGTAGTCTAATCACCCCCCTCTAGACATACTTTCGATCCTACACCTCCACCTACCTCCTCCCTAAATTTCCGCGCCGCCAGCCCCCTCCTCCTCGTAATCCGCACCCGACCACTCCCCCGCCGCCACTTGGTCGCCGCCAAGTCGCCGCGCCGCCGTCTGGGCTACAGGCAGCCAGCCAGAGGCTGCCACGTGCCCCCCCAGCCAGCTCCCACCGCGCAGGCCCGCCAAGCCCGGCCACGGCCCGCCGCGAGCCATCCCGGGCCCAACCGCCCCCACGCCCCGCGCCCGTGTTGCCCACCTCGGCGCTTCCCCGCTCTCTCCCGATGGGATCAGGAGGTTCGCCGCCGGCCGCTCCGTCTCCTCCCCGCCGCCGCCTTTGGTCGGCCTCGCCGGTGCAGCTCCGTCGGAGGACCTCCAGGCCGGAGCCTTACCCTCCTCCTTCTCCCTTCCTTCCCTTCTCTGTCTCTCGCTAACCCTCTGTCTCCTCTACTGCTTGGAACAGCGCCGCCGCCGCCATGGCCTTCACCGCCGCAGCACTGCCAGCTCCGGCCAGATCCGGCCGGGAATAGGTCCCCCACGGCCGGATCCGCCTCTTCCCAGCCTCCTCCGTCACTCTGCCGCCCTGCCTCGCCGGAGGCCCGATGCGCCGTCGGCCCCGAGCTCCTATCCGGGCCATGGCCTCTTCTGCCCGTGCCCGAGGCGGACATGTCCGATGGAGCACGGACATGTCCGACCTCCTCCTCGCTCGTGTCACAGCCAGGTGGGCCCGAGTGTTCAGCCCCCGGACGTGTCCGACCAGATCTGCCCTGAGGTCTAATTTCGCCTAAGTCCTAGCTCTGTTTTAAAATTGTGTGCATCTTTGTGTACCTGTAACTTCTTGTGTGTATGTCCAAATTGAGTGTATGATATGTCAAAATGATCGTGGTGATGTGCTCTTCATTTTGTTCCATTGTGCCATGCTTGTTTGACTTCATTTTGATGCCCTAATCATCGTTGCAAGAGTGCTACTTGTTTAAAACTGCAGTTAACTGTAAATTTGTTGCATGCTTGTGGTGGTGATAACTTTGTGCATGTTGGTCCAAATGAAGCATATGATATGTCAAAATGTTCATTGTGAAGTGCTCTACATGATGGTTGCTGTAGCATTCATATTAGGTGCCATCTTGCCATGTTAATCTCTGTTGCAAAAGTGCATGTGGCTGTTAAGTGCTGAAACTTGTTATGAGATGCTGTTTTGACTTGCTCATTGCTATTGGTGTGTTTGTCTTCATGCCACATGTCTATATGTTTTAGAAGCACAATCATATGGTCTTTGTTGTGGTGCAATCCACTTTCCATGATATTCCTTGAGGTGACTTAAACAAGCTTGTAAACATTCCATGTCAATGTTGATGTTTTATACTTAGTGAAAAAACTGCTAAGTCTGGAATCTGTTAAACCTGATGCTATGTTTGATTGATGCCCCACTCAAATCCATGCATGTTATAGTATGTCAAATGATCATGTCTTGTTGTCCATGTTATGATCTTTCCATTCATGCCTTATTTTGCATATTTGGCATGTTGTAGATTATTTATTTCTTGCTCTCAAGTTGCTATAAATTTACCTATCAGACTTTTATCAGCATGATCAATTTGGTGAAGCTTGTTGTTATTGATCCATGTTGTAATGCCCCATATGTAACACTTTCCCAATATGGCAATATATAAACTTTGGCTTCAACAATTCCTTTCCGGGCTCTTCTTTCTTTTCGGGTTTTTCGTTTTGTCGTGCGCATGTGTGCATTTCATCCAAGTCATGTTGTCATGTGCATTGCATTGCATTTGTGTTGTCACTTGCATCCGATCCCACTCGTCTCTTTCCGTTGTCCGTTTCGAGTTCCGACGCTCACACACGTGCATGCCCATGGCATCCCCGACTCCTTCCTTCGTGTGTGGCCGTGTAACATTTCCGGAATGGCGTGAGACTTGTCGTGCGTTGTTGTTTTGGTATGTGTAGGCCGCCTGTCAAGTTTCATCGCGTTTGGAGTTCGTTTAGTACTCCAATGGTTAACCTAGTGGGCTAAAAGAACCTCTTCTTTGATGCCCAAGACCCCCTCCACAACAGCCCACCAACCCAGCACCACCCTTCCCATCATCTCGGTCGTCGAATTGTGATCGCGTGACCGCAAACCGCTCCCCATTTGGAGTCTCCTAGCTCCTTGTGCCTATAAAAACGTCCCCCATGTCATTTTTCGTCCAAAAACCTTAGTTCCACCGCTCCCTCCGCCGCCGGACACGTCCGGACCGAGCCGGACGCGTCCGATCCGCCGCCCCCAACCAATCGCCGCCTGCCACCTGTCCACCGCCGCCGTCCCACCGCGCCGGCCCGCGAGGCCCGACGCGGGCCCGCCGCCGCCACCGATCCGGCCCGTCCGCCTCCACGCGCCCCGCACCGTAGCACCTCGTCCCCGCCGCCTCCGGTCACCGTCGGCCGCCGCCCCTCGGCCGCCGTCGCCGGATCCGCCGCCGCCAGGTCGCCGCGAGCTCGCCTCCCCTCGCGTCCCCGTCGCCAGGAGCTCGCCGCCCCGCCGCCTTCCCCCGCGGCCGCAGCCACCGCCGCTCTGGCCCTCGCCACCGGTGCCCCACCGGGCCCCCGACGCCCAACTCGCCGCCGAGCCCCGCAGCTCCATCGCCGGAGCGAGGCCGCCGTCCCGTCGCCCGATCCGCCGTGCGGGCTCGAACCCTAACGGGTCCGGGTCGGATTCGCACCCGATCCGCCTCCGGCCTGATCCGCTAAGCTGATCCAGATCTGAGGTTGACTTTTTCCTCTAAGTCCTTTTTGATTTTTTTTTGTCTGATGGCTTATTGTGATGGCGATATTTTTTTGTGTGTATGTCCGATTTGTGCATATGATATGTCAAAATGATCGTGGTGATGTGTACTACGTTTTGTTCCATTGTGTCATGCTTGTTTGAGTCCATTTAGATGTCTTAATCTTCGTGACAAGAGTGCTACTTGATACAAACTACTGCTACTTGTTATTTTCATGCCATGTTTGAGATGTGATAACTTGGTGCATGTTTATCCAAATGAAGCAAATGATATGTCAAAGAGTTCATCATGAGATGCTTTACAATTTGGTTGCTATAGCGTGCATGTTAGAGTTCATTTTGCCATGTTATCTCTGTTGCAAAAGTGCATGTGGCTGTTAGGTTTTGTAACTTGTTACGAGATGCCTAGTTGAGGAGCTCGTTGCTATTGATGTGTTTGTCCCACTACTAGAAAAATGGCTATAGATGGGATTGACACTAATGGCGCACCAAACAAGCTGTGCGCCATTAGTATATACTAATGGCGCACCACCTTCTGATACGCCATTAGAGTTGAAACTACTAATGGCGCACCTGGCCCAGGGTGCGCCATTAGTATCAATTTTTTTAACTAGTGCGCCTGTCCAAACATACTAATGACGCATCCAGACACAGTGCGCCATTACTAGTTGTAACTAGTAATGGCGCACCTGTCGGAAAGTGCGCCACAAATGTTGATTTTTTATTATATTTTTTTTCTTTTTTTTGCAAAACTACCAATGGCGCACTGTCCCACAGTGCGCCATTACTAATTTAAACAGTGCGCCATTAGTATGTTTTTTTTTTGCAAAACTACTAATGGCGCACCACCAGAAGGTGCGCCATTAGTAACCTGGATTACTAATGGCGAATTTAGAGTTGGTGCGCCATTAGTAAGTGGCCAGCAACAAGATATTTTGGACAACCTCTCCTACCCACACTCACTTTCTCCACACTTCATTTTCTCCACCTCCTCCTTGTCTCGGGTGCCTCCTCTTTTTCACCTCATTTCCACCATAGATTCATTCAAATTAAGTGGTTAAATTACCTTGTTTTGATAGGTAAGTAAGGGGGGAAGCTATATTTATGTTGTTCTCCCTACAACAATGTGCACATGCACTTTTTATGGCCTAGCTAGATGAAGGAAATATGCCCTAGAGGCAATAATAAAGTTATTATTTATTTCCTTATATCATGATAAATGTCTTTTTATTCATGCTAGAATTGTATTAACTGGCAACTTAATACATGTGTGAATACATAGACAAAACAGTATGTCCCTAGTATGCCTCTACTAGACTAGCTCATTGATCAAAGATGGTTATGTTTCCTAGCCATACACATGAGTTGTCATTTGATCAACGGGATCACATCATTACGAGAATGATGTGATGGACAAGACCCATCCGTTAGCATAGCACTATGATCGTTTAGTTTAACTGCTATTGCTTTCTTCATTACTTATACATGTTCCTATGACTATGAGATTATGCAACTCCCGAATACCGTAGGAACACCTTGTGTGCTATCAAACATCACAACGTAACTGGGTGATCATAAAGATGCTCTACAGGTGTCTCCGAAAGTATTCGTGGTGTTGGCATAGATCAAGATTGGGATTTGTCACTCCGAGTGTCGGAGAGGTATCTCTGGGCCCTCTCGGTAACACACATCATAATAAGCCTTGCAAGCAAAAGACTAATGAGTTAGTCACGAGATGATGTGTTACGGAACGAGTAAAGAGACTTGCCGGTAACGAGATTGAACTAGGTATAAAGATATCGACGATCGAATCTCGGGCAAGTAACATACCGTTTGACAAAAGGAACAACGTATGTTGTTATGCGGTTCTGACCGATAAAAGATCTTCGTAGAATATGTAGGAGCCAATATGAACATCCAGGTTCCGCTATTGGTTATTGACCAGAGATGAGTCTCGGTCATGTCTACATAGTTCTCGAACCCGTAGGGTCCGCACGCTTAACGTTTGATGACGATCGGTATTATGAGTTTTTGAGTATTGATGTACCGAAGGTAGTTCGGAGTCCCGGATGAGATCACGGACATGACGAGGAGTCTCGGAATGTCCGAGACATAAAGATTGATATATTGGACGGCTATATTCGGACACCGGAAGTATACCGGAAAAGTTTCGGATTTATCGGGAATGCCGGAGGGGGTTACCGGAACCCCCTACGAGAGGGGATGGTCCATGGTGGGCCTAAAGGGTGAGAGAGAAGCAGCCCATAGGGCTGGCCGGCGCCCCCACCTAGCAATCCTAGTTGGACTAGGATTGGGGGGGCGCCACCTCTCCTAAACCTTTCCCCCTTCTTCCTTCCGGTGAATCCTACTAGGAATAGGATTGCAATCCTATTCCTAGTAGGAGTCCCCTCCCTAGCCGCACCATAGGAGGTGGCCGGCCCCTCCTCCCTTGATCCTTTATATACGGGGGCAGGGGGGCACCCAAAGACACACAAGTTGATTTGTTTTAGCCGTGTGCGGTGCCCCCCTCCACAGAAACACACCTCGGTCGTACCGTCGCGGAGCTTAGGCGAAGCCCTGCGCCGGTGAACACATCATATCCGTCACCACGCCGTCGTGCTGACGAAACTCTCCCGTGAAGCTCTACTGGATCAAGAGCTCGTGGGACGTCATCAAGCTGAACGTGTGCTGAACGTGGAGGTGCCGTACGTTCGGTGCTTGATCGGTTGGATCGCGAAGAAGTTCGACAACATCAACCGCGTCACTTGACGCTTCCGCTCCCGGTCTACGAGGGTACGTAGACACACTCTCCCCTCTCGTTGCTATGCATCTGGTAGATAGATCTTGCGTGATCGTAGGAAAATTTTAAAATACTACATTCCCCAACAGTGGCATCATGAGCCAGGTCTATGCGTAGATGATATGCACGAGTAGAACACAATGAGATTGTGGACGATACTAGTCATACTGCTTACCAGCATGTCATACTTTGCTTCGGCGGTATTGTGAGATGAAGCGGCCCGGACCGACATTACGCGTACGCTTACGCGAGACTGGTTTCACCGTTACGAGCACTCGTTGCTTAAAGGTGACTGGCGGGTGTCTGTCTGTCTCACTTTAGCTGAATCAAGTGTGGCTACGCCCGGTCCTTGTGAAGGTTAAAACAGCACATACTTGATGAAACATCATTGTGGTTTTGTATGCGTAGGTAAGAACGGTTCTTGCTAAGCCCGTAGCAGCCACGTAAAACTTGCAACAAACAAAGTAGAGGACGTCTAACTTGTTTTTGCAGGGCATGTTGTGATGTGATATGGTCAAGACATGATGAGTTATACGGTTTTGTATGAGATGATCATGTTTTGTAAAGTTATCGGCAACTGGCAGGAGCCATATGGTTGTCGCTTTATTGTATGAAATGCAATCGCCATGTAATTGCTTTAGTTTATCACTAAGCGGTAGCGATAGTCGTAGAAGCAATAGTTGGCGAGACGACAACAATGCTACGATGGAGATCAAGGTGTCAAGCCGGTGACGAAGGTGATCATGACGGTGCTTTGGAGATGGAGATCAAAAGCACAAGATGATGATGGCCATATCATGTCACATATTTTGATTGCATGTGATGTTTATCTTATTATGCTTCTTATTTTGCTTAGAACGACGGTAGCATTATAAGATGATCCCTTACTAAATTTCAAGGTATAAGTGTTCTCCCTGAGTATGCACCGTTGCGAAAGTTCGTCGTGCCGAGACACCACGTGATGATCGGGTGTGATAAGCTCTACGTTCAAATACAACGGGTGTAAGCCAGTTTTGCACACGCAGAATACTCGGGTTAAACTTGACGAGCCTAGCATATACAGATATGGCCTCGGAACACTGGAGACCGAAAGGTCGAGCGTGAATCATATAGTAGATATGATCAACATAAGATGTTCACCATTGAAAACTACTCCATCTCACGTGATGATCGGACATGGTTTAGTTGATTTGGATCACGTGATCATTTAGATGACCAGAGGGATGTCTATCTAAGTGGGAGTTCTTAAGTAATATGATTAATTGAACTTTAATTTATCATGAACTTAGTCCTGATAGTATTAGCATATCTATGTTGTAGATCAATAGCTCGCGATGTTGCTCCCCGTTTATTTTTCATATGTTCCTAGAGAAAACCAAGTTGAAAGATGTTAGTAGCAATGATACGGAATTGTTCCGTGATCTGAGGATTATCCTCATTGATGCACAGAAGAATTATGTCCTTGACGCACCGCTAGGTGACAGACCTATTGCAGGAGCAGATGCAGACGTTATGAACGTTTTGACAAAAGCTCGATATGATGACTACTTGATAGTTTAGTGCACCATACTTTACGGCTTAGAATCGGGACTTCAAAAACGTTTTGAACGCCACGGAGCATATAAGATGTTCCAAGAGTTGAAATTAGTATTTCATACTCATGCCCGTGTCGAGAGGTATAAAACCTCTGACAGTACTTTGCCTACAAGATGGAGGAGAATAGCTCAACCAGTGAGCATGTGCTCAGATTGTCTGGGTACTACAATTACTTTAATCCAGTGGGAGTTAATCTTCCAGATATGATAGTAATTGACAAAATTCTCTAGTCACTATCACCAAGTTAGTAGAACTTCGTGATGAACTATAATATGCAAGGGATGACGAAAGTAATTCCCAAGCTCTTCGCGATGCTGAAATCGGCAAAGGTAGGAATCAAGAAAGAGCATCAAGTGTTGATGGTTAATAAGACCACTTGTTTCAAGTAAAGGGCAAAGGGATAGAAAGGGAACTTCAAGAAGAATGACAAGCAAGTTGTCACTCCCGTGAAGAAACCCAAAGCTAAACTCAAGCCTGAAACAAGTGCTTCTACTGCAAAGGAAATGGTCACTGGAAGTGGAACTGCCCTAGATACTTGGCGGATAAGAAGGATGGCAAAGTGAACAAAGGTATATTTGATATACAGATTATTGATGTGTATTTTACTAGTGTTCATAGCAACCCCTCAGTATTTGATACTGGTTTAGTTGCTAAAGAGTAGTAACTCGAAATGGGAGTTGCATAATGAACATAAACTAGTTAAAGGATGAAGTGACGATGTGTATTGGAAGCAGTTCCAAGATTGATATGATCATCATCGCACACTCCCTATACTTTCGGGATTAGTGTTGAACCTAAATAACTGTTATTTGGTGTTTGTGTTGAGCATGAATGTGATTTGATCATGTTTATTGCAATACGGTTATTCATGTAAGTTAGAGAATAATTGTTGTTCTGTTTACATGAATAAAACCTTCTATGGTCATACACCCAATGAAAATAGTTTGTTGGATCTCGATCGTGTGATACACATATTCATAATATTGAAGCCAAAAGATGCAAGGTTAATAATGATAGTGCAACTTATTTGTGGCACTGCCGTTTAGGTCATATTGGTGTAATTCTTATGAAGAAACTCCATAATAATGGACTTTTGTAATCACTTGATTATGAATCACTTGGTGCTTGCGAACCATGCCTCATGGGCAAGATGACTAAAACTCCGTTCTCCGGAACTATGGAGCGAGCAACATATTTGTTGGAAATCATACATACTGATGTATGTGGACCAATGAGTGTTGATGCTCGCGGCGGGTATCGTTATTTTCTGACCTTCACTGATGATTTGAGCAGATATAGGTATATCTACTTAATGAAACACAAGTCTGAAACATTTGAAAAGTTCAAAGAATTTCAGAGTGAAGTAGAGAATCATCGTAACAAGAAAATAAAGTTCCGACGATCTGATCGTGGAGGAGAATATTTGAGTTACGAGTTTGGTCTTCATTTAAAACAATGTGGAATAGTTTCACAACTCACGCCACCTGGAACACCACAACGTAATGGTGTGTCCGAACGTCGTAACCGTACTTTATTAGATATGGTGCGATCTATGATGTCTCTTACCGATTTACCACTATCGTTTTGGGGTTATGCTTTAGAGACAGCTGCATTCACGTTAAATAGGGCACCATCTAAATCCGTTGATACGACGCCTTATGAACTATGGTTTGGCAAGAAACCAAAGTTGTCGTTTCTTAAAATTTGGGGCTGCGATGCTTATGTGAAAACACTTCAACCTGATAAGCTCGATCCCAAGTCGGAAAAATGTGTCTTCATAGGATACCCAAAAGAGACTGTTGGGTACACCTTCTATCACAGATCCGAAGGCAAAATTCGTTGCTAAGAACGGATCCTTTCTAGAAAAAGATTTTATCTCGAAAGAAGTGAGTGGGAGGAAAGTAGAACTTGATGAGGTAATTGTACCTTCTCCCATATTGGAAAGTAGTACATCACAGGAAATTGTTCCAGTGATTCCTACACCAATTAGTGAGGAAGTTGATGATAATGATCATGAAACTTCGGATCAAGTTTCTACTGAACGTCGTAGATCAACCAGAGTACGTTCCGCACCAGAGTGGTACGGCAACCCAGTTCTGGAAATCATGTTACTAGACCATGATGAACCTACGAACTATGAGGAAGCGATGATGAGCCCAGATTCCGCAAAATGGCTTGAAGCCATGAAATCTGAGATGGGATCCATGTATGAGAACAAAGTGTGGACTTTGGTTGACTTGCCCGATGATCGGCAAGCCATCGAAAATAAATGGATTTTCAAGAGGAAGACCGACGCAGACGGTAATATTACTGTTTACAAAGCTCGACTTGTTGCGAAAGGTTTTCGACAAGTTCAAGGAGTTGACTACAATGAGACTTTCTCACCTGTAGCGATGCTTAAGTCTGTCCGAATCATGTTAGCAATTGCCGCATTTTATGATTATGAAATCTGGCAAATGGATGTCAAAACTACATTCCTGAATGGATATCTCAAAGAAGAGTTGTATATGATACAACCAGAAGGTTTTGTCGATCCAAAAGGTGCTAACAAATTATGCAAGCTCCAGCGATCCATCTATGGACTGGTGCAAGCATCTCGGAGTTGGAATATACGCTCTGATGAGGTGATCAAAGCATATGGTTTTATACAGACTTTTGGAGAAGCCTGTATTTACAAAAAGTGAGTGGGAGCACTACAAACTTTCTGATAAGTATATGTGAATGACATATTGTCGATCGGAAATGATGTAGAATTTTCTGGAAAGCATAAAAGGATATTTGAATAAAAGTTTTTCATTGAAAGACCTCAATGAAGCTGCTTATAAATTAGGTATCAAGATCTATAGAGATAGATCAAGACGCTTAATTGGACTTTCACAAAGCACATACCTTGATAAGATTTTTAAGAAATTCAAAATGGATCAGTCAAAGAAAGGTTCTTGCCTGTTTTACAAGGTATGAAGTTGAGTAAGACTCAAAGCCAGACCACGACAGAAAAATATAGAGAGAATGAAAGTCATTCCCTATGCCTCAGCCATAGGTTCTATAAAGTATGCCATGCTGTGTACAAAACACGTTGTGTACCTTGCCAAAAGTTTGACAGGGAGGTACAATAGTGATCCAGTAGTAGATCACTGTACAGCGGTCAAAATTATCCTTAGTAACTGGATGACTAAGGAAATGTTTCTCGATTATGGAGGTGATAAAGAGTTCGTCGTAAAGGGTTACGCCGATGCAAACTTTGACACTAAATTCAGATGACTCTGAGTATCAATCTGGATGCATATTGAAAGTGGGAGCAATTAGCTAGAGTAGCTCTATGCAGAGCATTGTAGACATAGAAATTTGCAAAATACATACGGATCTGAATGTGACAGACCCGTTGACTAAACTTCTCTCACAAGCAAAACATGATCACACCTTATTACTCTTGGGTATTAATCACATAGCGATGTGAACTAGATTATTGACTCTAGTAAACCCTTTGGGTGTTGGTCACATAACGATGTGAACTATCGGTATTAAATCACATGGCGATGTGAGCTAGATTATTGACTCTAGTGCAAGTGGGAGACTGAAGGAAATATGCCCTAGAGGCAATAATAAAGTTATTATTTATTTCCTTATATCATGATAAATGTCTTTTTATTCATGCTAGAATTGTATTAACTGGAAACTTAATACATGTGTGAATACATAGACAAAACAGTATGTCCCTAGTATGCCTCTACTACACTAGCTCATTGATCAAAGATGGTTATGTTTCCTAGCCATAGACATGAGTTGTCATTTGATCAACGGGATCACATCATTAGGAGAATGATGTGATGGACAAGACCCATCCGTTAGCATAGCACTATGATCGTTTAGTTTAACTGTTATTGCTTTCTTCATGACTTATACATGTTCCTATGACTATGAGATTATGCAACTCCCGAATACCGTAGGAACACCTTGTGTGCTATCAAACGTCACAACGTAACTGGGTGATCATAAAGATGCTCTACAGGTGTCTCCGAAAGTATTCGTGGTGTTGGCATAGATCAATATTGGGATTTGTCACTCCGAGTGTCGGAGAGGTATCTCTGGGCCCTCTCGGTAACACACATCATAATAAGCCTTGCAAGCAAAAGACTAATGAGTTAGTCACGAGATGATGTGTTACGGAACGAGTAAAGAGACTTGCCGGTAACGAGATTGAACTAGGTATAAAGATACCGACGATCGAATCTCGGGCAAGTAACATACCGTTTGACAAAAGGAACAACGTATGTTGTTATGCGGTTCTGACCGATAAAAGATCTTCGTAGAATATGTAGGAGCCAATATGAACATCCAGGTTCCGCTATTGGTTATTGACCAGAGATGAGTCTCGGTCATGTCTACATAGTTCTCGAACCCGTAGGGTCCGCACGCTTAACGTTTGATGACGATCGGTATTATGAGTTTTTCAGTATTGATGTACCGAAGGTAGTTCGGAGTCCCGGATGAGATCATGGACATGACGAGGAGTCTCGGAATGTCCGAGACATAAAGATTGATTTATTGGACGGCTATATTCGGACACCGGAAGTATACCGGAAAAGTTTCGGATTTATCGGGAATGCTGGAGGGGGTTACCGGAACCCCCTACGAGAGGGGATGGTCCATGGTGGGCCTAAAGGGTGAGAGAGAAGCAGCCCATAGGGCTGGCCGGCGCCCCCACCTATCAATCCTAGTTGGACTAGGATTGGGGGGGCGCCACCTCTCCTAAACCTTTCCCCCTTCTTCCTTCCGGTGAATCCTACTAGGAATAGGATTGCAATCCTATTCCTAGTAGGAGTCCCCTCCCTAGCCGCACCATAGGAGGTGGCCGGCCCCTCCTCCCTTGCTCCTTTATATACGGGGGCAGGGGGGCACCCAAAGACACACAAGTTGATTTGTTTTAGCCGTGTGCGGTGCCCCCCTCCACAGAAACACACCTCGGTCGTACCGTCGCGGAGCTTAGGCGAAGCCCTGCGCCGGTGAACACATCATATCCGTCACCACGCCGTCGTGCTGACGAAACTCTCCCGTGAAGCTCTACTGGATCAAGAGCTCGTGGGACGTCATCAAGCTGAACTTGTGCTGAACGCGGAGGTGCCGTACGTTCGGTGCTTGATCGGTTGGATCGCGAAGAAGTTTGACAACATCAACCGCGTCACTTGACGCTTCCGCTCCCGGTCTACGAGGGTACGTAGACACACTCTCCCCTCTTGTTGCTATGCATCTGGTAGATAGATCTTGCGTGATCGTAGGAAAATTTTAAAATACTACGTTCCCCAACACTAGATTTATGTATGTTCGTGGTGTTGCATATGTTTGTGGTGTTGCATATGTGTTTGTGTTTGGAGGTGTACCGGTATTTGAAATGTGATAATTGCAAATATTTTCCCGAAATGTTGATTCATTTCCGTTTCGGTGCGAATTTTGGCATTAAGCATTCTTTTTGGTCCTATTTTTAGGGAAAGTCATGCCAAATTTTTTCTTGGTTCTAAAATATCGTTTTGCTCTACCCCGCAGGCGACCATGGTCCGCACGATGACCGAAGGCATCGTGAATAGGTTTTTGAGGTCCACGAAGGCCGATATGCTTCAAAGGAATGAGACGGAGATAAGATGTCCGTGTCGAAGATGCAAGCTGAAGAGCCTTATTGCGGACCCGGATTCCGGGCAGGTGCGGGACCACCTGCTCTTGCGTGGTTTCATGGATGGCTATCGGTGGCAAGGTGATGAAGATGACTACGAAGTCGTCCATGGGGGCCCGGCAAGAAATGAGGAAGGGCAGCAAGACAACCACCGCGGCTCGGGCGGGCGAGAAGACGAAGAATCCCCAGTAGATGATCACGACGGTGATGCTGTACATAGTCATCATGTAGAAGATGCAGGACATGATGATGAGGAAGATGCCGGAGCAGTCGACGGGCATGATCATGAAGATGATGATGCCGGCGGAGCAGACGACGCTGGACCATCGATGGGCTGGGTGCAGGACCCTCATATTCAAGAGCTGCTTCTCAAGCAGACGGATAACGCAAGAGCTGCCGCCCAAGAGAAAGCCAAGATGGATCAACTTGAGTTAGACGCGGTTACTCCATTGTATGAAGGATGCAGGCCCGAGGATACCCGCCTGAAAGTAACGCTCATGGCTCTGGAGATGAAGATAAAACACAAAATGACCGACGCATGCTTCGACGAGAACATTTCATTCTGGCACGAACGTCTTCCCAAGGGGAACAAGTGCCCGACCAGTTTCGAGGAGGCGAAGAAAATCATGTGTCCTCTGGATTTACCGCACGTGAAATACCATGTGTGCATGAACAATTGCATCATTTATTGGGACGAGCACGCGGAGTCTACCATATGTCCGGTGTGCGGCGTCACTCGATACAAGAAGAGGAAGAAAGCTCCTCGAAAAGTGGTGTGGTACTTTCCGATCACTCCTCGTCTGCAGCGGTATTTCGCGGACCCTAAGGTAGCAAAGCTCCTGCGTTGGCACGCTGATAGGGAGGAGAAGAAGCGAGAAGATGACGCAAATGATCCGAAGATAGATAGAAAAGACAAGATGCTGAGTCACCCTAAGGATGCGAGCCAGTGGCAAGCGTTGAACTCGAAGACCTAGAATTTGGGAACGATCCAAGGAACATCGTGCTGGGCGCAAGCACCGATGGAGTCAATCCGTTTGACAGCCAGAGAAGCACACATAGCACTTGGCCTGTGTTTGTGTGGATGTACAACCTTCCCCCTGGTTGTGCATGAAGAGGAAGTACATTCACATGAGTATGCTAATTGAAGGACCGAAACAACCAGGGAATGACATCAATCTGTATCTGGGGCTGCTGAAAGAGGAGCTTGACACGCTGTGGAAAACGCCAGCCAATACGTGGGACGCTGCAGAGAAAGAATATTTCCCTATGAGAGCCGCGCTGCTCACGACGGTGCACGACTATCTCGGGTACGGATATGTCGCGGGGCAGGTGGTCCACGGATTTTCTGGATCCGTCAGGTGCATGGATGACACAACGTATCGCCAGCTAGATAGAGATCCCGGGTCTTCGAAAACCGTGTTCATGGGACATCGAAGGTGGATTCGCGACGATGAACTATGGAGAAAACGCAAGGATCTGTTCGATGGTGAAAGCGAACCCTAAGGACGCCCGCGTACGAGGAGCAGCGAGGAAATAGACGAGCTATTGAAAAATTGGAAAGATTGCCCACTGCCAGGAAAGAAGCAAAAGGCGCCAGAGCCGGGAAAGAAGCGAAAGGCGCCAGAGCCGCTGCTGATGATATGGAAAACGAGGTCTGTTTTCTGGGACTTGCCGTACTGGAAGATCCACCGTGTGCCTCACAGCCTTGATGTAATGCTTATCACGAAGAACGTGTGCGAGAGTCTGCTTGGTACCCTGCTCAACATGCCAGAGGGGACCAAAGATGGGCCGAAAGCAAGGGCAGACTTGAAATCAATGGGCATCAGGCAGGAGCTTCACGCTATATATGATGATCATGCTGATGATGATGATGATGAGGCGAAGCAGGACACGGAAAGTCGTCGCAAAGGCAAAAAGGCCAAGAAGACCGGAAATGACTACCCTCCCACGTGCTTCACTCTAAGTCAGGAAGAGATCGAGCAGTTTTTCACCTGCCTCGTAGGAGTAAAACTTCTTTACGGTTACGCGGGGAAGATAAGCAGATACTTAGACCCAGCGAAGCTGAAGTTCAGCGGGATGAAGTCTCACGACTGTCACGTGCTGATGACGCAGATACTTCCAGTTGCAATCCGTGGGATCATGGACGCGCACGTCCGTGAAACCCTATTTGGCCTATGCAACTTTTTCGACGTCATCTCTTGGAAGTCTGTTGGCGTGAGGCAACTCAGAAGGCTACAGGAAGAAATCGTGGTGATACTATGCGAGCTTGAGATGTACTTCCCGCCTGCATTCTTCGACGTTATGGTGCATCTGCTGGTCCATATCGTGGACGATATCATCCAACTCGGGCCGACGTTCCTGCACAGCATGATGTCGTTCGAAAGGATGAATGGTGTCATCAAAGGATACGTTCGCAACTTGTCACATCCAGAGGGAAGCATAGCCAGGGGCTTTCTGACCGAAGAGTGCATCTCCTACTGCACGAATTATCTAGGCATCGAGAACCCCGTTGGTCTGCCCGTCAACAGGCACCTCGGCAGGCTCGCTGGACGGGGTCACCTTGAGGGTCGCCGCGAAATGCATGTCGACTTCGAGGGTCGACTCGCTGACTTTGAAAGAGCAAACCTAGTCGCGCTACAACACATAGACGTGGTCGATCCTTGGGTGGTAGAGCACAAAACCTTTATTGAGAAGACGTACAATGACCGAGGCCAACAGAGGACGGACGGAGATATAATCAAAGAGCACAACTCATGTTTCACGCGTTGGTTCAAGCAGAAGCTTCTGTCATACCCTTTACATGAGGATTCTTCCGCGGAAAAACAACTCATATTCGCCTTGTCACAGGGCGCCGAGCACAACCTGATGACCTATGAGGCGTACGATATCAACGGCTACACATTCTACACCAAGGCCAAGGACATGAAGAGCGATGGTTATCAGAACTCTGGGGTAACAATGGAATCCTACACCGGTAATGACAAGGACAGATACTACGGAAGGATCAAGGAGATCTGGGAGCTGAGCTCCGCTGGAGAGAAGGTCCCGATGTTCCGTGTCAGATGGGCCAAGAGCGTCCTAAAAGAAGACCGGTATTTCACCACCATGGTTATACCCGAAGCCAAATCAAAGACCGTAGGCGCAAACGTCGCCGCGAAAAATGAGCCATGGGTACTGGCTTCCCATGTTGACCAATGCTTCTTCATTACCGACCCGTCAAAGCCCAGTCGTGTTGTCGTGAGGAGAGGCAAAAGGAAGATCATCAGAATGGATGGAGTAGCCAATGAGCAAGACTTCGACAAGTACGGCGACCCGAGGATCGAACATGACGACGATGATGAAGTAGCAGCATACACCACAAGAAAAAGCAGGACCACCCTACCTAAAGGACGTCCGTTCCACAGAAGAACTCCATTTGCGAAAAAGAAGGGCAAGGAGATTGTGAACAGATAGCTAGCTAAGATCGATTGTATTTAAATCGTAGCCTTCATTTATTGATTGTATTTCATGGGCACTTTTTGAACAATCATGAATATATTTTTAAATTTCATGGACACTAGATCTCGACCCCCCTCCATCTCGATCGCTATCCCACCTCGCCAGATCCGGTCCCCCTCGCCGCCGAGCACCCCCCGGTCCACCGGCCGCCGCCGCCGACCCCCCGCACCCTCCCCTACTCAACCGCCGCCGCCGACCCCACGCACCCCT